>CM029014.1:94517583-95227913 GCA_016801055.1 Panax notoginseng | reverse complement strand
GCACAATATTTTTGAATTATTGATTCTTACGTAAGAAGGCGCTACTCAATAATTGTTACAATAATTACTGTACAATATTTTATTTTATTGATTCAATAATTGCTGTGTTGATATTTTATATTATTGTTGTTTCAATAATTGTCATTGCACAATATTTTCCATTATCAGATCAATAATTCATATTATTTGAATAATATTATTAGATAGCATTATTGGTAATATCTAAGGATGTTCTGTCTAGGAAAGGGGTTTGGTCACCTAATTGTGCGCCAGTAAGGAGAAATTCTTATCGAAAATTTAAAGCCCCCTCTTTCTTGGGAACGACCTGATTGTCATAATTGTGATTCTGTAATATTATTTGTGAATAATTAATTATTAATTTATATGATAAGGAAATATTTATTTTATGTGGACAAAAATGATGGATAGGAAAATATTTATTTTGTGTGAATATAAATGAAAGAATTAATGCTGAGGTGTTTTATCAGTATTTTGTCGAAATGGAGGTATTAAAAATCGTCCGTATGTAGATTTCGGGCATTTTTCGTTTGAAATTTGAAAAAATTTAAAGCTACAAAGTTGTAGAGAATTTAATTTCCTATTAAATGCACATAAAATTCATATTTTTCTGATAAAATGGCTATTTATTATGAATTATTAAAGTTTCAGAAATTAAATATTTTTATTAAAATTATGGGTGTGACCCACTTTTGTTTTTTTTTAAACATGTGGGCTAAATTTTTTTCCAAGATGGCATGCTCTGCAATTTAAAAGGTGTGGGCGTGGAAGAGGGAAAAAATATATATTATTTTATTAATTTAGTCTACTTTGGTGTTCTAGCATTTTTCTATAAATAGGTGCTTAATTTAGAATTAAAAATCACACCAGAAACATAAGTTTTCTCTCTCTATATTATCAAGCATATTTTTGTGAGTATTTAGATACTTTGAGAGTTGCTATCCAGTGTAAGTTTTCTTCGGCATTACATCTAATATTCCGATCAGAAGTACTTTATTTTGAGGTAAGGGATGTTATTTTATTCGTAAATGATATTATTTTCTTCAATATCATTATGCCGAAATATTGATATGAATTGTATTCTGGAATTTCCATCTTTTTGTGTTGGGATTACTATTCACGTATACGGTACTATTCACATACACGACACTATTCACGAATACATCACTATTCACAGAAATAATAAAATTTTCTTTTCTTTGTCCAAGTTGTCTATTATGGTTACTATCTTTGATTGTATCCATGTTTTGATCTTCATTCTTGAATTTTGCACCACAATTGATTATTATAAGGTATTTTTGAACTTGGATAAACTAAAGTACGAATCCCTAATCTTTGATCTTTTATCCCACTGGATTTATTTTTTTTATGATATTTTTCATCATCCTCAGTCCTAAATGATGATATTACTGAATATCTTTGGCCTGTAGTGCAAAGATGAATGATTAACTGATGAATATTTTTGGCCCGTAGTGCAAAGATGAACATGACCAACTGGTGATACAAATGAATATCTTTGGCCTGTAGTGTAAAGATGAATATTTGATTCAAGGTGTATATTGATTGATGTTACAGGGATAAAATATTGATGATGGACTTTTAAATCTTAAAAGATAGTAGAATCCATTCTCTACTTGACTCTTCTAATGGATTGTTGTTTCCGCTGCAGTTATTGATCTAAAACTTGTTGTCTATTATACATTCTATCAGATTTTTACCTGTTGAAGACTAATGATAATTTGTTGTATATTATCTTAGTCATAATATTCTTTACTGGCTAGTTGAGCTCAGCCTTTTCTTTTTTGTTCTATTTTTCTTCTTAGGAGGTGAGAATTTAACAAGAACTAGCTGGGGTATGGAGTGATAATTCTAGAAAGTTGTTTTAGTAGTCCTCACTATTTTTGTAAAATAATGTATCAATAATTATAATGAGAACTCCTTTAGAGTTTGAATACTGTCTATTAGACAATATTTGTATTTAAACTCACAATATATGTGTTGTCGTATTTTACACGATAATTGTATTAATGAAGTTGTATTTGTGACACCCCAAATCCTGGTACTTCATTTCCTCAAGATTTGGTGCTCACGCAATCAAAACATTCATTTCTAACTACCCATTCATAATAGAATTGAATAATAAAAGAAAATCTGCCCATACAGGATTAAACTTGAATAAAATTCTCCCAGGTTATCTAACCTTTAACAACAATCATTCAAATGCGGAACTATACACATATCAACAATTCATACATTTTTCTTCACAAATCATTCATATATATCTTCATGTAAACACTGTAATATATTTTTCTTCACAAATTGCATACATACATGACTTAATTTTTCTATAATCACATATAAACTCATGAAACAACCTTATAACCAATAATCATACAAAACTATACACATATCAACAATTCATCTTTTACAAATATTTTATAGAGACTTTTTGGGAAGAGGAAAATTAAACTTTTAAAGAAAGAGATTGAGTTCCTACCTTTGATTAAGAAGATGATAGTTATTCTCAAGCTTCTTCTCTCCAGTTCTTTTCTCAAATTCTCTAAGTTTCTCTCAACTTTCTCTCTGTATTTTTTCTTCTTCTTCTCTTTTCTTCAGTGAGTCTTTTTCCTAACTCTAGTCTAACTAACGTAGGAAAAATTATAAGGTATATGATATAATTTCTATTAATGATATAATATAAATATAGATATAATTATATCAGTTATATTTTTGTTTGAAAATTAAAAGCCATAAGGCTTGTTTGGCTAATCAAAATAAAATAACCCATTAACCCTTATACCTTGTTTGGTAAACCTAATTAAAACCAATGGATTAATCCTTATACCTTGTTTAATAAAACATCATTAGATTAAAGACTTATTATGCATTAAGACATGCTTGGCAAAACTAAATTAAACTCTTTTAATTTATTTTAATAATTCTTTTATAGCAAGGTTATTAGTCACCTTAATAAATCAATTAAAACATTAATCTATTAAATTACTTTAGCACATAATTTAATATCACATAACTATAATTTCTTTTATAATTATAATTTTATTTAACCAACAAAATATTTTAAATTACAATTTCCCATTTAAAATATTATAATTTATTTAAATCACTATAAGATCTCTAGCTTACTTATTAAATTAAATTATTATATAATCTCATAACAATTAATTTTCTTAGCTCCTTAACTACTTATCCAACAAATAATTAACTAAACCACATCAACTCAAATTGCCATTAAATACTTATATAATTCATTAAATATTTAATATTGCAAATAAATATTTAATATTTAATTATTTATTCAACAAATAAATAACTACACCACATAAACTCAAATTGAACAATTATTTATTCAACAATAAACATTTCCATTAAATACTTATATAAATCAATAAATATTTAATATTACACTTTAAAATTCTGGAATGTTACATCATTCCCTCCTTACAAGGATTTTGTCCTCAAAATTACAACTCAAACAAATCATTCGTTACAGTATTTATTTCTGTACCATGTATTTGGCGACTCAGAATGGGTGATGTATACCTATTTTAGGGGCGTCATAGTTGGTATCAGAGCTTAGGGATATGGTCTCTGGTAGAGATCGGGGAATAGAACTAGGAGGGGAGAGACGAGTAATCCTTCGCTAGTGTGTCATACCTAAGCTTATTTGGTTAGTCAGTCAGAGCATATGGTTAATATGTGATATGTTAATTTGTTAATTAACCATTGTTTTGTGACAGTATTTGAAAATAGCAGCTGGAAATATTAACAATAGACTGAATGAGACCGTGGAGACACCTTTAATCACCACCCAAGGGAACGTGCAACATGAAGGAAATATTCCTCCTGTAAACAACATTACCGAACAAATGATGAATGATGAGATGTTTAGAAGTTTTTTACAGTTCATGCAAAATCAGACGAAGGAGACTCATGTACAAAATACGGGTGGAAATGATAGCAATGTTTGGCTTATCACAACCAAGTAGTTCAAAAAGTTGGGACCACCAGAATTTATGGGAAAGTCGGATCCGATCAAGGCAGAGACATGGGTTAAACAAACTACCAAGATAATTGATGTCTTGGGATGCACGGAGGAGCAGAAGGTTCCATTCGCCACCTTTATGTTCTGTGGTGAGGCAGATTACTTATGGGAATCTGTAAAGCGTACCCAGCCTGCCGCACTCAACATGTCTTGTGAAACGTTTTAATAACTATTTAATGACAAGTACTTTCCTGAAGGTATTCGTCATATGAAGGAGGTAGAGTTTATTAGACTAGAATAAAATAACATGACGGTGTCCCAGTATGAGGCGAAGTTCGCAGAGTTATCCAGGTTTACACCTCATTTGGTAGAGAATGAGGAACGAATGACGCAGATATTTCTGAGAGGTCTAAAACCCAAGATTCGACAATATCTTATCTCTCATAAATTTTCTTTATATTTAGATATTGTAAATAGGGCTCAATTATTAGAGTGAGAGAATAAGTATGTTCAACCAAGGGACCACAACCAGGGTTATACCGGTGGCAGCAGTCATCGGAGCAATGACAACCAGCGGGGAGGAAAATATTTGGACAAACGCGGTAACCACTCTGGTGGTAATCGTGGCCATAATGGTAGAAGAAGCGAGTCGGGGGGAGATTTCAAAAAGAGAAGGTACAACAATGATAACGTGAAAACATCAGCATAAACATCAACTGAGACATCAACTGTTTCTAGGGGACGAGAATGATCACCGGTCGTTTGTTATAAATGCGGGAAAGATGGACACATCAGCCCAAACTGCCCACAACAATCCAAGGTGTGTTATAACTGTGGAAAGGAAGGTCATATAGCTAAAGATTGTCTTATAGTGAAACCAAGTTCAACGGGGATGGTGACTCCAAAGGTTGTCCCGGACAAGTCAAAGTCGGTGGTTCCTAGAAGAGCGTTTGTCGTGACTGTCCAAAATGAGAGGAACTCGACCGAGGTGATCACATGTAAGCTAATCATAAACTCTTGTGAAGTTTATACCTTATTAGATACCGGTTTTACCCATTGTTTTATCTCTCCTGCTTGTGCTCAACATTTGAACTTGACTTCAGAGAAATTAGACATTGACTTATCTGTTGAGACTCCGTTAGGAAAAACTTTCATTACATCTACTGTTTATAAATCTTGCTTGATCCAAGTTGGAACCATCACATTACCTGGTGATCTTATTTCGTTGAAAATACTTGCATTTGATGTGATTTTAGGGATTGGTTGGTTAACCACTCATCATGCTAAAATTAATTATTTTCCTAAGGTTGTTAGTTTTCATATTCCTAACCAACCTGTTATGCAAATTTAAACAACCAAATCACTAACGTCAATCAATGTCATATCAAGCCATAAAGCTATTCATTTATTGAAAAATAGATGTCAAGCTTTCTTAGCCCACGTCACAAACTTGAACAAAAACATGTCAAATTTGAACAATATTTTTGTTGTTAGTAAATTTGCTGACGAATTTCCTGAAGAACTTCCGGGTCTACCCCAAGAACGTGAAGTTGAATTCTTTATTGACCTTGAACCTGGTATAAAGCCCATTTCTAAAATCCCATATCGAATGGCTCCTATTGAACTTGAAGAGTTAAAGGTCCAACTACAAGAGTTGTTGGACATCGGTTTCATTCATCCTAGTACTTCTCCTTGGGGTGCTCCTATTTTATTCGTAGAGAAGAAAGATGGTAGTATGCGACTTTGTATTGACTATCGGAAATTGAACCATGTCACCATCAAGAATAGGTATCCGCTACCTCGCATTGATGACTTGTTCGACCAGTTGCAAGGAGCACAATTCTTTTCAAAGATCGATATTCGTTCTGGATATCATTAGCTGAAGATTAAAACTGAGGATATTCCGAATACTACCTTCAGAACTCGTTACGGGCATTATAAATTCTTAGTCATATCTTTTGGATTGACAAATGCTCCTGTTGCTTTCATGGATATGATGAACCGTGTGTTCAAGGAATATTTGGATCAGTTCGTTGTTGTCTTAATTGATGACATCCTCATCTATTCCAAAAGCCGTGAAGATCATGAGCACCATTTGAAGCTGGTACTTCAAAGGCTTCGCGATAACAAGCTATATGTCAAGCTGAAGAAATGCGAGTTCTGGCTTGAGGAAGTAGCATTCCTTGGGTACGTGATGTCAAAACATGGAGTATCTGTCGACGTAGCGAATATTAAAGCAATACAAAGGTGGGAGCAACCGAAGTCGGTGACCAAAGTACATAGCTTTCTGGGCTTAGCTGGTTATTATCGGAGATTCGTGGAAGGAATTTCTTTAATCGCTACTCCGTTAACTCAGCTGGCTCGGAAAGAAACAAAATTTGTATGGAGCGAGGGATGTGAGAAGAGTTTCTAATAGCTCAAGAGGAGACTCATTTCAGCACATGTTCTAACAATACCATCTGGTTCGAATGGATTTGTTATCTACAGCGATGCTTTATGCAAAGGGTTAGGATGCGTTCTCATGCAACATTGGAAAGTCATAGCCTATGCTTCGCGACAACTCAAAGAATATGAGAGGAATTATCTTACTCATGATTTGGAGTTGGCAGCAGTCATTTTCGGGTTGAAGATCTGGAGACACTACCTGTATGGGGAGAAAGTGGAGATCTATACGGATCATAAAAGCCTCAAATATTTCTTCATCCAAAAGGAACTCAACATGCGGCAATGACGTGGGCTCGAGTTATTGAAAGATTAAGACCATACCATACAATACCATCCTAGAAAAGCAAACGTGGTAGCTAACACATTGAGTAGAAGATCATATGCGGGTACGAGTGCAATGTTGTTAATAAAAAGGCCCATTTTGTATGACTTGCAAAGGATGGAGATCGAGGTAAAGGCTCCAAGTACCCACGTGATGATATCAAACATACGAGTAGAACCGACTTTAATTGATAAAGTTAAAGCTACTTAAGCTACGGACATGGAATTGATGCTTATGAAGAAGAAAGTGCAAGAAGGTGTTATTCCAGAAGCAAGAATCGATGAAGAAGGAATATTTCGAGTCAACTCTATACTTTGTGTTCCTAACGATTCTAACTTGAAGCATAGAATTATGATAGAGGCACAAAACACACCATTTGTAATCCATCCTGGGAGTACCAAAATATATCATGATCTTTGACATACATTTTGGTGGAGTAATATAAAGAGAGAGATAGCGGAGTTTATCTCGAGGTGTTTAACTTGTCAACGTGTAAAGGCGAAGCATCAAGTGCGAAAGGGTCCATTGCAACCACTTGAGAATCCGAAATGGAAGTGGGAACACATTACTATGGATTTTGTTACGGGTCTTCCCAAGATTTCTTAAGGCATAGATGCGATTTGGGCCATTATTGATAGATTAACCAAGTTTTCCCATTTCTTGCCTATGTAGGAGACTTATTCCCTTGAATGTCTTGCTAGTATGTACGTAAATGAGATTGTGAGATTGCATGGCATGCCAGTATTTATAGTTTTGGATCATGACCCGAGATTAACTTCACGATTTTGGATTAGCTTGCAGAAAGCTATGGGCACGAATTTACGATTCAGTTCACGCGAAATACCATCCTCAAACGGACAGGCAATCAGAGAGGACTATTCAAACCCTTGAAGATTTATTAAGACTCTGTGTCCTAGATTTCAAAGGAAGTTGGGATAAGTAGTTGCCATTGGTGGAATTCGCTTACAACAACAGTTGTTAAGCAAGTATAGGCATGGCTCCATTTGAGGCGTTATATAGGCGAAAGCGTCGTTCTCCAGTATGCTGGGACGAGGTAGGTGAAGCAACGTTGCTGGGACCAGAGTTGGTACGCATAACTACAGAAAAGATCCGAACGACTCGATAACGTATACAAACGGCACAGGATCGACAAAAGAGTTATGAAGATCTCCATCGAAAGGATGTGGAATTTAATACTGGGGATCATGTATTGTTACGTATTGCTCCATGGAAGGGATTTACAAGATTCGGAAAGAGAGGAAAGCTCAATCCACGATTTGTTGGTCCATTTGAGATTCTTAACCGAGTAGGAAATGTGGCCTATAGACTCGCATTATCTCCAAGCATGTCTCGTGTTTATAATATTTTTTACATATCTATGCTTCGCAAATATGTAAAAGACCCAAACCACATTATTGCGTTAGAACCAAACGAGATAGCCGAAGATTTAATGTACAAGGAGGTACCTGTCAAGATCTTGGATAGGAAAGAGCATGTCCTACGAACAAATGTTATACCACAAGTCAAGATTTTGTAAAGGAACCATGCTGTGGAGGAAATGACATGGGAGTTAGAATCAGGAATGAAAGCGAGGTACCTTCACCTTTTTAAAATACCAGGTACGTACATCAATTTCGAGGACGAAATTTCATAAGGAGGGGAGGTTGTAAGACCCCAACTTATTATAAATAAAATTCAATTTTCTCTATTCATTATTTTGAATTAATAAGGTTTTAATTTGATATAATGCTTTGGTTATGGGTGAAATGTGCAAATTTTGTAAAATAAACAAATGGTTATAAAATATTCATTGTTGTCGCGGAATATTCATTTGGTCGTGGAATATTCTTGTTGTCGGGGAATATTCGTACGACGGTGCAGCCATCTGTGGGCCCCATAACTGAAAACGGCCGGATGAAATAAACGATAAGTTTGAGTTTTTTTAAATAATGGCGTAATTGTTATCGTTAACACTGTTAGATTACCCAATGGTTAAAATACAGTAATACGCATGGTTGTACAGTAGCACACGGTATTGCACAATATTTTTGAATTATTTATTCTTATGTAAGAAGGCACTACTCAATAATTGTTACAGTAATTACTGTCCAATATTTTATTTTATTGATTCAATATTTGCTGCGTTGATATTTTATTATTATTGTTGTTTCAATAATTGTCATTGCATAGTATTTCCCATTATCAGATCAATAATTCATATTTTTTGAATAATATTATTAGATAACATTATTGGCAATATCTAAGGAAGTTCTATCTAGGAAAGGGGTTTTGTCACCTAATTTCGCGCTAATAAGGAGAAATCCTTATCGAAAAGCCCCCTCTTTCCTGGGAACGGCCTGGTTGTCATAATTGTGATTCTGTAATATTATTTGTGAATAATTAATTATTAATTTATATGATAAGGAAATATTTATTTTATGTGGACATAAATGATGGATAGGAAAATATTTATTTTGTGTGAATATAAATGAAGGAATTAATGCTGAGGTGTTTTATCAGTATTTTGTCAGAATGGAGGTATTAAAAATCGTCCGTATGTGGATTTCGGGCATTTTTCGTTTGGAATTTGGAAAAACTTAAAGCTACAAAGTTGTAGAGAATTTAATTTCCTATGAAATGGACATAAAATTCATATTTTTCTGATAAAAGGCTATTTATTATGAATTATTGAAGTTTCAAAAATTAAATATTTTTATTAAAATTATGGGTGAGACCTACTTTTGTTTTTTTTGAAAACATGTGTGCTGAAATTTTTTTCCAAGATGGCATGCTCTGCTATTCAAAAGGCATGGGCGTGTAAGAGGGGAAAATATATATATTATTTTATTAATTTAGTCTAGTTTGGCGTTCTAGCATTTTTCTATAAATAGGTGCTTAGGTTAGAATTGAAAATCACACTAGAAACATAAGTTTTCTCTCTCTATATTATCGAGCGTATTTTTGTGAGTATTTAGATACTTTGAGAGTTGCTATCCAGTGCAAGTTTCCTTCGGTATTACATCCGATATTCTGATCAGAAGTACTTTATTTTGAGGTAAGTGATGTTATTTTCTTTGTAAATGATATTATTTTCTTCAATATTATTATGCCAAAATATTGATATGAATTGTATTGTGGAAGTTCTATCTTTTTATGTCGGGGTTACTATTCACGTATACGGCACTATTCACGTATACGACACTATTCACGAATACGGCACTATTCACATAAAAAAATAAAATTTTCTTTTCTTCATACAAGTTGTCTATTATGGTTACTATCTTTGATTGTATCCATGTTTTGATCTTTATTCTTGAATTTTGTTCCACAATTGATTATTATAAGGTATTTTTGAACTTGGATAAAGTAAAGTACGAATCCCTAATCTTTGATCTTTTATCTCACTGGATTCGTTTTCTTTAAAAAAAATTTCATCATCCTCAGTCCTAAATGACGATATTATTGAATATCTTTGGCCTGTAGTGCAAAGATGAATGATTAACTGATGAATATCTTTGGCCCGTAGTGCAAAAATGAACAGGTGTTGAGATGAACATGACCAACTGGTAATACAAATAAATATCTTTGGCCTGTAGTGCAAAGATGAATATTTGATTCAAGATACATATTGATTGATGTTACAGGAATAAAATATTGATGATAGACTTTTAAATCTTAAAAGATAGTAGAATTCATTCTCTACTTGACTATTCTAATGGATTGTTGTTTCCGTTTAGTTGTTGATCTAAAACTTGTTATCTATTATATTCTATTAGATTTTTTCCTGTTGAAGACTAATGATAATTTGTTGTATATTATCTTAGTCATAATATTTTTTACTGAGCTAGTTGAGCTCACCCTTTTCCTTTTTGTTCCATTTTTCTTCTCTGGACGTGAGAATTTATCAGGAACTAGCCGCGGTATGGAGTGATGATTCTAGAAAGTTGTTTTAGTAGTCCTCACTATTTTTGTAAAATAGTGTATCAATAATTGTAATGAGGACTCCTTTTGAGTTTGAATATTGTCTATTAGACAATATTTGTATTTAAACTCACATTATATGTGTTGTCGTATTTTGCACGACAATTGTATTAATGAAGTTGTATTTATTTCTGTACCATGTATTTTGCGACTCAGAATGGGTGATGTATACCTATTTTGGGGGCGTCACACATGTGATTGACGAAGACAAAATTTTAGTGGATCCATCAAAAGTGGAAGCCGTAATCAATTGGGAACAACCAAGGACACTATCAAAGGTGAGGAGTTTCTTGGGACTGGTCGGTTATTATAAACGGTTTATTCAAGATTTTTCCAAGATAGCCACTCCGTTAACAAATTTGACAAGGAAGGCTGTAAAATTTGTATGGACGGAGAAGTGTGAAGAAACTTTTCAAGACTTGAAAAAGAAGTTAAGTGTGGCACCTGTGTTGTCATTACCAAATAATACAGGAAACTTTGTGGTGTATAGTGATGCCTCACATAAAGGATTGGGGTGTGTCCTTATGCAGAATGACAAAGTTATTGCATATGCATCGAGGTAACTGAAGGACTATGAGAAAGGGTACCTGACTCATGAATTAGAGTTAGCTGCAGTAGTATTTGCTCTGAAGATATGGAGACACTATCTTTATGGAGAGAAATGTGAGATATATACAGACCATAAGAGTCTGAAGTATATTTTCATTCAGAAGGACTTAAACATGCGTCAAAGGAGGTGGATGTAATTAATAAAAGATTATGATTGTAAGATCTTTTATCATCTACGCAAGACAAATGTGGTTGCAGATGCTTTGAGCAGGAAAGGTCGGGAAAAGTTAATGCTGATAACCACTCAGGAGGAGCTTATTTCAGCAATGACAAAGCTAGAGTTAGAAACAAAATTTTCAAAAGAATCGGATGAACGACTATTCCAGATAGAAGCTAGTCTAACTTTGGTAGACAAAGTTAAGAATGCTCAACTACAAGATGAAGAATGTCAGAAAATCAAAGAGAAAGTGGTTGAGGGTAGTGATGTGAAATACAAGATCGATATCGAAGGACTACTAAGGTTCGAGGGATGAATTTGGGTTCCAGCAGTACTAAATATTAAAGACAAAATCTTGATTGAAGCTCATAACTCAATATACTCGATTCATCCAGGAAGTACGAAGATGAATCAAGATTTACGATGTCATTTCTGGTGGCCAAACATGAAAAGAGATGTTGCAGAATGTGTCGCGAAATGCTTGACATGTCAAGGAGTCAAGGCCGAGCATCAAAGACGAAGCGGATTACTTCAACAGTTGGAAATACCGGAATGGAAGTGGGGACACATCACAATGGATTTTGTGGTGGGTCTTCCAACTACTTAGAGAGAATACGATGCGATTTGGGTGATAGTGGACAAACTGACAAAAATAACACACTTTTTGCCAATAAAGATTAGATTCAATCTTGATCAGTCGGCAAGGTTGTACGTTAAACAGATCATTTCGAGACATGGAGTGCCAGTGTCAATTGTGTCAGATAGAGATTCGTGATTCACTTCAAACTTCTGGAAGAGACTACAAGAATGCATGGGAACATAGTTGAGAATGAGTACGACATATCATCTGCAAACGGATGGCTAAAGCGAACGAACTATCTAGACATTGGAAGATATGCTTAGGGCATGCATCATGGACTTTAAAGGGAGTTGGGATGAACATTTACCATTGGTAGAATTTGCCTACAACAACAGCTACCACGCAAGCATCGGCATGCCACCTTGAGAAGCATTATACGGCAGAAAGTACAGAACTCCATTGTGTTGGGATGAAGTCGGTGAACGTCAACTATTAGGACCAGAATTGGTACAACAAACTGTTGAGGTTGTCAAACTCATCAGGGCAAGATTGATTGCTGCTCAAGACAGACAGAAGAAGTATGCTGATCAACATAGACAAGATCATGAGTTCGACGTAGGAAATTACGTGTTCTTAAAAGTTTCTCCTTAGAAGGGAAAAATTCATTTTGATAAAAAGGGAAAGCTAAGCCCGAGGTTTATTGGACCCTTCGAAGTGCTGTGAAGAGTAGGAGAAGTGGTTTATGAGGTAGCTTAACCTCCAGAGTTGGAAAATGTTCACAATATTTTTCATGTTTCAGTGTTACGACCGTATAAACCCGATTACAAGCACGTGATCGAGTACGAACCATTGCAGTTTGATAAGAACCTATCTTATGAGGAAGTTCCTATCTAGATAGTTGACAGGAAATAACAAGTACTCAGGAATAAAGTAATACCTTCTGTGAAGGTGATATGGAGGAACCATAATGCTAAAGAAGCTACATGGAAACTTGAAGATAAAATGATGAAAGATTATCCTGAGTTATTTGTTTAATCCGTGTCTTTGATTCTGGGGATAGAATCTTTTTAAGTAGGGAAGAATGTGACGAATGATTTCTTTGCGTTTTGATTCAGGGGACAGAATCCTTGTAAGGAGGGAATGATGTAATAATCCAAAATTTTAAACTGTAATTCTAAATATTTATTGAGTTATATAAATAATTTAATTGACGTGTTTATCGTTGAATAAATATTTGTTTAATGTGATTTGATTTGATTATTTATTTGTTAAATAAATAATTTATGAGTTAAGGAAATTGATCATCATGAGATAATATTCTAATTTAAATTAATAATTAAGTTAAAGAGTTTATAATGATTAAATGAATTATTATAATGATATTTTAGTTTGAATTTATAATTAAAATGATGTGTTAATTTACTAAATAAAATTATAATTATAAAGAAAACAATAATTTTGTTGTATTGATTTATGTGGTAAATTAATTTAATAAATTATTATTAGAATTAATTAAATTGAATATTAAAATTTAATTAAATAAAGTGTGACCATAAACTATGCTATAAAGGAGTTATTAAATTAAGTTAAAAGTGGTTAGTTCAGTTTTGCCAAAGAAGGCTTAACGAATGTTAAGTCTTTAATTTAATTAGGTTTTACCAAACATGACATAAGGATTTTAAGTGGTTAATTTTAAAATAGTTAGCCAAACAAGCCTTATGGATTTTGATTTTCAAAAATAGAAATAACTTGTATCAGTTATAGATATATTTATATTATATAATTAATACCTATTATATTATATACATTATATTTCTAAGTATGCAAGATTAGAGAAGGGAGGAAGAACACAGAAGAAGAAAAAGAAGAGAAAGAACATAAAAAATGGAGAATTCTAGATAGACTTTGAAATAGTGATTGTGAGAAGGAGTCTTGATAATCAAATGGTGGATACCATCTTCTAGATAACTGAACAAGAAACCAAATGTATAATCCTACCCTTCTACTTTTCAAAGTTTTAGTTTTATTCTATTCCAAAAGTTCTCGGTAAAAATTTGTTTGATGGTTAATTATTTGTTATATATAGTTTTTATATGATAGTTGGCTGATACAAAATTGTTTTCATAAGTTTATATATGAGTTATAGTAAATTGATACATGTAATGCATTTAATTATGAAAGAAATCATATGTGTATGGATATATATGAACATGGCTTAGTTTAAAGTAAAAATTGCTGTTTAATTCATTGTATAACGTATAAATTGACTATTTATTTTGAAAGCAGATGAAGAAACAAAAACAAAGTATTTTAAACTAATTGGTTTGGCTGAAAAACAAAGTCACAGTGATGCTTTTCATTAAGAATGTCAAAAAGTGAAGTTTGAACAAGAACGATGAAATTAGAGGTCTTAAATTCGATGTTTATATGGTTTATATGGGTAAATTCATGTTAAGAGACTTAAGTTATGTGTATGTGAGGTTTATATATATATTACGTGTTAATTTAGTTGTTAGAAAGTAGCTTGTAGGCCAAATTGGCTTTGTTTATGCTCTTCCCGAAGTTGGTCGCCAGAGACTATAATTCGGCGCCGCAGCGCCTCCTCGCAGTACAAGTCTCGCGCCGCAGCGCTAGCGCCACATCGCAGCACCAAGTATAGGCTTATGCCTCGCGCAACAGCGCCAGCACCGCGCCGCTGCGCCGTCTCCAGTGTAAACTGTGGCGCCGTAGCGTCGATTACCAGAATGGTCAAACAGTGTGTTTTAGTTACACAAAGTCTGAAAAAGTTGTTAAGGTAAAATATTATGACTGTTAGGATGTGATTTTGGTATTACAATACTAAGAATGAAAATATTATTAACAATTAACGAGTTTTGTTATTACATTACTAAGGTGTCTTGACTATGTGATTAAAATCGTTCCATAGATGAAGTAGATACTTAATTGCATAAAAAGTATATGTAGTAACTAATTATGTCATGATGACATGTATATAGGGTATTATGATTCGAGTTATTATGGTTTAGCTTACACTCAAGACAAGTTTCTAAACCTTATCTCTTGATATTGAGCAAGTTTTATCTTTATCTTGTTTCATAGTATGAAAGTTCTTTAACTCTATTGTTACGATTGTGCAAGTTTCTTCAATCTACCTTCTTTATTATTGAGGAAGTTATTCCTAATCCTATTTATAAAATTTAAGTATATTCATGCAAAGCTATTTAACCTAACTCTTACTTTGAGAAGCTTGCTTACTTTAACTTGTTTACTCGCATGCAAGTTTATCGTTCCAAATCACTATTTATTATGCATGCTTGATAATTCAATTCTAAACAACATTCTGACCTTAGCTTAATATTGTCCAAGCAAGATATGTTATGTTATTTAATGTTTATGCTTTTAATTCATTTCTAAAGCATGACCTTAAACTACAATTTTTGTGTTCATCTGTGACTTGTTCCATAGCATATTGTTATTGTATTTTATTCAACTAATCCTTAGTTGATGTTCGTTGAATTCTAAATTACCTTAAAACGTATCCAAATCAAACCTACTTTGGTGCGGACTTGTATTCTAAATGTTGAGATGAACAACCCTGTTATAGGGGATAATTTAGGCATAGCGTTTAAATGTTTGTGCACAATACATTGTACGAAGGGTTGATCCCCCTAAGTACGAGGAGTCCATATAATCTTATGACTGTTAAAGTTTAAGTTGAAAGATTACTTATAACTATGGACATAGTTCGTGGTCTTATGACCCTCAGACATATATTTCAGATTCTGATTATCATTAATAGAGCATATTATTCAGTTCTATTGAGCCTATTCATTTGGCAGTTGTTATGAAATTTTATTCATTGTCATTTCAAGTGAGCATTGTTTGCTCACTCTTGCTTATATAAATATTACAGCTAAAGTTGAGAGGGTTGATGTACCTACCACCGGTAAAGGGAAAGAAAAGATGAACAAGTATTGAAGACTTGTAAACATATTGACTTTTAATATTGTCAGCCTTTATTTTTAATTATTGTGATGTAGTTATTTAATTTTCCGCACTTGATATTTATATTTAAAGGTTAGATGACCTGTGAGATTTTTATTGATGTAATCCTTTAATGGAAAGGTTTATTGTTAAATTTTATTATATTGGGTAGTTAGAAATGATTGTTTTATCAAGTGAACACCAAATCTTGTGGGAATAAAGTACCCGGATTTGGGGGTGTCACAAAAAGTCTATCATTAATATTTTATCCCTGTAACAACAATCAATATACATCTTGAACCAAATATTCGTCTTTACTTTACGGGCCAAAGATATTCATTTGTATCACCAGTTAGTCATGTTCATCTCAACACCTGCCCATTTTTGCACTACGGGCCAAAGATATTCATCAGGTAATCATTCATCTTTGAACTACAGGCCAAAGATATTCAATTATATCATCATTTAGGACTTAAGATGATGAAAAATATTTTAAAGAAACGAATCCAGTGATATAAAAGGACAAAGATTAGGGATTCATACTTCAGTTTATCCAAGTTCAAAAATACTCTATAATAAACCATAGTGGAGTAAAATTCAAGAATGAATATCAAAACATGGATACAATTAAATATAGTAACCATAATAGACATCTTAGACAAAGAAGAGAAAATTTCATTTTTCTGGGAATAGTGCCGTATTTATGAATAGTGTCGTTTACGTGAATAGTGTCGTATACGTAAATAGTAATCCCGACACGAAAAGGTAGAAGTTTCACAAAAAAATCATACTTCGTGAATAGTACCGTATTCGTGAATAGTGCCGTATACGTGAAATGTGACGTATACGTGAATAGTGACCTCTGTTAGGTTTGTAATATTCATGGACGGAATCAAATTGCACAAAGTAAGCGGAAGCATGGAAAAATAGAGTTTTAAAATTTTACAAACCATATACCCGGATCATCCTTTATGCGCAATTATTAATTAAACAAAAAGATAAAGAACAAGAATCAGACCCTTGAAGATTCGAGCTTCCTCAGGTACAAGTTCACCTCCAAATCCTTTCGCGTTCAACTTAAATCTACCGGGTTTGGTTCCTTCCTTTGATCAACGTTAGCCACTCAAGTGTTTGGCCTCTAGAGGTGATCCACCAAGGAAGAAGAAGTATTCAAGAAGAAAGGTAGTTGGCTAAACCCTAATTTTCTATCTCTATAGAAAAATAGCGTACTCTCCAACAATTGGAATCACGTCTGTTGTGAAAAAGTCAACAACAACTCTACACCCAAAATAAGACTCCTCTAATTTATAGATGTATGCAACCCTCCTTAATAATTAAGGAATTGAGCTTTATTTAAATTAATTAAACTCTTTTAATTAATTAGGCTCTTAATCTTATTAGGAATAATTAATTAAACTTTTAATTAATTAGCTTCCTAATCTTTTTAGGAATAAATGAGAGTACTTTTATTAATTAATTCCTAAACTCCTTTAGAAATTAAATAATAATAATAGTAATAATAATAATAAGACTCCTCTTATTAATTTATATTTAATATTTCTAAAATATTAAATAATAAATATTAAGCTATTTAATTTATTCTATCACCATAGATTAAATTAAATATGTCTAACTTATTATTACGATTATACCATTAACTTTTTAAATAATTATTATTTCTTTTATGGTGTGACCCTTTAGGTTCTCCATATTAAACCGGTTGTTAATAAAACAATTAGAACAATTCTAATCTTATTTAAATAAATAAATTAAATTATTAATTTATTTAAATAAATAATATTTATTCTACAATAGGGATAAGCCTCCCAAGCGATCAACGACTTTTCAGATAATATAGATTTTAACATTAATCATAAAAGAACCTTTGAGTAAATAGTTACCGTACAATTCAGTCCTTCCACCATACAATGTCCCAATTAAATATAAGACATGAAATTACTGTCAAGTCTTATTTTATTTAATTATATGTATTTCGATCCTTAAATGCACAACTCCATATAATGCAAATTAGAAAATCCTTTCTACTTTCATTCTGCCTTGGCCAAGGACTACTGAGTTGTTATTTATTGAATCACATAGGACATTTCTCTTCTTTTACTAGAAGCGGTAGATTCTTTATTGATCATAAATTATCTCTATGTACAACTTATTATACCCAAGCATACCCTTTGATATACCCTAAGGGTCTTAAGAAATAAGTTAAAGTATAACTCATCATACACAAGATACTATGATGATCTCAAGTCCAAGGATCACTTGTACTACTATCACTACAGAAATTTCTATTGACAGGTAAGTAAAACTCCATTAAGTATTCCTTAGCGAGCCACGTTCAGTGAACTTATTCTCAAATAAGCAGCTACATAATTGCTTTAGTGTCTCCACACAAATGATCATGAGATCAATCATCCTCATCCAATGAGCAAGCAACGTATGTACCAATCTATCCGAATTCACTAATCCCTAATTTAGTAATCCAATTATTGTGAACTATTTTAGTTTTAAGCTTTCTAAGAATTTAGATCTCATTAGAATGATCATCATCATTATTCTAAAAGCATTGCTTAAAACTATTGGTTTGTTACATATTATAAAACAACATCATGTAGATAATTAAAAGCCTTTAATTAGTTAATACTTTTTATTAATAAATGAATAAGATTTTTATAAAGTATATGCTTTATCATCAAACATGATTGGCTTGTGTGCATACTACTTTCAGTCTCCCACTTGCACTAAAGCCAATCGCCACGGTATCTCATACCCTTCTTTTCTAAGTGATAATTATCCTGCTGTTGGATAAGCTTTAGTTAATGGATATGTAATGTTGTTCTTGAGAGTTCACTATCTCTATAGTGATTTCCCATCTTTCAATGATTCTTATAATCAAATGAAAGTGTCACAACACATGTTTAGATCCAAGATGAGACGTAGAAACTATTCCTAGTTCTGTAATGAACTTTTATCCAAACAATCAACTTGTAGCTTCATTTATAGCTATATACTTTGTCTTTATCACTAAACCAGCAACTCTTTGCTGTTTCAAATCTTTCCAATTTCACTGCACCACCGTTCAAGGTAACGCTTTACCTTAAAGTGTATTTTCTGTCGTCTTGGTCTGTCTGAAAAAACTCGAGTCTGTTAAGCCCTCTAGTTTTAATTTAGACCCACCATGAATATGATCACATCTTTAGAGCCGGATAATTACTTTAAGATGTTTTTCACTCACTTATAGTGAACTTCTCCAAAATATGACTGATCAACATCAGGTCTCATACATTTCGTTGCATACATGATAATTATGCATGTGATCTCTCTTTTATGAGTCTTTTGGGACAATTAAGAAAGATACACTCCAGGGCTCATCAATATGAGAAATCTCTTTGAGTTTGTCATGCTAAATGACTTTAGCATCAAATGAATATACGTTCCTTGGGTTAAGTCGAGCATCCTCTTGAATCAATCTATATAGATTTGTATCCCCAATTAAGATACTCTACCCAAATCATTCACGGAGGAATATTTAGACAACTTTATCTTTACTGATTCTAGGATTGGCGTGTCATTCCATATCCATAGTATATCAACATATAATACTAGGAATGTCACGATGCTCCCACTGACCATTTTGTACACACTAGGATCATTCTTGTTTTTGATAAAATCAAACTCTTTTGATTGTTTCATCAAAATGAATGTTTCATTTATGAGAAGCTTGCTTCAATCTATTTATCTGAGTGTCTACAACTCTTACCTCACCGTTTGTAACTGGATCATCATCTTTATGATGTGTACGTCATCATCATCATCCATGATGAATCCATACCTCCCAGGTATCTTTGGTAATATTCCAGATTTATGATTCGGTTATGGTACAATAGGTCTATCTACATGTTCCTCTTATTTGACTTATAATGTTTTACGGTTCTTGAACTCTTCAAGATCTATTATCCTCCCACTAGCCACTTCAATGATAAATATCTTTATCTTAGAAGGCAACATGTTTCACAATAAACACCTTTTGCTAAGTAGGATTATAGAACATATACCCTAAATTTACTTTAGGATGTCCCACAAATTTGTACTTGTCAAATCTTGTCCCGCGCTTATCCTTTGAAATCTTTTCACATAAGTTGGACAACCCCTTATCTTAACATACTTAAGATTAGGAATCCTCCCTGTCCATAAATTTTATGGAGTCTTTGGGCCGGATTTTGAGGTTACCTTTTTCGTAGATATACAGCCATTTCTAGGATATGACCCCAGAAGGATACTGGAATGTTGGTAAAATCATTATGGACCACACCATGTCCAACAAGGTACGATTTTTCTATTCAGATACATCAATCAATTATTGTGTATCAGGAGACGTCCATTACGAAAAAACCATTTGAGATGATTCAGAAACTCATTGCACAAGTATTCCTTCCTTGATCCGATCAAAGAATCCTAATACTTTGCCAATTTGTTTGACTTCTGAATTCTTTGAATCTTTTAAATAATTCACACTTGTATTTCAACAAATACACACATTTAACTCTTTTAATGATCATCTCCTTTACTTATACTAGTTTGTTCAATTTGAAAAATAATTTTTCACGTAAGTCAAGTATACAAAATCCATTAAGTAATATTCCAGTTTTATTCAAAATATTATTAATATAAATAGAACAACAATTGTTCCTAAATATAATACAAAAGATTTCATTGTCCAACAACAAAATGGAAATAATGTTTCTAACGAGAACTGGACTACAATAACAACTTATTGACTTAATAGACTTGCCCGTAGGTAATGCTGAATAATAAGTTCATATGGCTAATGTAGTAACCTTTACTTCATTTCCGACATATGACTACTTATCTTTGTTTAGCTTTCTACTTCTACTTGGTCCCTTCATAAATCTATATTTATGATAACCAAAGTCGGTATCCAATACCTAAGTAGAACCTTGACTTAAAGAAAAATTTATTTTAAATCATGAATAAAATAATATTTGTAATCGAAACTTCACTAAGCTTCTTTTGGTTAGCCTCTGCAAGATACTTCTCGTAGTTTCTTTTCAAGTGTTCATGCTTATTGCAGTGGAAGCAAACTCCTTTGCTATCCGTATCAGTTTTGTTCTTATTATCCTTTGTTTATGCTTTTTTATTTACCTTCTTAGAATTGTTCTTCTTTTCAGAAGATCATTTGGCCCCTACTAGTAAGACTTGGTCTTTTTTGGTGGAAAGTGACTCAGCATTTTCAACATGTTAAGCAAATCAGCGAAGCTGATATCTAGCTTGTTCATATGAAAAATTCACAACAATTATGAAAGTAGTCTGGGAGTGAGTGCAAGATCAAATCTTGGCTCAACTCTCCATCCATGACAAAACCTGTTGCCCTAATTGACCAATCAAATTGATAATGTTAAGGACTTTTATCTGTACCGTAGTGTCATCGGTCATTCTAGATCGGAAGATCTTCTTAGATATCTGATATCTATTAGTCCTACTTTCCTCACCATCAATTACTTGATGTGCAAAAATATAGTAAGAGCATCCATAGTTTCATGCTGACGTTGAAGCTTGTTACTCATGGATGCGAGCATGATGCATTGAGACAACTGTGCATCATCTTGCCACATTCTAAAAGTAGCAATCTCTTCCTCAGAGACATTGTCTGTAACCATTGCAGGGATAGGAGTATTAAGGACATAAGATAGCTTTTCAGCCGTGAGAACTATTCTCAATTTCCTTAACCAATCCGTTTAATTCGGTCCGGTTAATTTAGCATCTAATATGCTTCGCAGTGATAGTGATTTAGACATTATAAAATTCTGTAAATGAATTTGTAATTAACAATATTTTAGCATACATTCTTTTATTAATTACCAAAATAAATTTAGGTCTTGTTTTAAATTGGTATCTCCCACTATTTTCTTCAAACTATATTACCCACACTTATATACTTTGGCAAAATCTAATTAAAGATATGCTAGTGAGAATAAGGATCCCATTTCAAATGTATATAGCCTTGTTTGTGCACAACAAACTATATATAAATAAATATGTAGACAACTCTTGTCAATTACATCAACTATGTAACTCCTTGTATTTTGCCTCTTAAATCATAATGGTCAAGTGTGTGCACATCCGTACTAAAATGATTTAAGTTAAGTTAGACCCAGCATTTCCATAAAAGTGAAGAGAAAACTACAGCCCTTGTGTGTGCACAACAAAGTAGTAATGTTCAATTCCTTATAAATATCATATGTAATAAAAAAACATCTTAAATATTTAATACTTGCCTTATGTGTGCACAACAAACTCATATTAAATATTCAATACTCTATTGTTTCTATCATGCTAGAAGGCGACGTTCGATATTCCAATTATCTTTGAACGTTGCAACTTAAAATAAAATATTTGAGGTTTTTGTTATTAATTTGTCTCATCTTGTTTAGCGCGCATGCACACACACACACACACACACACACACACACACACACACACACACACACATATATATATATATATATATATATATATATATAAAATACGCGTCATATTAATTAACACGCGAAGCATGTTTGCATAATATATAATATATATAGTATAAGCATGCACATATAGAATACTATATTCTACCTGGATTGATTATGGACTTTTATTCTAGTTTGGTTCACTAGAGCCACCAAGTGAACCAAAAGGTCAAACCCTAGGGGTGCAAGAATTAATATTTAAATATAACTATTACATTTAAACATGGGTTCCATTATAAACGGGTCTTCACGTGCTCCTTGCTCCTTGATCTCCAATTCTTCAAAATTAATTCTAACTATTCCTATTACAAAACTATTTAAAATAAATAGAAACCTTGATCAGCAGTCAAGAGAAAGTACATAGGAGGAAGATATAATTTACATTAAGAAAAATTATATAAGACGAGATACGCACACCCCATTTAATAAAACCCATACATTCATGCATCCAACTAAAATAAAATTCAATCACATTGGTTCATAGTCCATAATTAATCCCATTTATTATCATACACATCTACTGTGACAAACGAGATTTTGTAGTTTATTTTAATATTTATTGGAGTGAATAAATATTTTTCGATGAATTAATTATTAGATTAAATAATTATTTGATAAAATTAAGGTAGATTAATTTAATTACATGTGTTGTATTTATTAAATTGATGTAAAGAATTTTATGCATGTATTTATGTGAGCTTATTGTATTAAAAGAAATACTTAATAAGCCTAATGTTATTTTAATTAATTTAATTATTAATTTGAGAGTTAATAATTTGATATTATTTATTAATGAGAAATTTAATTATGTGAATTTATGAGAAATTATAATATGTTATTTAAATTAAATTAAATAAAATATTAGATTTATTTTATAAGGGTGTGACATGATTTAAAACTATAGTATAAAAGGTTAATTAAAATAATTAGAAGAATTATTCATGTTGCTAGCCAAACAAGGATTTAAATGGAGTTATAGCAGTTAACCCATGATGGGTAACTGACCTCCACTTGCGTACGCATTCTTCTCTATTAATCAGTCTTATTGAGAAGACATATTATTTTTATGAGTTAACTAAGAGAGAATTCAGAGAGAATTTCAGTGAAATAGAGAGAAGTTGTGTGAATTATTGTGGTATTTTAGAAGTACGTCAAAGTCAGAGAAATTATTTTAAGGGTAATCTTCTCCTCCCCAAAGTTTCAATTTACATTGTTAAGTTTTTATAAAAATGGCTTTCATTCATCCTATAAAGTCCCTGTAATTGGGAAATTGTGTTGTTATATAGATATATGTAATAATACGAGTAGCAAAGCATGTTTTATATATATTGTATATGATTCCATATCATAACTTTCATAATACGATGACTTGTTATTTCAAAATTTACATAGTTTGGGTTTTGGCCTTATGGCCCTTATACGTAATTTTAGTGTGTCAAACATAAATGTTTTCGTAAAATTTACACTCGTATATTATTAAGCATGTTGATACGAAGAGACCAAAGTTTAAATGAACGGATTCGGTGTTATAACGAATCCGTAGTGTCAATTTTTATGATTTATGTTCAAACCTTCAAGAACGTCAAGAACAGTACAATTTGCATATTTTAATTCTGTGATTATGTGTTTTTAATGGGTTAAAATCACTCTATAAACATTGGGCATTGATTATATATTAATTCTAACATGTGGGTATGTTTAATTTGGGAAAATAATGATCATGTTATGTTTAATTTGCTGAACTTTGTGTTCTTCGCGAACTGGGAATCAAATTCTAGAGTGTCGCGCCACGGCGCCAACTCCAGAAGTGATGTCCCGCGCCGCAGCGCCATGTACCAAGCCGTAGCACCACGGCGCCGCAGTGCCAAGACCCAGTACAAAAGTGGCGCCGCAGCGCTACTTAGCAGAATGTCCAGAAAATGTTTTTTTTACTGTTCAAGTATAGAAATGGGTTAGTAACCTAGTCTAATGAATATAAAAACTTGTTAGACATATAATGAGATACTAAAATGAGTTTTTACCAAGTCAAGAAGGCAATTACATGTTATTTGAATCGTTGATTATGTAATTAACTTGTTGTTCGTGTAGTATTATATTATGTGAAAATAAGTATGATAATTTGACTAAATATAGTCATGAATTCGAAATTACACAAAGAATAACTTATGATGTTTAGTACATTATTATTGACTGGTATTGTGAACATAATTGATTTGTAGGATTTAATTCAAAGAACGAGTTAATTAAGTGTAATCTACGCACGAGGTAATTGTTATCGTTAGATAAGTTGATTAATTCACCTTTCTACATTCAGCAAGTTCTCATTATTATTGATCAAGTCTGTTTTGTATATTAAAGTTCATAAATCTTTCAAGCATGATGCTGTTATACAATACTTATTCTATTGTATACCTTCTGAGATTCTATTCAATTAAGTTATCAATTATTGTTAAACCTTGTTAGACTAGCGAACCCTTTATGATTCGACTAGTCCATAGTTGATGAGCGTTCTAAATTTTAGAACCCTTGATGAATTATCCAAACCAAACTTCCTTTAGTGCGGACTCGAATGTCAAACTGAGATGAACAACCTTGTATATGGGATTATTTACGCTTTAGCGTTAAGATATTGTGCACAGTATGGTACTAAGGGCTGATCTCCCTAAGTACGAGAAGAAAGGTCCATAATCTTATGACTGTTAAAGGTTTCAAGTATAACCCTTGACAACCTAGGACATAGTTCAAGGTCTTATGACCCTCAGAAATTTCTTTTGATTCTTGTTATTCATTCTTGATTCAAAAGTTGAGCTTTTATATTCGGAGTTATTATTTTTCTTGCATGTTATTATTCGTTGTTATATTGTTATACTTGTGGGCAATCGTGCTCACTCTTGCGTAATAATAACATTGCAGTTAAGAACGAAAGACCAGACGAACCTTCCACTAGTAAAGGCAAGGGCAAGCTTAGCAAGTAATGAAGATTGATTATTTATGTGGTTATGTAATGATAATTAGAATTGATGTTACTTAAGACTTATTTGTTTATGTTTTCGCATAGATGATTTAAGGTTAGAGTAACCTGTGATTTATTTATTATGCAGTTGATGTAACCCCATAAGGGGAGATCTTTTATTATTTCTATCTATTTCATGGTTTGCTTTTATTATGGATAGATAGATATATGATGTTTGTATAGTGAACACCAAATCATGTGGGAATGGAAGTACCCGGATTTGGGGGTGTCACAGGTTGGTATCAGAGCTGTAGGTTATGAACCTTAGGTGGGGGAATAACCTTAGGTAATAGCCTTATAGGAAGAACATAGTGAAGAAAAACTCTTATCGAGTTCTAAGAGATGAATTTCTTAATTCATTAAAGATAATAAAAGACTCTATGTGCTTATGTGTTAATCTATGTGTTCGCTAGCACAGATTAGTAACTAAAATTTAAAATTTTGTTGTCAGGATGTTGGTTGTTGGAGGAGCTAGTCGGCTGTTGGAGGAGCTAGTCGAGCTGGGGAGGAGGAACCCCGAGTGCCTGTTGAGGAGGAGCCCCGAGAAATTCATGTTGTCAGGGAGCAGTTGATTCAGAGGGAGCCATCTCCGTTGATCACAGTTGTTGGTCAGGAGCATGAGCCTGAGATTGATCCAGAGGAGGATCCTGAGGAGGAAGAGGAAGAAGAGGAGTTCCCACCGAACTCCATCGATGCTGAGATGTACGACGCGTTATATGACTGTACCGTAGAATTACGAGATACTATTCAGGACTTGACTGAGCGGGCGATTAGTCAGCAGATTACTCTCGAGCAGAAGGAGAGGGAGGTTGAGAGTCTTCACACACGACTGGGAAATGTAGAATGGGATTTGGTCCACGAGAAGGGTCAAAATGAGGAGAAGTCTGAAGAAATAGAGAAGTTAAAGATGGAACTGAAGGAAAGCTCAGAGAGGCTTGCCATAGCAGAGGAGGACTGGGTACGAGAGTCACGTCGTGCTGATCTTGCAGAAGATGATCGCTGTGCGAAGAAGGCTAAACTTGAGGAGACATACTCTGCACTTAGTAATGTAATGGATGAAGCCCAGGATCGAGTTTTGAGGTACCCAATCCAGTTTGAAGGTCTACCATCGTACATGCTGGCTCGCAGAATGATGTCTCGCATCATGGAAGAGGAATGTAGCAAGGATATTCGGCGCCTTAACAGACAATTTAGTTTAATTTTGTGAAAACTATTTGGTAGTTAATGATGTAAATTTCGATGTGTTTATAAACAAAGGAATATTTTGATGTTTTAAATCCTGTAGATTCTTTATCTTGGGATAATTGATGTAAATAACAGTGACGCTATCTTATGATGTTAAAACTTTTGAATTGAATGAAATGTCAGAGTTTATTTGAAGTAAAGTGTTACGTGAAATATGATTAAATATTCTAGTTAAGTCTTAATTGTTTGAAGGATTGAATAAAGACCTAATAAGCGTATTTTCTTAACAGAAATATTCCGCCTAGAAGACAAAACCGTCAACCAGCTCAGGAAGAGTCAACGAATAATAACAATAACTCCAATGCCAATCCCGTCCAACAATTAGTGAACTTACTAGCTGGAGCAATGAATAATCAACCTCAAGCTCCACAGAATACTTCGTTTAAGGATTTCAAGGTGGTGGGACCGCCAGAGTTTAAAGGTTCCATGAACCCGATCGAAGCTCAGACTTGGGTTATGGAGATGGAGAAGGTTTTTAAGGTCGCAAGAGTCAGAGAGGACCAGAAGACTACTTTTGCAACGTTTATGCTGAAATCTAAAGCCAGTTTTTGGTGGCAAGCAAACAAGGTTCGTGGAGGAGAAGGTATGATAACCTGGGAGAGGTTTAAGGAGATGTTTTTCGATATGTATTTCCCGACTACCTCGCAGAACCAATTTGAGGTTCAGTTTCTAGAATTGAAGCAATGGAATATGTTTATATCAGATTATGCGGCTAGATTTAACGAATTGGCAAGGTTCGCCACATATCAAGTGCATACCGATGAGAGGAAGGCAAGACGTTTCGAACAAGGACTGAAGCCGTGGTTGTATAGTAAGGTGTCGATGTTTCAGCTGAAGACATTCGTCGGGGTACTAGAGAAGGCTATACTCGCTGAGGGTGGAAGCGATGCAGCAACGAAGTATAACCAGGATCAAAAGAAGAAGAAAAATAAAAGTGAAGGAAATAACAAGGCTGGTGGGAGTAGCACTGGGGGTAGCCATAATCAGAAGAGGAAGTGGTCTGATAACTTGTCGGCTGGAAGTCAGCAAGGATGGCATAAGAAGAAGATCGAAGCGTGCTCAACCTGCGAAAAAGCTCATTTGGGAGTTTGCATGAAAAGAAAGCGAGAGTGCTACAATTATGGTCAGGAAGGCCACATAGCACCAAACTGTCCAAACCCAAAGAAGGGTGCATGTTTCACTTGTGGCTCAAAGGATCATCTGGCAAGGAAGTGACCCAAGAAGGGATTTGGAGGAACGAGTTCAGGAGGAAATAGAGGGAATACCGGTGGAAGCACTCTGACTATCGCAGCACCAACCACAACCAACCGACCGACTGCCAGAACATTAAACATGACAGTGCAGGACATAGTGCAGTCTCGCGATGTGGTGTCAGGTATCATTCCGATCAATAGAGTTAATGCTTACGTATTATTTGATTCGGATGCTACTTGTTCATTTATATCCGATGACTTTGCTAAGAATTTAGAATTGCTTAAGGATGAGTTAGAATACCCCATGAACATAGAAATTGTGAATAGATAAATTATCCCTGTTAAGTATGTGCATAAGAACTGTAGAGTGGATATTAAGGGTAATATCATGAACTTAGATCTTATCCCTATTCGACTTGGGGAATTTGACGCTATCTTGGGAATGGACTGGTTATCTAATTATAGAGCGATAATTGACTGTCAAAAGAAGCGTATTAACCTTATGACTCCGTCAAAGGTTGTGTTTTATGGTAGCGAGTTGCCTAGGCAATCGAGTTGTCTGACGATGATACAGGCCATGAAGTTGTTACGACAAGGATGTGTAGGATATCTAGCTTACATAGTCGATAGTCGTAAAGAGAATCCAAAAATAGATGAGATACCAGTAGTGAGAGATTTTGCTGACGTATTTTTGGACGATTTGTCGGGACTTCCTCCAGATAGAGCAGTTGAATTCGTGATCGATTTGGCTCCAGGAACAACTCCAATATCGAAGGCACAATACCGAATGGCACCAGTAGAGATAAAAGAATTGATGGTACAACTACAAGAATTATTGGACAAGAAGTATATACAACAAAGCGTATCATCGTGGGGAGCGCCGATTTTATTTGTAAAGAAGAAGGATGGGACAATGCGGCTTTCCATCGATTATAGAGAATTGAATAAGGTCACGATTAAGAATAGATATCCATTACCGAGGATCGATGATCTGTTTGATCAATTGAAGGGAGCAAGATACTTTTCAAAGATAGACTTGAGGAGTGGTTATCATCAACTGAAGGTGAGACCAGAGGATGTACCGAAGACAACGTTCAGAACACGATATGGTCACTACGAATTTTTAGTAATGTCGTTTGGTTTAACGAATGCTCCTGCAGCATTTATGGGACTAATGAATGTTGTGTTCAAGCCGTTTTTGGACAAGTTCGTAGTGGTATTTATAGATGATATGTTGGTATATTCAATAACCAAGGAAGAACACGAAGAGCATTTGAGATTAACGTTAGAAGTGTTAAGAAGGGAGAAGTTGTATGCCAAGTTTTCGAAATGCAAATTTTGGAACGAGCGGGTGCAATTTCTTGGACATGTGATCGATAAAGACGGAATTTCGGTAGATCCATCCAAAGTCGAAGCCGTGATCAACTGGGATCAGCCGAAAACGCCGTCGGAAGTACGAAGTTTTCTTGGATTGGCAGGTTATTACAGAAGGTTCATTCAGGACTTTTCAAAGATCGCAACTCCGTTTACGAATTTGACTCGAAAAGATGTGAAATTTGTTTGGACGGAGAAGTGTGAGGAAAGCTTTCAAGAATTGAAGAAGAGGTTGAGTACAGCACATGTGTTGTCTCTTCCGGACGATACAGGAAATTTTGTGGTTTATAGTGACGCGTCACATAAGGGACTTGACTGTGTGCTTATGCAGAACGATAGAGTCATTGCGTATGCGTCATGACCACTGAAAGATTACGAGAAGGGGTATCTGACCCATGACTTGGAGTTAGCTGCAGTGGTTTTCGCTTTGAAAATCTGGAGGCACTATCTCTACGGGGAGAAGTGTGAAATATATACAGACCACAAGAGTCTGAAATATATTTTTACACAGAAAGAACTGAATATGCGCCAAAGAAGGTGGTTGGAATTAATTAAGGACTACGATTGTGAGATTTTATATCATCCGGGTAAGGCAAACGTGGTTGCCGACGCCTTAAGTTGAAAGGGTCGGGAGAAGTTGATGATGTTGACCGCTCAGGAGGAGCTAATTTCAGAAATGGAGAAACTGGAGTTGGAAGTGAAGTATCCAATGGAAATTGATAAGAAGCTATTTCAGATGCAATCTGGTACAACCCTACTAGATAAAGTTAAGGAGGCTCAACTTCAGGACGATGAATGCAAAAAGGTGATAAGGAAGAAATCTGAAGGAACTGAACAAAGATTTAAGATGGATAAGGAAGGAATACTGAGATTCGAGAACAGAATTTGGGTACCACCAGTACCAGAGATTAAGGAAGAAATTTTGAGCGAAGCTCATAACTCACGATATTCAATTCACCCTGGTAGTACCAAGATGTACCAAGATCTTCGACAACACTTTTGGTGGCCAAATTTGAAACGAGAGGTTGCAGAATGTGTTACCAAGTGCCTGACATATCAGAAAGTGAAAGCAGAACATCAGAGGCCTAGTGGGTTGCTACAACCTTTAGAGATCCCAGAATAGAAATGGGAACATATTACGATGGATTTCGTGGTTGGCCTACCGATAACTCAGAAAGGCTACGACGCAGTATGGGTTATCGTTGATCGACTGACGAAATTCGCACACTTTCTTCCGATCAAAATCAGATTCAACTTAGATCAGTTGGCAAAGTTATATGTAAAAGAGATTATTACGAGGCACGGAGTGCCGGTGTCAATCATTTCCGATAGGGATCCGCACTTTACGTCGAACTTCTAGAAATGTCTACAAGAATGCATGGGTACACAGTTGCGAATGAGTACGACATATCACCCTCAGACAGATATACAGAGTGAAAGAATAATTCAGGCATTGGCAGATATGTTAAGAGCTTGTATAATGGACTTTAAAGGAAATTGGGATGATCATCTACCGTTTGTAGAGTTCGACTACAACAAAAGTTACCACGCTAGTATAGGCATGCCGCCTTACGAAGCGTTATACGGTAGAAAGTGCAGAACTCCACTTTACTGGGATGAAGTTGGCGAAAGATAGATGCTAGGGTCAGAATTGGTACAACAGACAGCAGAAATAGTCAAAGTGATCCAAACAAGATTGACAGTAGCTCAAGATAGACAGAAGAAATACGCCAATCCACACCGTAAGAATGTTGAGTTTGAACCGGGTAGTTATATGTTCTTAAAAGTCTCTCCCTAGAAGGGAAAGATCAGGTTTGGAAAGAAAGGAAAATTAAGCCCAAGATTCATTGGACCCTTTGGAGTACTATAAAGAATCGGAGAAGTTGCGTACGAGGTAGCCTTACCTCCAGCACTAGAGAATGTCCACAACGTCTTCCATGTTTCAGTTTTACGACCCTACAAACCCGATTACAAGCATGTAATTGAATATGAACCCCTATATTTAGACAAAGACTAATCATACGAAGAAATTCCTGTTCAAATTATCGACATAAAAGAACAAGTTCTCAGAAATAATGTAATACCTTCTGTTAAGATAATTTGGAGGAACCACAACGCTGAAGAAGCTACGTGGGAACTCGAAAAGAATATGATGAAGAATTACCCTCATTTATTTACTTAATTGTCTGTATGCGATTCTGGGGACATGATCTTTGTAAGGGGGGGAGGGGGAAATGTAACGGGTCGAATTTATTGAGTCGTGATTCTGGGGACAGAATCCTTTTATGAGGGAAAAGATGTAACAACCGAGATTTTATAATTTATTTTAATATTTATTGGAGTGAATAAATATTTTTCGATGAATTAATTATTAGATTAAATAATTATTTGATGAAATTATGGTAGATTAATTTAATTACATGTGTTGTATTTATTAAATTGATTTGGAGAATTTTATGCATGTATTTATGTGAGCTTATTGTATTAAAAGAAATACTTAATAAGCATAATGTTATTTTAATTAATTTAATTATTAATTTGAGAGTTAATAATTTGTCATTATTTATTAATGAGAAATTTAATTATGTGACTATGTGAATTTATGAGAAATTATTATATGTTATTTAAATTAAATAAAATAAAATATTAGATTTATTTTATAAGGGTGTGACATGATTTAAAACTATTGTATAAAAGGTTAATTAAATAATTAGAAGAATTATTCATGTTGCTAGCCAAACAAGGCTTTAAAGGGAGTTATAGCAGTTAACCCATGATGGGTAACTGACCTCCACTCGCGTACGCATTCTTCTTTATTAATCAGTCATATTGAGAAGACGTATTATTTTTATGAGTTAACTAAGAGAGAATTCAGAGAGAATTTCAGTGAAATAGAGAGAAGCTGTGTGAATTATTGTGGTATTTTAGAAGTACGTGAAAGTCAGAGAAATTGTTTTAAGGGTAATCTTCTCCTTCCCAAAGTTTCAATTTACGTTGTTAAGTTTTTATAAAAATGACTTTCATTCATCCTATAAAGTCTCTGTAATTGGGAAATTGTGCTGTTATATGGATATATGTAATAATACGAGTAGCATATCATGTTTTATATATATTGTATATGATTCCATATCATAACTTTCATAATACGATGACTTGCTATTACAAAATTTACAGAGTTTGGGTTTTGGCCTTATGGCCCTTATACGTAATTTTAGTGTGTCAAACATAAATGTTTTCATAAAATTTACACTCGTATATTATTAAGCATGTTGATACGAAGAGACCAAAGTTTAAATGAACGGATTCGGTGTTATAACGAATATGTAGTGTCAATTTTTATGATTTATGTGCAAACCTTCAAGAACATCAAGAACAATACAATTTGCATATTTTAATTCTGTGATTATGTGTTTTTAATGGGTTAAAATCACTCTATAAACATTGGGTACTGATTATATATTAATTCTAACATGTGGGTATGTTTAATTTGGGGAAATAATGATCATGTAATGTTTAATTTGCTGAACTCTATGTTCTTCGCGAACTGGGAATCAAATTCTGGAGTGTTGCACCGCGGCGCCAACTCTAGAACTGATGTCCCGCGCCGCAGCGCCACCGCGCCGCAGCGCCACCGCGCCGCAGCGCCATGTACCAAGATGTAGCGCCGCAGCGCCAAGACCCAGTACAAAAGTGGCACCGCAGCGCCACTTGGCAGAATATCCAGAAAATGTTTTTTTTAATGTTCAAGTATAAAAATGAGTTAGTAACCTAGTCTAATGAATATAAAAACTTGTTAGACATATAATGAGATACTAAAATGAGTTTTTACCAAGTCAAGAAGACAATTACATGTTATTTGAATCGTTGATTATGTAATTAACTTGTTGTTCGTATAGTATTATATTATGTGAAAACAAGTATGATAATTTGACTAAATATAGTCATGAATTCGAAATTAGACAAAGAATAACTTATGATGTTTAGTACATATTATTGACTGGTATCGTGAACATAATTGATATGTAGGATTTAATTCAAAGAACGAGTTAATTAAGTGTAATCTACGCACGAGGTAAGTTTCTTAATCCTAATTGTTATCGTTATATAAGTTGATTAATTCACCTTTCTACATTGAGCAAGTTCTCATTATTATTGATCAAGTTTGTTTTTTATATTAAAGTTTATAAATCTTTCAAGCATGATGCCGTTATACAATACTTATTCTATTGTATACCTTTTGAGATTCTATTTAATTAAGTTATCAATTATTGTTAAACCTTATTAGACTAGCGAACCCTTTATGATTCGACTAGTCCATAGTTGATGAGCGTTCTAAATTTTAGAACCCTTGATGAATTATCCAAACCAAACTTCCTTTGGTGCCGACTCGAATGTCAAACTGAGATGAACAACCCTGTATAGGGGATTATTTACGCTTTAGCGTTAAGATATTGTGCACAGTATGGTACTAAGGGCTGATCCCCCTAAGTACGAGAAGAAAGGTCCATAGTTTTATGTCTGTTAAAGGTTTCTAGTATAACCCTTGACAACCTAGGACATAGTTCAAGGTCTTATAACCCTCATAAATTTCTTTTGATTCTTGTTATTCATTCTTGATTCAAAAGTTGAGCTTTTATATTCGAAGTTATTATTTTTCTCGCATGTTATTATTCATTGTTATATTGTTATACTTGTGGGCAATCGCGCTCACTCCTGCGTAATAATAACATTGCAGTTAAGAACGAAAGAGCAGACGAACCTTCCACTAGTAAAGGCAAGGGCAAGCTTAGCAAGTAATGAAGATTGATTATTTATGTGGTTATGTAATGATAATTAGAATTGATGTTACTTAAGACTTATTTGTTTATGTTTCCGCACAGATGATTTAAGGTTAGAGTAACCTGTGATTTATTTATTATGCAGTTTATGTAACCCCATAAGGGGAGGTCTTTTATTATTACTATCTATTTCATGGTTTGCTTTTATTATGGGTAGATAGATATAAGATGTTTGTATAGTGAACACCAAATCATGTGGGAGTGGAAGTACCCAGATTTGGGGGTGTCACATCTACATATGCATCAATAAATAACATTCATCTCATGAATAATAAACATTCAATATATATATTGATATCATTTAATGGGCAAATTTAGTTAGCATAAAATTTAATTTTGAATCAAAATAAACTCCTTTATTTTAATCCAAATTTAAATCAAAATAAACCTCTTTTATTTTAATTTATCCAATTTTGAATAAAATAAACTGTTTTATTTTAATCAAATTCTTTAATCAAAATGAACTCCTTTATTTTAATTAATTATGGAATCCAATTCCAAGAAGAAAAAAAAATTCGTTATTAAAAGAAACACGGATTCTCTTTCCTATTCACAAATAAACTCCTTTATTTTGAATAATATGAAATCTTATTCCATATTTAAATAAACTCATTTATTTAAGAAAAATAGGATTCTCTTTCATATTCATAAATAAACTCTTTTATTTTGAATAATATGAAATCTTATTTCATATCTAAATAAACTTCTTTATTTAAGGAACACTACTACAAAACAGTAAATAGACAACACGGAAAAGACGTTGTGGTTTTAGTCAGAAAAATGTCGTGGTTAAGGGTGTTGTCTATTTGACAGCCTTACACAACGTTTTTAAAACGTTGTAGTTAAGCACAATACATAACGTTTTTTTAGGAAAAAAACGTTGTAGATTTTTTTTTCCAAAAATTAGCAAATGCTTAAAAACGTTGTAGAAGGTATGATTCCACAACGTTTTTTGGATAAAAACATTGTTGTTTAGTATATCAGACAACGTTTAGACACATTTACACAACGTTTTAAAAATGTTGTAGATTAAAAAAAAAGAAAAAAAAAGGTTGTGGTTCACCTATATTACCAATGCACCTACAATATGCTAATGCCATGATATATAGCTAAAATTACAAAGAATATTAATACCATACAAAACGTTTACATTCCAATAATTCTTTGTAATGCCAATTACAAAGAATATTAATACTATACAATACGTTTACATCTCAATAATGCCAAACTATCCGTACATCTCAAATTCACTTTTGAGATAAACAATAGTAATCCTGTTAATTTATAACTAGATGCTTTAACAACAAAAGTGGTTTAGCAATCTCATGATTTCAAAATAAAGTTAAAACTCAGATAACCAGAACTAGCTCCCTGGGGAAAAGTACCATAAACAACGAAGTAAACTCTCTGCAGCTGAAGCTTCTTGGATTGCCTCAATGGCAGCTATTTGCGCAGCATCTCTGTGCTTCAAAACTTCCTGAAATATAAATGAGATACTTTCACTTTTATAATGAGACGCAGAGAAATGTATGTCCTTGTCATTTATTTAGTACATAAAATGTATCAAAGCGAAATAGGTAGACTCAAATGCGACAATAAACTTATTTAGATAGCACTGCTCAGTCAACTGAGAAGTATTTCTGGATGAAAAGAAAATAACCACAAGATGTCATGCAGTGCTGTTTGTTGAAAATTTAAAACTCCCGATTTATTACCGAAAATATATTTAACAACTGCCCACCAAGAGAACTTTCAGACAAATACATTTGGTTGGGAAGATTAATGACTTCAAAAAATCCTACCTTCCCAAGATTTGCAAGGGAAGACGGGAGTGAATTGCATGAAGCACTTGCATCCGTTATTCTTCTATTATTGTAAGAAACCTTGACCAAATTTCGTGGTAATCCATGATTAGCAATGTCGAATTAAGTTTTCTTTCTAACAGACGTTCTCTGCTTTATCGACTTATCAGGATCAACCAAATCCCCATTTGTCGTAACTCTCTTTGTCGACATCTGAGCCTTATTTTCCTCTTTGACCGACTTTGAAGACAGTTGTACCTTAGTTTCCTCTTTAGACGGCAACCTTTTGCTTGTTGATTTTCTTGGAACCTGCCAATATGAATTCATTAGATAAAAAGGCCATAATAATTTACTAGAAAGACAAATGTGGCAACCAATGACAAATGAGGCAACCAACTAACAATCACAACATTCCCTTTTAAAAAGAAATAGACAAAGTCTACAGTTGGAAGAATTAGGAAATGCAGCTAAACATTACTGTAGGCAAATTTCAAATAACAATCCCTGAATCAAGAAGACCATTCTAAATTCAATTATTATGAAAGCTCAATTCCACCAATACATCTGATGATGTTGTTCTCAATCTTTTTGATCCCACAAAACAACTAGCTCAAAAGAAAGCATACCTAAAATTATGGAAAAATGAATTTTATACCTGTCTAAATTCAGCATGATAACATTTTTTGAAAGAATAATTGGTAATTTCAGTTTGGCAAAAGCTGTTGTCACTAAATCCAAAAATTTCCGAAGCAGTAACAATATTTTTTCTCATATTTTGGGAGTGAATAAGAAAGAGCAGTTAAAATTCAGCTACTTCACCTTCTAAAACTACATTTGCTGTGTAAGATATGAAAAGATGAGGAAAATAAGGCAATAACAAAATTATATATCAAATATTCCAAAGAGCAAAAGAATACCAAATTGATCAAAAGAGCGAAGTATTCCCAACATCTTTCTGCCATCTCGCAGCAAGAGAATTATTTTTTCTGCAAGATAAGTTGAACACTAGTTAAAGAGCTAGAAAGATATATATATATATATATATATATATATATATATATATATATATATATACATACACACAAACACACACACACACACACACACACACACACACACACACACACATATATATATATATATATATATATATATATTGACACACTGCCAGACACACACACACTGAGAAAGAGATATACTGTCAAGATAGCTTGCAAGCGAAGTGGGAAGGAAGGTATCATGACATATGCCAGGCCAAGACATGAACCTCAACCTCCTCCAAGGTCCTAGCTTCTTTATTTACTTTTCCAAATTAAGCAACAGAAATATTGGCTGCAACTTTGTGAAGGAAATAACACTGGAAAATCTATAAGTTACATTTCATATAAATAAAACTTTTAAGATTTACAAATAATTCTTTTTGTGACATAATGAAGAAGTTTGCCAACTTAGTTTGTTGCAATTGGATTGTTGTTATACCTAATTAATACCACAAACTCATAATAAAAAGAGGTAACCCAACTTGATCTAGACACCGATATTACACTCTCATACTAGAGAAGTAACCACCTAAGTAAAACACCCTATGTAGATGTAAAATCAATCATAAAACCATAAGCCATAAAGAGATAACTAGAACCATTAATAGTACTTCACATAAGCAGTATCTTTCTGCCTTTATGACAGCTTATTATAACCATAACTAATATAATAACTCCACATTAAAATAATTTAACTGGATAAGCCAATGGGCTAAAATATACATGAAACATTCTAACACAGCAATAATAGGATTGACCTTGGCTAAAGGAAACCTAAATATTGTTGTTTCAGCAAAAAACAACTAGACCACAGAGCATCTCAAGTATAATTATGCACTGCAATAAACTACAACAAGGAATAAGGATAGGCATCATAAGCACAATTTATCAATTTTTAGGGAAGAGCTGTAATTTCATAATACATCAATCTCTGAAGGTTGTTTCATATTTAGACAGAGAATAAACCCCGAAATAGGTGCTAAAACTGCCAAAAAATACATTAAAACGACTTTGTCTACAGGGAATTACCATAAATATTAATCATACCAACTAAATTAAAATACTGCATCCTAAACACCACCAGGAAACATAATTCAAAATACAACATCAATTTCTTTTCCTAATTCATTCTATAAGAATTTCTTCATAACGTTCCAACAGGTAGTCAAAAAAATTTAAGACACTGATCAGGGTATATCAATTGTTTTTTTTTTCAGTACTGATTATATTGCACACGTACATGAACATTTCAAAAGAAAGTAAAAATCCAAGTAATAGACTAATCACTTATCCAATATACTCCGAGTTAACAAAACACAAAATTCAGGTATCGATAAATTTAAAAATCCTAATTAATTTGAGCTCAATAAACAAAATTGAAGAAGAAATTAAATTCTTATTTGTTTAGATCAGGGAGACAAACCTGTTTGACAGACTCAGCGATCTCGGGACCAATTCCGTCACCGGGAAAGAGTGTGGCTGTTATGAGACTGGATGAGGACGAGAAAGGTTAGTGGATTAGAGGGAAAACCCTAGCTGAATTAGGATTAGGAACAGTTGAGAAGATTTCTCTGGAACGACTTCGAAGGTCGCGTTTCACAATTTGGGAAGCCATCAACAATTTCTCTAACAAGTTGGAGTAGATGCTGCAGCTGAAGATGTCCCTTGCCGCCGACCTTGAAATCGGGAAGCGTGATTCGACGGCGGTGAGGGCTTTAAAGGAGGTCGCGGCGTGAAGAGAGAATCGGCATGGCAGATCTGAGATATTTAATCCCCTCTGGTTTTGGCCATTTGAACCCTAGATTTCGTGACTATTTAGGAGTAGAGAAAGAGAGAAGTGTGAGATGAAATACGAAGAGAGAGAACATTTTTTAATTTTAAGTTTTCACTCCTGCCTAAATTAAGCTCCGTGTTTTTCACATACACACCATTTAAAAAAAATGTTATCTATTTAAAACTAAAAAAATGTCTTTTTAAATAGATAACGTTTTTACATATATATCTACAACGTTTTAAAAAAAACGTTGTGAAAAAAAATACCACAACGTTTTTATAAAAAATGTTGTGGTTTAAGTGTTGTATATTAGGTAATTTGTAGTAGTGGAAATATGGAATCCAATTTCAACTCTAATTAATTATCATGGAATCCAATTCCAACACTAACTAGTTAGCATGAAATCTAATTTTAAAATTAAAATAAATCTTTTATTTTAAGATTAAAATAAACCTTTTATCTTAAAATTAAACTATTTTTTTTAAAGATTAAAATAAACTTTTATTTTAAGATTAAAATAAATTTTTATTTTAATTATAAAATAATTCAAAATAATATATATATATATATATATATATAACATCCGATGGTGACCAGTAATAACGCAATCAGCAAACTAGTGGTGACTATTATATAAATCATGTAATCATCTGATGCATTACATTATATATATAAGAACAAGTCACATACAGAAAAATATGCTTCGCCAAGAACGTTTGTCCAAAAAAAAAACTGGTTTTGCGAATTTTTTTATTCTTTTTTTAAAAAAGAATTTATACAATAAAATTATGCCCAATTAAATTGTTTTAAACACATATCAACATACATATAAAATCAAACAATTAATAATTCACATAAAGGTTTGGCTCTGATGTCACTGTTAGGTTTGTAATATTCATGGACGCAATCAAATTGCACAAAGTAAGCGGAAGCATGAAAAAATAGAGTTTTAAATTTTTACAAACCATATACCCGGATCATCCTTTATGCGCAATTATTAATTAAACGAAAAGATAAAGAACAAGAACCATACCCTTGAAGATTCGAGCTTCCTCAAGTACAAGTTCACATCCAAATCCTTTCGCGTTCAACTTGAATCTACCGATTTGGTTCCTTCCTTTGATCAATGTTAGCCACCCAAGTATTTGGACTCTAGAGGTGATCCACCAAGGAAGAAGAAATATTCAAGAAGAAGAGTGGTTGGCTAAACCCTAATTTTCTATCTCTGTAGAAAAAGAGCGTACTCTCCAACAATTGGAATCACGTCTGTTGTGAAAAAGTCAACAATAACTCTACACCCAAAATAAGACCCCTCTAATTTATAGATGTATTCAACCCTCCCTAACAATTAAGGAATTGAGCTTTATTTTAATTAATTAAACTCCTTTAATTAATTAGGCTCCTAATCTTATTAGGAATAATTAATTAAACTTTTAATTAATTAGCCTCCTAACCTTATTAGGAATAAATGAGAGTACTTTTATTAATTAATACCTAAACTCCTTTAGAAATTAAATAATAATAATAGTAATAATAATAATAAGACTCCTCTTATTAATTTATATTTAATATTTCCAAAATATTAAATAATAAATATTAAGCTATTTAATTTATTATATCATCATATATTAAATTAAATATGCTTAACTTATTATTACGATTATGTCATTAACTTCTTAAATAATTATTCTTCCTTTTATGGTGTGACCCTTTAGGTTCTCCATATTAAACCGGTTGTGAATAAATCAATTAGAACAATTCTAATCTTATTTAAATAAATAAATTAAATTATTAATTTATTTAAATAAATAATATTTATTCTACAATAGGGATAAGCCTCCCTAGCGATCAACGACTTTCCAGATAATATAGATTTCAACATTAATCCTAAAAGAACCTTTGAGTAAATAGTTACCGCACAATTCAATCCTTCCACCATAGAATGTTCCAATTAAATATAATATTTTCAAAAATTTATACGCACACCTCCTTGACCAAATTATCAGCACACCATAAGTGGGGCCCACGCCATTCAGCATTTATTCACAACAACCAAAAATGGGGCCCACCCATATTTTTAATAAAAGTATTTATTTTTGAAACTTCAATAATTTATAATAAATAGCCCTTTTATCAGAAAAATATGAACCTTATGTCCATTCCATATAAAATTTAATTCTTTACAACTTTGTTGAGGAAAATTTTTCCAAATTCCAAACAGAAAATGACTGAAATCCACATATGGATGATTTTTAATACCTCCATTCTGACAAAATACTGATAAAATACATCAGCATTAATTCTTTCATTTATATCAGCATAAAAAATAAATATTTTCTTACCATAAAAATCAATAATTAATTATTTACAAATAATATTACAAAATCACACTAATGACAACCAGATCGTTCTCAGGAAAGAGGGGCTTTCCGATAAGGAATTCTCCTTACTAGCGCGCAATTAGGTGACCAACCCTCTTTTGTAGACAGAACTTCATTAGACATTGCCAATAATGCTATCTAATAATATTATTCGAATAATATGAATTATTAATATGATAATGGGAAATAATGTGCAGTGATAATTATTGAAACATCAATAATATAAAATATCAACGTAGCAATTATTGAATCAATAAAATAAAATATTGAACAGTAATTATTGTGACAATTATTAAGTAGTGCCTTCTTATGTAAGAATCAATAATTTAAAAATACTGTGTAATACCGTGGGCTACTGTGCAACCACGCGTATTACTGTATTTTAACCACCGGGTATTTCAACAGTGTTAACGGTAACAACTACGTCGTTATTTATAAAAACTTAAACATGTCATTTTCTTCATCCGATTATTTTTCATTATGGGACCCACAAATGGCTGCGCCATCGTACGAATATTCCTCGACAGCAAAAATATTCCACGACTAAACGACTATTTCCCGATAATAATGAATATTTTATAACCACTTTCTTTTTTAAAAAAATTTACACATTTTACCCATTACCAAATCATTATATCAAATTAACACCTTATTATTCAAAATAATAATTAGAGAAAATTCAATTTTATTTATAAAAAGTTGGGGTCTTACAACCTCCCCTCCTTATAAAATTTCGTCCTCAAAATTAACGTACGTACCTGATGTTTCGAAAAGGTGAGGGTACATCACTTTCATTTCTGATTCCAACTCTCAGGTCATTTCCTTAATAGCATGGTTCCTCCACAAGACTTTGACTTGTGGTATAACCTTTGTGCTTAGGACATGCTCCTTCTTATCCAAGATCTTGACAGGTACCTCCTCGTACCTTAAATCTTCAGATATCTAGTCTGGTTCTAACTCAATAATGTGGTTTGGGTCTTTCACATATTTTACGAAGCACATATATGTGAAAAACATTATGAACACAAGACATGCTTGGAGGTAATATGAGTCTATAGGCCACATTTTCTATTCGGTCAAGAATTTCAAATGGACCAACAAATCATGGATTGAGCTTTTCTCTCTTCCCAAATCTTGTAACTCCTTTTCCATGGAGCAACACGTAACAGTACACGATCCCCAATATTAAATTTCACGTACTTTTCATAAAGATCCGTATAACTCTTTTGTCGATCCTGTGCTGTTTGTATACGTGGCCGGATCATTTGAATCTTTTCTGCAGTCATGCGTACCAATTCTGGTCCCAACAACGTTGCTTCACCCACGTCATCCCAATATACTGGAGAACGACACTTTCGTTCGTGCAACGTCTGGAATGGAGCCACATCTATACTTGCTTGATAATTGTTATTGTAGGAGAATTCCACCAATGACAAGTACTTATCCTAACTTCCTTTGAAATCTAGGACACAGAGTCTTAATAAATTTTCAAGAGTTTGAATAGTCCTTTCTGATTGCCCGTCTGTTTGAGGATGGTATGCCAAACTGAATCGTAAGTTCGTGCCTATAGCTTTCTGCAAGCTAACCCAAAATCGTGAAGTGAATCTTGGGTCACGATCCGAAACTATGGATACTGGCATGTCATGCAATCTCATAATCTCATTTATGTATATATGAGCAAGATGTTCAAGGGAATAAGTCTCCCATATCGGCAAGAAATGGGCATACTTGGTTAATCTATCAATAATAACCCAAATCGCATCTATGCCTTGAGAAACCTTGGGAAGACCCATAATGAAATCCATGGTAATGTGTTCCCACTTTCATTTTGGAATCCCAAATGGTTGCAATGGACCCTTTGGTACTTGATGCTATACTTTTACACGTTGACAAGTTAAACACCTCGAGATAAACTCCGCAATCTCTTTATTCATATTGCTCCACCAAAATGTATGTCGAAGATCATGATACATTTTGGTACTCCCAGGATGGATGTAAAAGGTCTGCTGTGTACCTCCTTCACGATTCTATGCTTCAAGTCAGAATCGTTAGGAACATAAAGTTTGGAGTTGACTCAAAATATTCCTTCTTCATCGATTCTTGCTTCTGGAATAACACCTTCTTGTACTTTCTTCTTTATACACATCAGCTCTGGGTCTGTGGCTTGAGCAGCTTTAACTTTATCGATTAAAGTCAGTTCTACTCGTATATTTAATATTATCACGTGGGTACTTGGAGCTTTTAACTCTATCTCCATCCTTTGTAAGTCATAAAAAATGGGCCTTTACGTTGACAATATCACACTCGTACCCGCAATTAATCTTCTACTCAATGCGTCAACTACTATGTTCGCTTTTCCATGATGGTATTGAATGACATGATTGTAATCTTTCAACAGCTCGAGCCAACGTCATTGCCACATGTTGAGTTCCTTTTGGGTAAAGAAATATTTGAGACTTTTATGATCCGTATAAACCTCCACTTTCTCCCCATATAGGTAATGTCTCCAGATTTTCAACGCGAAAACATATACTGCCAACTCCAGATCATGAGTAGGATAATTCCTCTCATATTCTTTTTGAATTATCGTGAGGCATATGCTATGACTTTCTCATGTTGCATGAGAACACATCCTAACCCTTTGCCTGAAGCATCGTTGTAGATAAAAAATTCATCCGAACCAGATGGTATTGTTAGAACAGTTGCTGAAATGAGTCTCCTCTTGAGCTCTTGGAAGCTCTTCTCGCATTCCTCACTCCATACGAATTTTGTATCTTTCCAAGTTAGCTGAGTTAACGGAATAGCGATTCGAGAAAATCCTTCCGCGAATCTCCGATAATAACCATCTAAGCCCAGAAAGCTACGTACTTCGGTTACCGACTTCGGTTGCTCCCAACTTTGTATTGCTTCAATCTTCACCGGGTCAACAGGTACTCCGTGTTTTGAGACCACGTGCCCAAGGAATGCTACTTCCTCAAGCCAGAACTCACATTTCTTCAGCTTGGCATATAGCTTGTTATCACAAAGCCTTTGAAGTACCAGGTTCAAATGGTGCTCATGATCTTCACAGCTTTTGGAATAGATGAGGATGTCATCAATAAAAATAACAACGAACTGATCCAAATATTCCTTGAATACTCAGTTCATCATATTCATGAAAGCAGAAGAAGCATTAGTCAATCCAAAAGACTTGACTAAGAATTCATAATGTCTGTACCGAGTTCTGAAGGCAGTCTTCAGAATATCCTCAGTTTTAATCTTCAACTGATGATATCCAGAACGAAGATTGATCTTTAAAAAGAATTGTGCTCCTTGCAACTGGTCAAATAAGTCATCAATGCGAGGTAGCGTATACCTATTCTTGATGGTGACATGGTTCAATTCCTGGTAGTCAATACAAAGTTGCATACTCCCGTCTTTCTTCTTTATAAATAAAACATGAGCACCCGAAGGAGATGTACCAAGATGAATGAAACTGATGTCTAACAACTGTAGTTGGACCTTTAACTCCTTAAGTTCAATAGGAGCCATTCGATATTAGATTTTTGAAATAGGTTTTGTACCAGGTTTAAGGTCAATAAAGAATTCAACTTCACGTTCTGTTGGAGTCCGGGAAGTTCTTTAGGAAATTTACTAACAACAGAAATATTATTCAAATCTGACGTATTTTTGTTCAAGTCCATGACATGGGCTAAGAAAGCTTGACATCTATTTTTTAATAAACGAATGGCTTTATGGATTGATATGATAGTGATTGACTTTAGTTGTTTGGTTGCTTGAATTCGCATAACAGGAAAGTTAGGAATATGAAAACTAATAACCTTGCAAAAATAATCTATTTTAGCATGATGAATAGTTAACCAATCAATCCCTAAAATCACATCAAATGCAAGTATTTTCAAAGAAATAAGATCGACAGGTAATGTGATGGTACAAACTTGAATCAAGCAAGATTTATAAACCGTGGATGTAACAAAAGTTTCTCCTAACGGAGTTTCAACAGAAAAGTCAAAGTCTAATTTCTCCGGAGTCAAGTTTAAACGTTTAGCACAAGCAAGAGACATAAAAGAATTGGTAACCGGGATCTAGTAAGGTATAAACTTCGTAAGAGTTTATGACTTGCTTAACCGTGATCACCTCGTTCGGTACCTCACTTTTTGGGAATTTACAAAAAGAGATCTCACTTGAACCACCGATTTTAACTTGTCTGGGACAACCTTTGGTGTCATCATTACCGCTAGAATTTACTTTCGCTATAGGACATATTCTACCCTCAACTACTTCGTTGCACTCCTGCTTCATGATCTGAATCATTAATCTTCGATCCATATCGAATTGGGGTTGTTCGCAATGTACATCGTAACTCAAAACTCAATGTTGGGTTCTCCCAATTGATGTCCAAAAAGAGAAATATATATCATCTATTTTAGCCTTTTTGGATCAGACTTCTCTTTCCACAACATTAACGCGTCGTGTGGCTTTTACCCATGCATCTTTCATTCTCACTCGTTCAGTTGTTTCTTCTTTCAGCTGATCCTTGACATTTGAATTCTCAGATTCCAGCTTTATCATCTTATACTCTGCCAAAGAGTGCTTCTGTTCAAGCATCACATATCGGGTAACACAAGCTTTAATTGTTGCATCCTTTTGCTCCACGATTACCTGTCGTTCTTCAACCTACTCTTCTAACTCATGAATACAATTTTGCAATTCTACATTTCGAACATAAAGTTCTCCTAATAAATCCTCCCCAGGTTCCTCTTCTTTCTCACTCTCAGCTGCTACCTCTGCGACTAACTCGGGTGCATCTATTAATTATTCACTCACCACATAGATATCTCTAATTTCTTCTTCTCCTGATATCGCATTATCCTGGTTGGTGATTAGAGGTGTCTCAACGGTCTCATTCACTTCATTGTTAACATTATCAGCTGTCATTCTCAAATACTGTCATAAAACAAGGGTTAATTAAATAAATTAACATTCCACATATTATCTGTAAGACCCCCGAATTTTATGAAATAAAAGTACTCAATTTTTCTTATAATTACTATTCAGTAAATGGTTAAATTGATAAATATTAAAGTTAAGGGTGATATATGAATTTTTTTTTCAAAATACACAAGTGGTTATAAAATATTCATTGTTGTCGGGGAATATTCGTTTGGTCGTGGAATATTATTTCTGTCGGAAATATTCGTACGACGACGTAGCCATTTGTGGGCCCCATAACAGAATAACTGTCAGATGAAGATAACGACAAAAAATTGAATTTTTATAATTAACGACATAATTGTTACCGTTAACACTGTTGGAATACCCGGTGGTTAAAATACAGTAATACGCGAGTTTACATAGTAGCACACGGTTTTACACAGTATTTTTGAATTATTGATGTGAAGACCCCGAACTTAGGTACTTGAAACCCGAACTCGGTTAATCACGATACCATTTCTATGAGCGGAATAATACTAATAATAATAATAATAATAATATAAATATCAAACTTAACTTACATTTATCAGAGTCTAATTCCAAGTACGTAACCTTTAAACATTCATTACAAACCATGATAGATAATATATATTATACTTGTCTTAATAGTATTAAACTATTACATAAGATAACGTTCATTCATTCATTCAGTAACCTTTTCCTTTTCCTTGTTCTTAGCAGAGCTCTCCGATCGTTCACACTTAGCTAAAAATATTTAAATTAAGCAAGGATGAGCATTTGAGTGCCCATCAAGTAATAGCAGTTATATATATATATATATATATATATATATATATATATATATATATATATATAATCTGAAAGAATTTAAATATTTTCTTTGTACTATTCTTCTACAACAAGTCAATAGTTGTGAAGTATTCTGAACCGATAATAATAACATAACAACTCTCTTTTAAATTTTTAAAACTATATATTGACTATAATTGGGGTTATGGTGACATGCCATGAACATTATTTTTATTTTCGAAAATGTTAAACAGAAATTCATCTGTAAACCGTCATAACTTACGGGCGTTAGGTTGTACTTCTCATGGGCCCTGTATTGATCAATACTACATTACACGAACGATAGGATCGTTCACTCTGTTCCGCCTTGGGCGCATAAAAGTTTTCTCGTGTAGGGATGTTCATACTTGTCTGGGTTCTAAATCAAATATTTTATATTGTTCAACAATAATCTATAATTCAACATATATATATACGGGTAATTGACAAAGGTATATCAACATGTGATGAAATACAATGATTATCCAAGTGGGGACACTTATTTAACCATTTCTAGAAATTAACGAACAAAATATATATATATATATATATATATATATATATATATCTGAATTATCATATACTAACATGTTGATAATCAATGAGCTTATATAATATAAGGTTATTAATATGTACAGTAATAATATAGTTTAGAAACATTCTTACTCATGTCCATTGCATAAAGAAAATGCAAAGGTTAGATACTTGCCTGATGCGTTGCTTATAATTCGCAATAAAGATTTATCGCTTATATCACGACCTACCATTAATCAGATCATTTGTTCGATTAGAATAACATATTATAACACATAACACTACTTATTGCAGTCAGCACATACCCTAATCACATTGGCACATATGTTTAATAACCATTGAATCACAAATAACCACATATCTCAATAAATTATCTACGTCCAGATCATTTTCTGAAACATGTAGGTGTACCGACAGCTTTATCAGGTAATTATCGAGTCTAAGACTCTATCTTGTAATTCCACATCCGTAAATATTAGTCATATTATTTTTAAATGACTCATAATAATTTTTAAACATTTACTATCTTCTATCACACATTTTCAAATACCAGAATCATTATTAAATGATTTAAATATTAAATAATTCTATTATCATTAATATTTAATTAATATTAAACTATTAATGAAACCAATGCCAAAATGTTAAAGTTATTTATAATAACTTAAAATACTTTTAAAGTATTAATATTACACTTAAATGATTTTTAAAAGAATTAAAATCATTTTTAAATAATTATCATTAATATTAAAGTATTAATGTATTATTTATCAAAATATTAAAAGTCATTAATTATAACTTGAAATATTTTTAATTCATTTATACCATTTTTAAATGATTTTAAATCAATAAAACTATTTTGAAACTATTTATTTAATATAATTATTAAATAAATCTAAAATCATTTAATATTACATTAATATCATTTATTAATGAAATTATCCTTTAAATATTAAAAGTTATATTTTATAACTTAAAATATCTTTAAACACTTTATTTTCATTTTAAATGATTTTTATAATATTAAAATCATTTTTAAACTAATTAATTTAATATAATTATTAAATAATTCTAATATCATTAATAGTAAATAATTAATGAAATTTACCTTTAAATATAGAAAGTTATATTTTATAACTTAAAATATTATTAAACTATTTATTTTCATTTAAAATGATTTTCTAATTTTAAAAATCATTTTTAAACTAATTTATTTAATATAAACATTAAATAAATCTAATATCATTAATATTAAATAATTAATATTTTTCATGGCAAAATATCAAAAGTCATTTTTTTATAGCTTAAATAACCGTTAAATCATTTTTCTATAATTTTTATATCATTAATACTAATTTCAATAATTTATTTAATACATTAAATAAATAACTTAATTATTATTAATATTAATTAATTAATAAAATTCATCACAAAATATTAAAAGTTATCAAAAATAACTTAAATAATTTTCTTATACCATAATATAATTTTAAATGATTTTTCATGTATTAAAATTATTTTTAAATAATTTATTTAATATTATAATTAAATAAATTAAATACTGTTAATATTCCAAAAATATAATATATTAATGAAATATATTCGAAATAATTAAAAACTAATTTTTGGATTTTAAAATAATTTTTAAGAATTTATTTTGTATTTTTCATAATTAAAAACTAATTTTCGGATTTATTTAATAAAAATAATTAATTTCAGAAATTAAGTGTCGCTAAAGACTGCCTATAGCGACGAAACTGTCGCTATAGGTGTTCTTCGCATTCTTGAGCCTGCCCATAAATTCATAGACAGCTATCAAGGTACACGGTTTGACCATCTATAAATCATGGATCTTGATGTATCCGAGTTCGGATGTGTTAAGGTTATAGTATTGATGTAATACTACAATATTAAACAAGCATCACAGCCATTATATAACAAATCAGAGAGATCTAAGCAGTGGAAAATCTGTCAGGCATTGTTCTTCAATTTCTGGGTTTTCCAGAATTAAAGAGCAGTTCATGCTACCACTTTTAGGCTTCCACAACTTTCTATTTGTGCAATATTTATGCAATGTAATGGATCCAGTGTGTATTTGGCATGACAAGGAAGAGTTCTATCACAATAGTTCACTAAAACAACATCATAATCACCATAAACTATCCGGTCAAACCATGTCAGAAGCCACTGACTTGAGTTTTCTGGGTTACCCAAAAAACTCAACCCGTGAACTTCTGGCTTGGTTTGACCATCCTCCAAATCCACAACGCTTGCAATGTAAGAGATCTAAAAGCATTAACCTATAGTATAACTACCATACTACAACTTGAATATAACAAAAAGAACAAAACAATAACAACAAGCAAGATCTAAACGGATGAACATGATGTCAGAGCGTTCTGGACAGTTTCTGGGCTGCCCAGATTTTCCCAGTCATGGCCGGTCAATAGTCTTTGATCACTAATAGCTTGCTATCTATGCATGATCTGGTCCTACTAAAAGTTTTAGAATACAGATCTCACAGCATACAACAAGATCCAACATTGAAACAACAAAAACACGTAACAACAAAAGATCTATGAGGTTTGACATTTGACTGTCAGACCCAAAAATAATATTTTCCAGATTTCAAAAATTTTTAAATTTGTGCACTTTGATGTTATTGATCCATCAACTACCAACCCAGATCAACTATATGGACTCCAAACAACATGTTTAACATACAAAAACTAACATCTAACATGGAATCAAAGATCAAATTTCTTGGTTAGGGTTTATACCTTTATGCTTTGATTTCTGGAATTGGGCTTTTGATTTGTTGTTGGTGATCGTGGGGCTGCGTTTTGGGACTAATATACATATATATTTCGTTGGTTTTGAGAGAGAGAGAATTGGTAGAGACCAAGTTGAACAAATGGCTTGAAAATGATTTTTCTCTCTCTTGATCTATATATATATTGGTGAAATGTATTAGGCTGATTCAATGTGGCTGATATTGCTGAGATTTTTGTCACAAGGTCAACATGTTAGGTCACCTACTCTATATTTGGCTAGATACACAAGTAAGCTTCAATTATGCAATAAGGGCAAAATGGTCTTTTCGCTTATATTTTTAATGGTAATCTTGTAAACTTGTCAAACCCTTAGGGTATAGTGTTTGGGTTAGGGTTTGGGATTTGAACCATTTTAGGGTTTAAAAATAATTTGGAACAATTACATATTATAGTACATTTATAAAAGTAATTACAAAAAGCATACACTAATAAAATAATTACAAAAATATAACATTTCATCATATATATTTACAATACTAATATATTTAGGAGTCCTTAATTTAAGGGATAAATATTAATGGCTGACATAGCAAAAAGTTGTTTTTTTTGAATCGTGTGATAACCGCCTATCATTTGTATGGGACTCTGCAGTTACCAAACCCCTTTTGCACGCTGAAACCCATGTTTCTCTCCTCTGTCGCGACTAAACGTAAGGGTCCTTGTTTCCGGTGATTGTTCTTCATTTTTGTTCGTGCGTTCTTCATCTCTATCATATTTGTTTAGTTGTTCGGTATACTCATTGAGTTGTTCGTCATTGTAGTTGTTACTCGTTACTCGTCTGGTTCATTGTCGTTGTCGTTGTTACTCGTTTGGTTCATTGTCGTTGTTACTCGTTATTCTTCTCCATTGATCGACTCTGGTGTTTATTATTGCTTCAAGTGAGTATTTTCTTAATAGCTTAATGTATTATATATTAAATTAGTTTACTAACATAATGGAGTATTCATTGTGTTGGTTTGTGTTATTTTTATGTTTTGTATAGAATGGTTGATACAAGGAAGAAGGATGGAAAGAGGAAAAGGATCGTGGAGGGTGATTCTGTTAAGAACTTGAAGAAGTTTGTTGTGCAGAGCAAGGGGAAGGGAAAGGGGAAGGATGTAGGTAATAAATCGAGTAAGAATGAAAGTAGTTTGGTGATACATAGTGATATCAAACATTCCGAAATGCAATTAGATTCTGATTTTGATGTCGCTGTTAAGAATGAAGCTCAAGTTCTTATCCAGAAGATAATTCCAACTCAACGAATTTTAAAGGTGTGTTAATTTAAATGTTGTTATTGTTTACTGTATAATGCTTAATTGGTTACTGTATAATGCTTAATTGGTTACTGCATAATATTAATGATTAATGCTTGGTAACCACATGATTGGTAACCAATGCATTAGACAATAACCACCATGTTGCATGAAGGTAACCAAAACTGACTTGGTTAATGTCTTATGATGTATTGGTTACTGTCTTATGAGTGTCTTGGTTACTGTCTAATGATGTCTTGGTTACTGTATAATGATGTATTGGTTACTGTCTTATGAGTGTCTTGATTACTGTCTAATGATGTCTTGGTTACTGTCTTTTGATGTCTTGGTTACTGTCTAATGATTTCTTGGTTACTGTCTTATGTGTGTCTTGGTTACTGTCTAATGATGTCTTGGTTACTGTCTTATGATGACTTGGTTATTGTCTTATGATGTCTTGGTTACTGTCTAACCAGTATATTGTCTAAAGCTGTATTGGTTACTGTGCAACATTGTATTGGTTACTGTATAATGCTGAATGGGTTATTGACTAATGCTGTTTTGGTTACTGCATAATATTTCTGAGTAATGATTAGTAAGCACATTGTTGGTAACCAATGTATTAGACAGTAACCAGCATGTTGCATGAAGGTAATTAAGACAACATTAATAAGTAACCAATTTACATTGGTTATGTTATTGCAACATGCTGTTTACTGTATAATGCTGTCTTGCTTACTGTCTTGGTTACTGTCTAATGATTTATTTGTTGTTGTCTAACTATTATATTGTGTAATGTTATCTTGGTTACTGTCTAATGCTGGATTGGTTACTGATTAATGATTTTTTGTTTACTGACTAAAGCTATATTGGTTACTTGTCTATGTTGTTTTGGTTACTATCGTATGATTGGTTGGTTAACTTTGTAATTCTGATTTTGTTTACTTGCAGTTATGGGATCTTTATTACGAGGAATGCAACAGAAAATTCACCGAAAAAGTGATATATTGGTGCGACATGGAAGTCCCCAGTATCATTGCAAATAAATTGAATAAGAGTCAGCTTGATAAATTTAAGGCAACATGTTTTGGAAATTTTCTTGAGTTTGGTGAGCACCAAATGTATTCCCAGATTATTCACCACGCTCTTGTGAGGGAGGTTCACCAAAGGGATGATGGTGAAATGTGGTTTTTGTTCAGAGAGAAAAGGATCAGGTTCGGTTTGCCTGAGTTTTGTATGATATCTGGGTTTAGATGGAAGGGCGAGGATGATATAACTCCATATAAAGGTATGGAGAATATGCTTATTTCTAAGTTTTTTGGCGACGAAGCTGTGACACGTAGTAGTATAGGTAGGATATATAGGAAGGCAATTTTTGATGATGATGACGAGGCTATTAAGATGTCTATGATATTTTTGGTCTTTAATTTCATTATGTGCACATTTTCTGAAAATTACGTTGATGGGGCAATGGTTAATTTTTTGTGTTATGGCGATGTTAGTAGTTTTTCTTGGGGGAAAGTTGCTTTTGAGATGACAAAGTACTCTTTGTCTAATGCTTTGAAGGGGCGTTATAGGAAAGGAAAGAATAGTGTTTCAACATACAATTTTTATATGGATCATTACACCAAATTGTACAAGTTGAACGGGCTTCCGTATGTATTCCAGGTTTTTATGTTTGAAATTATTCTGACATTCAAAAATCGTGGTATATGCAATGACGAGCATCCGTCGGATGTCCGTTTATTCAGATGGAAGGAGTTAATGAAGCCGCTTTCAAACGACAAGTTGAATGAATTAGTTTTTTTGTTCTGGACAGGTATGTTGTTTTAATTTTAGTTATATACTTGATAAATGAAAATATTATGTGAAGTTTACTATAAACAAAGTAGTTAGTTACCTTTATATACACGTTTGGTTACTGATTATTTTATATGCATGTTAATAATAACAATGTTTTTGGTTAATTGAATATTCAAATACGGTTACTGATTAGATTACATTCAGGTTACTAATAACATTGTTGTTGGTTACCCGAATATACACATTTGGTTACATTTATACATTTAGTTGGTTACTACTTATTATACATTAGGTTACCTGTATATATGTATTTGGTTACTGATTATGTTTTATGATTCTTTATTTACTGTTTATTTCAATTTAATTGTACATTGTTTGTTAGATGATATACTAAAGTATACTTATTATTTTTCATTTGAGGATAAACAGTTTGATTCCCACGGCCGAGGAGAAGGATCGGCTTGATTTGGGCGGTTTTCACTTTTTTAATGGGAAGGATGGTGACAAAAAAGTAGACAAAAAAGTGAAGGCTGACAACATTGGTGTTGATATATTTGTTGTGAAAGAGGCAATTGATGTACGGTCTAAGCCGTTGGAGAAGAAAGTGTCTGAATTGAAGAAAGAAGTTTCTGAATTGAAGAAAGAATTTGGAAAGTTGCGAACTGATATTAAAGATGAAATGCAGCTTTTACATGTCTAGTTATGCAGGGACCTTAGGTCCATTATTAGAGATGAGCTACGTGCTATCAAAGACGTGGGGGACAAAAAGCTTGATGGTGATTCTGATGATGACAATTCTGACAATGCTGGTGATGATGATGATGAAGGTGATGAAGGTGATGAAGGTGATGAAGGCGATGAAGGCGATGAAGGCGATGAAGGTGGTGAAGGTAATGAAGGTGCTGATGATGCTGCTGATGACACTGCTGATGAGGATGCTGATGTCATGGTGGAGGAGGTCCATGTTGATGAGGATGTTGATTATGGTTCAAAAGTGAATAAGAATAATGATGTTGATGATACGTTGGATGAAGTTGAGAAGAAGGGTGGGAATGAAATTGAATTGGGTCATGAATTTGGTGATGATGTGTCAATATTCGTGGAGAATAATGATGTGAATGTAATTGAGATTGCTAATGAAGTTGAACGTGTTGTTATGGTTGAAGAACCCGATGAAAAAAAAATAATGATGATGAAGAAGATGTCAAGGTTAGACATATTTGTTTGTTTTGTTATGTGATATATGTCCTTTGTTTTAATTATTAAATGGTTCTTTATTTTGCGCAGATTGACAATAATAATAATGACATGCCGTCTTTTGACATATTAAGCCAATGTACTGGGAAAGAAATTGTTGTGTATGATGCTGATAAGGTTAGTGTTATAATTATGTGCCATCATTTATTTAAATGTTATTTATGTTTTGGTTACCATTATATATTGAATTGGTTACTATGATATTGTGTTTTGGTTACCATTATATTATGATTTGATTACTATTAAGTTATGATTTGGTTACTAGTTTATGTTATTCAGTTTAGTAATATAGCATGTTCATTTTAGTTTGTTGGTTGTTGTACAGTCAGTTGGTTACTAGTTTATGTTATTCAGGTTACTAATCATACTATTACCTCTTTATGTTAAATGAAAAAAGGTGAAGAAAGGTGAGGCAGCAAGCAGGTATGCTCTTGATTTTATGGTTCTCACCATACAGGACATAGCTAAGTGTGATGAGTTGGAGAAGAGTGTCCACAAAGCCGGTGGTAGACCTGTACGTGAACCTGCAAAGAGTGCCTTTTTACGTTCTCCATATGCAGCAGCGTTCGGATCGGCTGGTTCATCATCTACTGTAGAGGGTGCTGCTAGTCAAACACCTGCACGTTTAAGTGCATTCCCCAAATCATGCATGGAGATGCCGTCAAAATTTGACGAGGCATTGTTTGAAGAATGGTTCAAAATTGGAATAAACAACAGAAAAAGGTTTGTTTTTTGTTGTTAACAATGTTATAGTTTTTTATGAAACAAATAAGTTTGTATTATTGTAGTAACATATGGTTAATATTAAATAAATGTTATGGTTACTATTATTTTATATTCTGGTAACTATTAGATTATGTTTTGGTTACCTAGTAGTTATATTTCGGTTACTATGTGATTATGGTTTGGTTACCAGATTAATGTTTAAAATTAAGTTGTTGATTAGTTTACTGATTTTGGTATGCTGTATTTTTGGTTACTGTCTATTGATGTATTGGTTACTGTCGAATGTTGTATTGGTTACTGTGTAACATTACATTGGTTACTGTATAATGCTTAATTGGTTACTGACTAATGCTGTTTTGGTTTCTGCATAATATTAAATATAAAATAAATGTTAATATTAAATAAATGGTGTGGTTACTATTAAACAAATGTTATGGTTACTATTACTTTATATTCTGGTTAATATTAGTTTATGTTTTGGTTACATATTAGTTATGTACTATCTCCATCCCATAATAACTGTCGTTTTAGAAGGAAATTTTTTTCCCAATTTATTTTTCGTTTACAACTTTCTAGGAGAAACAATTATTTACTTTCCTATATCACCCCTACCTTCTCTCATTGTCCCAAGAAATTTTTTCCTTGTATTAATAGTTTTCAACTTCCCATAAAGGGGTAGTGATGAAATTTCACACCAATTTTAATTAATAAATGATAGCACTAAATGACTTTCTTAATCCATGTGCATCAAGCTAAAGCGACAGTTATTATGGAATGGAGGAAGTATTAGTTACTATTTGATTATGGTTATGATTTTAATATTTGTTGGTTAGCAGTGTACTGTTTAAAATTAAGTTGGTTGATTAGTATGTTAATTATAGAATGTGGAAGTTTGATTTGTAGTAGTGTGTATATTAATACGATAATTCTTAATGTTAGTGTGTATACTAATATTATGTTATTATATTGAAGGACGGACAAATTTCCTGGAAAGAACGATATTATCATGCCTTCTTTTGTATTTGGATCCATTGCAATATCATCGAAGATGTGGTTCTATAAATTAAAGACGCCTGGGCAGTGGTTAGACGACGATGTGAGTATTTTTTAAAAAATTATGTTTTTGTAGTTATGTTTACATTATTTAGTTACATTCATCACATACTTGCATTTTCCAACAACTGTTAATATCATATTAATTTTATTTTTGGCTCAGCACATCAATGTTGCATTATATTATTTCCGTAAACTGGCAAGACATTCCGAAAGTGTTCGTATAAGGGTAACGACCACGGATTGTTGGTTTCATAGCAAGATCATCGCTCTTTTCGAGGAGTATACAAAAAAAAATTGTGACAAAATTGTTCTGTCTGGGGAGGGTGATGTTGCTGAATACATACATGGGATGTTTATGGATGTCAACACACCATGGAGGAACGTTGATTACGTGTTGTTCCCAATTCATATGTCATCACCGGACCATTGGTTGTTGTTGACTTTTGATGTGCATCGTAGGTGTCTAACTGTTTACAATTCTCTATAACCAAAAAGGAAATCTATGCAAACTAAAATATCTGATGTTTGTGAGCCGTACATCTTCATTCTTCCCATACTACTGCGCAAGTCTGGTTTTTGGAAGGATAGGTCTGACATTGACTTCAGCAGTGACCCGTATCGCAACAAGGACGAAGACGATATAATTGAGTTAGAATTTTCTGAGACGGTTCCTGAACAAGTAGAAGGGTAAGGGTTAAATTGTATACATTATTTTAATTATTACATATAGGTTGATTTTATTTTTGATTTTTGTTATATGTTGTTTGTTGTTACAGTGATTGTGGGATGTTCACAATTTGTTTAGCTGAGCATGTCATTCATCAGAAGTTTGATCAGATTCCTATTCCTTTTCCCATTGTGCAGTATCGGAAAAAGTTGTGCACAAACCTATATATGCATGCAAGGAACAAGTAGTTGTAGGGCTATGATACTGATAGAGAATTTCCAGGAAGATTTGTTCCAGATTTTGATTAGTTCGGATTTTGTTGTTTTGTCTTTATTAATTTTGTTGTGTATTTTTTTTAAGTTTTGGTATTATACACAACATTTGTGTATGGTTTATGATTTTTTGATGTTCATTGGATCTTATGTAGATGGGATTACATATTTGACAATATTATCATTAATGAAAGAAATATTGTTTGTTGGTTGGTATTTTGTATCTTTTTCAGTTTTGTTTGTTGAATTTTTTTGAAATATACAGTTGGTAACCAATCATGTATAAAGGGGTAACCAGATAATGATTTGATAGTAACCAGAGAGTTACAAGATTGTATCAGGACATATATCATATGTTAAGTGTACATGTGTAATGTATACATGGTTTCATTAACTTCAATACCCTTTTAATTACAGGTTGCTGGATATACAGGTTGTTTATGTTGTGGTTACCATTATAAACTGGTATGGTTACTGTTATGAAGTTAGGTGGTTATTGTGATGGTTACTATTATGTAATTATTTGGGTATCATTAAACATTGTTATGGTTATTGTTATATAATTATTTAGTTTACATTAAAAACTGGTATGGTTACTGTTATGGTTACTGTCATGTATAAAATGGTAACCAATTATAATTTTGTAATATACAGTTGGTAACCAATCATGTATAAATAAGTAACCAGATAATGATTTGATAGTAACCAGATAGTTACAATATTGTATCAGGACATATTTCATATGTTAAGTGTACATGTGTGAGTATACATGGGTTTCATAAACTTTAATACCGTTTTAATTATATGTTGCTGGATATACATGTTGTTTATGTTGTGGTTACCATTATAAAATGGTATTGTTACTATTATTAAATTAGGTGGTTACTGTGATGGTTACTGTTATGTAATTATTTGGGTAACATTAAACATTGTTATGGTTACTGTTATGTAATTATTTGGTTAAAAACTGGTATGGTTACTTTTATGTTATTAGGTGGTAACTGTTATGGTTACTGTTATGTAATTATGTGGTTACCATTAAAAACTGTTATGGTTACTGTTATGTATTTATTTGATTACTGTTATTGTTAATGTTTCATTGAAATCAGAAATCAATATATAAATGAATAACAATTTTGTTTACTATACACAATAAAAAATTTTACAAATCAATCGTTTAATGGTTACTCAAATTAAACAATAATACATTCATGTATTTACACTCTTAATTTAACTGCACTATATCAGACCCGTTTTAGTGGTCTTAAAACCGGGGGATTACTGCATGTTTTCCTGTTGTGTCCTCTTTTTTGGCACCTGCTGCATTTGCTTTGAATTTTGATTTCAGATCCGTGTTTGTACCTCACTTTTTTTGGTCTTCCTACTGGTCTTCTTGTGTTGGGTGGTTTTTTACATATGTTTTTTACTTCTTCTGATACATCCCAGTTTTCTTTGTCATCTAATGGCATGATGGAAGTTGAATATGTCTCGACCAAAGTTGCTTTAGTGTAATTTCTTGAGCAAAAATTATAACAGCTCAAATTTCTCTTGCTCATAACAGCAGCAGCGTGCGGGAAAGGCATCTCATGGTACTGAAATTTACGGCATGTGCATGTCTTTTGTTCGATGTCCACAATATACTGTTTAGAGACATCGTAAACAGTGAAAATCACTAAGTTTGATGTCTCAACCTAAAAAACCCAATGTATATAATCAGTTTAACAGTTGCATGCCAAATATGTAGTAACCAATTAACTAGTACACAATGTTAGTCAACAAGTAACCAACAATATAAATGAAACAATTATAAATATCAGTAACATTATAATGTTACATAGTAACTAAGTCAGTATTGATTAGTAACCAATATAATGTTACACAGTAACCAAATAAGCATTATACAGTAACCATTATATAATTTCACAGTAAGCAATTAAGTAGTAGTCAGTAACCAATATAATGTTGCGCATTAGTTAAGTCGGCAATAGTATGTAACAAGTCAGTATTAGTCAGTAATATTATGCAATAAAGATTATAATTTTATCCAGTAACCAAGTTACTGTAGTCAGTATAATGTTACATTGTAACCAACTCAGCAATAGCCAGTGACCATTATATGGTTACATAGTAACCAAGAAAGCAATTGTAAGTAACCATTATATGATCAAGAGTTGCATCCCAAATATATAGTAACAAATTAACTAGTACACAATATTAGTCAATAAGTAACCACCAATATAAAAGAAACAATTATAAATCTCATTAACATTATAATGTTATATAGTAACTAAGTCAGTATTGATCAGTAACCTATATAATGTTACATAGTAACCAAATATGCATTATATAGTAACCAGTATATAATTACACAGTAAGCAATTCAGTAGTAGTCAATAACCAATATAATGTTGCACATTAAGTAAGTTAGCATTAGTATGTAACCAATAAAGATTATAATTTTATCCAGTAACCAAGTTACTGTTAGTCAGTATAATGTTACACAGTAACCAAATCAGTGAAAGCCAACAACCATTATATGATGATGGTTACCATTATAAAATAATTGTCAGTAGATTGCAAATGCATATTAGTAATGGTACACAGTAACCAATTCATAACAGTAACCAATATAATGTTGCACAGTAACTAACCATTATTAAGTAACTAATATAATGTTATACAATAACCAATTCAGCAATAATCAGTAACCAATATAATGTTGCACAGTAACTAAGTTTGCATTAGTAAGTAACCAAGTTATTAATAGTCAGTAGATTGCAAATGCAAATTAGGATGCAATAATTTAAATCGAGTATTAATTACCTTAAGTATCTTTGATTTAAAGATATTAGATTGTAACTTTCTCTTAGCTGTTGTGGAAAGTGTTGTGAATGTTGATATGGCTGCTTGTTTGTTTGTGAAATACCATCTTTGAACCAGACAACGTAGGCATTCAATCATTGTCGCAACTGGAAGATCCCTGATAAACATGATTGCATTGTTAATAGATTCAGCGGTGTTTGAAGTCATTGTTGAGTACCTGCTTACAGTCCCATGGAGCCTGGTGCACCTATCCAACTTGACCTCTTCCTCAAGATATGTCCTTATTCGAGGATCAATGCCATCAAGTTCAACCATGTGTTTGTTGAATTGTTCAACAATGTAAGCTCTACAAACCCCGTTGTAAGCCTGTTTAACTTCTTCTCCTTTCTTTTTAAATCTGTTTTTTATATTTTTCAATATATGATATGTGTAGGAATCATGCATGATATCCGGAAACACACAATTTAGTCCTTGTATAATGGCTTCATGCCTGTCTGAAACAATACATTGACCTTCCCTAACTCCACAAGCAATTCTCAAATTTTCAAAAAACCATTTGCAAGACAATTCATTTTTGCTGTCAACAACTGAAAAAGCAATCGGAATAATGTTTCGGTTTGCATCTTGTGTGCTTGCTATCAGTAATGTCCCCCCGTAAGTTGATTGTATGAATGTGCCATCGATTACAATGATTGGAAAACAATGGTGCCATGCTTGAATGGATGCTCCAATGGCAAAGAATAGATACTTGAAACGACCATTTGTTTCCAACTCAAGGGCTGTGACGGAACCTGATATAAAACATCAACACTATCATTAAAATTACAAGTAGTATACTGTATCCAAATCACTAGTAATCGGTAACCGTTCATGTGGTTAATTACTTACAACTTGTATATTACATTTAGTAAATAAACATGTGTATTAAGGTAACCAAACATGTATAATAATCGCATACAAATGGTCTGAAGATTTAATAACTAAACATGCATAATGTCTAAAGGTGTATTGGTTACTGTGTAATAGTTTATTGTTTACTGTATAATGCTTATTTGGTTACTGACTAATGCTATTTTGGTTACTGAATAATATTAATGACTAATGCTTGGTAACCACATGTTTGGTAATCAATGCATTATTTAGTAACCAGCATGTTGCGTGAAGGTACCCAATACAATATTAATCAGTAAACAATTTACATTGGTAATATTCTACCGTGTAATGATATCTTGGTTACTGTGGAACATCATATTGGTTACTGTCTAGTGCTGTAAAACCAATAAATGTTTTGAAAGTGTTACCTGGATTTGTTTTCTTCAGCATGTGTAACCATGATGGGATGAGTGAGTAGTCGTGTGGATTTCCTCTCATCTTTTCCAATGCTTTCTCCTTCGATCTCCATGCTTTTTGGTAAGAGATAGACACATTATATTCTGACATCATGTCTTCAACAATATCGGTTGGTGTGTATATTTTCTTCAAATTTGTTATTTTTTGCATTATGCATTCACTAACCAACTCACTATTTGCCTGTCTGTGGTCTCCCAACAATACATTGACCGAACAAGTGTGGATATCATTGAATTCTCTCACCTTGAACATACTAGTTTTTCTGAAACTTGATGCTCTCATCTTCCATTTGCAATTTTCATCGCATACACACACACTAGCACAAAGTCTCTATAACTTGTTCGTTGGACTTTGTGTTGTCTGTTTTTTCTGATTGAATGCAGCCTCATAGCTTGTGAGAGGATTGTTTTGTCTGTGTAGGTTTGATGTAATTTTACTTCACGTTCATTCGGATCCGATATTACATCATCATATTATTCTTTTGCGTATAATTTGTCATGTTGTCTATCTAGTTGTTGTTCAATAATTTCCACTGCAAGCTGATCAACATATTGTGTTCCAAATTGGCATGATTGGCTTGCTAGTGGAACTAGTGCTGAATTCCCTTGTGTTGATCTGATTGGCATTACATCGTAAATTGTAGAATCTTCTACATTTGTCAAGTTATGCAAGATCGTTGTGCATCCCATTCTGTGTTCAATATCCACAATCAGTGGGGATTTACCTTGTTCATCAGATTTTCTACTCATTTCCAAAAAGAATTGTAAGGTTGCTTTGTCTGATATACTGATCGGTGGAATGTCGCTTCTAATCTGAAATTTTATTGACAATGTTGTTGCGTTTGTGTCTAGCCGTAATGCACTGCATATTTTGGTTAGCATTTCTTTGAACGAAATAGTTGATGGAACTAATATGCCAGTAACTTCAAATTTGGTGTATTGGTTACTATTAGTCCATGTGCCGTTGAAATAAAGTACAACTGGAATCATCTCCATTGTCTGTCAACAGAATAAGTAATGGTAAGTAAGAAAATTAATGTTAGCCGGTAACCAACATAATGTTAAACAGTAACCAAGTTAACATTAGTCAATAACCAAGTATTCATCAGTAACCATTATAATGTTACATAGTAACAAAGTAATTATTAGTCAGTAACCAATGCAATGGTACACAGTAACAAAATCATTATTAGTCAGTAACATATACATAGTCGGACGGTAACCAATATAATGTTAAGCAGTAATTAAGTCAGTATTAGTCAGTAACCAAGTCTTCATTAGTAACCATTACAATGTTATACAGTAACAAAGTCATTATTAGTCAGTAACCAATGCAATGGTACACAGTAGCCAATTCATTATTATTATCAATAATCTATGTTAGCCGGTAACCAATATAATGTTACACAGTAACCAAGTTATCATTAGTCAGTAACCAAGTCAGTAACAATTACATATTATAGTCAGACAGGAACCAATGTAATGTTAAGCAGTAACCAATTCAGTATTAGTCAGTAACCAATTCTTCATTAGTAACCATTATAATGTTACAACTAATGCAATGGTACACAGTAGCCATTTCATTACTAGTCAATAATCTATATTAGCCGGTAAGCTATATAATGTTACACAGTAACCAAGTCATCATTAGTTAGTAACCAAGTCAGTAACAATTACATATTATAGTCAGACAGTAACTAATGTAATGTTAAGCAGTAATCAATTCAGCATTAGTCAGTAACCAATTCTTCATCAGTAACCATTATAATGTTACACAGTAACAAAGTCATTATTAGTCAGTAACAAATGCAATGGTACACAGTAGCCAATTCATTATTAGTCAATAACCAATGTAATGGTACACAATAACCAAATCATTATTAGTCAGTAACCAATGCAACATTAGTTAGTACCATTATGCATTAACCAATCCAGCATTAAACAGTAACATAGACATAGTCAGACAGTAACCAATGTAATGTTAAGCAGTAACCAATTCAGCATTAGTCAGTAACCAAGTCTTCATCAGAAACCATTATAATGTTACACAGTAACAAAGTCATTATTAGTAAGTAACCAATGCAATGGTACACAGTAGCCGATTCATTATTAGTCAGTAACCAATGTAATGGACACAGTAACCAAATCATTATTAGTCAGCAACCAATGCAACATTAGTTAGTACCAGTATGTATTAACCAATCCAGCATTAAACAGTAAAATAGACATAGTTAGACAGTAACTAATGTAATGTTAAGTAGTAACCAATTGCATTTTTACATGCAATTTGCTATTAAAACATTCATATTGCAATCAAAACATTCATTATTCTTACCGTGTGACCATTTTAAGTGCAAAAAATTTAAGAAAGGTAACCAATATAGTAATTCGTAGTAACAATAGGTAACTATATGATTATAAATTTTAAACTATCATACCTCAGTATTTTTTAATCGAAGTTGATGTTGATCTTGTATTCAACAATCACTGCAGTATTTGGTTACTGATCTTGAAGGCGTTGTTGATTTTGTATGCTATTTTTGATCTTAGAGATGCGTCGCAACAACCGGCTTTGTCTTCTCCGATTACGAGTTTAGTCGCGACAGGAGGCTTCAGCTTCGTATTTTTGTCTTCTCCGTCGTTGATCTGTTGTTTCGATTTCAAAGTTGCATGATTTTAGGGACGATTAATTTAAAATATGAAATTGGGTAACTGACTTGGATAATGACACGTGATTTTAGGCGCGTTATATTGATTATGTTTTATTTTTGTAATTATGTTGTGTATATTTTATTTTTGTAATTACTTTTTAAATGTTGTATATTAGTGTAAAGGACCCAAATAATTTCTAGAATTTATAATTTAGGGTTTGCACAAAAAAATAATAATAAAATTTTAGTTTCTATAATACAAAATTAAGATTTCTTAATTAATTAGGTTTTTACTTACTTAACAACTTACTAATTAGGTTTAAGATACACTAATTAGCATTAAGCTTTCCAAATCAACAATTAGAGTTTACAATTTAAATAAATTAGGGTTTATAAAATAAACATTAGGGTTTCTAGAAATTAATATTTCTAAATATTAATTAGGGTATACCTAATTAATCAAAAAGTCATATAATACATAACATGCATGAACCATATAACATAGTTATATAACAGTGTCGAACTAATCCTGAGTTTTAAATTAGGATTTTTATTTATCAATAAGTTAATTATTGATTTAAGGTTTCTAATTTAAGAAATTAGGGTTTCTCTTGATTATTAATAATTATAATTATCATAAATCACATAACACATTGACTTAACAGATTTTAAAGTCTCATGTGACTTCGAAATTAGTGTTTGTCAGTAAAAATTAGGGTTTTATCATAATACCCCATAATTGACCAATCATTATCAGTGTACAAATATACAGTACATAATTATAGCACTAAAAAATCAAAATATAATAATATTATATTATTATTCTTATTCATTGATAAAAATCTAAAATTAGGGTTTGAATTCCATATCTGATTTATTCTTCACATATAACATTATTAATTAAGTTAAAATAATTAACTTAATTAATCTTGCATAAATTCATACAATAAAATAAATAATTATTATAATAATTCTAAAAATTATTTCATATATTATTTAAATAATATATAATTATATTTTCATGAAAAATAATTAATAAAAATATTTCTACTATAAAATTAATTATTATATGAATATGCTTTATAATAATCAATAATTCTAAAATAAAATTTATTTATAAACATTCATGTAATAAATATATTTTTATCTATTACATAATTACATACACACATTATCTTGTACAAATCCTCATCCTTAAATTAAAAAAAAAATTATACGCAAAATTTCTGATTTAATTATATAGAAAATATTGGGTTGTTACATTCACCCTCCCTTATAAAGATTCCATCCTCGAAATCACCGTTTTAAAAACCTATACATACACGGTTACATAGTATACACAATCTTTGCAAGTAGATCTTGATCATCGTTTGATCGAACTGATCTTTAACTATACACATAAAGCTTATCTTTCTGATTAAACGAAAATTTGATTTCTAAAAGAACTAAAATTTCCCCCTCAAAATTTCTTTATAAACTAATTTACTATATATAAGAAAATAATATATAAAAAATAAAATTGGTTCGAGTAATACCTGGAGTTGCATCCCCGGCTGTTACAGCTTCTTGAACGATCAGGTTGAAGATGCTTGCGGTTGATTTCGTTGGTTTGTTTGTTGATGTTGGTCCCGTTGTTGCCAATGTCCCGCTGTCTTTTCCCATATTCGCATTACTTGCCTCCTTTCTCCTTCTTGGATATTCTTTCACTTTATACTCCATTGATCCACACTTAAATCACGCAGACTTGCCCTTTATCTCCTTTCCTTTTATCGTTTAGGTGACAAAACTATCTTTTGCCCCTTCGTTATCTTAGATATTACAAATGTTGCTACAGGGTCAGTTGACCCTCTAAATCCTAGCAGTACGATGGCCTTGAAGTCTTTGACGTTCGTCTATCGATTATCTGACTGATCTTCCCGCGACTGATATTCCATTCTGCATAGCTTGATCGTCCATATTCGTAAAATTCTATATCGGGTCTGGTTCCAGCTTTGCTGACATATTCTTCTGTCCTTCGGTTTCATTTTCGTCTCCTTGGCGGCATTATCACAATTTATTCTTTATTCTAAGCCTTATCGTATACGTATAATCATATCACACGAAATTCTATATTCTGATTATCATGTACTCAAAATATTATATATTTTGAAAATTTAGTTTTCTGCATTAACCTGTACTCATATAATTAACTACTATCTTTATACCAACTTATTTCATTAATCCCATATCAATTCATACTCATATCACTTGACATACCATAGCACATATTGCTTTAATCATACGTTATCCCTTTTATGACTTCAAAAGTTGGGAATCGCTGACACAACTTATTCAAATGTGAAAAACATTACCTTATACAAAAATACCTATAATATACATAACATAACATAGAATCATACCTATTCAAGTAATACTAGTACTACTTATTTCTTACGCATTCACTAATGATCAGTTGCCTAGAAATCTGTCTATTCCCATTATCCTTAATAATCCATTCACACCTAACTACACCTAATTCGTCCAACTCACCGTACATTATGAGTTTAAGAGCTCACCACAAACATATGAGTTTAAGAACTTGACATTGACCACATTTTCTTTAACTATACTTTACTTTTCAGTTATACTATCGTTTCAGGGTCTGCTATTATACTTTTCAAAATAACCATCCCATTGAGGTAGCTTTCAATGTGAGCCTCTATTTCAGCTATTGGCTTTGATATTGACTCGGTTATGGAGGTTGACTTCTTTTTTACAATTTGAGGGTATTCTAATTCTTTCTATCCGATAGCTATACACAAAAATTATCTAGACTAGCATACAATATATACACACAATAATTTATAATTTTATATATAAGTTATCTTTTATTTTGTTTGACGATGAACTTATCCGATTCAACTCTTTTTAAACACTATATGAGTTATTTGAATTTTTAACGTTTCCCTCTGTTCTAAGGTTATAGCTTAAGGTCTAGCGCACCTAAGGTTTTTAACCCCTAAGCTCTGATACCAACTTGTGAAGACCCCGAACTCAGGTACTTGAAACCCGAACTCGGTTCATCACGATACCATTTCTATGAGCGGAATAATACTAATAATAATAACAATAATATAAATATCAAACTTAACTTACATTTATCAGAGTCTAATCCCAAGTACGTAACCTTTAAACATTCATTACAAACCATGATAGATAATATATATCATACTTGTCTTAATAGTGTTAAACTATTACATAAGATAACATTCATTCATTCATTAAGTAACCTTTTCCTTTTCCTTGTTCTTAGCAGAGCTCTCTGATCGTTCACAGTTAGCTGAAAACATTTAAATTAAGCAAGAATGAGCATTTGAGTGCCCAGCAAGTAATAGCAGTTATATATATATAATCTAAAAGAATTTAAATATTTTTTTGTACTATTCTTCTACAACAAGTCAATAGTTGTGAAGTATTCTGAACCGATAATAATAACATAACAACTCTTTTTCAAATTTTTGAAACTATATATTGACTATAACTGGGGTTATGGTGACATGCCATGAACATTATTTTTATTTTCGAAAAGGTTAAACAGAAATTCATCTGTAAACCGTTATAACTTACGGGCGTTAGGTTGTACTTCCCATGGGCCCTGTATTGATCAATACTACATTACACGAACGATATGATCGTTCACTCTGTTCCGCCTTGGGCGCATAAAAGTTTTCCCGTGTAGGGATGTTCATACTTATCTGGGTTCTAAATCAAAGGTTTTATCTTGTTCAACAATAATCTATAATTCAACATATATATATACGGATAATTGAGAAAGGTATATCAATATGTGATGAAATACAATGATTATCCAAGTGGGGACACTTGTTTAACCATTTTTAGAAATTAACGAACAGAATATGTATATCTGAATTATCATATACTAACATGTTGATAATCAATAAGCTTATATAATATAAGGTTAATAATCTGTACAGTAATAATATAGTTTAGAAACATTCTTACTCATGTCCATTGCATAAAGAAAATGCAAAGGTTAGATACTTGCCTGATGCGCTGCTTACAATTTGTAATAAAGATTTATCGCTTATATCACGACCTACCATTAATCAGATCATTCGTTCGACTAGAATAACATATTATAACACATAACACTGCTTATTACAGTCAGCACATACCCTAATCACATTGGCACATATGTTTAATAACCATTGAATCACAAATAACCACATATCTCAATAAATTATCTAAGTCCAGATCAATTTCTGAAACATGTCGGTGTACCGACAGCTTTATCGGGTAATTATCGAGTCTAAGACTCTATCCTGTAATTCCACATCCGTAAATATTAGTCATATTATTAATAAATGACTCATAATAATTTTAAAACATTTACTATCTTCTATCACGCATTTTTAAACACCGGAATCATTATTAAATAATTTAAATATTAAACAATTCTATTATCATTAAAATTTAATTAATATTAAACTATTAATGAAACCATTGCCAAAATGTTAAAATTATTTATAATAACTTAAAATACTTTTAAAGTAATAATATTACACTTAAATGGTTTTTAAAAGAATTAAAATCATTTTTAAATAATTATCATTAATATTAAAGTATTAATGTATTATTTATCAAAATATTAAAAGTCATTAATTATAACTTGAAATATTTTTAATTCATTTATACCATTTTTAAATGATTTTAAATCAATAAAACTATTTTAAAACTATTTATTTAATATAATTATTAAATAAGTCTAATATCATTTAATATTAAATTAATATCATTTATTAATGAAATTATCCTTTAAATATTAAAAGTTATATTTTATAACTTAAAATATCTTTGAACACTTTATTTTCATTTTAAATAATTTTTATAATATTAAAATCATTTTTAAACTAATTTATTTAATTTAATTATTAAATAATTCTAATATCATTAATAGTAAATAATTAATGAAATTTACCTTTAAATATAGAAAGTTATATTTTATAACTTAAAATATTATTAAACTATTTATTTTCATTTAAAATGATTTTTCTAATATTAAAAATCATTTTAAACTAATTTATTTAATATAAGCATTAAATAAATCTAATATCATTAATATTAAATAATTAGTATTTTTCATGACAGAATATCAAAAGTCATTTTTTATAACTTAAATAACCTTTAAATCATTTTTCTATAATTTTTATATCATTAATACTATTTTCCATAATTTATTTAATACATTAAATAAATAACTTAATTATCATTAATATTAATTAAATAATGAAATTCATCACAAAATATTAAAAGTTATCAAAAATAACTTAAAATTATTTTCTTATACCATAATATAATTTTAAATGATTTTTCATGTATTAAAATTATTTTTAAATAATTTATTTAATATTATAATTAAATAAATTAAATACTTTTAATATTCCAAAAATATTAAATATTAATGAAATATATTCGAAATAATTAAAAACTAATTTTCGGATTTTAAAATAATTTTTAGGAATTTATTTTGTATTTTTCATAATTAAAAACTAATTTTCGAATTATTTAATAAAAATAATTAATTTCAGAAATTAAGTGTCGCTAAAGACTGCCTATAGCTATAGCGACGAAACTGTTGCTATAGTTGTTCTTCACGTTCTTGAGCCTGCCCAGAAATTCATAGACATCTATCAAGGTACACGGTTTGACCATCTATAAATCATGGATCTTGATGTATCCGAGTTCGGATATGTGTTAAGGTTATAGTATTGATGTAATACTACAATATTAAACAAGCATCACATCCATTATATAACAAATCAGAGAGATCTAAGCAATGAAAAATCTGTCAGGCACTGTTCTTCAATTTCTGGGTTTTCCAGAATTGAAGAACAGTTCATGCTACCACTTTTAGGCTTCCACACCTTTCTATCCGTGCAATATTTATGCAATGTAATGGATCCAGTGTGTATGTGGCATGACAAGGAAGAGTTCTATCACAATAGTTCACTAAAACAACATTATAATCACCATAAACTATCCGGTCAAACCATGTTAGAAGCCACTGACTTGAGTTTTCTGGGTTACCCAGAAAACTCAACCCGTGAACTTCCGGCTTGGTTTGACCATCCTCCAAATCCACAATGCTTGCAATATAAGAGATCTAAAAGCATTAACCTATAGTATAACTACCATACTACAACTTGAATATAACAAAAAGAACAAAACAATAACAACAAGCAAGATCTAAACGGATGAACATGATGTCAGAGCATTCTGGACAGTTTCTGGGCTGCCCAGATTTTCCCAGTCATGGCCGGTCAACGGTCTTTGACCACTAATAGCTTGCTATCTATGCATGATCTGGTCCTACTAAAAGTTTTAGAATACAGATCTCACAGCATATGTGATAACAGCAAATTTTATGATTTAATATTAATATTTATATAAATAGAGCCTGTGATTATTTATTTTATAAATGCTTGCATGGCATGAGGTGAGTAACTTAATGGAATTAATTGAACTTTTAATAATTGATAAGATGTGGAGAACAATGATAAGTTATGAAATGTCTTGTGTGACTCAATGATGGAATTAGTGAGAAATAAATTAATGAAGGAATGCATTACTAAGTAAAGGATGTCAATAAGAGAGGTGGTGTATAATTTAGTGTTACTTGGGTAAATTAAATTAATTAATCTGCTGCCATAGTAATTTAGTATTTACATGATTATAACCCAAATAATAGAACCTAGCCATGGAAAAATTTTCCACCCATTAATTTCGGCAGCCTCGTGAAATTTTGTTTACCCATGATATTATCGGCAGCCTCAAGGAAAATTTTTTCTTTCACCCATTTTATGTCATTTCGGCAGCCATGTAAAAAGATGATTTAGCCATGTGATTTCCATCCATGTGATTTCGGCAGCTGCATGGTGGCAGCCTTAGGGAATTCTTTTCACTACTTTTGGCAGCATGTACTAGTAGCCTTGTTAATAAATAATCCAATTCCAACCAAAGGAGTTCTATCATGGGGTATTACATAAATGAGACTATCATTATGAGACCATGGGATCAAAGAGAAAAGGAAGGCTTGCGTAAGTTGTTTTCTTTTGGTTATTGGTAGTACTTTGACATATGTGATGGGATATATTAGAGTACTAGGCTGCTATAAAGTTATGTAGGGGATGGCCATGAGTACTTTAATTAATGTATACACTTTTCTTTTTAGTATATATATATATATATACCCCTTGCTCTAGTTGTTCCTTAAAAAAAACACAACAAGGAGCAAATAGAGAGGTGTGTGTTCGGCAGCTGGTAGTGAAGGAGTAGTAGCAGTAACTTCATCTTGGCAACCCATTTCTTTTTCTTCAAGCTAAGGTATATATATAATTAGTTAAATAAAATTTCTTCCCATTAAAATTCTTGTACACACTTGTTTTTCTTTTTGACGTAGTGTGGATATTTGTGTTGTTTGTAAAATTGTATACTTAACTAGATGTGTGCATGCTAAATTAATATTTACCATGTACTTCAAAATAAATAAATTAAATTGCAAGGATGCATAAATGATTTGCGTAGAAAAAAAAAGAAGGCTGCGTGTGTAAAAATTTTTGGGCACACAAGTATGATTAAATGTTATGCAGAACGTAGGGTACTTTAGGCTGATCACCTGTTGTACTCGTTTATATTGAATTTCAGTATAATACTGTTAATTCTAGTAAGAGTTCTTAGTCCTTAGTGACTGCTCAGTGTTCATTCATATTGAACCTCGAAATGAATAAATCTTAAAATTTTGTTGATATCCTTCAGTCTATAACGACACCTATTAAATACTCTTGATATTTCTTGATATCCTTGAACTACCAATTATTATTATAACCTTGAAGATTTAAATGCTATAACTACTTATTCTTCTTGTTATATTACTTGCTGGGCAAACTTGTTGCTCATTCTTGCTTCCTAAAAACATTACAGTTAAGGCAGAGCAAGGCGGTACTTCAGGAAAGGACAAAGGAAAGGGCAAGGCTGCAGAATAACTTAGTCCTTTAAGATTAGAAGTATTATTATTATTGTTATGCTTATTATGATGTATTTAAGGATGATTAAGTTATGTTTAAGTTTAATCACTAAATTGTTGTAGTATTGGTTACGGTACCTTGGGACGCGAATATTTATATTATATCTGTGACAACCCCAAAATAGGTTCATTCCACCCAACCCATTCTGAGTCGTCAAATACATGGTACAGAAAACAACTACAACTTTATTACAACAATTGTCGTGCAAAATACAACAACACATATGCTGTGAGTTTGGATACAAATATATACCAAATGTGACTCATGTTCCAACCGTGGACATCACCTCACAATAACACCTTACATAAAGGTATAGTCAAAAACTGTTTTAGAAATTAGAATATTTGGGAAGTGCTCAAGAAAACCTTCGTACATGGGAGGCCATGCGTCTAGGTTATGATAGATATCATATGGCCACAGAATTATTCTTGGTTGACCCAATAGACCCCAAAGAAAAATGAGAAGATTACTATCATATTCTTCCCAATGGTGAGTCTTCTCTTGACTTATCGTTATCTCCACTGTCTCAAATTGAGAATTATACTTCAAACAAACACCAAGATTATATAGGTAGTGCTCGTATATATATACTCAACAAGTGGATGAGCACATCCCTGTCTTATGATGACACGAGGTTGTATGTCGTTAGACATCTTGTATGATAGTGACAAAACACCCTTTCAACGTTGGGTTCGCCTCACCCTATTTTCTTCACCAAATATAACTACTAAATGATGACCACCGTTCTATTCTCTTGTTACCCCCGCTCGACCCAGCTACACTCTTATTACCTGAAAAGGAATTGTGAAGCAAAAGGGTGAGCACAACTAGCTCAGTAAAGAATATCATGACTAAAGATAATTCAATTATCAATAGCCTTCATCAACAATAAATCAGAGATTTAGAACATATGGTAAATGATAAAAATTTCAACCATAGTTGCAGCGGAACGAGCAATCCATTAGAAGAGTCAAATAGACTATAAAGTCTATTATCTTCTCCATGTTAAAAATCCACCAACAATGTTTTATCCATGTAACATCACTCAACAGTTCCTTTCCACAATCATATGAATAACTCATAATCATAATTGTGACTATAAATTTTTCTTCGCACCCAGGACGAAGAATATTTTCATCACCTGTCTTTACCTGAAACATCAAAGATCATGGTTATACCAAATCACAATTCCTGTTTATAATCATACTAACAAATCCATCTTTACACTACGGGCCAAAGATATTCATCAACAAACCATCTTTGCACTACGGGCCAAAGATATTCAACAACAGTTCATCTTTGCACTACAGGCCAAAGATATTCATCAACAGGCCATCTTTGCACTACATGCCAAAGATATTCATCAACAATTCATATTTGCACTACAGGCCAAATATATTCATATCTCAAAAAAAATATATAATCATTTCAGAATTTATATAAACAATAATTATAACCATGTTGATCAATTCACCTTTGCACTTAAGCTTAAGATATTCAATTATAAATTCAATGGTAATGTTCATACCAGTCACAATTCAACTTTGCACTACAGGCCAAAGAGAACCCTAGTCATGATCATACCAATAATCTATCCATTTTTACACTCCAGTGAAAGAGAATTTCAACATCAGGGTTATAAAAATGTTATATATGATGATAAAAATAATATGATCAACATATAGTTTTAATCTCAAGAGTAATATTCGTAACTCATGAATAGTAACCCCGACACAAAAGATAAAAATTCTACAATAAAATTCATACCAATATTTCGGTATAATGATATTGAAAGAATAACATTACTTAAATTTATAAACAATTTATTTTAATTGTTTACACTTTACTAATTAATGCATTTAATCATCATAAAATGCCAACTCTTACAATTTCATCATCAATAACCAAAACCCTCATCAAAAATCTGCATATACCTCATATAGGATTCTCAAGCCATAAAATCCTATTTTTCAATTTTCTTTCTTCACAAAACATATTTAATTCATTTACTCATAACTAGACTATTTTTATGAAAAATACCAAATCAGTTCCAAAAATATTTCTTTTTTAGAATTTAGCATAATATAGTCCCATAGTGAACATATATTTTTCTCAGAATTTTTAAAACTCATTTACTATTTTTCATATGGCCAAAACAGCCGAATATTTAGACATTTATCAAAAATTGTACTTTTGTCTAAAAATTCTGAAATTCACAGAGTATACTCCTATCATATACATGTACTCCCAATAAAAATTTCATCAATTTTAGAGTTAACCACAAGGAATTATAAGCGATTACTTTTAAAATAGTCTTTTCTCATAAAATTCATAACTCTCAATCTATACATCCAAAAATCACCATTTTTGGACACAATCAAGAAAACTCATCAAATTATCATTTCAAATTTTTCCAGAATTTTTGAAGTTCAGAAAAATTACGAAACTGAAAATCATAACAACCCTTACTATCCCTTACTATCCCTTACTATCCCTTACCTCAAAAAAGCAGTACTTCTGGCTGGATATCGGATATGATGCTGAAGGAAACTTGCACTGAATAGCAACTCTCAAAGTATCTAAATACTCACAAAATATGCTTCATAATATAGAGAGAGAAAGAGAGAAAACTTATGTTTCTGGTGTGATTTTCAATTCTAACTTAGCCCTCTATTTATAGGAAAATTTTGGTAGGTTTGACCTGCAACCTGATGCCTTTACCTGCTACTATTCCCACCCACCACATTTGAAATATAATTCAGCATATTTCTTCACCAACCACAAGTGGGGCCCACCAATTCTAGAATTTTCCACCAAAATGATAAACTCCAAAAATTCAACAATTTCTGAACCAGTCATCTCGTAAAATTCATAATAAATCATACGTTCATTTTTAACGGTTCAAACTTTGTGGACATATACTCAACTTATATATGTATAACATATCCAAAAATTACCACGATCCAACGGTCGGATTAAAAATTATAACCCCCGCAAAATATCTCAAAAACCCTGATTTTTAATACCTCCATTCCGACAAAAATACTGATAAAAACCTCAACATTAACTCCTTCATTTTTAACCACAAAAATATATCCCTCATTTATATCCACATAAAATAAATATTTCCTTATCATATGAATCAATAATTAATTATTCACAAATAATATTACAGAATCACATTTATGACAACCAGGCCGTTCCCAGGAAAGAGGGGGCTTTCCAATAAGAATTTCTCCTTACTGGCGCGTAATTAGATGACCAAACCTCTCCTTAGACAGAACTTTCTAGACATTGACAATAATGTTATCTAATAATATTATTCAAATAATATGAATTATTGATCTGATAAAGAAAAATACTGTGCAGCAACAATTATTGAAACAACAATAATATAAAATATCAACGCAACAATTATTGAATCAATAAAATAAAATATTGAACAGTAATTACTGTAACAATTATTGAGTAGTGCCTTCTTACGTAAGAATCAATAATTTCAAAAATACTGTGCAATACCGTGTGCTACTGTGCAATAACGCGTATTACTGTATTTTAACCACCGGGTATTCCAACAGTGTTAACGGTAACAACTACGCCGTTATTTGTAAAAACTCAAATTTTTCGTTTTCTTCACCCGACAGTTATTCGTTATGGGGCCCACAAATAGCTGTGCCGTCGTACGAATATTCCCTGACAGAAAGAATATTCCACGACCAAACGAATATTCCCCGACAACAATGATTATTTTATAACCACTTGTGTATTTTGAAAAAAAATTATATATCACCCTTAACTTTAACATTTATCAATTTAACCATTTACTGAATAGTAATTATAAGAAAAATTGAATACTTTTATTTCATAAAATTCGGGGTCTTACAATCTCCCCTCCTTATGAAATTTCGTCCCCGAAATTTACGTACCTGGTATTTAAAAGAGTTGAGAATACCTTCCTTTCATTTCAAATTCCATCTTCCCTGTCATCATAATTTCTCCATTGCTCATCTCCTGTATTTCAAATAACATTCTAGAATACAGCTTCAAAACAAGTGTTAATTTAACAAATTAACATATCACATAATATCCCAATATTATGACTGACCAACAAATAAGCTTAGGTAGGACACACTAGCGAAGGATTTACTCATCTCTCCCCTCCTAGTTCTATTCCCCGATCTCCGCCAGAGATCATATCCCTAAGCTCTGATACCACCTGTGACAACCCCAAAATAGGTTCATTCCACCCAACCCATTCTGAGTCGTCAAATACATGGTACAGAAAACAACTACAACTTTATTACAACAATTGTCGTGCAAAATACAACAACACATATGCTGTGAGTTTGGATACAAATATATACCAAATGTGACTCATGTTCCAACCGTGGACATCACCTCACAATAACACCTTACATAAAGGTATAGTCAAAAACTGTTTTAGAAATTAGAATATTTGGGAAGTGCTCAAGAAAACCTTCGTACATGGGAGGCCATGCGTCTAGGTTATGATAGATATCATATGGCCACAGAATTATTCTTGGTTGACCCAATAGACCCCAAAGAAAAATGAGAAGATTACTATCATATTCTTCCCAATGGTGAGTCTTCTCTTGACTTATCGTTATCTCCACTGTCTCAAATTGAGAATTATACTTCAAACAAACACCAAGATTATATAGGTAGTGCTCGTATATATATACTCAACAAGTGGATGAGCACATCCCTGTCTTATGATGACACGAGGTTGTATGTCGTTAGACATCTTGTATGATAGTGACAAAACACCCTTTCAACGTTGGGTTCGCCTCACCCTATTTTCTTCACCAAATATAACTACTAAATGATGACCACCGTTCTATTCTCTTGTTACCCCCGCTCGACCCAGCTACACTCTTATTACCTGAAAAGGAATTGTGAAGCAAAAGGGTGAGCACAACTAGCTCAGTAAAGAATATCATGACTAAAGATAATTCAATTATCAATAGCCTTCATCAACAATAAATCAGAGATTTAGAACATATGGTAAATGATAAAAATTTCAACCATAGTTGCAGCGGAACGAGCAATCCATTAGAAGAGTCAAATAGACTATAAAGTCTATTATCTTCTCCATGTTAAAAATCCACCAACAATGTTTTATCCATGTAACATCACTCAACAGTTCCTTTCCACAATCATATGAATAACTCATAATCATAATTGTGACTATAAATTTTTCTTCGCACCCAGGACGAAGAATATTTTCATCACCTGTCTTTACCTGAAACATCAAAGATCATGGTTATACCAAATCACAATTCCTGTTTATAATCATACTAACAAATCCATCTTTACACTACGGGCCAAAGATATTCATCAACAAACCATCTTTGCACTACGGGCCAAAGATATTCAACAACAGTTCATCTTTGCACTACAGGCCAAAGATATTCATCAACAGGCCATCTTTGCACTACATGCCAAAGATATTCATCAACAATTCATATTTGCACTACAGGCCAAATATATTCATATCTCAAAAAAAATATATAATCATTTCAGAATTTATATAAACAATAATTATAACCATGTTGATCAATTCACCTTTGCACTTAAGCTTAAGATATTCAATTATAAATTCAATGGTAATGTTCATACCAGTCACAATTCAACTTTGCACTACAGGCCAAAGAGAACCCTAGTCATGATCATACCAATAATCTATCCATTTTTACACTCCAGTGAAAGAGAATTTCAACATCAGGGTTATAAAAATGTTATATATGATGATAAAAATAATATGATCAACATATAGTTTTAATCTCAAGAGTAATATTCGTAACTCATGAATAGTAACCCCGACACAAAAGATAAAAATTCTACAATAAAATTCATACCAATATTTCGGTATAATGATATTGAAAGAATAACATTACTTAAATTTATAAACAATTTATTTTAATTGTTTACACTTTACTAATTAATGCATTTAATCATCATAAAATGCCAACTCTTACAATTTCATCATCAATAACCAAAACCCTCATCAAAAATCTGCATATACCTCATATAGGATTCTCAAGCCATAAAATCCTATTTTTCAATTTTCTTTCTTCACAAAACATATTTAATTCATTTACTCATAACTAGACTATTTTTATGAAAAATACCAAATCAGTTCCAAAAATATTTCTTTTTTAGAATTTAGCATAATATAGTCCCATAGTGAACATATATTTTTCTCAGAATTTTTAAAACTCATTTACTATTTTTCATATGGCCAAAACAGCCGAATATTTAGACATTTATCAAAAATTGTACTTTTGTCTAAAAATTCTGAAATTCACAGAGTATACTCCTATCATATACATGTACTCCCAATAAAAATTTCATCAATTTTAGAGTTAACCACAAGGAATTATAAGCGATTACTTTTAAAATAGTCTTTTCTCATAAAATTCATAACTCTCAATCTATACATCCAAAAATCACCATTTTTGGACACAATCAAGAAAACTCATCAAATTATCATTTCAAATTTTTCCAGAATTTTTGAAGTTCAGAAAAATTACGAAACTGAAAATCATAACAACCCTTAAAATCCCTTACTATCCCTTACTATCCCTTACCTCAAAAGAGCAGTACTTCTGGCTGGATATCGGATATGATGCTGAAGGAAACTTGCACTGAATAGCAACTCTCAAAGTATCTAAATACTCACAAAATATGCTTCATAATATAGAGAGAGAAAGAGAGAAAACTTATGTTTCTGGTGTGATTTTCAATTCTAACTTAGCCCTCTATTTATAGGAAAATTTTGGTAGGTTTGACCTGCAACCTGATGCCTTTACCTGCTACTATTCCCACCCACCACATTTGAAATATAATTCAGCATATTTCTTCACCAACCACAAGTGGGGCCCACCAATTCTAGAATTTTCCACCAAAATGATAAACTCCAAAAATTCAACAATTTCTGAACCAGTCATCTCGTAAAATTCATAATAAATCATACGTTCATTTTTAACGGTTCAAACTTTGTGGACATATACTCAACTTATGTATGTATAACATATCCAAAAATTACCACGATCCAACGGTCGGATTAAAAATTATAACCCCCGCAAAATATCTCAAAAACCCTGATTTTTAATACCTCCATTCCGACAAAAATACTGATAAAAACCTCAACATTAACTCCTTCATTTTTAACCACAAAAATATATCCCTCATTTATATCCACATAAAATAAATATTTCCTTATCATATGAATCAATAATTAATTATTCACAAATAATATTACAGAATCACATTTATGACAACCAGGCCGTTCCCAGGAAAGAGGGGGCTTTCCAATAAGAATTTCTCCTTACTGGCGCGTAATTAGATGACCAAACCTCTCCTTAGACAGAACTTTCTAGACATTGACAATAATGTTATCTAATAATATTATTCAAATAATATGAATTATTGATCTGATAAAGAAAAATACTGTGCAGCAACAATTATTGAAACAACAATAATATAAAATATCAACGCAACAATTATTGAATCAATAAAATAAAATATTGAACAGTAATTACTGTAACAATTATTGAGTAGTGCCTTCTTACGTAAGAATCAATAATTTCAAAAATACTGTGCAATACCGTGTGCTACTGTGCAATAACGCGTATTACTGTATTTTAACCACCGGGTATTCCAACAGTGTTAACGGTAACAACTACGCCGTTATTTGTAAAAACTCAAATTTTTCGTTTTCTTCACCCGACAGTTATTCGTTATGGGGCCCACAAATAGCTGTGCTGTCGTACGAATATTCCCTGACAGAAAGAATATTCCACGACCAAACGAATATTCCCCGACAACAATGATTATTTTATAACCACTTGTGTATTTTGAAAAAAAATCATATATCACCCTTAACTTTAACATTTATCAATTTAACCATTTACTGAATAGTAATTATAAGAAAAATTGAATACTTTTATTTCATAAAATTCGGGGTCTTACAATATCAATGTAAATTATTATATTATTTCCGTTGTTGATGATTTTAGTAAGATATTCGTAGTTGTACGTGATGCACCGAATTCGTGATATGGATGTTCGAATTTTGGGGGCGTCACAGGTTGGTATGAAAGCGCTAGTTATAAACCTTAGGAGCGAGAGCCCTTAGATTATAACTTAGGAGGACTTAGAAGATAGAAAGGGATGAAACTCATATAGAGTTTTCGTAGAGAGAGACTTAGCATGTTATAGAATATAACTTCATTCTATACAATGAACTTATGTTATTTAACATTCTGATGGAGTTGTTGTTTGTTTTTTCTTGGGTTGGTGATTGTAGGATGACTGACATGGGACGACCTAGCCGAGTGGTAGAAGAGGAGCCGCGTGACATACACATGGTATATGAGGCACCATTGATAATGGAGCCTATATCAACTGTAGTCCCTATCGATGATGATGATGAGGAAGAGGAGATGGAGCCAATACCCGATGAGTCTGATCCAGAGGAGGAGCCAATGGAGGAGCGTATGGTGAACGAGCCCATGGGGGACTCCGACGAGACTACTTTCGAGGATCGGATGTTGGGAGAATATGAAGAGCAGATTCTGGAGTTAGGAAGTAGAGTGGAGGAGCTAGAGGATGAAGCTAGGTAGAGGGAGTCTGAGTTCCAGAAATTGAGGGACGAGGACCATCAGAGGAAGTTAGCTATACAAGAAATGGAAGTGGAAATTGCTCAACGCAAGGAGGTAGGGATCCAGTTGGGAACATTGTTTCATAGGTCGGTGGCTAGGAATGTGGAGCTGGCAGGGAAACTCGAAGAGTCTGAGCAGAGGGAACTTAGTGAGAAGGCTGAGAAGGAAGCTCTTCGTACTCAGTTAGAAATAGAAGTAATGGATAGGATCCACTTTGAGGAGAAGTGGGAAGGAGCCAATGATAGAGCTAACGACCTAGAGGATGAAGTGAGATGCAAAAGGAGGAAGATAAACAAGATGGGCTATGCACTACGCACGGCCATGGGAAGGTTGATTGATGGAGTAAATCATTACCCGGCAGAGCAGGGACAGACTCGGCACACCATAATCCGAGATTTGGTGGTGCGCATTACTCAGAGGGAGTACCAGAGCGCTGTGGAGCGCGGAATGATAGATTAAGTCTAGGCGTTAAAAGTTATTAGTTGTAGTTCGTTATGTAGTGTAATATTTGTTGTTGTAATTTCAGTTTTTATGTAGAATGTGAGATAGTTGTAAGCCCCAAACTTTTGGGTTATACTAGAGGGGTAGTATGTTAATGGTTGTCCCCAGCTTTTGTGATATTATGGGATAAGTTGTGTCGTTTATAGAAGTATGCTAGAGATAGTCATGTAATGTAACAATTTGGCATATGAATATAAATGATCTTATTCTGAAATGTATTATGAAATCTTATTCCTTTTATGGAGAATTGTTTAAGTAATATAATTAGATAATAAAAAAATGGAAGTTTTGTGATGCAGAAAAATGTCGCCCAGACGTAGATTAACTGCACCGGAAGAGTCGGTTAATGATGAAAGAGGACAAGTAGATCCCATTCAGAGGCTTGTAGATTTGTTAGGGGAGGCTCTTAGGGGAAGAAATGAACAAGTACCACCCATTCCCCAAATAGCTCCAGTCGCAAACTTCAAGAACTTTAAGAGTGTGGGACCTCCAGAATTCATGGGTACTACTGATCCTATCGTAGCGCAAACGTGGATCAAGGAAATGGAGAAAGCCTTCGCCATTGCTCGTGTGGGTGAAGACCAGAAAACTGTGTTCGCTACATATATGATGAGGGGTGAAGCAAACTACTGGTGGGAAGCAAATCAATAGAGGGCGGGAGAAGGGACTATAACCTGGGAAAGGTTTAAGACTTTGTTCTTCGAGAATTACTTCCCGAAGAGCATGAAGAATAGGATGGAGGTAAAGTTTCTAGAACTAAAACAAGGGGAGATGACAGTGGCACAGTATGCGGCCATGTTCAATGAACTCGCACGATTCGCAACACATCAAGTAGACACGGAAGAAAGGAAATCTCGACGCTTCGAACTTGGACTAAAACCTTGGTTGTTCAACAAGGTGTCGGACCATCAAATTAACTCGTTCACCACATTATTGGAGAAGGCGATAATTGCTGAGGGAGGTAGCGAGGCATTGAGCCAATACAACAAGGAGAAGAAGAACAAGAATGCTGGGGGAGAAACTCGTGGCGGGAGTAGCAGTGGTGGAAGTTATCTGGGAAAGAGGAAATGGGATAACCGTAACAACAACAACAACAACACCAACCACCGAAACATCAACCCGTCAGAAAGTTATCAAGGAGGGTTTAAGAAAAGAAGTGAAGCTTGCTCAAAATGTGGGAAAAACCATCAAGGGGAATGCTGGAAGGGGCGCAGCGTCTGCTACAACTGCGGCCAAGAAGGGCACATTTCACCCAACTGCCCAAAGACGAAAAAGGTCAAGGGATGTTTCGCATGTGGCTCAACTGAGCATCAAATCAAGGATTACCCAAAGAAAGGGAGCAACGAAGGAAGCGGCCAACAGGGAGGGGGCAGCAAGCTGATGATCGGCGGACCAACGCAATCCAATCGACCGACTGCCCGAACCATTAACATGACTGTCCAAGATACAGTGAATGCACGGGACGTGGTGTCAGGTATTCTCCCAATCAATAATATAAATGCCTATGTATTATTTGATTCGGGTGCTACCTATTCCTTTGTGTCTGAAGAATTTGCTAATCGACTAAACATACCTCCTGAACATTTAGAAAATTCATTGAACGTAGAGATTGTGAATAAGGAAGTAATTTCCATAGAGTTTGTTTATCGAAACTGTTGTGCAAGCATTAGAGGTCACGAACTAAACGTAGACTTAATTCCGATTAAACTGGGAGAGTTTGATGTGATATTAGGAATGGATTGGTTATCCGGCCACGTTGCGATAATCGATTGTCAAAAGAAGAGTATGAACCTTTAGATCTCAAATCGGTTTACGGTAGCTCATCGCTCAAGCAATCTTGTTTCCTTACGATGATGCATGCTAAGAAATTGTTAAAAAAAGGATGTGTGGGTTATTTAGCCTATATAGTGGACACTCAGCAAAAGGGAATAGAAATGAAAGATATAACAGTGGTAAGAGATTTCCAAGACGTGTTTCCAGACGATCTGCCTGGCCTTCCGCCAGACAGAGAAATTGAATTCATAATAGACTTGGCACCGGGAACCGCACCAATTTCGAAAGCCTCATATCGTATGGCGCCTATAGAAATGAAGGAATTGATGATTCAATTACAAGAGTTACTAGATAAGGGTTACATTCGCCCAAGTGTGTCTCATTGGGGAGCACTAGTGTTGTTTGTAAAGAAAAAGGATGGATCGATGAGGCTCTGTATCGATTATCGGGAGTTGAACCTAGTGACAATTAAGAATAGATATCCATTGCCAAGGATAAACGACCATTTCGATCAACTGAAGCGAGCGAAGTGTTTTTCCAAGATAGATTTACGAACAGGTTATCATCAGTTGAAAGTACGAGAGGAGGACATACAAAAGACATCGTTTCGAACTCGCTACGGACATTTCAAATTTCTAGTGATGTCATTTGGGTTAACCAATGCTCCGGCAGCATTCAAGGACTTGATGAACCGGGTTTTCAAGTCATACTTAGATAAGTTCGTAGTAGTATTTATCGATGACATTTTGATTTATTCAAAGACAAAAGAAGAGCACACCGAACATTTGAAGATGGCATTGGAAGCATTGAGAAGGGAAAAGATGTACGCTAAATTTTCAAAATGTGAATTTTGGATGGAAAAGGTTCAATTTCTAGGACACGTGATAGATCAAAATGGAATTTCCATGGATCCTGCAAAGGTGGAAGCGGTAAGTAACTGTGAACAGCCGAAGACGCCAACAGAGGTTAGGAGTTTCTTAGGTTTAGCCGGGTACTATCGAAGATTTATCCAAGATTTTTCTAAGATAGCAACCCCGCTGACCAATCTAACGAGGAAGATAGAGAAGTTCATATGGACGGACAAATGCGAGGAGAGTTTCCAAGAATTGAAGAAGAGGTTGAGTGAGGCGCCTGTATTATCATTACCAGATGATACGGGAGGATTTGTTGTGTATAGTGATGTATCGCATAGAGGACTTGGTTGTGTGCTAATGCAACATGGCAAGGTCATTGCATATGCCTCACGACAATTGAATGATTTCGAAAAACGATACCCTACCCATGACTTGGAGTTAGCGGCGGTAGTCTTTGCATTGAAGATATGGAGGCACTATTTGTATGGAGAAAAATGTGAGATATATACGGATCACAAGAGTCTGAAATATATCTTCACATAGAAGGAGTTGAACATACGACAAAGAAGGTGGTTGGAACTGATCAAGGATTATGACTGTGAAATTCTTTATCACCCGGGAAAATCAAACGTTGTAGCTGATGCTTTGAGTAGAAAAGGAAGGGAGAAGTTATTCAAATTGACAACTCAAGAGGAGTTAATAAGAGAAATGAAAAAGTTGGAATTAGAGGTGGAGGAACCAAAAGAAGCGGAAGGAAAATTTCTCATGATGAGAGCTCACCCGACGTTACTAGATAGAATAAAGGAAGCACAAGAGAAAGATGAAGAATGTGAGAAGCTAAAGAAGAGAATAGTAGAAGATAAGGAAGAAAGGTTCAAAGTAGATAAGGACGGTATATTGAGGTTTGAGGGTCGAGTATGGGTGCCAGCTGTAATCGAATTAAGAGAGGAAATCCTGCACGAAGCACACAATACGACGTATTCTGTACATCCAGGAGGCACAAAAATGTACCGGGATCTTCGACACCATTTTTGGTGGCCTAATTTAAAAAGAGAAGTTGCAGAGTGTGTTAGTAGATGTCTTACTTGTCAAAGAGTCAAAGCGGAACACCAGAGGCCAAGTGGACTACTTTAACCGCTGGAAATTCCAGAATGAAAATGGGAGCACATTACGATGGACTTCGTGGTTGGACTTCTGGTTACACAGAAGGGTTATGATGCCATTTGGGTTATTGTGGACCGACTAACAAAGACAACTCATTTTCTACCCATCAAGATTCGATTCAATTTGAACCAGTTAGCAAATTTGTATGTGAAGGAAATCGTATCGCGACATGGAGTGCCGGTGTCGATTGTCTCCGATCGAGATCCGCGTTTCACGTCAAAATTCTGGAAAAGTTTGCAGGAACGAATGGGAACTCAACTGAGATTAAGTACTGCTTATCACCCTCAAACTGACGGGCAAAGTGAACGAACCATACAAACGTTGGAGGACATGCTGAGAGCTTGCGTGATGGACTTCAAGGGGAATTGGGATGACCATTTACCACTGGTAGAATTCACTTATAATAATAGCTATCATGCGAGTATCGGTATGCCGCCACATGAAGCTCTTTACGGGAGAAAGTGCAGGACACCATTATGTTGGGATGAAGTCAGAGAACGACGACTTTTGGGACCAGAATTAGTCCAGCAAATGGCCGACGTGGTAACAACAATAAGGGGCAGATTGGTAGCTGCTCAAGATCGCCAAAAGAAGTATGCCGACTTGCATCGTCAAAATCGAGACTTTGAAGTCGGTAGTTTTGTGTTTTTGAAGGTATCACCTTGGAAGGGAAAGATCAGATTCGGAAAAAAAGGAAAATTGAGTCCGAGGTTCATAGGACCATTCGAGATATTGAAGCGAGTGGGCGAAGTGGCATACAAGGTTGCTTTACCACCCGAACTGGAACACATCCACAACGGGTTTCACATTTCCGTACTACGTCCGTACAAGTCTGACTATAGACACGTGATTTCCTATGAGCCCATTCAAGTAGAGAAGAATCTAGCATACGAAGAAATTCCTGTTCAGATAATAGATAAGAAAGAGCAAACGCTAAGAAACAAAGTTATATCTTCTGTAAAGGTTGTTTGGCGAAACCACGATGTCGAGGAGGCCACATGGGAATTAGAAGATAGGATGAGGAGAGACTATCCCCATCTTTTTGTGTAACCTTGTATCAATTTCGAGGACAGAATTTTTATAAGGGGGGAGGATGTGATAACCACAAATTTTATGATTTAATATTAATATTTATATAAATAGAGCCTGTGATTATTTATTTTATAAATGCTTGCATGGCATGAGGTGAGTAACTTAATGGAATTAATTGAACTTTTAATAATTGATAAGATGTGGAGAACTATGATAAGTTATGAAATGTCTTGTGTGACTCAATGATGGAATTAGTGAGGAATAAATTAATGAAGGAATGCATTACTAAGTAAAGGATGTCAATAAGAGAGGTGGTGTATAATTTAGTGTTACTTGGGTAAATTAAATTAATTAATCTGCTGCCATAGTAATTAAGTATTTACATGATTATAACCCAAATAATAGAACCTAGCCATGGAAAAATTTTCCACCCATTAATTTCGGCAGCCTCGTGAAATTTTGTTTACCCATGTTATTTTCGGCAACCTCAAGGAAAATTTTTTCTTTCACCCATTTTATGTCATTTCGGCAGCCATGTAAAAAGATGATTTAGCCATGTGATTTCCATCCATGTGATTTCGGCAGCTGCATGGTGGAAGCCTTAGGGAATTCTTTTCACTACTTTTGGCAGCATGTACTAGTAGCCTTGTTAATAAATAATCCAATTCCAACCAAAGGAGTTCTATCATGGGGTATTACATAAATGAGACTATCATTACGAGACCATGGGATCCAAGAGAAAAGGAAGGCTTGCGTAAATTGTTTTCTTTTTGTTGTTGGTAGTACTTTGATATATGTGATGAGATATATTAGAGTACTAGGCTGCTATAAAGTTATGTAGGGGATGGCCATGAGTACTTTAATTAATGTATACACTTTTCTTTTTAGTATATATATACCCCTTGCTCTAGTTGTTCCTTAAAAAAAACACAACAAGGACCAAATAGAGAGGTGTGTGTTCGGCAGCTGGTAGTGAAGGAGTAGTAGCAGTAACTTCATCTTGGCAACCCATTTCTTTTTCTTCAAGCTAAGGTATATAGATAATTAGTTAAATAAAATTTCTTCGCATTTAAATTCTTGTACACACTTGTTTTTCTTTTTGATGTAGTGTGGATATTTGTGTTGTTTGTAAAATTGTATACTTAACTAGATGTATGCATGCTAAATTAATATTTACCATGTGCTTCAAAATAAATAAATTAAATTGCAAGGATGCATAAATGATTTGCGTAGAAAAAAAAAAGAAGGCTGCGTGTGTAAAAATTTTTGGGTGCTTCATCTTGTTTTGCTATAAGGTTACTGCTAAGCATGTATACAAAAGGGGGGCTGCGTGGGTGTAACTTATTGGGTACTCCATATTACTTTTGTTGTTGCATTTAGGATACTGCTAAAAAAAAGAAGAAACAAGCAATCAAGCATGTAAATGAAGTGATGGGGGGCGGGTTGTAGTACCTATTAAGGGAGATATATGTGATTTTATTTTTGTATAGAAGTACTGCTATATATATATATATATATATATATATATATATATATATATATATATATATATATATATTTTGCTAAGTTCGGCTGTTAATGTGCATAACATGTTGCTACATGTTAAATTTTTGCAATAAAGGTGCTGCTATATGTTAAGGCTATTTTCGGCTGCTAGTGGTACAAGGAAATTAAAGATCCTTTTAGCCTTACCTATTATGTAATCTTAAACATTTAAAATGTAGGCAATGTGAAGATTTAAAGAGCTATAAATCGGTACATTAAATTAATTTAATAATAACATTAAAACTTTTATTGTGACACTATGTGCATATATTTTTAAGGGAAGTAATGAAAAGGGTAGGTGCATTACCTTTAATAAAAAGTAATATAATTATCAAGAGGGAATAATTACCTTTACACTGCGTTCTAATGTGACATTTCTAACATGTAAAAAAATTGAAAAGAAAGTAAGGAAGGGTTTATGATGGTAAACAAGCGGAATAGTGTAATGTCATTTAAAACTCTAATTAATAAAAATTAGTTCAGATAACTAATTTGAGCAACAGTTTAATAAAATAATGTTATGTGCATAGTTTTCTTATTTGCGAGCATAAATGTGTAGCAAGTAGGAAATGTAGTATTTTTATGAATTTTATGAGAGACTTGTACCTTAAACTAGGATGACATGCGATTAATAGCTAAAGTGAGTTGGTTTCAACAATCACTAATTTGTACGACTATATTATTATATTGTAGGCAGTATACGTGACAAGGTGTCAAAGGTAAACATAATCGACGAACAAGGCAAGTTCCTTACTTCTTACACTGTATACGTTCGAATTGTTGTCTCAAGCAAATATCTGTTTCTATTCGAAAATCATTTGTATACCTTGACATTGTTGCAAGCATTGGACTTATCGTTCTTAAATGCATTATAAAAATTTATCTAAGCCTTTGATTCGACTGGACTATTATTTTGTGTTAAGAGCTATCCAAACCAATTGACTTGGTGCAGACTATCGTAAATCTACTGAGATGAACAACCCTCATTGAAGGGGAAATTATATATTGTCGGGAAACCGATGTGCACACACAAGTATAATTAAATGTTATGCATAACGTAGGGTACTTTAGGCTGATCACCTGTTGTACTCGTTTATATTGAATTTCAGTATAATACTGTTAATTCTAGTAAGAGTTCTTAGTCCTTAGTGACTGCTCAGTGTTCATTCATATTGAACCTCGAAATGAATAAATCTTAAAATTTTGTTGATATCCTTCAGTCTATAACGACACCTATTGAATACTCTTGATATTTCTTGATATCCTTGAACTACCAATTATTATTATAACCTTGAAGATTTAAATGCTATAACTACTTATTCTTCTTGTTATATTACTTGCTGGGCAAACTTGTTGCTCATTCTTGCTTCCTAAAAACATTACAGTTAAGGCAGAGCAAGGCGGTACTTCAGGAAAGGACAAAGGAAAGGGCAAGGCTGCAGAATAACTTAGTCCTTTAAGATTATAAGTATTATTATTATTGTTATGCTTATTATGATGTATTTAAGGATGATTAAGTTATGTTTAAGTTTAATCACTAAATTGTCGTAGTATTGGTTACGGTACCTTGGGACGCGAATATTTATATTATATCAATGTAAATTATTATATTATTTTCGTTGTTGATGATTTAAGTAAGATATTCGTAGTTGTACATGATGTACCGAATTCGTGATATGGATGTCCGAATTTTGGGGGCGTCACGGCATACAACAAGAACCAACATTGAAACAACAAAAACACGTAACAACAAAAGATCTATGAGGTCTGACATTTGACTGTCAGACCCAAAAATAATATTTTTTAGATTTCAAAAATTTTAAATTCGTGTATTTTGATGTTATTAATCCATCAACTAACAACCCAAATCAACTATATGGACTCCAAACAATATGTTTAATATACAAAAACTATCATCTAACATGGAATCAAAGATCAAATTTCTTAGTTAGGATTTATACCTTTATGCTTTGATTTCTGGAATTGGGCTTTTGATTTGTTGTTGGTGATCGTGGGGCTGCGTTTTGGGACTAATATACATATATATTTCGTAGGTTTTGAGAGAGAAAGAATTGGTAGAGAGCAAGTTGAAAAAATGGCTTGAAAATGATTTTTCTCTCTCTTGATCTATATATATATTGGTGAAATGTATTAGGCTGATTCAATGTGGCTGATATTGCTGAGATTTTTGTCACAAGGTCAACATGTTAGGTCACCAACTCCATATTTGGCTAGATACACAAGTAAGCTTCAATTATGCAATAAGGGCAAAATGGTCTTTTCACTTGTATTTTTAATGGCAATCTTGTAAACTTGTCAAACCCTTAAGGTTTAGAGTTTGGGTTAGGGTTTTGGGTTTAAACCATTTTAGGGTTTAAAAATAATTTCTAGAATTTACAATTTAGGGTTTGCACAATAAAATAAAATAATAAAATTTTAGTTTCTACAATACAAAATTAAGGTTTCTTAATTAATTAGGTTTTTACTTACTTAACACCTTACTAATTAGGTTTAAGATACGCTAATTAGCATTAAGCTTTCCAAATCAACAATTAGGGTTTACAATTTAAATAAATTAGGGTTTATAAAATAAATATTAGGGTTTCTAGAAATTAATATTTCTAAATATTAATTAGGGTATACCTAATTAATCAAAAAGTCATATAATACATAACATGCATGCACCATATAACATAGTTATATAACAGTGTAAAACCCATCCTGAATTTTAAATTAGGGTTTTCATTTATCAATAAGTTAATTATTGATTTAAGGTTTCCAATTTAAGAAATTAGGATTTTCTCTTGATTATTAATAATTATAATTATCATAAATCACATAACATATCGACTTAACAGATTTTAAAATCTCATGTGACTTCGAAATTAGTGGTTGTCAGTAAAAATTAGGGTTTTATCATAATACCCAATAATTTACCAATCATTATCAGTGTACAGATATACAGTACAAAATTATAGCACTGAAAAATCAAAATATATTATTATTATATTATTATTCTTATTCATTGATAAAAATCCAAAATTAGGGTTTGGATTCCATATCTGATTTATTCTTCACATATAACATTATTAATTAAGTTAAAATAATTAACTTAATTAATCTTGCATAAATTCATATAATAAAATAAATAATTATTATAATAATTCTAAAAATCATTTCATATATTATATAAATAATATATAATTATATTTTCATGAAAAATAATTAATAAAAATATTTCTACTATAAAATTAATTATTATAAGAATATGCTTTATAATACTCAATAATTCTAAAATAAAAATTATTTGTAAACATTCATGTAATAAATATATTTTTATCTATTACATAATTACATACACACATTACCTTGTACAAATCCTCATCCTTAAATTAAAAAAAAAAATTATACGCAAAATTTCTGATTTAATTATATAGAAAATATTGGGTTGTTACAATTGATCCTTACGTAAGAAGGCACTGCTCAATAATTATCATATTATTTACTGTTCAATAATTTATTTTATTGATTCAATAATTATTGCGTTGATATTTTATATTATTGTTATTTCAATAATTGTTGCTGCATAGTATTTCCCATTATCAGATCAATAATTCATATTATTTGAATAATATTATTAGATAACATTATTGGCAATGTCTAGAAAGTTCTGTCTAAGGAGAGGTTTGGTCATCTAATTGCGCGCCAGTAAGGAGAAATCCTTATTGGAAAGCCCCCTCTTTCCTGGGAACGGCCTGGTTGTCACAAATGTGATTCTGTAATATTATTTGTGAATAATTAATTATTGATTCATATGATAAGAAAATATTTATTTTATGTGGATATAAATGAGGGATATATTTATGTGGTTAAAAATGAAGGAGTTAATGTTAAGGTGTTTTATCTGTATTTTTGTCGGAACGGAGGTATTGAAAATCAAATTAGGGTTTTTGAGATATTGTGCGGGGGTAATAATTTTTAATCCGACCGTTGGATCGTGGTAATTTTTGGATATGTTATACATATATAAGTTGAGTTTATGTCCACAAATTTTGAACCGTTAAAAATAAACGTATGATTTGTTATGAATTTTACGAGATGACTAGTTTAGAAATTATTGAAGTTTCTGAATTTATCATTTTGGTTGAAAATTCTAGAATTGGTGGGCCCCACTCTTGGTTGGTGAAGAAATGTGCTGAGATTTTTATTCAAATGTGGTGGGTGGGAATAATAGCAGGTAATGCCATTAGGTTGCAGGTTAAGTCTGCTTCGGCGTGCTAACATTTTCCTATAAATAGAGGGCTAAGTTAAAATTGAAAATCACACCCGAATTCATAAGCTTTCTCTCTTTTTCTCTCTAGATTATCGAGTGTATTTTGTGAGTATTTAGATACTTGGTGAGTTGCTATTCATCAGTGCAAGTTTCCTTAAGCGTTATATCCGATATCCAGTCAGAAGTGCTTCTCTTTTGAGGTAGGGGATAGTAAGGGATATTAAGGGATGTTATATTCTTCATAATGATGTTATTCTTTCAATATCATTATACTGAAATATTGGTATGGATTTTATTGTATAATTTTTACCTATTTGAGTCGGGATTACTATTCACGTATACGACACTATTCACGTATATGGCACTATTCATGTATATGACACTATTTACGTATACGGTACCATGTACGAATGCGGAGTACTATTCACGAGTTACAATTCATAAGTTACTATTCATTAGTTACTATTCACAAATTACTATTCACGAGTTACTATTCATTACCAAAATTGGTTTCTTTTTCTGACCAAATTATCGTTGATTTATGATTGTTGCTCTTGAAAATAAATGTAGTTGTTGATCATATTATTTTTATTATCATATATAACATTTTTATAACCCTGATGTTGAATTTATCTTTCACTTGAGTGTAAAGATGGGTAGATTATTGGTATGATCATGACTAGGGTTCTCTTTGGCCAGTAGTGAAAAAGTTGAATTGTGACTGGTATGATCATGACCATTGAATTTATAATTGAATATATTTAGCTTAAGTGTAAAGGTGAATTGATCAACATGGTTATAATTATTGTTTATATAAGTTCTAAAATGATTATATATTTCTTTGAGATATTAATATATTTGGCCTATAGTGCAAATATGAACTGTTGATGAATATATTTGGCCTGTAGTGCAAATATGAACTGTTATTGAATATCTTTGGCATGTAGTGCAAAGATGAACTGGTGATGAATATCTTTGGCCCATAGTGCAAAGATGACATGTGGTTGAATATCTTTGGCCAGTAGTGCAAAGATGAATTGTTGATGAATATTTTTGGCCCGTAGTGGAAAGATGACATGTTGTTGAATATCTTTGGCCAGTAGTGCAAAGATGAACAGGTGTTGAGATGAACATGACCAACTGGTTATACAAATGAATATCTTTAGCCGTAGTGCAAAGATGAAGTTATTAGTATAATTATGAACAGGAAATGTGATTTGGTGTAACCATGATCTTTGATGTTTCAGGTAAAGATAGTTGATGAAAATTATCTTCGTCCTGGATGAGAAGAGGAATTTAGAACTACAATTATGATTATGAGTTATTCATATGATTGTGGACCAGAATTGTTGATTGATGTTACAGGGATAAAACATTGTTGGTGGATTTTTAACATGGAGAAGATAATAAACTTTGTAGTCTATTTGACTCTTCTAATGGATTGCTCGTTCCGCTGCAACTATGGTTAAAATTTTTATCATCTACCATATATTCTAAATCTCTGATTTATTACTGATGAAGACTATTGATAATTTATTTATCTTTAGTCATGATATTCTTTACTGGGCTAGTTGTACTCACCCTTCTGTTTCATAATTCCTTTCAGGTAATAAGAGTGTAGCTGGGTCGAGCGGGGGTAACAAGGGAATAGAACGGTGGTCATCATTTAGTAGTTATATTTGGTGAAAAAAATAGGGTGAGGTGAACCCAACGTTGGAAGGGTGTTTTGTCACTATCATACAAGATGTCTAATGACATACTATCATCCACTTGCGGAGTATCTTTACGAGCACTACCTATATAATCTTGGTGTTTGTTTGAAGTATAATTCTCAATTAGAGACAGTGGGGATAATGATAAGTCAAGAGAAGACTCACCATTGGAAAGAATATGATAGTAATCTTCTCGTTTTTCTTTGGGGTATATTGGGTCAACCAAGGATAATTCTGTGGCCATATGATATCTATCACAACCTAGAAGCATGGCCTCCCATGTACCAAGATTTCCTTGAGCACTTCCCAAAGATTCTAATTTCTAAAACAGTCTTTGACTATACCTTTATGTAAGGTGCCACTGTGAGGTGCTATCCACGGTTGGGACATGTGTCACATTTGGTATATATTTGTATCCAAACTCACAGCATATGTGTTGTTGTATTTTGCACGACAATTGTTGTAATAAAGTTGTAGTTATTTTCTGTACCATGTATTTGGCGACTCAGAATAGGTTGGATGGAATGGACCTATTTTGGGGTCGTTACATTATCCCTATATTCTGACCAACCAATTAATCACAAATAAGCTTAGATAGGACACACTAGCGAATGATTTACTCATGTCTCCCCTCCTAGTTCAATTCACCGATCTCTGCCAAAGTCCATATCCCTAAGCTCAAATACCAACTGTGATGCCCCCAAAATAGGTATACATCACCCATTCTGAGTTGCCAAATACATGGTACAGAAAATAACTACAACTTTATTATTACAATTGTCTTGCAAAATACGACAACACATATACTGTGAGTTTAAATACAAATATTGTCTAGTAGGGAGTTTCAGTATTTTGAATCCAGGGACAAAATCCTTATAAGGGGGGAAGAATGCAACCAATCAAATTTTTAAGAATTTATTAAAATAAGAATTGAATTAAATAAAATTATTATTATGTGATATTTGTTTTTTTGAGTAAAACTGAGCTGTGCAAGTTGATTATTTGTATAATAATAAATATCCTATTATTTAATATTATAAATGGGCGAATATAATTTATAGGAAAGCAAAACGAATTTAGCAAATATATATATATATATATATATATATATATATATATATATATATATATATATCATCTTGATTAAAGATAAATTGTGAAAAATAATTTATTTTAAAGAAAGTGGAATGAGTCCATATTAAAATGATTTATATAATTATTTTAATATGGTAGGGCTTAATATATTAAATTTATGTATACAATATTTTGTATGCAATAAATAAGATATACTGAAGTAATTTATGAAGATACATTATTTTAAGATAATAAATTATCTCATTAAATAAAATATTTTTATGTATAATTTCTATTTATTTGGAAAATAATTTTGGGTATTACATTTTAATATTTGGTGTAAAATATGTAAATAACTTTCTATGCGATATGTACGGAAGGGGTAAAATAAGCATTAATATATAATTAATGTATGTGTATCACATTATAGTATAACTGTGACACCCCCAAATCCTGGTACTCAATTTCCTCAAGATTTGGTGTTCACGTAATCAAAACATTCATTTCTAACTACCCAATTATAATAAAATTGAATAAATAAAACATGCCCATACAGGATTAAATTTAAATAAATCTCCCAGGTTATCTAACCTTTACAAACATTCATTCATTCATGCGGAATAATTAAAATAACATTCATTACAATCTTTAAACAAGTCTGAAAATAAACTATTCAATCTATTACAGGTCTTCAGCATTGTTTCATCTTTCCTTTCCCTTTACTGGTGCTAGGTACATCACCAGTTTCAACCTTAGCTGTAAGAAAGTTTACAGGCAAGAGTGAGCAAACAAAGCCCACTTGAAATAATAATAGATAAATCATTTAACTTTACATCATTTGCCAATATTAGGTTTAATAGAACTGAACTATAAATTCTATTACTTTCTAAAAACTTTAATCAATTACTGAGGGTCTAATGACCACGAATCATGTCCACAGTTATAAGTAATCTTTCAACCTAAACTTTAACAGTCATAAGACTGTAAGGACTTCATGTACTTAGGGGGATCAACCCTTCGTACAATGTATTGTGCACAACCATTTCAACGCTAAGCGTAAACCTCTATTAAAAGAGTTGTTCATCTCAGTATTTAGAATACAAGTCCGCACCAAAGTAAGTTTGGTTTGGATAAACTTTCAAGGAAATTTGGAATTTAACGAACATCAACTAAGGAGTAGTTGAATAAGACCAATAACACTATACTATAGAATAATAGTGATTGAATCAATCATAGTAAACTAAAGTCATACATTAGGAATAATCTAATAGCATACAATTTGAATAACTATAGCATACCTTGCTTGAACAATACTAAGCCAAGGTTAATTAGAATTGAATACTAAACATGCATAGCAATTTATTTATGCATGCTAAACAACAAGTGTAAAACAAGAATAATTTGTTCAACATCAAACCAAAGTTTAGACAGCTTGCATCATTATAAGGTAATCAAATTGAAAACAATAATTAGTTCAATAATATAAAGGATTAGAAATCTTGCATCGTCATGAGTAACTAAATACAATGACCTACTCAATAATAGACAATCTCGCTCTACGAAAATGTAGAGGTAGCAACTTGCAACAATTGTAATTGAATTTGAAAACAATAATGTACCAAATGAATTTAAACTCGCACAATGAAGTTTTGAGTTAGAGAACTTGCCTTGTTCGTAGGCTAAACCGAATCAATTTGAATCACAATATCCTATATACATATGTCATCGTGACATAGTTAGTCATTAACACATAACTAATACATTCATCATGTAGGTTAAACAATCACTACTCACGTTCACCAAAGGTCCTACACATATCATATGTATTGACAATACACATTAGTTATACTAACATTAGATTCATATAGCTTACTAACAAAATCGCATCTTTTCATGAACATCACTATTTAGCTTTATTACAACTACTTAAGTGATCATGCCATTGAACTATATACACATTAACAACTTGATACAGCATCCTATTACATGTCTAACATGTTATCATTAGGTTATACTAATACACAAAGGATTGCACTTGCATCTGCGCATTCCGACGCCTTCCGATGGCCTCCAAATACACAATAGTCCTAAAGATAGCCGTTTTGACCCTTCATAACGATTTCAAATTGAAAAACTTAAAGAATAAAAGTTATAGGCCTATTCGTCCTCGTTCCGAATCATCTTGAATCGCATCAATCAGAGTTCGTATGAAAACGTTATACTCATTTTAGTAAACTACGTCCGGTAAGTTTTTTTTTTCAAAATTTTAGCTTGACAAAACACCCCCCGCCGGGGCGGGGGTTTTTGCACTAGGGGGCCCGCCGGGGCGGGGGTCACTGCTGCGATTATGCAATTTTAGCTCTAGAACACTACGAAAAGCCAAATTAGGCCTCCAAACTCCTTTCTAACAACCATACCAAACTACCCAATGAGTAAATAAGTTTACATAAACATAATCTAATACTTTCTAACGCGTTTCTAGTCATCTAAACAACATAAACATCAAGTTTACAACACCCGATTTCAATGTTTTTGGCAAAACTCCATTGTTGACAATTTTTAATGAAAATCAACACTGTGATTTTGTTTTTCAATAAAAAACAGAAAATTTCAAAACATCATAGTTATGATTATACATACTTTATCAATTTCCATAATCAATTTATCAATTGAACAACTACTTAAACCTTAATTTCTATTGTAAACTAAGCCATGTTCATATATATTCATATAAACTCACTGTAATATGGGTTTCTTCACAAATTACATACATACATGAATTAATTGACTATTCCTATAAATAACTTATGAAAAACAATTTTTATAACAAATAATTTAACATACAAAACCATATACCACACACAATTTATCCTTCACAAAAAATTTTCAGAGAATTTTTTGGAAGAGAAGACAACTAAAACTTTTGAAAAATAAAAGGGTTTATATGATACCTTGTATCCTAGAAGATGATAACTTTATTTAAGAAGATGATAACAAGACTTCTTTTCCCTCAATTCTTGTCACAATTTCTCTAGGATTATCTCAATTTTTCTCTGTATTCTTCTTCTTCTCCTCTCTTCTTCTTCTGAGTCTTTCTCCTAACTCTATTCTAACTTACGTACTAACAAAAAGATATAACGCATACTAATAATAATATAGGTATTAAGTATATAATATTAATATATGTATAACTGACATCAGTTATCTAACTTTTTTAAAAATCAAAAGCCCTAAGGCTTGTTTGGCTAACATAATAAAAATAACTCATTAACTCTTACACCTTGTTTGGTAAACCTAATTAAAATAAATCAATTAATCCTTATACCTTGATTGGTAAAACACCATTAAATTAAAGACTTAATATGCATTAAAACTTGTTTGGCCAAAACTAAATTAAAGTCCTTTAATTTATTTTAATAACTCCTTTATAGCAAGGTTATTAGTCACACTTTATTTAATTAAATAAATAAAATATTAATCCATTAAATTACTTTAATCACATAAATAATTATAATTTCTTTTACAATTATAACTTCATTTAATCAACTAATATTTTAAACTATAATTTCTCATTTAAAATATTATTATTTATTTAAAATCATTATAAGCTCTCTAGCTTATTAAATTAATAATTATTATAAAATCTCATAACAACTAATTTATTTAGCTCCTTAATTAATTACACAACAAATAAATAATTAAATCACATCAATTCAAATTGCCATATAATTAAATAAATATTTAATATTGCCAATAAATATTTAATATTTACTATTTAATTATTTATCTGATTATTTATTCAACAAATAATTAAATACACCACATCACTCAAATTGAACAATTAATTATTCAATCAATAAACCTATCCATTAAATATTTATATAAATCAATAAATATTTATTATAACACTTTAAAATTATAGAATGTTACAATAACAAAGCATGAGGTGGAGGATATTAAGCTGAGTCATAATATTCAAGTACGAGGTGTTGAACTCATAATGATAATAGGCAGAGTACTGAGCTAAGCTAGGAGGTTTAATCATTCTATATATATGATGATCAACTATTTCATTCTTAGCTTTATTCCATTCCAAAATCTTTCCGGCTCATAAGCTATAAACACTAAATATCCTCTTAAATTCCTGATGAAAATAATTAGGTTCCCTATAGTTTATAGATTTGGAATTGGAATTGAGGAAGAATCAAGAAAAGAAACTTGAATCCAAGGTATGTATATATTTAAATGTTTAAGATTATGATGATTGATTACATGGAATTGGGTATTAATGTTCTAATATTCCTAGAAGGAGTTTCAATAAGATTGGGATTTAATAATCATGTCCTTTAAGCATTTGTTGAAATGCTCAAATGAAAACCGATTTCTGAAAATTTAGGAATTCAAAAGAATATAGGGATATGATCATGGTAATTGGTTGTTTAAAAGTGAAAAGAATTTTTCCCTACCTATTTGATTGAGTGTATTATAAAGGTTTAGAAGTTGATTATCCAAGCTCTGTAGAAGTAGAGCACTTTCTAGTCTGAAGCCAAAGTGGCGCAGCTGCGCCACTTCCCAAGCCAAGACCAACATAGCTGCGCTGGTCTCCAGAATTGAAAACTGAATTTTCTTATATTCTAGAGTTCTAAGTATGCATGACAGGCTTCTATAAACTTAAAAATGTACATGAGGCTAGGTTCAAGATAGTATTGTCTTATATGAATTATCATTGCATGATTAAAACATGTTTTTTTAAAATGAAAAACTTATATTATTTTGGAAAGTAGAAGAACAAAACTTAGTCATACATTTTCAAAGTCTTAGTATCGTTATGTTGTACTTATAGGTATCTCAGATAAGAATTAGCATCCCAAAGATTTATCGAAACATATAAGTTTTCTAAGAGAAGTCAAATGGTATACCGATTCGATATTGAATTGGATGTCTTTTAGAGGAAAGAAGAACTACAAATAAAACTTGGATTTGTGTGACATACTAAGTATCAAGGACATTAGTATGAATTCAAGTGGACAGAGCTTGAAAAACTCAAGTCTGGAGTAGATATGGAGTAGCACAGCTGCGCCACTCCCAAGCTTAACAGTAGCTCAGCTACGCTGCACTGCAGATACACCGTGATAGTTTTGCTTTAAATCGAAACTTAGAGCATGCTTATACAACTCCTATAGGATAGGATGCATGATTAGAATACTATACTTGGTGTCCGAACTTAAAATGACTATTTTAAGCACGGGATTGGATAAGTAGGTTATAAATAAAACCAATAAGCAAAATAGAAACCAAACAAGCTAAGCTAGTATACTAATTTACATGGATTGTGTAACTGATGTGTACATATTTGATTATATGATCATGTAGGATATACGAAGCACGGGTAGCTGTAGCTATAATCAACTCACAAGGTAAGTTTTCTAGTTTCAATTTGCTCTATGAATTTGATATGGATTGTCTATAAACTGTGTTACAATGAACATGTTATATTTCATTAGTTGTGTATATGAATCTCGAAAGTCAAATTATGACTATACGTGGTTGAGTTATGGAACTCAATTTGTGATATATGATATATTAGGCATGTGGAACTTATATGTATCTTAAACTAATATTTATGTTGAGAATGAAATCGTATAACTATTTTAAATTAAGATATAAGATGGGCGTGAAACTTACGTGTTATGTGGGGTATGAAAGCAATTGGATTTGCTAAGCTGGAGCTCAATCTTGCAAAAATAAACTTTTTGCAGGTTAATGATAGAATGCGACATTAATTGCTACTCGGATGATGAAGAATGAACAATTTGTGGAAGACTACACTATCTTAATTTAAAAACTAATAGATTTTGAATTTTGTAAATCAATAAATGTGTACAGTTGGATATGCTCAATAAAAATGTTTACTTTGAAATGGGATGTTTTATGGTGAATGTTTGTATATAGAATTATATATGTGAAATATCAATATAACAAACATTAGGTATTGATAATTGAACTCTTACAGTTCATTTACTCTGATTATATTGGAAATCGTTAAGGTGGTGATTTAGGGAACGCAGGAAAAGAATGATATATTGATATATATTAGAAAATTTTAATTATTCGCATTTTCAGCCGATATTACATCTAGTTTTGATGTAAGGCTAAACTTAGATAGTAGTGAACGCACAAGGTCAAGATTAATTTTAATCCTAATATTGGTTTAGGTTGGTCCCGATTTTGGGGACGTCATAATAGGTATCAGAGATATAAGCACAAATGTTGTGAAGAGCCCTGAGCCTCTCGCTAGTGACTACTTGTAAAAGGAAGGCACCGAAGCCAGACTCTTCTTAGGGGACGCCGAGCAAGTCGGTGGCAAGATGATAGGTACCACTGTAAGGTGCTATGGTTGAAAGCACCATGAAAGTTACATTTGGTATCAGAGCTATGCCTTATAAAGCTTAGGTAAATGTACCCTAGGCTATAACTGTTGTGACGCCCCCAAATCTGGGTATTTTCCAACCCGACAGATGGTGCTACACGGTGCTACAGTTCACACAAACATTCAATTGAAATGCCTCAAAAGAACGAATATGTCTTATATATATTCAAAATAATATTAACGTTCCCCCAGGTTCTTTATAACCGCTACATTTGTTCTTGTTATATTATCAAATATTATCATTACAAACCTATACTATTACATAAGTAATCTATGGGTTCGCCTTAGCCTTCCATTTATCCTTGCCGGAGCCGTCGATCCGTTCAGTTTTAGCTGCATTAATATGGTTCAAACAAGAGTGAGCCTAACTAGCTCAGCAAGTAGAACAATTCTAGTAAAATAGCATGCTTGAAACATAGGAATCTTATATCCTCAATAACTGAACAATAGTTACGAAGTATTTTTGATAATTCAAAATAACACTTCTTTTCGTTCAAAACGTTTTACAATGACAATATTCAGTAAAACATCAATTCCAGTCCAAGACCATGAGCATTTCTTAGGTTCTTTTAAAAGGACATCCCGACACTAAGTCCGTAAGTCCGGCATATCTTATGAGCATGTCCAGGTGATCAGCCTATAGTACTCTATGTTGATCAACACTACATTCATTAAACGTGTATATGTTTAAGTTGTGGCAACCTCACGTGCCTGTCGTTTGACGACAAAACATTTTTAGCATACTCAGTCTTCTTTTGAAAAATAACACAATTATTAGTTTGGTAAATCATTGACAATACTGTGAGAGATTATGAGAAATCCAATATATCGTAAGTCTAGCCGAAAGAATTGACTTTGACTTCATCAAACATTAGTTCATGCGTAAGAATATGTGAATCACAAAGCTTGTCCAGCTTGAACTGAAACAAGGGTTAGAGTACTTGCCTTTAGCATCTGCTACAAGTATAACACGTACACTTTAAGTCTTTATGGTCTCTACAGTAGATGATCATCACATAACATATTAGGTCATGAATAACATACATGGTTCCTAAAGAATCTTATCCTTCTTCTCAATCTAATTACGTATTAGATTTGTTATTTATTGGTTCCGGCTTTCCGTTACTTCATTCTTATGTTCACATGCAACTGACTTTCTTTAACCCTAGGTGATCATACTTAAGGCTTAAATATGTCTTAACAATGTTACATTAATTACCATTCATGCTCCACATAGAAACTTTCTTTATGGTCTAGATCCTAAGGTTGGCGCTGCGGCGCCACTCTGTAGTACCAACTAACAGTACCTCATGCCCCGGCCTCGCGATGCGGCGCGACTTTTATGCCTTAGGTTGGTGCTGCGGTGCCAGCTCTGTGCACCAGAAAATTTTTACAGACTTTTAATTTTATGAAACTCCCGGGCTTGTAACTTCTTTGTTATAAGTCCGAACTGGCTCGTTTAAGAGCCTACGGTTCACAAATTACATTCTCTGCATAATCATGCAAGAATTTTATCTATTTTACTTCTTTAGCTAAAAATTCACCTATTAGTCCATTTTTAACGAAAACGATAAATGTTCGTGAACGTTCAACGCTCGTTCCTTCGTTCCAAATCGAAATCCGGCCATTTTTTAGTCCGGAACTATATAATGCCAAATATGACTTGTCTCCATCGAAAACTAACATTTCTGAGTTCAAACATAAAATTCGACTTCCATTTCGAGAATTTCATGAATTCGACGATTATCGTCCAATCGTGTGAATTCCGGCAAAATTTCATTACTAACGATTTGTTCATCATTACAAATGGATTCATTTCATTAACTAGACATCTCAACCTACATATTACAACAACTTATCTTTCAATTAGGTTATGGCTTATTTCTTATAAGTTCATAACTTAACAAATTCTTTAATACAAGATTTCTTATAACTTATTATTGATTTAAGTCCTTTATACAACATTCTTGCATCTTATGAATCATACTAACTTTTTAAGGTAACCATTTGACAAGTTCATCATTGTTCTTCATAAGTTCATAACTTATTTAGGTTTGAATAGCTTATTCCTTACTTATTTGGCTTAGGTCCATTAATCAACCATTTCTTAAGTGTTTTTAGCACACATGTGGTTAAGTTACACTTCTCTTATCACCCTATAATGATAGAGATGGAAGATATATATGACAAGAGCCTTACCCTTGATGAACTAGTCCTTCTTCTTATTGGAAAATCTAGCAATGGAAGTTAAGTCTCAAAGTGCTTATTCTCTCTAACACTTAAGTTGTTTTAATGTTGGATGAAACTAACAAGCAACAAATGAATTCACAGGCTTGCTATTTATAGAGCTTCCAAAGCTAGGGTAAATGGGTCATTAGAACATCCACCTCCTTACTAACCTCCTTACTATTCAGTACTTGCTCACTAAGTAAACTTTCCCTCGACATACTTTACTTAGCCACCACATCAAAACCATGGTCACCAAGCTCATCCATGGGTTGCCCCATGGATCCTACTTTACCCATTAGATCATCATTTGGGCTTAGGTTTAGTTTGATTAGCTTATCTTTTGGGCTTGCTTTAATTCAATTTGGGCTTTTTATTAACCAACCATTGGGCTTACCATTATTCACCCATGGGCTTACACCTTAATGTTTATTGGATTTGTAATTATTACAAAATCCATAATTCCATTTCATTAGACTTTAATTCTTAACGTTCTTAAATTAAGTCCACATGCGAAATTTTTCGTTTTCCATACCTAGATTATTATTACATAATCTGTCTCGCCTCGATATTATAACATTACGTATTTCTAAGAAATTCAAAAATAATTCCCGAGTGGAAAATGATGAATAGTGTTTTTTTTCGGAAAATTTCTCAGAAATCTTTTATTTTCGTCTTGGAAATTCAAACACTTTAATTCTTTTACATAATTAAAATATTATGACGTTCCGACATTTCTAGGTTATAGAATGAAATTCATCTTACTAGCACATAATAATAACAAATAATAGTATTTTATTCATTATAAAAGTATTTAGAAAAGGTTCGATTTTCTGGGGCGTTACAACTGTAATAGAGATAGTTAGGAAAGAAAAGGAATGCTAAGTATTTGAGGTCTGGATGATCTTTGAATGGTAATAAAATTTATAAGAGAATGTGATAAAATAATATGCAAATATTCAAAGAAGAATCTTGAAAAGTCGAAGGATCAGGGAACACCTGACCTAATTTATAGGAGAAGATCACTACGTGATCTTATTAAGTTATAAAAAGGGCTAATGAATTAATCGAAGAGTTGAAGGTATAGCTGAATGCTATAAAAAGGTACTACAAATAAAACTCAGTAAGAGTTATAAAGATGATGGATTACGAATTAAAAAAAATTCGTATTAAAGCAAAGAGCAAGACAAGAACAAGATAAGATTGCGTGCGATTTCAATTGAGGAATCATTTGATAGCTAAGTTGTGTAAACCTTTATATAGACGGAGGCTTTGTGCTTGGTTTAATGACCACTTAGTCTATTATATTGATAATTATTGAAATGTCAGTGTCGCGCTATCAATATATGTATGGTGAGAAGGTGATTCTTTCCTTATATTTGTATCTGATAGTAGAGAATATAGGACTAGGTGCGAGTTCTTAAAACTCATATTTATGGCTAGTTTTTGACTCAATCATTTGGAATGTTTTGAATGTAAGGTTTTGTGAAGATCACAGTAGCAATCAAATTGCAAAATTGGGGGAAGCAAAATAAAATCAGATTTTAGAAATTTTCACAAACCAATTACCCGGATCATCCTTTATGCATATTATTAATTAAAACGAAGAATAAGAAGGTATGAAATCATACCCTTGTAGATACGAGCTTCCACGGGTACGAGTTCAACTCCTACTTCTCCGTGATCTCCTTGAATCTTCGAGTAGATTCCTTCATTTGATCAATGTTAGCCACCCAAGTGTATGGCCTCTAGAGGTGATCTACCAAGGAAGAATATTTTTCAAGAAGAAGGGTGTATTAGCTCAAAACCTAGTTTTCTATCTCTGTAGAAAAAGGGGGCATACTCTCCAACTATTGGAATCACGTATATTTGATATTTGATATAAAACTCCTCTTATAAAGATATCAGGTAACCTTATTTAATTAAAATAAGGTATTATTTATTTAATTAAACTCTTTTAATTAATTGGGCTCCCTAATCTTATTAGGAATAATTAATTAAACTCCTTTTAACTAAATTTGCCTCCTAATCATATTAGGAATAAATGAGAGTACTTATATAAAATTACTTCCTAAACTCTTTTAGAAATTAAAATAATAATAAGTATAATAATATTAATAAGACTCATCTTATTAATTTCTATTTAATATTTTCAAAATATTAAATAATAAATATTAAGCTATTTAATTTATTCTATTACCATAGATTAAATTAAATATACTTAACATATTATTACGATTATGCCATTAACTTCTTAAATAATTATTCTTCCTTTTATGGTGTGACCCTTTATGTTCTCCCTATTAAACAAGTTTGAATAATTCAATTAGAACAATTCTAATCTTATTTAAATAAATAGATTAAACTATTAATTTATTTAAATAAAAAATATTTATTCTATAATTGGGATAAGCCTCCCTAGCGATCAACGACTTTCTAGATAATATAGATTTCAACATTAATCATAAAAAAACTTTTGAGTAAATAGTTACCGTATAATTCAATCCTTCCACCATACAATATCCTAATTAAATATAAGACATGAAATTACTGTCAAGTCTTATTTTATTTAATTATATGTATTTCAATTCCTAAATGAACAACTCCTAATGAATGCAAATTAGAAACTACTTTTTAATTTCATTCCACCTTAACCAAGGATTTCTGGGTTGTCATTTATCGAATCACATAGGACATTTCACTTTTTTTACTAGAAGTGGTAGATTATTTATTGATCATTCATATCTTCGTGTACAACTTATTACACCCAAGCATACCCATTAATATACCCCAAGGGTCTTAAGGAATAAGTCAAAGTGTAATTCATTATATATAAGATACTATGATGATCTCAAGTCTATGGATCATTTGTACTACTATCACTACAGGAATTCCTATTGACAGGTAAGTAAAAATCCATTATGTATTCCCTAGTGAGTCACGTTCAGTGAACTTATTCTCCAATAAGCACCTACATACTTGCGTTAGTGTCTCTACACAAATGATAATGAGATCAATCATTCTCATCTAATGAGCAAGTAACGTATGAGAACATTGAGAACATTTTAGTTTTAAGCTATCTATGAATTTAGATCTCATTAGTATGATCTCATCATGATTCTAAAAGCATTGCCTAAAACTACGGATTTATCATATATTATTAAAATAGAACCATGTAGATAATAAATGTCTTTAATAAATAATTCTTTTATTAATAAATAAATAAGATTGATTACAAATTATATATTTTATCATATTACATGATTGGCTTGTATGCATACTACTTTCATTGAAACCCTAAGCATATGGATAGTCCATGATTGGTTCTTGTACTACGTATTGCAAGGATAAGTTTTTAAACTCATATTTTTATGGCAAGTTCCTGAACACATAAAGTGTGGAAAGTTTGATGAACTATACTACGATATAAAAATATTATAGATTTAGAACTGATTATCTTCTATATTAGTGATAGGATTGCATGATGAAGCTATGGAGTTGTAAGGAATGCTGAAGCAGATGAAGGAAGACATGGATACTCTTAAATCTTCTAGCTATGATAGATCTCAAAAATTTTGAAATCAAGCTAATTCGCACTGATGTGCCTTTAAAAATACAAACGAATATTGTTATCAGCAACACACGGTGACAAGGTTATGGATGTGGACTTTGAACCACTAACACATTGTTGCCTCTTGTGGTATGATAACACCAAAAATGATTTTCAATGTTTTGAACTATTTAAAGAAAAGTCTATGCTAATTGTTTCGGCTAGACAAATTTAAAAATATTAAAATTTATTTTAGTCATCATTGCATCATTATATTTTCTCAATGTGACAAATGATGAAGTCATTAATGCAGTCTCACCAAGTGCTTGATGTGATCTATGGATCGTAATTCTAATATAGCATGATGTAGCATGAAGAATTCATAAAATGACGACATTCTCAACGGGCTGTTAAACAGTGCGGTATTATGCGTCATAAAATGATTTTCAATATTTTAAGAAATAATGATTAGTCAAAGCCATTTAAATCGGCTAGACACATATTTTATTACTAATAGGCCTTTGAACTGTCTGACTAAATTGGTTTGGTATGGATTCTAGAACATCCTTGATTAGCAAAAGTTTTATACAAGATGAACGCGAACGTCATTCTAGCAAGAACTAACACAGGGCATAGCAGGCTGATCACCTATGTGTCCATAAGCAAGACGGTTTACAGATGCATATATGTTAAAACCTTTTCTAAAAAATTTCGTAAAAGTTCATTCTAAACGAATCATTTGATTTCCTGAGTTATTTATATTTGCTTCATAATTATTGAATAATTGTGAGGTGTCGACGTCGGGATTTTTAATTGTCCATTTCTATTTTTATCTTTTGGTGTTCTCATGTTAGGTGAGATTTGTTTGTAAAAACAAGTTTGAAAAGGTCTAACATGTATATGTCGACGATTTGACTGTTAGAGTCACCAGTTTGTATTTTTAAATGGTTGCACAACCTCAACCGAGAAAAGGTTTGCATAAAGTCCCAATGATTTGACACTGTTTAACTGGTCTGAGAAACCGAAATTTGTTATGGTTCGGGGGCTTGATTAAGCGGAGGGAAGGTGTTAGGCACCCCCTGACTTCCGTGATAATAAGGTTACCGCTACTTTTCATTAAACTTTTATATATGTATGTGTGTGTGTGAGAGAGTTAGTGTGACGCCCCCAAAATAGGTATATATCACCCATTCTGAGTCGCCAAATACATGGTACAAAAATAAATACAAATTCAGTAATACAATTATCGTGCAAAATACAGCAACACATATAATGTGAGTTTGAATATAAATATTGTCTAACAAACAATATACAAACTCAAAAGGAGTCCTCATTACAATTATTGATACAATATTTTACAAAATAGTGAGGACTACTAAAACAACTATCTTGAACCATCACTCCATACCCCGGCTAGTTCCTGCTATGTTCTCACCTCCTGAGAAGAAAAATAGAACAAAAAGGAAAAGGGTGAGCTCAACTAGTCCAGTAAAGAATATTATGACTAAGATAATATACAACAAATTATCATTAGTCCTTAACAGGGAAAAATCTAATAGAATATAATAGACAACAAGTTTTAGATCAACAACTGTAGTGGAAATAACAATCCATTAGAAGAGTCAAATAGAGAATGAATTCTACTGTCTTTTAAGATTTAAAAGTCCATCATCAATAGTTTATCCCTGTAACATCAATCAATATACATCTTGAATCAAATATTCATCTTTGCACTGCAAGCCAAAGATATTCATTTGTATCACCAGTTGGTCATGTTCATCTCAACACATATTCATATTTGCACTACGGGCCAAAGATATTCATCAGTTAATCATTCATCTTTGCACTACAGGCCAAAGATATTCAGTGATATCATCATTTAAGACCGAGGATGATGAAAAATATCTTAAAAAAACTATTCCAGTGAGACAAAAGGAGAAATATTCAGGATTCGTATTACAGTTTATCCAAGTTCAATAATACTCCATAATAACCAATTCTGATACAAAATTCAAAAATAAAGATCAAAACATGGATACAATCAAAGATAGTAACCATAATAGACATCTTTGACAAAAAAGAGAAAATTTTATTTTTCAGTGAATTGTGTCGTATACGTGAATAGTAACCTCAACACAAAAAGGTAGAAATTTCACAATAAAATTCTTATCAATATTTCGGCATAATGGTATTGAAGAAAATAATATCATTTACGAGAAAAATAACATCCCTTACCTCAAAAGAACAGTATTTTTAACTGGAATATCGGATGTAAAGCCTAAAAAAACTTGTACTGAATAGCAACTCTCAAAGTATCTAAACACTCACAAAATACGCTCGATAATATAGAGAGAGAGAGAAAAAAAAACTTGTTTCTGGTGTGATTTTCAATTCTAACTAAGCACCCTATTTATAGAAAAATGCTAGAACGCCAAAGGAGACTTAATTAATAAAATAATATTTTTTTTCTTCCTTCCACGCCCACACCTTTTGAATCAGAGCATGCCATCTTGGAAAAAAAATTTGCAGCCCACATGTTTTCAAAAAAATAAAAGTGGGTCCCACCCATAATTTTAATAAAAATATTTAATTTTCGAAACTTCAATAATTCATAATAAATAGCCCTTTTATCAGAAAAATACAAATTTTATATCCATTCCATAGGAAATTAAATTCTCTACAACTTTGTAGCTTTAAGTTTTTCCAAATTCCAAACAAAAAATGCCCGAAATCCACATACGGACGATTTTTAATACCTCCATTCCGACAAAATACTGATAAAATACCCCAGCATTAATTCCTTCATTTATAATCACATAAAATAAATATTTCCTTATCATATAAATCAATAATTAATTATTCACAAATAATATTACAGAATCACAATTATGACAACCAGGTCGTTCCCAAGAAAGAGGGGGCTTTCCGATAATAATTTCTCCTTATTGGCACGCAATTAGATGACCAAACCCCTTTCTTAGAAAGAACTTCCTTAGACATTGCCAATAATGCTATCTAACAATATTATTTAAATATTATGAATTAATGATCTGATAATGGAGATATTGTGTAATGACAATTATTGAAACAATAATAATATAAAATATCAACGTAGCAATTATTGAATCAATAAAATAAAATATTAAACAGTAATTACTGTAATAATTATTGAGTAGTGCCTTCTTACGTCAGAATCAATAATTCAAAAATACTGTGCAATACCGTGTGCTACTGTGCAACCACGCGTATTACTGTATTTTAACCACCGTGTATTCCAACAATGTTAACGTTGACCATTACTCCGTTATTTATAAAAACTCAAACTTATCATTTTCTTAATCCGACCATTTTCTGTTACGGGGCCCACAAATGGATACGCCGTCGTACGTATATTCCCCCACAGCAAGAATATTACACGACCAAATGAATATTCCCCGACAAAATGAATATTTTATAACCACTTGCTTATTTTGCAAAGTTTGCACATTTCACCCATAACCAAAGTATTATATCAAATTAACACCTTATTAATCACAATAATAATTAGAGAAAATTAGATTTTATTTATAAAAAGTTGGGGTCTTACAACCTCCCCTCCTTATGAAATTTCGTCCTCGAAATTGACGTACGTACCAGGTGTTTCGAAAATGTGCGAGTACCTCGCTTTTATTTTCGATTCTAACTCCCAGGTCATTTCTTCAATTGCATGGTTCCTCCACAAAACCTTAACTTGTGGTATAATCTTCGTGCGTAGGATATGCTCTTTCCTATCTAAGATCTTAACAGGTACCTCCTCGTACATTAAATCTTCAGCTATATCGTCTGGTTCTAACTCAATAATGCGGTTCGGATCTTTCACATATTTACGAAGCATAGATATATGAAAAATATTATGAACACGAGACATGCTTGGAGGTAATGCGAGTCTATAGGCCACATTTCCTATTCAGTCAAGAATATCAAATGGACCAACAAATCTTGGATTTAGCTTTTCTCTCTTTCTAAATCTTGTAACTCCTTTCCATGGAGCAATACATAACAATACATGATCCCCAATATTAAATTCTATGTCCTTTCGATAAAGATCCGCATAACTCTTTTGTCGATCCTGTGCCGTTTGTATACGTTGTCAGATCATTAGGATCTTTTTTGTAGTTATGCGTACCAATTCTGGTCCCAAAAATGTTGCTTCTCCCACCTCATCCCAGGATATTGGAGAGCGACACTTTTATCCATACAATGCTTCAAATGGACCCACACCTATACTTGCCTGATAACTATTGTTGTAGGAGAATTCCACCAATGGAAGGTACTTATCCCAACTCCCTTTGAAATATAGGACATAGAGTCTTAATAGATCTTCAAGAGTTAGAATAGTCCTCTCTGATTGCCCGTCCGTTTGAGGATGGTATGCGGAACTGAATCGTAAATCCGTGCCCATAACTTTCTACAAACTAACCCAAAATTGTGAAGTGAATCTCGGGTCACGATCCAAGACTATGGATACTAGCATGCCATGCAATCTCACAATCTTATTCACGTACATATGAGAAAGACGTTCAAGGGAATAAGTCTCTTGTATAGGCAAGAAATGGGCAGACTTGGTTAATCTATCAAAAATAACCCAAATCGCATCTATGCCTTTGAGAAACCTTGGGAAGACCCGTAACAAAATCTATAGTAATGTGTTCCCACTTCTATTTCAGAATCTCAAGTGGTTGCAATGGACTCTTTGGCACTTGATGCTCCGCCTTTACACGTTAACAAGTTAAACACCTCGAGATAAACTCAGCGATCTCTCTCTTCATATTACTACAACAAAATGTATGTCGAAGATCATGATACATTTTGGTACTCCCAAGATGGATAGCAAACGGTGTGTTGTGTGCCTCCATCATGATTATATGCTTCAAGTCAGAATCGTTAGGAACACAATGTTTGGAGTTGACTCAAAGTATTCCTTCTTCATCGATTCTTACTTCTGGAATAGAACCTTCTTGTACTTTCTTCTTCATACGCATCAGCTCCATGTCCGTAGCTTGAGCAGCTTTAACATTATCGATTAAAGTCGGTTCTACTCGTATGTTTGATATCATCACGTGGGTACTTGGAGCCTTTACCTCTATCTCTATCATTTGCAAGTCATATAAAATGGGCCTTTGTGTTAACAACATTGTACTCGTACCCGCATATGATCTTCTACTCAATGCGTCAGCTACCACATTTGCTTTTCCAAGATGATATTGGATGGTACGGTCGTAATCTTTCAACAACTCGAGCCAACATTGTTGCCGCATGTTGAGTTCCTTTTGGGTGAAGAAATATTGGAGGCTTTTATGATCTGTATAGATCTCCACTTTCTCCCATACAGATAGTGTCTCTAGATCTTTAATACAAAAACAACTGTTGTCAACTCCAGATCATGAGTAGGATAATTCCTCTCATATTCTTTGAGTTGTCATGAGGCATAGGCTATGACTTTCCCATGTTGCATGAGAACACATCCTAACCCTTTGCCTGAAGAATCGCTGTAGATAACAAATCCATCCGAACCAGATGGTATTGTCAGATCAGGTGCCGAAATGAGTCTCCTATTGAGCTCTTGGGAACTCTTCTCGCATTCCTCGCTCCATACGAATTTTGTATTTTTCCGAGTCAGCTGAGTTAATGAAGTAGTGATTCTAGAAAATCCTTCCACCAATCTTCGTTAATAACCAGCTAAGCCCAAAAAGCTACGTACTTCGGTCACCGACTTCGGTTGCTCCCAATTTTGTATTGCTTCAATCTTCACCGGGTCAACAGATACTCCATGTTTTGACACCACGTGCCCAAGGAATGCTACTTCCTCAAGCTAGAACTCGTATTTCTTCAGCTTGACATATAACTTGTTTTCACGAAGCCTTTCAAGTATCAGCTTCAAATGGTGCTCATGATCTTCATGACTTTTGGAATAGATGAGGATGTCATCAATAAAGATAACAACAATTTGATTCAAATATTCATTGAATACACGGTTCATCATATCCATGAAAGTAGCAGGAACATTAGTCAATCCAAAAGACATGACTAAGAATTCATAATACCCGTACAAAGTTCTGAAGGCAGTCTTCGGAATATCCTAAGTTTTAATCTTCAGCTGATGATATCAAGAACGAAGATCGATCTTTGAAAAGAATTGTGCTCCTTGCAACTGGTCAAACAGGTCATCAATGCGAGGTAGCGGATACCTATTCTTGATGGTGACATGATTCAAATCCCAGTAGTCAATACAAAGTTGTATTGTCTCGTCTTTCTTCTTTACGAATAACACAGGAGCACCCCAAGGAGATGTACTAGGGCGAATAAAACCGATGTCCAACAACTCCTGTAGTTGGACCTTTAACTCCTGAAGTTCAATAGGAGCCATTCGATATGGGGTTTTAGAAATGGACTTTGTACGAGGTTCAAGGTCAATAAAGAATTCAACTTCACGTTCTGGGGGTAGACCGAGAAGTTCTTCAGGAAATACGTCAGGAAATTCACTAACAATAGAAATATTATTCAAATCTGACGTGTTTTTGTTCAAGTCCGTGACATGGGCTAAGAAATCTTGACATCCGTTTTTTAATAAACAAATAGCTTTATGGCTTGATATGACAGTGATTGACTTTAGAGGCTTGGTTGCTTGAATTCGCATAACAGGTTGGTTAGGAATATGAAAACTAACAACCTTACGAAAATAATCAATTTTAGCATGATGCGTGGTTAACCAATCAATCCCTAAACTCACATCAAATTCAAGTATTTTCAATGAAATAAGATCGACAGGTAAAATGATGGTACCAACTTGAATCAAGCAAGATTTATAAATAGTAGATGTAATGAAAGTTTCTCCTAATGGAGTTTCAACAGATAAGTTAATGTCTAATTTCTCCGGAGTTAAGTTCAAACATTGAGCACAAGCAGGAGAGATAAAAGAATGGGTAGAACCGGTATCTAATAAGGTATAAACTTCGAAGAGTTTTTGATTAGCTTACCCATGATTACCTCATTCGGGTTCCTCGCGTTTTAGGTAGACACGACAAACGCTCTTCCAGGAACCACCGACTTTGACTTGTCCGGGACAGCCTTTGGAGTCACCATCCCCGTTGAACTTGGTTTCACAACTAGACAATCTCTAGCTATATGACTTTCCTTTCCACAGTTATAACACACCTTGGATTGTTGTGGGCAGTTTGGTCTGATGTGTCCCTCTTTCCCGCATTTATAACAAACGACCGGTGCTCGATCTCCTCCCCTAGAAATAGTTGATATTTATGTTGACTTCTTCACGTTGTCATTGTTGTACATTCTCTTCTGGAAATCTCTCCATGACTCACTTCTTCTACCATAATGGCCACGATTTCCACCAGAGTGGTTACCACTTTTGTACGAATATTTTCCTCTCCACTAGTTGTCATTGCTCCGATGACTGCTGCCACTTGTATGACCCTGGTTATGGTCCCTCGGTTGAACATACTCATTATCTCGCCCTAATAATTGAGCCCTGTTTACAACATCTGAATATAAAGAAAATTTATGAGATAAGATAATGTCGAATCTTGGGTTTTAGACATCTCAGAAACATCCACGTCATTCGTTCCTCATTCTCTATCAAATGAGGTGCAAACCTTGATAACTCTACGAAATTTGCCTCGTACTGGGACACAGTCATGTTATTTTGTTCTAGTCTAATAAACTCTACCTCCTTCATATGACGAATACTTTCAGGAAAGTATTTGTTGTTAAATAGTTTCTGAAATGTTTCCCAAGACATGTTGAGTGCGGCAGGCTGGGTACGCTTCACAGATTCTCACCAGTAATCTGTCTCACCATAGAACATAAAGGTGGCGAATGGAACCTTATGTTCCTCCGTGCATCCCAAGACATCAAATATCTTTGTAATTTGTTTAACCCATGTTTATGCCTTGATCGGATCCGGCTTTCCGACAAATTCTGGTGGTCCCAACTTTTTGAACTACTTGGTTGTGACAAGCCGCTCATTGTAATCATTTCCACCCGTATTTTGTACATGAGTCTCCCTCGTCTGATTTTGTATGAACTGTAAAAAGCTTCTAAACATCTTATCATTCATCATTTGTTCGGTAGTGTTGTTTACAGGCGGAATATTACCTTCCTGTTGCACGTTCCCCTGGGTGGTGATTAAATGTGTCTCCACGGTTTCATTCACTCCATTGTTAATATTTTCGACTGCCATTCTCAAATACTGTCACAAAACAAGAGTTAATTAACAAATTAACATATCACATATTAACCATATGCTCCGACTGACCAACCAAATAAGCTTGGGTATGACACACTAGCAAAGGATTACTCGTCTCTCCCCTCCAAGTTCTATTCCCCGATCTCCGCCAGAGACTATATCCCTAAGCTCTGATACCAACTGTGACGCCTCCAAAATAGGTATACATCACCCATTCTGAGTCGCTAAATACATGGTACAGAAATAAATACAACTTCAGTAATACAATTGTCGTGCAAAATACGACAACACGTATACTGTGAGTTTGAATACAAATATTGTCTAATAGACAATATACAAACTCAAAAGGAGTCCTCATTACAATTATTGATACACTATTTTACAAAATAGTGAGGACTACTAAAACAACTATCCTGAACCATCAGTCCATACCCCGGCTAGTTCTTGCTATGTTCTCACCTCTTGAGAAGAAAAATGGAATAAAAATGAAATGGGTGAGCTCAACTAGCCCAGTAAAGAATATTATGACTAAGATAATATACAACAAATCATCATTAGTCCTTAATAGGGAAAAATCGAATAGAATATAATAGACAACAAGTTTTAGATCAACAAATGCAGCGGAAACAACAATCCATTAGAAGAGTCAAGTAGAGAATGAATTCTACTATCTTCCAAGATTTAAAAGTCCATCATCAATATTTTATCCCTGTAACATCAATCAATATACATCTTGAATCAAATATTTACACTACAGGCCAAAGATATTCATTTGTATCACCAGTTGGTCATGTTCATCTCAACACCTGCTCATCTTTGCACTACGGGCCAAAGATATTCATCAGTTAATCTTTTATCTTTGCACTACTGACCAAAGATATTCAGTAATATCATCATTTAGGACTGAGGATGATGAAAAATATCTTAAAGAAAACGAATCCAGCAAATATTAGGGATTCGTATTACAGTTTATCCAAGTTTAATAATACTCCATAATAACCAATTGTGAAGCAGAATTCAAAAATAAAGATCAAAACATGGATATAATCAAAGATAGTAACCATAATAGACATCTTGGATAAAAAGGAGAAAATTTTATTTTTTGGTGAATAGTGTCGTTTTCGTGAATAGTGCCGTATACGTGAATAGTAATCCCGACATAAAAAGGTAGAAATTCCACATTAAAATTCATATCAATATTTCGGCATAATAATATTGAAGAAAATAATATTATTTATGAAGAAAATAACATCCCTTATCTCAAAAGAACAGTATGTCTGACTGGAATATCGGATGTAAAGCCGAAGGAAAATTACACTGAATAGAAACTCTCAAAGTATCTCAATACTCACAAAGTACGCTCGATAATATAGAGAGAGAAAAAACTTGTTTCTGGCGTGATTTTCAATTCTAATTAAGCACCATATTTATAGAAAAATACTAGAACGCCAAAGGAGACTAAATTAATAAAATAATATATATATTTTTTCTTCCTTCCACGCCCACACCTTTTGAATCAGAGCATGCCTTCTTGGGAAAAAAATTTGCAGCCCACATGTTTTCAAAAAAATAAAAGTGGTTCCCACCAATGATTTTAATAAAAATATTTAATTTTCGAAACTTCAATAATTCATAATAAATAGCCCTTTTATCAGAAAAATACGAATTTTATGTCCATTCCATAGGAAATTAAATTCTCTACAACTTTGAAGATTTAAATTTTTCCAAATTCCAAACGAAAAATGCCTGAAATCCACATACGGACGATTTTTAATACCTCCATTTCGACAAAATACTGATAAAACACCCCAACATTAATTCCTTCATTTATAATCACATAAAATAAATATTTTCTTATCATATAAATCAATAATTAATTATTCATAAATAATATTACAGAATCACAAATATGACAACCAGGTCGTTCCAAGGAAATAGTGGGCTTTCCGATAAGGATTTCTCCTTATTGTCGCGTAATTAGGTGATCAAACCCCTTTCCTAGACAGAACTTTCTTAGACATCGCCAACAATGCTATCTAACAATATTATTTAAATAATATGAATTATTGATCTGATAATGGAGATAATGTGTAATGACAATTATTAAAACAACAATAATATAAAATATCAGCGTAGCAATTATTGAATCAATAAAATAAAATATTAAACAGTAATTATTGTAACAATTATTGAGTACTGCCTTCTTATGTAAGAATTAATAATTCAAAAATACTGTGCAATACAGTGTGCTACTGTGCAACCACGCGTATTACTATATTTTAACCACCAAGTATTCCAACAGTGTTAGCGGTAACCATTATGCCGTTATTTATAAAAACTCAAACTTGTCATTTCTTTATCCGACCGTTTTCCATTATGGGGCCCATAAATGGCTGCGCCGTTGTACGAATATTTTTCGACAGCAAGAATATTCCACGACCAAACGAATATTCCCTGACAAAATGAATATATTATAACCACTTGCTTATTTTGTAAAATTTGCACATTTCACCCATGACCAAAGTATTATATCAAATTAACACCTTATTATTCACAATAATAATTAGAGGAAATTTAATTTTATATATATAAAGTTGGGGTCTTACAGTTAGGACTATATGCAGTTGCTTGAAAGTAGTGTTATACCTCGTTTTATACATAGGGTTTGACTTTTGTATAAACGTTCAATTTTAACAAGATATAACAGTGATGTTTTGTAAAATCAGTTTTTCAAACCCTTGTGCTCAATAGTAATTGAGGCCTTTAATACTTCCATTTTATTATGTGTTCAGCTTGATCACTTTTATTTTTGAGATGCGAAGCATCTTCGAGAAAATAAGATACATAGCAGTGTTGAACTCCTTGTGGGTATGAGAGCTATCTAAGGATATTCAGACACTGTAGATATTTTACAAGCTGGCTGCAGCTGCAAAATGTCCATCACGGGAACCGAATCTAGATTAAGAGGCTGAATCTGTGATCATATGATTCCTAGACTCATATGAAAAAAAACTATGCACAAAAGCTAAAAAAGAACTAGATTTGAGTAAATCTAAACCATTGTAGCTTCAACGGTTCCAGTTTAGTCACTTTGAACCGGTTAAAGTTAGAAGTACCCAGATTTAGGCAAATCTAGCTTTCAGGCTGAAAGATTAAATATGTACATTATGAAAGCAGTTAAAGCATATATTTATATAAAAGCGGTATATATATATATATATATATATATATATATATATATATATATATATATATATATATATATATATATATATATATACATTTCAAAGTCATGCATGGAGTTTACTTCGTGACATTTAATCGTCCATATATATATAGGACTGAGCAAGTAACCAAATTAGAACCGAAACCGCACCAAAAACCGCACAAATCGCACCAATTAAAATCGCACCAACGGTTCTAGCATATGTGACGATTTTAGGTGAGCTGAAAAACTAAATTTATGATTTCGGTTTGGTTACTAGTCAAAACCGCACGTATAAAATCGAAACTGCATCAAATAATCATCATATTTTCTCAAATTTGCTACAAGTATATATAATTTATCTACTATAAAATATTCTCCTCATTTTATTTTTGAAGACATATATTGCAAGGTTGAATGAAGAATAAAGAGTATCAATTATGTTTGCAAATCAAGAGTGGCTTGGTATTTCCTAAATCAAATGTGATAACATAATATTAGTTAACCATATAATTGTTGATGCCTGGAACTATTTTGTTAAATTAGCTACATGATTGTGTTCACTGTGTAATATGTTTGCGTGAATAATTTTGCTAACTTTTTTACGGGTTTGTTATTTCAATTGGTTTTTGAACCGAAACTGCACCAAATGAAACCAAACCGCACGATTCAAAACTGCACCGTACCAATCACAAATGGTTTCATGTGCGATTTTGTATTTTTCAAACCGCACCTAAGTGATTTCGTGTGCGGTTTGAAAAGTAAATATATATATATATATATATATATATATATATATATATATATATATATATATATAGTAGTAAAAAGCCAGGGATCGACGATCTGGGCATACCCACATAACGCGACTCTTAACGTTAGTAGATATAAATATATAGAAGTAGTAGAAAGCATAGAAATCTGAAAAATCTTACAGTGGACTGCCAAGAAGAAGTCTTGAAGTACGTGCACTTTGGCTACGCATTATCCGCTCGAACCTTCATAACTTTCAATTCGGGCTTCCGATAAAAGAGTGATGTACCTTTTTGGAAAGTTGTTGTCGAGAACTACACAATGACGTGTGATTAGAGGTTGTACAAAGCTGGGAAGATGGGTCCATGAACAGATCTCCAATTCTTCAATGTCTATCCGTTGTGATGTCTTGTGTAGTTGTCACTCGGGATTTGAGTTATGGTTCTTGTGGGACACCTTGATACGTAGTGTAGATTAAAATGTGTTGAGACGACGTGAATGTGGTGTTAAGATGGCAAAATAACAATTTTTCCCCCATCGGAGTTATCTCCTGCTTATGTGCAGATGTAGTAGTCATTGCTCAAGGTTATCTTTGCTATTGGGCTGTTGTGGATGTTGAATGTCCTCAGGGTTATCTCTGAGGTGGGTTGACCTCCCGAGGTTATTTTTGGGATTGGAACTAAGTGTCCCAGGGTTGTCTCTGGGGTTAAAACTGACTTTTCCAGGGTTATCTCCAGAACTTATCTCCCGGGGTTGTCTCTAGGATCGAAACTGAGTCTCTTAGGGTTATCTCCGAGACTGAAAACTGGAGATCCCGAGGTTATCTTCGGGGTTGAAACGACATGACTTCCAGGGTTATCTCTAGAAGACGATTCTGCCGTCCTGTAGGGTTAGTAATAGGAACGCAAAATTTTTAGTGTCTACAGATGTCCCTCTTTACCATATCCATGTAATATAATGGCATGGATAGGATAAAGATCACTAGACACTTGAAATGTGGCAAGTTAAGCATGATGAAAATGCAATGCAGCATGATGAAATGTTATGCTAAGTGTTGTTTGTTGGAATGGTTTCCAACAGGATGTGATAACTACCTGCTACCCCCACTTTTATTGGGGGATGGAGTTGTCAATGATGACCCTGTTGAACTGCTTGGATGTCTACTCGACTAGTAATTTCTAAAGCTCTTATAACAGGAATCTTCTGATGCAACGCTAGGGTTATTTGAGTCTGATTTGCCAACAAGTTGCAAAGATGTCCTCAAAATCTTTAGAATGGAGGCTTCTCCATGCTTGAGACCACAAGATGTTGACATTGGGGTTATCTGTGACACCTCCAAATTTCGGTACCTCATTACCTCAAGATTTGGTGTTCACGTAATCAAAACATTCATTTATAACTACCCAATCATAATAGAATTGAATAATAAAAGAAAACCTGCCACACAGGATTAAACTTAAATAAAAAAAATCTCCCAGGTTATCCAACCTTTAACAACAATCATTCAAAAGCGGAAAATTAAATAACTTCATTACAATCTTTAAATCAAATTCTGAAAGTAAACTATCAAAACTATTACAAGTCTTCAGTATTTATTCATCTTTCCTTTTCCCTTACTGGTGCTAGGTACGTCAACCGTTTCAACTTTAGCTGTAAGAAATTTTACAGGCAAGAGTGAGCAAACAAGGCCCACTTGAAATAACAATAAGTAAATCTTTAAACTTTCACAGCAATTGCCAATATTAGGCTCAATAGAACTGAAAAATATATTCTATTAACTTTCTGAAAACTATAACATTCACTGAGGGTCTAATGACCACGAATCATGTCCACAGTTATAAGTAATCTTTCAACTTTAACTTTAACAGTCATAAGACTATAAGGACTCCACGTACTTAGGGGGATGAACCCTTCGTACAATGTATTGTGCACAACCATTTCAACGCTAAGCGCAAACCTCTATTAAAAGAGTTGTTCATCTCAGTATTTAGAATACAAGTCCGCACCAAAGTAAGTTTGGTTTGGATAAGCTTTCAAGGTAATTTGGAGTTCAACGGACATCAACTAAGGATTAGTTGAATACAAGATAATAACACTATGTTATTGAATGACCATACTGAATAAACATTTCGTTCTAAGTTCATGCTTTAGGAATAATCTAATAGCATAACAATAGAATAACTCATCATACCTTGCTTTGAACAACGTTAAGCTAAGGTTACATCTTAGAATTTAATATCAAGCATGCACAACAAATAATAACTTGAACGATAAACTAAAGGTACTTGCATGCTAATATAACAAGTTTAGAGTTAAGAAAACTTGTACAATTATAAAAGTAGAGTTAGAGAACTTGCATAAGTGTAACATAACCGTAAAAAGTAACCTTGCTGAATAATAAAGTAGCGAAGGTTAGGGAACTTGCCTCGTGTGTAGGTTAAACAATTACTATTCTCGTTCACCCCAAGTCCTACACATACCATATGCATTGATAATACATATTAGTTACACTAACATTACCTTTATGAGTTCCTTTATTACTCTTAGTATAGCTACTAAGTTTAAGTTTAAACAACAACACATCTTTCATGAACATTACTTTTTAGCTTTATTACAACTACTTGAATGATCATGCCATTGCACCACATGTACATTAACAACTTGATATAACATCCTAATACATGTTCAACATGTTATCATTAAGTTATACTAATAGCCAAAGGGTTTCACTTGCATTCGTGCATCCCGACGCCCTCCGATTGGCTCCAAATACACAACAGTCCTAAAGATGGTCATTTTGACTACTGTTACAGACCTCAAATTAAAAAACTTAAAGAATGAAAGTTGTAGGTCTACTCGTCCTCTTTCCGAATCATCTTGAATTACCTCAATTGGAGTTCGTATGAAAACGTTATGGCCATTTTACTATAGGAGGTCAAAACTGCCCAACTAGGACACATTTCCGGCGGAACAGTGGCGCTGGGGCGCGAGCTACAGCGCTGGGGCGCGAGCTACTAGCCCATTTTGGCGCTGGGGCGCGAAATTTGGCGCTAGGGCGCGAAATTTGGCGCTGGGGCGTGAATTTTGAAGCTGGGGCGCCGAAACTCACGGAAAACCAACCACGAAGAACAGAACAACTAAATTTTCTATCTATAACTTCAATTCCAACACTAATGGACACGAATAACTAATGCAAATTACACATAAACTTCACCAAGCATACAAATACTAAATTAACACAACTTAAACCATAATTTTAGAAAAATTAAATACTAGAATAACATATTTTAAAAACCAAAAACTCCATTATTGATATTTCTTGACACAGTGAATACTGTAATCATAATGATACACCAATTTGATTCTTTTGAACTAAGTTCTCTGAAATTCTTAACAAACTAACTAATATAGTCACAGTTCAATTTCACACACTAAATTGATCATCATAATTGTTATTTATATAAACTACATAAGAAATATATATACTGATATTATTTATTCCTACTGTCAAACGAATTTATCATGCAATTCTCGTTTAAGCACTACCTCTAATCGTCATAAACTCATATAATCACAAGTAACCCATTGTATAACAACAATTCAACAAATTTGAAATTACAGAGTATATCAAATTTTGTCGTAGGCTCATATATGCATATTCATATAATTAGGGAAAATACCTTCAATTAGCGTAATAATTCCTTGCAAACACCACTGAATTAGCTTTGAAATCCTTGCTAACCTCTGAGAATTGCAACTTCACATACCCTTTTCTCCTCTCAAATTCTCTAAAACTTTTCTTTTTCTCCTTTTAGCAGACAACTCTAAGGTAAAACTGATAGCTAAGCCACAAAACAGTATACATATACTCAAAAATAAAAGTAACGCAGGCTCTATTTTTCAAACGTTTGGAAACTGACGACTGTATTAAATATACCAATAAGTTTATCAGTTACCAAAAATATATTTATATATATATATATATATATATATATATATTATATATTTTATTTATTAAATTAATAATTTAAATTCAAAAAAATCCATGGCCATAGGCTTTGTTTGGCAAATCCCTTTAAAATTTAAATGATTAATATACTTACACCTAGTTTGGAAAAAACTAAATTAAAATTACTTTAATTTATTTTAATAACTCTTTATAACATAGTTATTTGTTACACTTTATTTAATAACAATTTATTAAATAAATTACTTAATCACATAATTCAATCCACATAACACATTAATTATTTAATAAATAAATAATTAACTAATCACATTAATTATTTAACAAATAAATAATTAACTAAATAAACTCAATCAAATTGAACAATTACTTATTCAATAATAAAGATATCCAATAAATATTTATATAAATTAATAAATATTTATAGCTTACATTTAAAAAAAATATGGAATGTTACATCATTCCCCTCATATAAGGATTCTGTCCTCAGAATCACAACTCAAACAACACATTCGTTACATTCTTCCCTACTTACAAAGATTTTGTCCTCAGAATCGAAGACACAGATTAAACAAATAACTCAGGGTACTCTTTCAACATTTTCTCTTCGAGTTCCCACGTAGCTTCTTCAGCGTTGTGGTTTCTCCAAATCACCTTCACAGAAGGTATCACTTTATTCCTGAGCACTTGTTCTTTCCTGTCGACTATCTGGATAGGAACCTCTTCATAAGACAAATCTTTCTCGAACTGCAACGGTTCGTACTCGATCACATGTTTGTAGTCGGGTTTATATGGTCGTAACACCGAAATGTGAAAAACATTATGAATATTTTCCAACTCTGGAGATAGAGCTACCTCGTAAGCCACTTCTCCCACTCTTCGCAGCACTTCAAAGGGTCCAATAAACCTCGGGCTTAGTTTTTCCTTCTTACCGAAACGAATTTTCCCCTTCCAAGGAGAAATTTTTAGGAATACAAAAGTTCCTACGTCGAATGCACGATCTTGTCTGTGTTGATCAGCATACTTTTTCTGTCTGTCTTGTGCTGCTACTAATCTTGTCCTGATGAGTTTAACAACGTCAGCAGTTTGTTACACCAATTCTGGTCCTAACGGTTGACATTCACCAACTTCATCCCAGTACAGTGGAGTTCTGCACTTTCTGCCGTATAACGCTTCATAAGGCGGCATGTTGATGCTCGCGTGATAACTATTATTGTAGGCGAATTCCACCAACGGTAATTGCTCTTCCCAGCTTCCTTTGAAATCCATGACGCATGCTCTCAACATATCTTCCAATGTCTGGATCGTTCGTTCGCTTTGGCCATCTGTTTGCGGATGATATGATGTACTCATTCGCAACTGTGTTCCTATACATTCTTGTAGTCTCTTCCAGAAGTTTGATGTGAACCTCGGATCTCTGTCTGACACAATTGACACTGGAACTCCATGTCTTGCAACGATCTCTTTAATATATAGTTTTGCCAGCTGATCAAGATTGAATCTAATCTTTATTGGCAAAAAGTGTGCAGATTTTGTCAGTTTGTCTACTATTACCCAAATCGCATCGTATCCTTTCTGAGTAGTTAGAAGACCCACCACAAAATCCATCGTGATATGCTCCCATTTCCATTCCGGTATTTCCAACGGTTGAAGTAATCTGCTGGGTCTTTGATGTTCAGCTTTTACTCTTTGACATGTCAAACATTTAGCCACGCATTCTGCAACATCCCTTTTCATATTCGGCCACCAAAAATGTCGGCGTAAATCTTGATACATTTTCGTGCTTCCTAGATGAATCGAATATCTTGAGCTATGAGCTTCGGTCAGGATTTCGTTTTTCAGTTATGGTGTTGCTGGAACCCAGATTCTTCCCTCGTACCGTAGTAATCCTTCGGTATCGACCTTGTATTTCGTATTGTTTCCATCAACCATATTCTCTTTTATCTTTCCACATTCTTCATCTTGTAACTGAGCGTTTTTCACCTTGTCCAGTAAAGTTGGACCTGCTTCTAGATGAAATAGTTGTTCGTCGGATTCCTGTGGAAATTTGATTTCCAGTTCTAACTTTATCATTACTGAAATGAGCTCCTCCTAAGTTGTTATCAGCAATAATTTCTCCCGACCTTTCCTACTTAAAGCATCTGCAACTACATTTGCTTTGCCCGGATGATAAAAGATCTCACAATCGTAATCCTTTATCAATTCCATCCATCTCCTCTGACGCATGTTCAGGTCCTTCTGATTGAAAATATACTTCAGACTTTTGTGGTCTGTGTAGATCTCACATTTCTCTCCATACAGATAATGTCTCCATATCTTGAGAGCAAATACCACTGCAGCCAATTCTAAATCATGAGTCAGGTAACCTTTCTCGTAATCCTTCAGTTGTCTTGATGCATAGGCAATAACTTTGCCGTTCTGCATAAGAACACAACCCAACCCTTTGTGTGAGGCATCACTATACACCACAAAATTTCCTGTATTATCCGGCAGGGTTAACACAGGTGCCATACTTAGCTTCTTCTTCAAATCTTGGAAGCTCTCTTCACATTTCTCCGTCCACACAAATTTTATAGCTTTCCTTGTCAAATTTGTTAGCGGAGTGGCTATCTTAGAAAAATCTTGAATGAATCTTCTATAATAACCGGCCAGCCCCAAGAAACTCCTCACCTCCGAAGGTGTTCTTGGTTGTTCCCAATTGATTATAGCTTCCACTTTCGATGGATCTACTGAAATCCCATCGTTGTCAATCACATGACCCAAAAATTGTACACGATCCAACCAAAATTCACACTTAGAGAACTTCGCGTACAACTTTTCCTTTCTTAGTGTCTCCAATGTCAGACGTAAATGTTCCACGTGTTCTTCTTGAGTTTTGGAATACACCAGAATGTCGTCGATAAACACAACTACGAACTTGTCTAAAAATGGTTTAAATACCCTGTTCATCAAATCCATGAACGCGGCAGGGGCATTTGTTAAACCAAAAGACATCACCAGAAACTCGTAATGTCCGTACCGAGTTCTGAATGCCGTTCTAGGTATATCCTCCTTTCTTACCTTCAATTGGTGATACCCACTTCTCAAATCTATTTTTGAGAAGTATTTAGCACCCTTCAACTGATCAAACAAGTCATCTATTCTAGGTAACGGATACCTATTCTTAATAGTGACCTTGTTTAACTCCCTATAATCAATGCAAAGACGCATTGATCCGTCCTTCTTCTTCACAAATAATACCGGCGCTCCCCACTGTGACACGCTTGGTTGAATATACTTCTTGTCCAGTAGTTCTTGCAGTTGCACCATGAGTTCCTTCATTTCTACCGGAGCCATTCTGTACGGGGCTTTCGATATAGGTGTTGTTCCCGGCGCTAAGTCGATCACGAACTCAATTTCTCGGTCAGGCGGTAGTCCTGGCAAATCCTCTAGAAACACGTCTTCAAATTCTCTCACTACCGGTATTTCTTCTAGTTTTACCCCCTTCTTCTGAGTATCGACTATGTACGCTAAATAGCCCACACAACCTTGACTCAACAATTTCTTGGCCTGCATAGTCGTCAGACATTTCATTTGTCTAGGCGACTTGCTACCATAAAATACTACCTTTGACGGAGTCATAAGGTTTACACACTTCTTTTGGCAGTCAATTACCGCTCCGTATTTGAACAACCAATCCATTCCCAAAATTACATCAAATTCCCCGAGTCTAATCGGAATCAAATCTACAAACAAGATATTCTCCTTAATTTTCACCCTACAGTTCTTGTATACGAATCTAACAGGGATTGCTTCCTTATCCGTAATTTCTATGTTCAAAGGAAAATTCAGTTCTTCTCTAGGCAATTCTAACCTCTTGGCAAATTCATCAGATATAAACGAGCAAGTAGCACCCGAATCAAATAATACACATGCATTAATATCATTGATTAGGATAATACTTGACACCACATCTTTTGATTGCACAGCATCTTGCACAGTCATGTTGAAGGTTCTGGCTGTGGGTTTGTTTGATGCTGCAGGTCCTGTAATGGCCCATGTACTTCCATTGTTACCTCCATTGCTTCTGGTTGTCCCTCCCTCCTTCTTCTTAGGGCATTCACGAGCAAAATGATCCTTGGATCCGCACGTGAAGCACGCATTCTTCTTCGGTTGAGTGCAATTTGGTGTGATGTGACCCTCCTGGCCACAATTGTAGCAAACTCGTTTCCCCATCAAGCACGCACCCTTGTGAAATTTCCCGCATGTCGCACATGCTTCAAACTTTTTGTTCTGTTGATTTCCCTGATGGTTTCCAGCACCCATGTTCCCATTCCACTTTCTCTTCAAGTTGTTGTTGTTGTTGTTTCCACTGCTACCACCTCCATTCTTAATCTCATTCTCATTCTTTTTCTTCTTCTGTTCCTGATTGAACTTTGTCACTGCCTCACCTCCACCTTCAGCGAGTACTGCTTTCTCCATCACCACTGCAAATGTCTTCAACTGGAACAGGGAAACCCTACTGTACAGCCAGGGCTTCAGTCCCTGTTCAAATCTCTTCGCCTTACGTTCGTCTGTGCTGACTTGATATGGCGCAAATCTTGCCAATTCGTTGAATTTCGCGACATACTCAGATACCGTCATCATTCCTTATTTTAGTTCCAGAAACTGAACCTCTAACTGACTCTTAGAACTCTCTGGGAAGTAGGTCTCGAAGAATAACTCCTTAAACCTATCCCAAGTCATCACTCCTGGTCCTTCCCGGGTTTTATTGGCCTGCCACCAATAACTAGCTTCTGCTTTCAACATGAATGTTGCAAAAGCAGTCTTCTGTTCATCCCCTACCCTAGCAACTTCAAATATCTTCTCAATCTCCATAATCCAGGTCTGTGCCTCGACCGGATTCATTGACCCACGAAATTCAGGTGGTCCGACCGCCTTAAACTCCTTAAACGTTGTGCCTTGGTTTTGAGGTTGATTTTGCAACGCTCCTGTTAGTAATGTCTCTAGTTGTTGAACGGGATTATCCTCAACATCGTTATTGTTAGTTCTCGCATTGGTTCTCTGACGGGGTGGTTCACGTCTGGGAGGCATTTTCTGTTAGAAAAAGAAAAAAACATCTATTAGACTATTACCCAACTTCTTTAAGTATTTTCTAATTATCTTGCCTCCATAAAAAATAACCACATAATACTTTTGAATAAAATAATAGCTTTTTATTTATTCATCATAACTTTGAAAAACATAACAATAATAGCATCACTGCCATTTACATTCCTTTCCTGAACTACAAAAGTTACAGGACATCATCATCATTATCATATCCCATGGTTACATAACACTCGGGATTTACACATTATTTAACACTTATTATTTGCAAAACAGACAAATTTCCTACGATGATCTATTAAGATAATCAGTTGCCTTTTGACGCTCTTCTTCCATAACACGGAACATGGTTCGGCGATCTAACACGTATGATGGCAGAGTCTCGAACTGAATTGGATAACCCATGACCCGATCTTGAGCTCGATTGATCACGGTGTTGAATACTTTATCCATCTCTTCCATCTTCATCCTCTTTGCTTGTGCGTCCCTTACTGCTCTTCCAGTTCGTTGATAAGCTTCCTCGTATACGTCTTCAGCTCTCGCCCTCTTGGTAGCTTCTTTATTCAGCTTTTTCTTCAGTTCCACGACCGTCTTGATCAGTTGTTCCTTTTCTCCTTCAGTCTGCATCAGCTTCTCTTCATCATTAGTTAGACGTTCATCTCGATCCCGGATGTCGTCGTCCTTCTGTGTCATTGCAGTCTGTTGTTCAGCTACTATCTCTTGCAACTCCTCAATTGTGTCCTGAAGTTCGACGTTACGGTCGTAGACCTCATCATACATACGAGCAGCCATCGAGGTTAGTGGAGTCTCCTCTTCCTCGTCCTCGTTATCTTCATCTTCCTGTGGCAACTCCACGGGATCCTCCTCATCCGTCTCCACATCATCATCCTCATCTTCAACCACTGTGACCAACGGGGCTGACTCCCGTGGCAGTAGTTGTTCCCAAACTACCTGAATGTCGCGAGGCTCCTCCTCTATAGGCATTTGAGGTCCCTCCTCCCTAGTCTGACTAGATTTTCCGACATTAGTCATCCTGACAACAAAATTTTAAAGTTTTAGTTATTAATCATTCTACTCGACACTCGCGAGCACATAAGTTATAAACACATAAGCACATAAGTGTTTTATTACTTCTTCCTTGAAACTCGATAAGAGTTATCTTCACTATCTTTTCAAAGGTTACTTCCTAAGGCTTTTTCCCCCACCTAAGGTTCATAACCTAAAGCTTTGATACCAACCTGTGACACCCCCAAATCTCGGTACCTCATTACCTCAAGATTTGGTGTTCACGTAATCAAAACATTCATTTATAACTACCCAATCATAATAGAATTGAATAATAAAAGAAAACCTGCCATACAGGATTAAACTAAAATAAAAAAAATCTCCCAGGTTATCCAACCTTTAACAACAATCATTCAAAAGCGGAAAATTAAATAACTTCATTACAATCTTAAATCAAATTCTGAAAGTAAACTATCAAAACTATTACAAGTCTTCAGTATTTATTCATCTTTCCTTTTCCCTTACTGGTGCTAGGTACGTCAACCGTTTCAACTTTAGCTTTAAGAAATTTTACAGTCAAGAGTGAGCAAACAAGGCCCACTTGAAATAACAATAAGTAAATCTTTAAACTTTCACATCAATTGCCAATATTAGGCTCAATAGAACTGAACAATATATTCTATTAACTTTCTGAAAACTATAACATTCACTGAGGGTCTAATGACCACGAATCATGTCCACAGTTATAAGTAATCTTTCAACTTTAACTTTAACAGTCATAAGACTATAAGGACTCCACGTACTTAGGGGGATCAACCCTTCGTACAATGTATTGTGCACAACCATTTCAACGCTAAGCGTAAACCTCTATTAAAAGAGTTGTTCATCTCAGTATTTAGAATACAAGTCCGCACCAAAGTAAGTTTGGTTTGGATAAGCTTTCAAGGTAATTTGGAGTTCAACGGACATCAACTAAGGATTAGTTGAATACAAGATAATAACACTATGTTATTGAATGATCATACTGAATAAACATTTCGTTCTAAGTTCATGCTTTAGGAATAATCTAATAGCATAACAATTGAATAACTCATCATACCTTGCTTTGAACAACGTTAAGCTAAGGTTACATCTTAGAATTTAATATCAAGCATGCACAACAAATAATAACTTGAACAATAAACTAAAGGTACTTGCATGCTAATATAACAAGTTTAGAGTTAAGAAAACTTGCACAATTATAAAAGTAGAGTTAGAGAACTTGCATAAGTGTAACATAACAGTGAAAAGTAACCTTGCTGAATAATAAAGTAGCAAAGGTTAGGGAACTTGCCTCGTGTGTAGGTTAAACAATTACTATTCACGTTCATCCCAAGTCCTACACATACCATATGCATTGATAATACACATTAGTTACACTAACATTACCTTTATGAGTTCCTTTATTACTCTTAGTATAGCTACTAACTAAGTTTAAGTTTAAACAACAACACATCTTTCATGAACATTACTTTTTAGCTTTATTACAACTACTTAAATGATCATGCCATTGCACCACATGTACATTAACAACTTGATACAACATCCTAATACATGTCCAACATGTTATCATTGAGTTATACTAATACCCAAAGGGTTGCACTTGCATTCGTGCATCCCGATGCCCTCCTATTGGCTCCAAAAACACAACAGTCCTAAAGATGGCCATTTTGACTACTGTTACAGACCTCAAATTAAAAAACTTAAAGAATGAAAGTTGTAGGTCTACTCGTCCTCTTTCCGAATCATCTTGAATTACCTCAATTGGAGTTCGTATGAAAAAGTTATGGCCATTTTACTATAGGAGGTCAAAACTGCCCAACTAGGACACATTTCCGGCGCCGGGGCGCGGAACAGTGGCGCTGGGGCGCGAGCTTCAGCGCTAGGGCGCGAGCTACGGTGCTGGGGCGCGAGTTACTAGCCCATTTTGGCGCTGGGGCGCGAAATTTGGCGCCAGGGCGCGAAATTTAGCGCTGGGGCGTGAATTTTGACGCTGGGGCGCCGAAACTCACAGAAACCAACCACGAAGAACAGAACAACTAAATTTTCTGTCTATAACTTCAATTCCAACACTAATAGACATGAATAACTAATGCAAATTACACATAAAATTCACAAAGCATACAAATACTAAATTAACACAACTTAAACCATAATTTTAGAAAAATTAAATACTAGAATAACATATTTTAAAACCCAAAAACTCCATTATTGATATTTCTTGACACGGTGAATACTGTAATCATAATGATACGCCAATTTGATTCTTTTGAACTAAGTTCTCTGAAATTCTTAACAAACTAACTAATATAGTCACAGTTCAATTTCACACACTAAATTGATCATCATAATTGTTATTTACATAAACTACATAAGAAATACATATACTGACATTATTTCTTCCTACTGTCAAACGAATTTATCATGCAATTCTCGTTTAAGCACTACCTCTAATCACCATAAACTCATATAATCACAAGTAACCCATTGTATAACAACAATTCAACAAATTTGAAATTACAGAGTATATCAAATTTTGCCGTAGGCTCATATATGCATATTCATATAATTAGGGAAAATACCTTCAATTAGCGTAATAATTCCTTGCAAACACCACTGAATTAGCTTTGAAATCCTTGCTAACCTCTGAGAATTGCAACTTCACAGACCCTTTTCTCCTCTCAAATTCTCTAAAACTTTTCTTTTTCTCCTTTTAGCAGACAACTCTAAGGTAAAACTGATAGCTAAGCCACAAAACAGTATACGTATACTCAAAAATAAAAGTAACGCACGCTCTATTTTTTAAGCGTTTGGAAACTGACGACTGTATTAAATATACCAATAAGTTTATCAGTTACCAAAATATATATATATATATATATATATATATATATATATATATATATATATATTATATTTATTAAATTAATAATTTAAATTCAAAAAAATCCAAGGCCATGGGCTTTGTTTTAACAAATCCCTTTAAAATTTAAATGATTAATATACTTACACCTTGTTTGGAAAAAACTAAATTAAAATTACTTTAATTTATTTTAATAACTCTTTATAACATAGTTATTTGTTACACTTTATTTAATAACAATTTATTAAATAAATTACTTAATCACATAATTTAATCCACATAACACATTAATTATTTAACAAATAAATAATTAACTAATCACATTAATTATTTAACAAATAAATAATTAACTAAATAAACTCAATCAAATTGAACAATTACTTATTCAATAATAAAGATATCCAATAAATATTTATATAAATTAATAAATATTTATAACTTACATTTAAAAAAATATGGAATGTTACATTATCGCCAAAGTCTTTAATCCTCATTACAGGCTTTCCACTGAAAATGTTCTTCTTATATGTGAGAGACTTTTGGGGAATTGTGCTTTGATTGCTGAGGATCTGTATAACAGATTCCATCATCGGTCCTCCCCGATGAGGATGATTTTTCACAGTTTACATCGTCAGGTCTTTCTGACACTTCGCTGGAGTTACTGCCAACAGTTTGTACTGTCAAGGCTACCTAACCCTTGTTGAGATTCCTTTCAACGGCTATAATCATCGGACCATCTCCAATGTTTCATTGGAGTTATCGCCAACAGCTGGTAATGTCTGGGCTGCTTGACCCTCGTTGAAATGGTTTTCAATGGCTAACATCATTGGATCGTCCCCGATGCTTTGCTGAAGTTACTGCCAATGGCTAGTGATGTCAGGGCTGCCTGACCCTCATTGAAATAGCTTTCAATAGCTAAGGATGTATGAAACCTCTGATAAGGGTGGATTTTTGACCAGATGTATGCTTTTGATTGCAAATACAACCCCAGTGATGACATCGGAACTTTGTGAGGTATTGCCAAGCGTAACTTTTAACAGCTTTGATCATCGGTTTTTGTCAACCTTGTGTTTGGGAGAATACCAATGATTGATATGTAGACCCGCTGTCTGGTATTTGAAAATCAGGATTTCAGACTTTTCCGCTTAATCGCGTAGCATCTTTTTTCCTGATTTGACTTTTCAGCTTATGGGACCTCCTTTGTAACTCAAATTTGATCGAGCTGGAGGGGGTGAGGATGACCCAGGGTAGCCACAGGTAGACCTATGGCTGCTGCGAGTAGACCCGCAGCCACCCGTGGGCTATATCTCACTTGCCTTTCCTTTTCACAAGTCATTTTGAAGTTGAAGCCGCATAAAGAATCCGAGATTTCCTCTTCAAATCTATTGAGTTCGGGATGTTTTCTGCAAAATCTGTCACCGTACAATCATTCTGCACTATCCTGGTAACATTTACATGTTTTCTTTTCTAGTTTTGACTGTTGAAAAGTGAGATATCATACGAAATACTTCAAAATATATAGTAGTGAACATGCATGCTCATATGACTTGATAAGAATTATTTAACAAAGTAAATGTTAGTATCTTACCAAGATGAATGTATTGATGTTAATAAAAATTAACTTTTAAAACAGTCAATTTGGCACCTTTTTTGCTATTTTTTATCCTATTTGAGGACAAATGAGCAAATGTTTTGAAGCAAAGTAATCCTGGTAATTAGGCTACCTTTATAGATTTTGACTTTGATATTTTTTATGCATGTAGGATGTTTATAAATTTGAGTTGGAATGCTACTGAATGTCCACCTAGTCATGCCTATGCGCATGTGGATAGTCCTTTTTACAAAAGAGACTCTGACAAAAATTTTTCACGAGTCTATGCATTAAATGATCATGCATTTTTAACTCTACTGTAGACGTATGTTAAAGTAATGCATACATGCATGCATAAAGCTATGAACTGCATTTAATGAGCTCTAGGTTAGAATTTATGTGGCGCTTCCAAAATAGGTAAACATCACCCATCTTGAGTTGCCAAATACATGGTACTGAATACAAATACAAACTTAATTATACAACATGAGCTGAGAGTTTTTACACGAATATTGTTTCACAAACAATATCCAAAATTAAATTCAATCCTCATTACATTTATTATCACACTAAATAGTGAGGAGTACTAAAACAACCATCTCGGACCATCACTCCATTACCCAACTAGTCCCGACTACATTCTCATTTCCTGAAGAGAACAATGAAAGCAAAAGGGTGAGCTCGACTAGCCCAGTAAGAAATATTATGACTAAGATAATGCAGAATAAATTATCGTTAGCCTTCAATAGTGTTAAACAATAAACAACAAGTTTAATTGCAGGGGAACAAGCAATCCATTAGAAGAGTCAAGTAGAGCATGATATCTACTATCTTTTATGATTTAAAAAGTTTATCATCAATTTTATAGCTGAGACTCAGCTTAACAAATAATCCACATCACTGAATTATCCATGCACTACGGGCCAATGATATTCATTAGTATCACGTCCATAAATTATCCATCCACTGTGGGCCAAGGATATTTGTCTAATCACCAATGGTCATGATCATACCAACAACTATCCATCAATGCACTACGGGTCAATGAGGACTTTTACCACAACATTTGTAACATTACGGTTCATGATTATACAGAATGATCCCTAGTCATAATCATACCAATCAACAATTCATCTATGCACTACGGCCAAAGATGACTCTCATCACAATATAAGCATGAGGATGATGACAGTGATATAAGAATTCAATTAAATTATAGCAAATTATAAAATTTAACGATTTATAATTTAATTTATCCAAAATTCAATAATGTCCAAATTGTCAACATGATACTACTTTGTGGAGTAAAATTCAAGAATAATATTATATCAAAAGTGATTTGGACAGAAAAGAAATTAATTTTTGTAATGAATAGTACTCTAGGTGAATAGTACCCGAGTGAATAGTATCCTAGGAATAGTACTTTAGGAATAGTACCCCTTGAATAGTACTTTATGAATAGTACTCATGAATAGTACTTTGTGAATAGTATCGTATAAATGAATAGTATCAATGAACAATACTCCGGCATGAAAAGCTTAAAATTTAACAAGAATGTGCAAAAAAATATCCTTGTGAAACGATACTAGATGAAGCGCAAATTTCAAGGATATTCTAATAATTTCACGGGGTATAAAAGCAATGCTTTAACAAAATGAGGGTATAATCAGGAATATGAGACGAAATAATATTACTTACATACTACACAGTATGGAAGAAAATATTATTTCATTCGAATATTGAACAAAAATAATATCTCTTACCTTAGAAGAAGACTGGATACTGAAATAGTGAAGTAGCAGAATACTCTTCTTCTTTCTCTCTATAGCTTCTCTCTCTATAATTGCACTTGTGAGTCTTAGAGAATTGGTGAGAATGAAAGAAGAATGAGCTTCTATTTATAGGAAAACATAGTTTTGATAATTGCACATTTAGGGACTCGAATTATTACAGTATAGCACCTTCATCTATATCTCTATTTTTAATTTATTCCTTCAAGTATTATCAATCTTGCACCACCTCCCCTAATAGTACATGCATGTGAATCAATAGTTCCATACATGTGAACTAACAGTAATTTGCATGTGAACTAATTGCAAATAATTGCTCATTTATTCGATTAATTACCCGATTGGTCAATTAAACATCCAAAAAACAATTATTATTGAAATAAATGTCAATTTCCACTAACACTAATAATCCCAACACAATAGAAATATTTTTATCAACAATTTCATCTTTAATCAGCACGAACTTATTCATCATTAATATTATAACTCATAATATTTAACAACCATATCATTCCCAGAAAGAGGGGGCTTTCCGATAAAAATTTCTCCCTATTGGCGCGCAATTAGATGACCAAACTCCTTTTCTCGACAGAACTTTGTAGACATCATCAGTAATGCAAATAATAATATGAATAACTTTGTCGTCTCAATTATTGATTTAATAATATAAAATATTATGCAGATGATACTATGACAATAATTGAATCAATAATATGAGAGATATTATGCAGCAATTACTGTAGCAATAATTGTGTATCACTGAGTGACTTCTCACGTAAGCATCAATAATCAATACTGTGTGCTACTATGCAACCACGCGTATTACTGTACTTTTACCATCGGGTAGTTCAATAGTTTAACGGTAAAACTTTCGCCGTTATTTTTATAAAAAGATATTTCTGTCATTTTCTAACTTCGACAATAATTCTGTTTTAGGGTCCACCAATGATTGTGCCGTCGTACGAATATTCCTTGTTAAAACGAATATTCACCGACCAATCGAATATTTTATAACCACTTGCTTACTTTGCAAAATTTGTAAATATTACCCACAACTATAACATTATATCAAATCCACACCATAATATTTAATAATATATTTCGAGAAAAAAATAATCTTTATTTATAAAAGTTGGGGTCTTACAACCTCCTTTTCTTATTAAATTTCGTCCTCGAAATTGGGGTACGTACATGGTATCTCGAAGAGGTGAGGATACCTTTATTTCATTTCAGATTCTAACCCCCAAGTCATTTCCTCAACATCGTGGTTTCTCCACAAAATTTTGACTTGAGCTTTAACCTTGGAGCGTAAAATATATTCCTTCTTATCCAAGATTTTAATAGGAACCTCTTCATGCAATAAATCTTTTGCTATTTTTTTCGGTTCTAAATCAATAACGTGGTTTGGGTCTTTCACATATTTACATAACATAGATATGTAAAAAATGTTATGAACATACGATTTACTTGGCGGTAAGGCGAGTCTATAGGCTACAGTTCCTACTCGATCAAGAATTTCAAATTGGCCAATGAATCGAGGATTGAGCTTTCCTCTCTTTCCAAATCTTGTAACTCCTTTCCATGGAGTAACACGTAACAACACATGCTCTCCAACATTGAACTCCACGTCTCTACGATGAAGATCAGCATAACTCTTTTGTCCATTTTCTGAGGTCTTTATACGTTGTCGGATCATTTGAATCTTTTCTGTAGTCATGCATACCAATTCTGGTCCCAACAACATTGCTTCTGTCACCTCGTCCCAACATACTGGAGAACAACACTTGCGTCCATACAACGCCTCGAATGGAGCCATGCCAATACTTGCTTAAAAACTATTGTTGTCAGAGAATTCCACTAATGGTAAGAACTTGTCCCAACTTCCTTTGAAGTCAAGGACACAGAGTCTTAATAGATCTTCAAGAGTTTGGGTCTCGATCAAAAACTATAGATACTGGCATACCATGTAGTCTTACAATCTCATTTACGTATATACGAGCAAGACTTTCAATTGAATAAGTTTCTCGTATAGGTAAGAAATGAGCAGACTTGGTCAATCTATCGACAATAACTCAAATCGTATATATGCCTTGAGAAACCTTGGAAAGACCAGTAATGAAGTCCATGGTAATGTGCTCCCATTTCCATTCTGAAATTTCAAGTGGTTGTAATGGACCTTTTGGCACTTGATGCTCCGCCTTGACACGTTGACAAGTTAGACACCTTGAGATAAACTCTGTGATCTCTCTGTTCATATTGCTCCATCAAAATGTATGTCAAAGATCACGATACATTTTGGTACTCCCACGATAGATTGCAAACAGTGTTTTGTGCACTTCCATCGTGATTTTATACTTTAAATCAAAATCATTAGGAACATAAAGTCTAGAGTTGACTCGAAGTATTCCTTCTTCATTGATTCTTTCTTTTAAGATAGCACCTTCTTGTACTTTCTTCTTCATAAGCTTCAGCTCCAGGTCTGCAGCTTGATCAACTTTAACTTTATCGATTAAAGTCAGTTCTACTCGTATATTTGTCATCATCACGTGGGTCCCTGGAGTCTTTATCTCTCTCTCCATCCTTTATAAGTCATACAAAATGGGTCTTTGCATTGATAATATCGCACTCATACCCGTATATGGTCTTCTACTCAACGCATCAGCTACCACGTTCGCTTTTCTAGGATGGTATTGAATGGTATGATCGTAATCTTTCAACAGCTAAAGCCAACATTGTTGTCGCATGTTGAGCTCCTTTTGGGTGAAGAAATATTTGAGGCTTTTATGATCTATATAGATCTGCACTTTCTCCCTATATAGGTAATTCCTCCAGATTTTAAGTGTGAAAATGACAGCTGCTAACTCCAAATCATTAGTATGATAATTCCTCTCATATTCTTTGAGTTGTTGTGAGGCATACGTTGTGACTTTCCCATATTTCATAAGAACACATCATAACCCTTTGTCTGAACCATCGCTGTATATGATAAATGCATTTGAACCAGATGGTATTGTCAGAACATTTGCTGAAATGAGTCTCCTCTTAAGTTCTTGAAAACTCTTCTCACATTCCTCGCTCCAACCGAATTTTGTATCTTTTCAAGTTAGCTGAGTTAATGGAGTAGCATTTCGAGAAAATTCTTCCACGAATCTCTGATAATAACCAGCTAAGCCCAAAAAGCAACGTACTTTTGTTAATAACTTAGGTTGATCCCAGCTTTGAATTGCTTCAATCTTTGTTGGGTCAACAGATATTCCATGATTTGATATCACGTGCCCAAGGAATGCTACTTCCTCAAGCCAGAACTCACATTTCTTTAACTTGGGATAAAGCTTATTTTCACAAAGCTTTTGGTGTATCAGCCTCAAGTGTTGTTCATGATCTTCACGGCTTTTGGAATATATGAGGATATCATCAATAAAGACGACCACAAAGTGATCTAAATATTCCTTGAACACTCGGTTCATCATATCTATGAAGGCAGTAAGAGCATTAGTCAATCCAAAAGACATGACTAGGAATTCATAATGCCCGTACCGAGTTCTGAAAGCAGTCTTTGGAATGTCATCAGTTTTAATCTTTAATTGGTGATATCCAGAACGAAGATCAATCTTTAAAAAGAATTTGGTGCCTTGCAACTGATTAAACATGTCATCAATGCGAGGCAATGGGTACCTATTTTTGATGGTGACATGATTCAACTCCCGATAATCAATACAAAGTCGCATACTTCTATCTTTCTTCTTTACGAATAGAACAGGAGCACCCCAAGGAGACGTACTAGGATGAATGAAACTGATATCTAACAATACCTGTAGTTGGGTTTTTAACTCCTACAGTTCAATAGGAGTCATTCGATATAGGGCTTTAGAAATTGGTTTTGTACCAGGTTCAAGGTCGATACAAAATTTGATTTCATGCTCTAGGGGTAGGCCAGAAAGTTCTTCAGGGAATACATCATGAAATTTATTAATAATAAAAATATCATTCAAATATGACGTATTTTTATTTAAATCCGTGACATGGGCTAAGAAAGCTTGACATCCATTTTTTAATAAACGAATAGCTTTATGGCTTGATATGATAATGATTGACTTTAGTGGTTTGGTTTCTTGAATTAACATAATAGGTTGGTTAGGAATATAAAAGCTAACAACCTTACGAAAATAATCAATTTTTTCTTGATGAGTGGTTAACCAATCAATCCCTAAAATCACATCGAATGCAAGTATTTTCAAAGTGACAAGATCGACATATAACGTGCGGTTGCCGATATGAATCAAACAAGACTTATAAATAGTGGATGTAATGAAGGTCTCTCCCAACGGAGTTTCAACAGATAAGTCAAAGTCTAATTTCTCTGGAGTTAAATTTAAACGTTAAGTGCAAGTAGGAGAAATAAAAGAATGGGTAGAACCAATATCAAATAAGGTATAGACTTTGCTAGAGTTTATGATTAGCTTATCCGTGATGACTTTATTTCGGTTCCTCACTTTTTGGGAGGTCACGACAAATGCTCTCCTTTGAAGTACCGGCTTTGACTTCTCTGGGACGACCTTTGGTGCCTCCATCCCAGCTGGACTTGACTTCACTGCACGATAAAATTCGGCTAGATGATCTTCTCTTCCCCAATTATAACATGTTTTGGACTACTGCGTACAATTTGGACTGATGTGCCCCTCCTCTCTACATTTGTAGCATACGATCGGTGATCGTTCTCCTTCTTTAACAACGGGTGCAGGTGCTGACGTCTTTCCATCATTGTTAAATCTCCTCTTCTTAAAATTTCCACTCCTATTGTCTTGGCAATGATTACCACTAAAGTGGTTACCATGTATGGCCTGTTGATTCTCTCCACATTTGTTGTCACCGTTTCGATGACTGCTACCACTGGTATTATCATTTTGACGGCTGCTTTCTCTTGGTTTGGTTGACTCATTATTGCACTCTAATAACTAAGCCCTATTTACAACATCTGAATACAAACACAGTTTGTGAGAAATGAGGTATTGACGTATTTCGGGTTTCAAACCTCGCAAAAATATTCATGTCATTCTTTCCTCATTATCAACCAAGTGGGATGCAAACCGGAACAACTCGGCAAACTTAGCTTTATACTGCGACACAATCATATTATTTTGCTCCAGCTTGATAAACTCCACCTCCTTCATGTGACGAATACTTTTGGAAAAGTACTTGTCGTTTAACAGTTCTTGGAACTTCTCCCAAGACATCTTCATTGCGGCAGGCTGGGTACGTTTTACATATTCCCACCAATGATCTGCCTTTCCTCGCAACATGAAGGTGGCAAAGGGAACCTTTTGTTCCTCGGAGTATACCTAGACATCAAATATCTTATTGATTTATTTTATCCACGTCTCTACCTTAAGTGGTTCTGGCTTTCCCACAAACTACTGTGGTCCCAGCTCCTTGAACTGCTTAGCAGTGACCATCCGGGAGTTGCCAGTGTTTTCACCTATATTTTGAACAGGAGTCTCACTCACCTGATGTTGCATGGATTACATAAAGGCTCTGAACATCCTATCGTTCATCATCTTCTCGGTGTTGTTGTTCACTAGAGGATTATTGCCCTCCTGATGCACATTATCCTGGGAATTGATCATTGGTGAGTTAACAGTCTCATGTGCTTCATTGCTTATCTCAACATTTTCTGATGCCATTTTCAAACATTGCCACAGAACAATGGCTAATTGACATGCCACATATTATCCCTATACTCTAACCAACCAAGTAAATAATAAATAAACTTATGTAGGTCATACTGGCAAAGGATTTCCCCGTCTCTCCCCCTAATTCTAGTCTAACATCTTAGCCAGGGATCATATCTCTAAGCTTCGATACCAACTGTGATACCCACAAAATAGGTATACATCACTCATCGTGAGTGGCCAAATACATAATACTCAATACAAATACAAACTTAATTATACAACACGAGTTGAGAGTTTATACACAAATATTGTCTCATAGACAATATCGAAACTCAAATTCAATCCTCATTAAATTTATTATCACACTAAATAGTGAAGAGTACTAAAACAACCATCTCTGACCGTCACTCCATTCCCCGACTAGTCCCAGCTACATTATCATTTCTTGAAGAGAACAATGAAAGCAAAAGGGTAAGCTCAACTAGCCCAGTAAGAAAAATATTATGACTAAGATAATGTAGAATAAATTATCGTTAGCCTTCAATAGTGTTAAACAATAAACAACAAGTTTAACTGTAGCGGAACAAGCAATCCATTAGAAAAGTCAAGTAGAGCATGATATCTACTATCTTCTATAATTTAAAAAGTTTATCATCAACTTTATAGCTTAGACTCAGCTTAACAAATAATCCACATCACTGAATTATCCATGCACTAAGGGCCAAGGATATTCATTAGTGTCACGTCCACGAATTATCTATGCATTACGGGCCAAGGATATTCGTGTAATCACCAATAGTCATGATCATACCAACAACTGTCCATCACTGCACTACGGGCTAATGAGGACTTTTACCACATCATTTATAACATTACGGGTTATGATTTTACCAAATGATCCCTGGTCATAATCATACCAATTAACAGTCCATCCATGCACTACGGCTAAAGATGAATTTCATAACAATATAAGCATGAGGATGATGACAGTGATATAAAAATTCAATTAAATGAAAGAAAAGGATAAACTTTAAAGATTTATAATTTAATTTATTCAAAATTTAATAATGTCCAAATTGTCAACATGATACTACTTTGAGGAGTAAAATTCAAAAATAATATTATATTAAAAATGATTTGGACCGAAAAGAAATTAATTTTTGTCATGAATAGTACTTTGGGTGAATAGTACTCTGTGAATAGTATTTTAGGAATAGTACCCTGTGAATAGTACTTTATGAATAATATTTGTGAATAGTACTTTGTGAATAGTACTGATGAATAGTACTTTGTGAATAGTACCGTATAAATGAATAGTGTCCATGAACAGTACTCCGACATAAAAAGCTTTAAATTTAACAAGAATGTGCAGAAAAATATCCTTGTGAAATGATACCAGATGAAGCACACAAATTTTAATGATATTCTACTAATTTAAAGGAGTATAGAAGCAATACTTTAACAAAATGAGGGTATATTCAGGAATACGAGATGAAATAATATCACTTACATACTATAGGGTATGGAAAAAAATATTACTTCATACGAATATTAAAAATAATAATATCTCTTACATTAGAAGAAGACTGGATACTGGAATAGTGAAGTAGCAGAATACTCTTCTTCTTTCTCTTTATAGTTTCTCTCTCTATAGTTGCTCTTGTGAGTCATAGTGAATTGGTGATAATGAAAGAAGAATGAGCTTCTATTTATAGGAAAATATAGTTTCGATAGTTTCACATTTAGGAGCTCAAATTATTATAGTATAGTACCTTCATCTATACCTCCATTTTTAATTTAGTCCTTCAAGTATTATCAATCTTGCACCACCTCCCTAAATAGTACATGCATGTGAATCAATAGTTCCATACATGTGAACAAACAATAATTTGTATGTGAACTAATAGCAAAAAATTAATAACTCATTTATTTGAATAATTGCATGATTGGTCAATTAAACATCCATAAATCAATTATTATCGAAATAAATGTCAATTTTCACTAACCCTAATAATCTCAACACAATGAAAATATTTTTATCAATAATTTCATCTTTAATCAACACGAACTTATTCATCATTATTATTATAACTCACAATATTTAATAACCAGATCATTCCCAAGAAAGAGGGGGCTTTTCGATAAGGATTTCTCCCTATTAGCATACAATTAGGTAACCAAACCCCTTTTCTCGACAGAACTTTCTAGACATCGTCAATAATACAAATAATAATATGAATAACTTTGTTGTCTCAATTATTGATTTAATAATATAAAATATTATGCAGAAGATACTATAACAATAATTGAATCAATAATATGAGAGATATTATGCAGCAATTACTATAGTAATAACTGAGAATAACTGAGTAACTTCTCACGTAAGCATCAATAATCAATACAGTGTGCTACTATACAACCACGCATATTACTGTACTTTTGCCATCAGGTAGTTCAACAGTTTAACGGGAAAAATTTTGCCGTTATTTTTATAAAAAGATATTTTTGTCGTTTTCTAACTCCGACAATAATTCCGTTGTGAGGTCCACCAATGATTGTGCCATCGTACGAATATTCCTTGTTAAAATGAATATTCCCCGACCAATCGAATATTTTATAACCACTGGCTTACCTTGCAAAATTTGTAAATATTATCCACAAATATAACATTATATCAAATTCACATCATAATATTCAAAAATATATTTCGAGAAAAAATTAATCTTTATTTATAAAAGTTGGGGTCTTACAATTTACCACACCCCTTATGAGGTGATTTGGAGGCTTTTGTCTTGATATAAGGATTCAGACTAGCCGAGCAGCTTTCGTAGGACCTCTTCAGGTGTAAGGAGGAGAGCTTTAGATGTGCCTCGGCCTCGCCCAGCCCGACAGCCTCGTCGGTTGACAAAATCAGTGATTCGTCCTATCCAGGTTGAGAGACCAAATGTCGAGAAGGAGGAGAAGGATGTACCTATTGCGGATCATGTTCCTTCTTCTTCTATTTTTCGTAGGGAGCTTCCAGCTATAAATGTGACCATTCCAGAGCTTCTGGATGATTTGAGTCGTCACCCCTCGATCTATCTTCATGCGAATGAGGTAAAATCCATGTTGATCTCAATTTTCCATTTGTGGGGTCAAGGGTTTTGATGTTGATTTGCATTGTGATGCAGGTCCTCGACTTTACGTAGCCTTGAGGGAGCTGGTTCATCATACATTCTCTGTACCAGACTCTTCATCCAGAGTACCGAGAGATTGTTCATGATTGGGGCTTTGAGGCTTTCTTTTCCATCCTCCCCCGTCGTTGTCCTTGGGGTTATCTCAGGGATTTGTCTAAATGCTAGTATCACCAGACCCAATCCCTCCATTTACTAGATTGTGAGGTGATGATGACACCGATGGATTGACGGTTCATCATTGGGATGGAGTTTTTCGGGGCGTCAGTGCCTTTGTGGCTGATATTTTCCCGACTGTCGTCAGATCCTTGTTAGGAGTCCCGACTATGGCGCTCAAAGGCAGGACAATATGTACTGGTCCTTTGAGTGTAGGTGTTGTGAGTGGGGCTTTGACTGAGCCATTACCCGATGACCGGAGGGTTAGAGATTGCATCCTTCGGCGATTATTTCTGATCATCCATAGGGGTTGGTTCCTGGCTGATAACTCTTTGACATTGTTATTCACTTTAGTCAGCGCTACTCGGGAGGTGGACCAAATTGGAGAGTTTGATTGGGACTCATACACCTTTGCCTACTTCCTCAGGAAAATGCCTACTATTCACGGGTTACTATTAACGAGTTACTATTCATGAGTTTCAATTCATGAGTTACTATTCACAAGTTACTATTCATGAGTTACTATTCACAGGATACTATTCACGACAAAATTGGTTTCTTTTTTTGACCAAATTATCGCTGATTTATGAATCTTACTCTTGAAATTAAATCCTTGTTTTGATTATATTATTTTTATTATCATATATAACATTTTTATAATTTTGGTGATGAAATTTCTCTTTCACTTGAGTTTAAAGATGGGTAGATTATTGGTATGATTGTGACTATGGGTTCTCTTTGGCCAGTAGTGCAAAGATGAATTGTTGACTGATATGATCATAACCATTGAATTTATAATTGAATATCTTTAGCTTAAGTGCAAAGGTGAATTGATCAATATGGTTATAATTATTATTTATATAAATTCTAAAATGATTATATATTTCTTTAAGATATTAATATCTTTGGCCCGTAGTGCAAAGATGACCTATTGTTGAATATCTTTGGCATGTAGTGCAAAGATGAATTGTTGATGAATATCTTTGGGTCGTAGTACAAAGATGAAGTTATTAGTATGATTATGAACATGAATTATGATTTGGTATAACCATGATCTTTGATGTTTCAGGTAAAGACAGGTGATGAAAATTATCTTCATCGTAGACGCGAAGAGGAATTTAGAATCACAATTATGATTATGAGTTATTCACATGATTGTGGACATGATTGTGGACATGAACTGTTGATTGATGTTACATGGATAAAACATTATTGGTGGACTTTTAATATGGAGAAGATAATAGACTTTATGATTTATTTGACTCTTCTAATTGATTGCTCGTTTCGCAGCAACTATGATTGAAAAGTTTTATCATCTACCATATGTTCTAAATCTCTGATTCATTACTGACAAAGGTTATTGATAATTTAATTATCTTTAGTAATGATATTCTTTACTGGGCTAGTTGTGCTCACCCTTTTGCTTCACAATTACTTCAAGGTAATAGGAGTGTAGCTGGGTCGAGCGGGGGTAACAGGGGAATAGAACGGCGGTCTATAGCTGTTGAGGTTCTCCCTAAACAGTATGAAAATAATTTTATGGAGAATTTTAGATAAGTGTGTTGTATTTTATAAGTCATTTAATAGTTATATTTGGTGAATCAAATAGGGTGAGGTGAACCCAACTTTGGAAGGGTGTTTTATCATTATCATACAAGATGTCTAATGACATACAACTTCGTGTTATCATAAGACAAGGTTATGCACATCCACTTGCTGATTATATCTATGAGCACTACCTATATAATCATGGAGTTTGGTTGAGATATAATTCTCAATTGGAGGCAATGAGGATAATTATATGTCAAGAGAGGACTCATTATTGGAAAGAACATGATAGCAATATTCTCATTTTTCTTTGGGGTCTATTGGGTCAACCAAGGATAATTCTCGAGTCATATGATATATATTACAACTTAGATGCATGGCCTCCCATGTACGAATGTTTTCTTGAGCATTTTCCAAAAATTTTAATTTCTAAAACAGTTATTAACTGTATATTTATGTAAGGTGCCATTGTAACGTGCTATCCAAGATTGAGATGAGAGTCACAATTGGTATATATTTGTATCAAAACTCACAGCATATGTGTGGTTGTATTTTGCACGACAGTTGGATTAATGAAATTTGTAGTTGTTTTCTGTACCACGTATTTGGCGACCCAGAATGAGTTGGGTGGAATGAACCTATTTTGGGGGCGTCACAAATAGAGTTAGAGGTAATAGGTCAGGGCATCCTTTATGATTGGCAGACATCTTTTTGATATTCTTATTAGCCGCTTCAATAGCACCATTCTTCTTTGGACGATATATGACGGAGTTGAGATGCTTGATGTGGAATTTACTGCATAATTCCTCCATTATTTAGTTGTTGAGGTTTTTTGCATTGTCGATACAATCACCTCTGGTTGTTCGTATCGTCAAATGACATTATTCCTAATGAAAGCAATGATCACCTCTTTAGTAACTCTGGGGGAAGAAGCTACTTCTACCCACTTGGTGAAGTAGTCGATCATGGTGACGATAAACTGATGACCATTGATGGCTTTGGGCTTGATTGGCCCAATCACGTCCATTCCCCACATTGAGAAGGGTCACGGTGAACTCATATTGTGGAGCTCCCTTAGAAGGGCGTGGATAGCATTTCCATGAATTTGGCAATAATAACATCTCTTGACGTGATCATGACAGTCAGCTTTGAGAGAGGGCCTATAATGCCATGTTCTTAAGATCTTCTTGACAAGTAGAGGGCCGCTCATGTGTGGGCCTCATACTCCACCATGGATTTCATCCATGAGTCTCTGAACTTGGTCTTTGTCTATGCATCTTAGAGGGCCTAGTCTTGCATCTCTTTTGTAAAGTGTGTCTCCGCTCAGATAGAATTTCATGGACATTTTATGAATCTGCTTTCTTTCAGCTTGACTCGCCCCAATGGGGGTAGATCCATCTCGTAGATACTCTTTAATAGACTGGTACCAAGGGTGTTGGATGGGAGGTAGCTCGTCCGATACTTTTTCGATGTAATTCCCATAAGCTGGAGCCTTTTGTCGGGCAACTGTGATATTTTGAATGCTTCTCCTCTCAGGTATGTTAATCAAGGAGGCCAAAGTTACTAATGTATCAGCAAAGTCATTCCTATTCCGAGGAATATCGAGGAAGGATATTTCTTCAAACACCAAAGCCATCTGGATAACTTGCCGATGGTAAGGCAGTAAATATAATTCTTTGGTGTGATAGGCCCCAGTGATTTATCTGATTACCAGTTCAAAATCTCCAAAGATAATCAACCATTTAACGCCCATAGATTGGGCTAGCTTCAACCCCATTATACAACCTTCATACTCAGTTGTGTTGTTGGTGTTGACAAATTTTATTTTGATGGCAACGTGATATTGTTCTCCCGAAATGGACACCAGAACTACTCCAGCTCCAGCACCTTCCATGTTTACAGCTCCATCAAAATACATCTTCCATGGCTGGGGTTTATTGTCCTGATGGGTTTGCTGATTTTTCATTACCCCTTCATCAGGGAAATATGTTTCCAAGGGTTTAAAATCCCCGGATGGTGCAGTGGCCAATTGATCCGTAATTCCATGACCTTTAATAGACTTTTGAGTCACGTAGATGATGTTAAATTGCTGGAGGATCAACTACCATTTGGACAGTCGACAATTCAATATAGGTAGCTGAATACGTACTTGAGAGGATCCATGCGGGATATGAGATGGGTTGTGTGACCATGGAGATAATGTTGTAATCTCATGAAAGCCCATGCTAATGCACAATAAGTTTTCTCAATCAAGGTATACTTGTGCTCACTAATGGTGAATCTCTTGCTTAGGTAATAGATAACTCTTTCTTGGCCTCTATCATCTTTTTATCCCAGCATGCAGCCCATGGCATTGTCATTGATTGATAGGTACATAAATAGGGGAACATCATCTATGGGAGGTACCAAGACAGAAGCTTTGACTAGTTGCTCTTTGATTGAAGGAAGGCCTTTTAACACTCTTTGTTCCATTTCTTGAAGAAGTTCTTCCTTAATAACTAGAAGATAGGTTCACAGGTTGTTGTGAGTTACGAGATGAATCGGCTGATGAAGTTGATTCTTCCAAAAAAATACTCATATTTCCCTCTCTGTCTGGGTACAAGCATCTCAGTAATGGCTTTAATTTTGGCAGTATCCAGCTTAACGCCTTTGTGGCTCACTATGAATCCCAACAACTTACCTGATTTGATGCCGAAGGCGCACTTGGCCAGATTTAGCTTCAAGTTGTACTTGCGCAACCGGTTGAAGAGCTTTTTGAGATGGTCGATGTGGTCTTCTTCCCTTCGGGACTTGACAATGATGTCGTCCTCATAGGCTTCTATCACTTTAAGCATTAGATCGTGAAAAAGAGCCATCATGGCTCACTGATAAGTAGCTCTAACATTGATGAGGCTGAATGACAACAGTCTATAGCAAAAGGTTCCCCAAGGATTGATGAATGATGCCTTCTCCAAGTCCTCTTCAGCAACCATGATTTGGTGGTACCTGGCAAAGCAGTCAACAAATGAGTACATATAATACTAAGTTGTATTGTCAATGAGTATGTGGATGAGTGGTACAAGAAAGTTGTCTTTGAGACAAACATTGTTCAAATCTCTGTAATCCACGCATACTCGCACCTTCCCTCCAGGTTTAGGTGTAATAACCCGATATTTTCTATATAATTAAATCATAAATTTTGCGTATATATTTTTTTTTTATTTTAAAGATGAGGATTTGTACAAGATATAGCGTAAATATTTATGTGATAAATAAAAATATATTTATTACATGAATAATTACAAATAATTTTATTTTAGAATTATTGATTATTATAAAGTATATTCTTATAATAATTAATTTTATAGTAGAAATATTTTTATTAATTATTTTTCCTGAAAATATAATTATATATTATTTATATAATATATGTAATGATTTTTAGAATAATTATTTTATTATATGAATTTTATTACAGATTATTAAGTTAATTATTTTACCTTAATTATTAAGGTTAAATATGAAGATTAAATCAGATATGAAATCCAAACCCTAACTTTAGATTTTGATCAAGGAATGAGAATAATAATATAATATTATTTATATTTTGATTTTTTAGTACTATAATATGTACTGTATGTGCGTATTGATAATGATTGGTCAATTATGTGTATAATGTCAAAAACTTAGCATAATTTGCTTAACCATATTTTAAATTCAAATGGGTAATTCAATACTGTTATATAACTATGTTATATGATTTATGTTGTATATTATATAATGATATGATTAATTAGGTAAACCCTAATTAATATTTTGAAATATTATTTTATAGAAACCCTATTTGTTAAATGTAAACCATAACTACTAGTTTGTCACGCTTAATGATAATTAATGAATTCTTAAACTTAGTTTGTAAGTTTAATTAATTAGGGAAAATCCTAATTATTGTTACAAATCCTAATCTTGAAATTAGAAACCCTAATTTCTATATTTAGTAAGCCTAATTAGTAATTTTTAAAACCTAATTACTAATTATAAACCCTAATTGCTAAATTAGCAAGGTTAACTATAATTATTAAATAATTAAACCTTAATGTTCCTATATAAGTTAATTAGAAACCGAACCTAATTAACGAACCCTAAATTTCTATTTTTAGAAACTAATTTTTATTTTTAGTTTAATTTAAACCCTAAATGAAAACCTAGAAATTAATTTTATGCTAAACCTTAGGGTTAAAACCTAAGAGTCAAATCCTAAGGATTTGTCAAGATTACAAGATTGCCATTAAATTTGTGAACAAAATGACTAAAATGCTAATTTTGTACTTTTTTTAATAAGTTGGTATATAGGTTTTGACTATAGGTGAGTTGTTCGCCAAATCCAACAACCCCATGTGTCTTATTTATCAACTACTCAGCCAATTCTTGCCAGCAATAGCGTCTATATACATTGCATATAAGTGCTATAAATAGATTGGAAGAGAGAGAAATTGCATTAGTTAGCCTATTTTTGTTCCAACACTCCATCATCTTCTCTCAACCTAAACCCACGAATTTCATAAGTATATTAGTCCCCAAAACCAGTCCCACTAATAACCATAACCAAATCAGTGGCCTAGAAATCAAAATCGTTCAAAGAAGGTATAAACCCTAAGCTATAATCTGATCTTGATCAATGTGTTAGATGTTAGTTTTTATGTGTTAAACATGTTGTTAGTAGTATATGATGATGATCTAGGTTGCTAGATGTTAGATCTATAACATCTAGAGGCTCTGATTTAAAGATTTACAAAATATGGAAATTTTATTTTTGATGTCTGACAACCATATGTCAGGCCTTGTAGATCTTTTTCTATGTTGGGTTTTTGTTCTTTAAAGGTTTAAATATGTAGTCTAACATGTATTCTTTGATCTCATTTGTCTTATGTTGTTTAATGTTGATTGTTGCTGATACTTGTAGTATTACATTAATACTACAAGATCGAAGTCATATTATACCCAGAAGCTATATGATCTGTCAGATACCCTTGGTCAAACCTACCCACTCGATAACTGCACTTGAATTTCTGGGTTGCATGAAGAACATGAAGAACACCTATAGCGACGGTTCTGTCGCTATAGGTGGTCTTCAGCGATAGTTCTATATAAAAATTATATTTTTATTAAATAATTATAGAAAATTAGTTTTTAATTATTAAAAATACAAAATAAATTATTAAAAAATATTTTAAAGTTTGAAAATTAGTTTTTTTAATTATTTTTAATATATTTCATAAATATTTAATATTTTTAAAATATTTAAGGTGTTTAATTTATTTAATTATTATATTAAATAAATTATTTAAAAATGATTTTAATATTTGAAAAGTCATTTAAAATTATATAATGATGTAAGAAAATATTTTAAGTTATTTTTAATGACTTTTAATATTTTTTAATGAAATTCATTAATAAATTAATATTAATGATAATGTAGTTATTTAATAAATGAATTAAATAAATAAATTAAAAATTATTTTGTTATATTAAAAATCATTTTAAATAATAATAAGGTATTTAAAAATATTTGAAGTTATAAAATATAACTTTCAATATTTAAAGGTAAATTTTATTAATTATTTAATATTAATGATATTAGAATTATTTGATAATTATATTAAATAAATTAGTTTAAAAATTATTTTAATATTAGAAAAATCATTTTAAATGAAAATAAGGTATTTAAAAATATTTTAAGTTATAAAATATAACTTTAAATATTTAATGGTAAATTTCATTAATTAATTATTATTAATGATATTAAGGTTATTTAAGAATTATATTAAATAAATAAGTTTAAAAATGATTTTATTATTATAAAAATTATTTTAAATGAAAATAAATTGTTTAAAGATATTTTAAGTTATAAAATATAACTTTTAATATTTAAAGGATAATTTTATTAATAATTTAATATTAATGATATTAAATTTATTTAATAATTATATTAAATAAATAGTTTTAAAGTGGTTTTATTAATTTAAAAATCATTTAAAGAGGATATAAATGAATTAAAAATATTTTAAGTTATACTTAATGACTTTTAATATTTTGAGAAATAGTACAGTAATATTTAAATATTAATGATGATTATTTAAAAATAATTTTAAATATTTTAAAAATCATTAAAAGGTAAGATAAATGTTTTAAAAATATTTTGAGTTATTAGAAATAACTTTAATATTTTGGCAATAATTTCATTAATAGTTTAATATTAATTAAATATTAATGATAATAGAATTGTTTAATATTTAAATTATTTAATAATGATTGCGATGTTTAAAAATTCATGATAAATTATAATAAATGTTTAAAAATTATTATAAGTCATTTAAAAATAATATGATTGATAATTACAGTTATTAAGCTATAGGATAGAGCCTTAGACTTGATAATTACCCGATAAAGCCGTCGATACACCGACATATTTCAAAAATTGATCTGAACTCAGATAGGTTAACTGACTTGATAAGTGTTTATTTGTGATTCAATGGTTGTTAAACATATGTGACAATGTGATTAGGTTATGTGATGACTGCAATAGGTAGTATTATGTGTTACGATATGTTATTCTAATCAGTAAAATGATCTAATTAATGATAGGTCGTGATATAAAAGATAAATCTAAGTTGCATTTTGTAAGCAGCAGACCAGGAAAGTATCTTACCTTTGTATTTTTTTTAAGCAATGGACATTAGTAAGAATGTTTCAGAACTATATTATTATTATGCTAGATTATTAACCCTATATATATATATATATATATATATATATATATATATATATATATATATATATATCCGATCATTGATTATCAACATGTTAGTATATGGTAATTCAGATATATATTCTGTTCGTTAATTTTTATAAATGGTTATACAAGTGTCCCCACTTGGATAATCATTGTATTTAATCACATGTTGATACACCTTTGTTAATTACCTGTATATATATATATATGTTGAATTATAGATTATTGTTGCATAAGATATAAAAACCTTACTATTATCTAACTAAATTGCTTTGGTTTGGAACCTAGACAAGTATGAACATCCCTTTCACGGAAAAACTTTTTATGCACCCAAGGTGGACAAAGTGAACGATAACATCATTCTTGTATGTAGTATTGATCAATACAGGGTACAACGGGCTGATCACCCCCGTGCCCGTAAGTTATGACGGTTTACAGATGAAGTTCTGTTTAACCTTTTCAAAAATGAAAATAATGTTCATAGTATGTCACCTTAACCTTATTTATAGTCAGTGCGTAGTTTTAAAATTTTGAAAGAGGGTTGTTATGTTATTATTATCAGTTCAGATTACTTCACAACTTATTGATTTGTTGTAGAAGGGTAGTATAAAGAAAATATTTAAATTCTTTCAGCTAATATTTATAATTGTTAATACTTGCTGGGCACTCAAATGCTCATCCTTGCTTAATTTAAATGTTTTTAGCTAAGTGTGAACAACCAGAAGGCTCATGCTGAAACAAAAGAAAAGGAAAGCAAACAGAATAAGATTTATGGTATTCTATGTAATAGTTTGATATTATTAGGGCAATAACATATATTATCTATCATGTTATGTAAGGAATGAATTAAAGGTTACGTACTTGGGATTTAGACTCTGATAATTATGTAAATTAAGTTTGTATCTATATTATTGTTATTATTATTAGTATTATTCTGCTCATAGAAATGATATCGTGAAGCACCGAGTTTGGGTTTCAAGTACCTGAATTTGGGAGCTTTACAGGTTGGTATCATTGCTTAGGGTTTGAAACCTTAGGTAGGATAGACCTTAGGCTATAACCTTAGAACAGAGGGAAACATTAAAAATATAAATAACTCATATAGAGTTTAAAAAAAGATGAATCGAATAAATTCATCGTCAAACAAAATAAAAGATAACTTATATAAAACTACTATTTGCTGTGAGTATATACTATTTACTAATCACGATAATTTATGTGTGTAGATGTCTAGTGGAAAAGGCTTGTTATATGCTTATAGCATGAAGAAGGATCCATTCCATACACCCGAGCTAATATCGAAGCCAATAGCTGAAATAGAGGCTCACGATGAAAACAATTCTGACGAGGTAGTTATTTTGGAAAACGTAGTACCAGATCCGGAGATGGTGGAGCTGACAGATAGTAATTCGGACACTAAAGCTGAAGCTGATCAAACATCAACGGAGGTGCAGAATCTGAGGAACAAAGTTTATTCTCTGGAAAAGCTGTGGGAAATAGAAAAGCTACTAAATAGTCAGTTGCAAAAAGTCTTACTAGAAACTGTGGAAGAACGAGATAAGCTTAAAATCCAAATTGATCAGATGGGAGCCACAAGCAACACATCGTGTGTAGCTCCGACCGATAAGGGGAAAAGAAAGATAGAAGGCTACGACGTAGGAAAATCCGATAAGAAGAAAGGGAAATGAATATGCTATATTTGCGGCTATGAAGGACATACCACTCTGTATTGTCCTGACTATAAACCATGAGCATGTTTTATCTGTGGGATAGAAGGTCACCAAGCAAAAGGTTGTCCAAGGAAAAATGTGTAGTGAATAGGTAGTATAGGTTCTGTTGTGTAGGCCTGTTTAATGTAATATGTATGTCTGTATAATGTAATGTTCCCAACTTTTATATTAGTCAAGGCTGTAAATCCCGACTTTTGTGGTCACAAAGGGATAACTGATGTTTAAAGCATTATGTGCTATGCTATGTAAAGTATTCGTTAAATGAATATAAATCTATGTTTAAGTAATGAAACAAGTTTAATATATTAAACTTATATAATAAGGTTTAGAATGTAAGTTAAATTTATAATTTTATTTAATCAGATAATGTTGTCAAGACGTTAAACTCGAAACCAAAGGGCAGAAGAATTTGTCAACAACGCTGAGGGACAACAACAAGCAGACCCGATGCAGCACTTTGCAAACATGGTTGCACAAGCTATGCAACAGGGCATGCCGGCCGCAGGGAACCCGCCAGATAATCGCTTAGCGAATTTCAATGATTTTAAGGCTATAGGATTGCCAGAATTCAAAGGTACAACTGACCCTGTTGAAGCCCTGACTTGTGTTAAAGAAATCGAAAAGACATTTATGATAGCTAGGGTAGCAGAGGGGCAAAAGACCACTTTGCCACCGACATGATTAAGGGTGAGGCAAATTTTTGGTGGGAAGCAAATTAGGCAAGGGTAAGAGAAGGTGCAGTTACATGGGATAGGTTTAAGACACTATTCTTCGAGAACTATTTCTCCTCCAGTATGCAGGCTAGGATGGAGGTGAAATTTTTAAAGTTGAAGCAGGAGAATATACCTGTTGCGGAGTACGCCACAAAATTTAATGAGTTAGCTAGGTTTGCTCTGCATCAAGTTGATACGGAGGCTAGGAAAGCGAGAAGGTTTGAGCTGGGATTAAAACCCTATCTCTATAATAAGGTGGTGGTGTTGAAGATTCCTACATTTGCAGCACTCATGGAGAAAGCTATTGTTGTTGAGAAGGGGAGTGAGGCCATGAGCCTCTATAACAAGGAGAGGAAGAACAAAGGTAAGGTCGAAGGAGCTGAGAAGGTGGAAATTAATATTGGGAGTAGGGGTAGTAGTAACAAGAGGAAGGGGAGCTATTTTGGAAGTGTGCAGGTAAAACAAGAAGGTTTACAGAAGCAGGTGGTACCGTATAAGACTTGTGGAAAGAACCACTTTAGGGAATGTTTGAAGAGAAAATTTGTTTGCTATAAGTGCGGGCAGGAGGGCCATATCTCTCCCAACTGTGCCAATCCAAGAATGAACAATGGGTGTTTTCTGTGCGGATCGACTGAGCACATGATGAAGGATTATCCGAAGAGGAGGACAGAGGCAGGAAGTGTGAATACTGGCAAGGGCAGCGGGACTTTAGCAATCACGGGACGTACGTCATCGAGCAAGCCAACAAAATCAACAGCAAGGGTTTTCAACATGACGGTCCAGGATACCATAGCAGCTGGTGGTGCAATTTCAGGTATTATTTGTATAACTTTTATTTTCTTTTACATAGTTTTCCTATATATAGTAAATTATTTTGTAAAGGAATTTGAGGGAGGAATTTATATGAGGGCCCCGAATCTGAGGTCCTGAACCATCGCGGATCCGGTTCGATCATTCTATCACTATTACTATATTTACGGAAGATATAAACATAAATTATTTATACAATACACTTTACACACTATTCCCCAAAAATAGAGTAACCTTAACTTATACACAATTCTTAAACTATCTAACATATAACATTATTATCAAACTATACTATTACAAATTAGCTGCACATTTTATCCCAAGCTGAACTTGACATTATCCTTTTTCCCGTATTCGAACGCAATCGCCTTAATCTTCAATGTTTATCATAATATAGCAAGGGTGAGCATCAAAGTTTCCTAGCAAGTTAAAATTCAATAATTTAACGACATATCATGATTGAAAGAGTCTAAATAATAAGCTAGCTATAATTCAACAGTATAGTTGTGAATTAGCTATAACAAACTATTGACTTAACAAATATTAAACATGAACAAATGTATCTGGGTCGAATGGTAATGAAGTTGATCAGCCTTTCATACCTGACTTATACATGCAATATGTACAGAGTACAATTCTACAATGGCAATCATCAATGATTATCCATAAGCATATCTGAATGAAACAACTCTTAGCAGAGTTAAGTAAAACTTTCCTGAACCGTTGATTACCGCTACGTAATTTATAACGCTTTATCCGAAGACCTTTCTAATGCTTGATCTTGATTCTGATCCTTGTGATCTGTTTAAGGAGAGCTAATAACTGATAACGGTTTTGTTCCCCACTACCTCTCACTCTAGATTTCGAAGTTGGAAGAGAAAGAATGTCTTGGTTATTTGGAAAAGTAAAGTGAGTTACTTTCTCTCACTTTAATCTTATAAATTGATACAAATGCAATGTATTTGGCTGAGCTAGCTGGTGGTTTATTGGACAATAAGTCACCTGATAGGGTCTAGGGTTGGTGAACCACTTACTAGGACAACTCTTGCAAGTTAAGTCATAATAATGCAACAAAGGGCAAAAATGTCATTTCTATACCATTTTATTTGTAGAATTATCATTTGTTGTAAACCTTTAGGGTTTAGGGTTTAAGTTAGGTTTTAGGGTTTAAACCCTTTAGGGTTTGCAATTTAATTTCTATAATTTCCAATTTAGGTTATACAAATCGAAAATTAATATTTCTAAATTATAATTAGAATTTTCTAATTATATTAAAATTAACTAATCATAATTCAATCTGGCTAATTAGGATTAATATATCCTAATTAAAATTGTTAATTAAGCAATTAGGGTCAAAATGGTCATTATGGTTTATAACCCAGAAATAAGGTTTCTAAATAAAAAAAAAAATCTATATTAGAAATTAGGTTTCCTAATTAGGTTAGGGCTTCCTAATTACTTAACTTGAAAATTAGAATTAATATTTCCTAATTAACATTAAAATTATTAAATTAACACCAAGGTTTTCCCTTATTATAAATTAGGGCTTCAAATCCCGAAATTAGGGTTTTATAACCACTTTGTTGAGATTAACCCTAATTAATCTTATGATTATTTGCACTTATGCCATTAAGTTCCCAATTCAGGGTTTCTAACTTTCGAATTAGGGTTTCAGATTTCTAGAATTGAAATTATGGTTTCAGAACCGGTTTCTAGGGTTTCTTAATTGAACGTTTTCGTTCTTAATTATATACTCAGGGTTTGATACAGTTATCGTTTATCTGGTCAATCCTTAACCCTTAACCACATTCTGAATATATAAATAACCATATATACAGAACATAAACACATATACACTTAATCTTGAATAATTCACCTAAATTCTTCACAGAATTTTGAAATCCTCAAAATTCTATCTTAAAAATATCAAACACATACCCTTATTTTCTGTTTAGGTTCTAATTTTGAACCTCAAATCATTTAATTAAAATTTTGAAAATTTTCTAAATTCTCGGGTTGTCACAATCACCCCTTCTTCTAAAAATTTCGTCCCCGAAATTTACCTTACAACTTACACCTTACACCATACACCAGTCACCATTCCTTCTCATCATCACATGCTACCCAATACACCTCTCACAAGAGTTAAAATTTTGAAATTGTGCTGAGGGGTTTTACAGACTATTATCTGTCATTTTCGCAAAGGTTTTATGGAAATTCATCCGCAAACCGTCATAACTTACAGCATAAAGGGTGATTAGCCCGATATGTCCTGTACTGATCAAGTACTGCTGGTCGAAATAATTTGTTCCTCTTATCCGCCTTGGGCGCATAAACTTTCACCTCAGTCTTTATCAGAATCCGCACCAAAATAATTTGGTTTGGGAAATTTTTCAAAGAACACTTAGAGTTTTATAAATGTTTGTCTAGCTGAATCAAATAGCATAGACTCATATTAATAATTCAATTCAATCGAATTATTTAAGTGTAACCAAACCCCGTTGGCAAATTAAAATTTTGAAAATATTTTCGAGAATGACGTCATGATGACGTACTGTATTAACAGTCCGTTTGAGGATGCCGTCATCGTATGACTTTGTCGTAGCCCATCATACAATAGTGGAACAATAATTTTTAGATCGAATTCACACTTTGTATTCCTGCATTTATAACTCTATCAACTTTTATCATATCTGCACCAGGTTACATGGTACATGAGTGATAAATAAAAATATATTTTGATATTTCAAATCATTTGCGTCTAGCCGAAATAAGTAGCATAGACTGTACTTTAAACCGTTTTAAAAATGATTACGAGTCTACATATATTTTACTTATTTTAAAGCCCAGAGTGTGTATTTAGCTTGATGTCAAAATTTTGAAGTCTAGCATAACTAGGAGTTTTGGAAAACTTATGTCTCCACTAATAATCATTTGCTTAAAAATCTATCTGTTCTTATAATCCTTAATTCTTCATTTACACAACTATACCCAATTCGTCAAACCACACTTATGAGTTCATTTACTTGTCACAATCATATGAGTTTAAGAACTTGTCCTAGTCAGACCTTTGGCGTCCATTTGCTGAGGGGTTCATAAACATTTCGTATAACTATGAGTCAAGAATGTCACATAAGTGTGAGTTTTAAGAACTCGTACTTAATCTTATATTCTCTACCTATAACCTATCTATATATTATACACATGAGAAAGAAATCACCCTCTTAACATGCATATATCAAATAGCGCGACACAAACATTTCAATGATTATCATTACCAGAACTAAGTAGTTTTTACACCAAGTACAATTCCCTGCCCACACAAGGAATATTAGAACCCAGCTGCCGACATGAGTCCTCAATTGAAATCCCCACCTAATCTTAACTCCCTTCTCCATACGAATTTCATTTAATCCGTATTCATAATCCTTTCCTGAATCTATACCAATTCATAGTACAACTGACACTCAGCAATCTTGCTGCAAACTGTTCAATCTTTAAATTGATTCTTCTCCATCCTATAACCTTATTCGATCACGGGGTGATCTCATCGTATATATTACGATTCATTTCTATACTATGATCGTTTTGTTTTACGATCTCCTATCACTGTACTTTTAGTCTTTTAGACTCTATCTATTCACCACTACGGTTCAACTTTATTATCAGAGTTAAGGAACTCCGTATCTTATACCCCACCGAGAATCGTCTTTGAATCTTACCGACTGACTAACTCTATATGAGTTAGATCTTATCCTAATCACTGCGGTTATTAGTCTCAGATATTCCTAACTAAGGTTCAGAACCTATAGCTTTGATACCAACTATGAGGGCCCCGAATCTGAGGTCCCGAATCACCGCGGATCCGGTTCAATCATTCTATCACTATTACTATATCTGCGAAAGATATAAACATAAATTGTTTATACAATACACTTTACACACTATTCCCCAAAAATTGAGTAACCTTAACTTATACACAATTTATAAACTATCTAACATATAACATTATTATCAAACTATACTATTACAAATTAACTGCATATATTATCCTAAGCTGAACTTGGCATTATCATTTTTCCTGTATTCGAACGCAATCGCCTTAATCTGCAATGTTTATCATGATATAGTAAGGGTGACCATGAAAGTTGCCCATCAAGTTTAAATTCAATAATTTATCGACATATCATGATTGAAAGAGTCTGAATAATAAGCTAGCTATAATTTAACAGTATAGTTGTGAATTAGCTCGAACAAACTTTTGACTGAACAAGTATTAAACATGAACAAAAGTATCTGGACCGAATGGTAATGAAGGTGATCAGCCTTTCATACCTGACTTAAACATGCGATATGTACAGAGTACAATTCTACAATTGCAATCAGCAATAATTATCCATAAGCATATCTGAATGAAACAAATCTTAGTAGAGTTAATTAAAACTTGCATGAATCGTTGATTACCTCTACACAATTTATAACGCTTTATCCGAAGGCCTTTCTAATACTTGATCTTGATTCTGATAATTGTGATCTGTTTAAGGAGAGCTAATAACTGATAATGGTTTTGTTCCCCACTCCCTCTCACTCTAGATTTCGAAGTTGGAAGAGAGAGAAGGTATTGGTTATTTGGAAAAGTAAAGTGAGTTACTTTCTCTCACTTTAATCTTATAAATTGATACAAGTGCAATGTATTTGGCTGAGCTAACTGCTGGATTATTGGACAATAAGTCACATGCTAGGGTTTAGGGTTGGTGAACCACTTACTAGGACATCTCTTGCAAGTTAAGTCACAATAATGCAACAAAGGGCAAAAATGTCATTTCCATACTATTTTATTTCTAGAATTGTCATTTGTTGTAAACCCTTAGGGTTTAGGGTTTAAGTTAGGGTTTAGGGTTTGAACCCTTTAGGGGTTGCAATTTAATTTCTAAAATTTTCAATTTAGGTTCTACAAATTGAAATTTAATATATCTAAATTATAATTAGAATTTTCTAATTATATTAAAATTTACTAATCATAATTCAATCTTGCTAATTAGGATTAATATATCCTAATTAAAATTGCTAATTAAGTAATTAGGGTCAAAATGGTCATTAGGGTTTATAACCCAGAAATAGGGTTTCTAAATAATAAAAAAAATAATTTTTCTAAATTAGAACTTTGGTTTCCTAATTAGATTAGGATTTCCTAATTACTTAACCTTAAAATTAGGATTAATATTTCCTAATTAACATTAAAATTATTAAATTAACACCTAGGTTTTCCCTAATTATAAATTAAGGTTTCAAATCCTGAAGTTAGGGTTTCAAATTTTGAAATTAGGGTTTTCTAACCACTTTGTTGAGATTAACCCTTATTAATCGTATAATTATTTACACTTACGCCATTAAGTTCCCAATTTAGGGTTTCCAACTATCAAATTAGGGTTTCAGATTCCCAGAACCGAAATTAGGGTTTTATAACCGGTTTCTAGGGTTTTTTGTTAATCGCTAGAGTTTTCTAACTGAACGTTGACGTTCTTATTCATATACTTAGGGTTTGATACATATATCGTTTATCTGGTCAACCCTTGACCCTTAACCACATTCTGAATATATAAATAACCATATACACAGAACATAAACACATATGCACTTAATCCTGAATAATTCACCTAAATCCTTCACAGAATTTTGAAATCCTCAAAAATCTATCTTAATAATATCAGACGCATACCCTTATTTTCTGTCTAGGTTCTAATTTTGAACCTTAAATCAATTAATCAAAATTTTAAAATTTTTCTAAATTCTTGGGTTGTCACAATTTGAGTTCTTTTAGAAATCAAAATTTTCCATTTAATCAGATAGACAAGCTTTATGTGAATAGTTAAAGATCGATTCGATCAAATTATGATCAAGATCTACTTGCAATGATTGTGTATGTACCCTTGTATGTATAGGTTTTAAAACGGTGATTTCGGGGACGGAATCTTTATAAGGAAGGGTGAATGTAACAACCCGATATTGTCTATATAATTAAATCAGAAATTTTGTATATAATTTTTATTTTATTTTAAAGATGAGGATTTGTACAAGATATAGCGTAAGTGTTTAGGAGATAAATAAAAATATATTTATTATATGAATAATTAAAAATAATTTTATTTTAGAATTATTGATTATTATAAAGTATATTCTTATAATAATTAATTTTATAGTAGAAATATTTTTATTGATTATTTTTCCTAAAAGTATAATTATATATTATTTAAATAATATATGAAATAATTTTTAGAATAATTATAATAATTATTTAATTATATGAATTTTAGTACATATTATTAAGTTAATTATTTTACCTTAATCATTAAGGTTAAATATGAAGAATAAATCAGACATGGAATCCAAACCCTAACTTTAGATTTTGATCAAGGAATGAGAATAATAATATAATATTATTTATACTTTGATTTTTCAGTGCTATAATATGTATTGTATGTACGTATTGATAATGATCGGCCAATTATGTGTATAATGTCAAAAAACTAGCATTACTTTGTTTAACCCTATTTGAAATTCAAATGGAAAATTCAAGACTGTTATATAACTGTGTTATATGATTTATGTTGTATATTATATAATGATATGATTAATTATAGGTAATCCCTAATTAACACTTTGAAATATTAATTTCTAGAAATCCTAATCGTTAAATGTAAACCTTAACCGCTAGTTTGTCTCGCTTAACCATAATTAATGAATTCTTAAACTTAGTTTGTAAGTTTAATTAATTAGGGAAAACCCTGATTATTGTTAGAAATCCTAATCTTGAAATTAGAAACCCTAATTTCTATATTTAGTAACCCTAATTAGTAATTTTTAAAACCTAATTACTAATTGTAAACCCTAATTGCTAAATTAGTAAGGTTAACTATAATTATTAAATAATTAAACCCTAATGTTCCTATATAAGTTAATTAAAAACCTAACCTAATTAGCGAAACCTAAATTTCTATTTTTAGAAACTAATTTTTATTTTTAGTTTAATTTAAACCCTAAATGAAAACCTAAAAATTAATCTTGTGCTAAACCTTAGGGTTAAACCCTAAGAGTTAAACCCTAAGAGTCAAACCCTAAGGATTCGTCAAGATTACAAGATTGCCATTAAATTTGTGAACAAAATGACAAAAATGCTCATTTTATATTTTTTTAATAAGTTGGTATATAGGTTTTGACTATAGGTGAGTTGTTCGCCAAATCCAACAACCCCATGTGTCTTATTTATCAACAACTCAGCCAATTCTTTCCAGCAATAGCGTCTATATACATTGCATATAAGTGCTATAAATAGATTGGAAGAGAGAGAAATTGCATTAGTTAGCCTATTTTTGTTCCAACACTCCATCATCTTCTCTCAACCTAAACCCACGAATTTCATAAGTATATTAGTCCCCAAAACCAGTCCCACTAATAACCATAACCAAATCAGTGGCCTAAAAATCAAAATCGTTCATAGAAGGTATAATAATCTGATCTTGATCAATGTGTTAGATGTTAGTTTTTATGTGTTAAACATGTTGTTAGTAGTATATGATGATGATCCGGGTTGCTAGATGTTAGATTTATAACATCTAGAGGCTCGAATTTGAAGATTTACAAAATATGGAAATTTTATTTTTATTGTCTGACAACCATATGTTAGGCCTTGTAGATCTTTTTTCTGTGTTGGGTTTTTGTTGTTTAAAGGTTTAAATATGTAGTCTGACGTGTATTCTTTGATCTGAATCAAGAATCAGACTTAGATTTGGTTTAGATTGCAAGTTATTGTTGGTCAAAGTCGGTTGACCGACCATGAACGGACCATTTCTGGGTGACCCAGAAAGTCCTTATCAGTGTCTGACAAGATATTTAAGGCTCCAGATCTATCAAGTTTTTGATGTTTTGAGTTTGTTGTTCAAGCCATGCTATAATATGTTAGTTTATCTCTCGATCCATGTTTTTGGTACCTCTAGATATCAAGTGTACATGTTTTGGTGGTTGGTCAAAGGAGGTGAGACGATCGTGAAATAAGTTTTTTGGGTAACCCAGAAAACTGATGAACATGACGTCTGACAGACTTTGACCGACAGGTATCTTCATGATGTAATGTTGTTAGATGGATTTTATGTATTAGATATGTAATACTAAATGCTAGCTACAATCTAGACGTCTTAAATCACATAAACATTAACTGGATTGAAAGTTGAGGAAGCTCAAAGGTGCGTGCTCGAACTGTTCTTCATTTCTAGGCAACCCAGAACTGAATAACTGCCTCTGACAGTTACTTTGGGCGACCAGATCTCATTTGTCTTATGTTGTTTGATGTTGATTGTTGCTGATACTTGTAGTATTACATTAATACTACAAGATCGAAGTCATATTACACCTAGAAGCTATATGATCTGTCAGATACCCTTGGTCAAACCTACCTAGTTGATAACTGCAGTTGAATTTCTGGGTTGCATGAAGAACACCTATAGCTACGGTTCTGTTGCTATAGGTGGTCTTTAGCGACAGTTCTATATAAATATTATATTTTTATTAAATAATTATAGAAAATTAGTTTTTAATTATTAAAAATACAAAATAAATTATTAAAAATTATTTTAAAGTCTAAAAATTAGTTTTTAATTATTTTTAATATATTTCATAAATATTTAATATTTTGAAATATTAAAGGTATTTAATTTATTTAATTATTATATTAAATAAATTATTAAAAAATAATTTTAATACTTCAAAAGTCATTTAAAATTATATAATGATATAAGAAAATATTTTAAGTTATTTTTAAAGACTTTTAATATTCTGTGATGAAATTCATTAAAAAATTAATATTAATGATAATGTAGTTATTTAATAAATGAATTAAATAAATAAATTAAAAATAATTTTATTATATTAAAAATCATTTTAAATAATAATAAGGTATTTAAAAATATTTTAAGTTATAAAATATAACTTTCAATATTTAAAGGTAAATTTCATTAATAATTTAATATTAATGATATTAGAATTATTTGATAATTATATTAAATAAATTAATTTAAAAATAATTTTAATATTAGAAAAATCATTTTAAATAAAAATAAGGTATTTAAAAATATTTTAAGTTATAAAATATAACTTTCAATATTTAAAGGTAAATTTCATTAATTAATTAATATTAATGATATTAAGGTTATTAACAAATTATATGAAATAAATTAGTTTAAAAATGATTTTATTATTATATAAATCATTTTAAATGAAAATAAAGTGTTTAAAGGTATTTTAAGTTATAAAATATAACTTTTAATATTTAAAGGATAATTTTATTAATAATTTAATATTAATGATATTAAATTTATTTAATAATTATATTAAATAAATAGTTTTAAAATGGTTTTATTAATTTAAAAATCATTTAAAGAGTATATAAATGAATTAAAAATATTTTAAGTTATACTTAACGACTTTTAATATTTTGAGAAATAGTACAGTAATATTTAAATATTAATGGTAATTATTTAAAAATAATTTTAAATGTCTTAAAAATCATTTAAGGGTAAGATAAATGTTTTAAAAATATTTTAAGTTTTATAAATAACTTTAATATTTTGGCAATAGTTTCATTAATAGTTTAATATTAATTAAATATTAACGATAATAAAATTATTTAATATTTAAATCATTTAATAATGATTTCGATGTTTGAAAAATCATGATAAATTATAATAAATATTTAAAAATTATTATAAGTCATTTAAAAATAATATGATTGATAATTACAGTTATTGAGCTACAGGATAGAGTCTTAGACTCGATAATTACCCGATAAAGCCGTCGGTACACCAACATGTTTTAAAAATTGATCTGGACTCAGATAGGTTGACTTGATAAGTGTTTATTTGTGATTCAATGATTGTTAAACATATGTGACAATGTGATTAGGTTATGTACTGACTGTAATATGCAGTATTATGTGTTACGATATATTATTCTAATCAGTAAAATGATATGATTCATGATAGGTCGTGACATAAAAGATAAATCTAAGTTGCATTTTGTAAGCAGCAGACCAGGCAAATATCTTACCTTTGCATTTTTCTTTATGCAATGGACATGAGTAAGAATGTTTCAGAACTATATTATTATTATGCTAGATTATTAAGCCCTATTGTTATATATATATATATATATATATATATATATATATATATATATATATATCCGATCATTAATTATCAGCATGTTAGTATATGGTAATTCATATATATATTCTATTCGTTAATTTCTATAAATGGTTATACAAGTGTCCACACTTGGATAATTATTGTGTTTAATCACACGTTGATACACCTTTGTTAATTACCTGTATATATATATATATATATATGTTGAATTATAGATTATTGTTGAATAAGATAAAACCTTACTATTATCCAACTGAATTGCTTTGGTTTAGAACCCAGACAAGTATAAACATCCCTTTCACGGAAAAACTTTTTATGCACCCAAGGTGGACAGAGTGAACGATAACATCGTTCTTACATGTAGTATTGATCAATACAGGGTACAACGGGCTGATCACCCCCGTACCCGTAAGTTATGACAGTTTACAAATGAAGTTCTGTTTAACCTTTTAGAAAATAAAAATAATGTTCATAGTATGTCACCTTAACCCTATTTATAGTCAGTACGTAGTTTTAAAAATTTGAAAGAGGATTGTTATGTTATTATTATCGGTTCAGATTACTTCACAACTATTGATTTGTTGTAGAAGGGTAGTATATAGAAAACATTTAAATTCTTTCAGCTAATATTTATAATTGTTAATACTTGCTGGGGCAGTTAAATGCTCATCCTTGCTTAATTTAAATATTTTTAGCTAAGTGTGAACAACCAGAAGGCTCATACAGAAACAAAGGAAAAGGAAAGCAAACAGAATAAGATTTGTGGTATTCTATGTAATAGTTTGATATTATTAGGACAATGATATATATTATCTATCATGTTATGTAAGGAATGTATTAAAAGTTACGTACTTGGGAGTTAGACTCTGATAATTATGTAAATTAAGTTTGTATCTATATTATTGTTATTATTATTAGTATTATTCTGCTCATAGAAATGGTATCGTGAAGCATCGAGTTCGGGTTTCAAGTACCCAGATTTGGGAGATTTACATTAGGTACGGGGACTATATTGGATAGCCACTCAGGGTATGTTGATATCATGATGATGTCGGCTTAAAATTATGAACAACCTTGACTTTTAAACTCCACTCAAGTTTTAATCGCTTGAGTTTCGGTTTGAATGGCTTGAATCCCTCTTTAATGGGAAGGCGATGAATGACGATGTCAGTGGTCAAACCGATCATATTTTTATAAGACCATGCAAACACATCCTGGAATTTGGTCAATAATGTAACCATGTCATTCCTTTGGCTTGGGGTAAGGTCCATGCCAATCTAGATTTGTGACAACCCGAAAATTCAGATTGTCCAGAATTTAAGTTTAAAGAATTAGTTATTAATAAAATAAATTTTTATTAATAATATTATGTGCTATGCGTTTATTAATCATTCTATAACCTAGGATGATTATAAGTCGGGAGGATTCTGGCTATGAGCTAGACTGAACGAGTAAGAATTTTCCAGACAAAAATAAAATTTTTCCAGGAATAAAAATATTTCTAGGGAAAAAGACGAAATAAGCATTATTCATCCATTTCTGCTCGAAGATTTAGTTTGAATTTCTAAGAAATGCGTAATGATAGAATTCTAAGACGTAATGAAATATTCAATAATATTTTAGTTATGTCAAACGAAGTTTTCTCCTGCGGACTTAAAACCTATGGGTTAGGAAAAGTGAGTTCCGAGAATTGAATAATTACGTATAATAATTAGGGATATTATGCATGAGAAATACGAGTATGATACTAGTTATTATACGAGTATAGTACGAAGATTATTACGACGTATAATTCGAATATCGTACGAACTATTTACGAAGAGAAAATGAGAATGGGATGGATAAAATACGATTAGTCTTAATAGACTTTGAGTTTATGAACTTTGTAGAATCCAATTGGACTTGGATTATGTAAAGCCCAACGCTTTGTGAAATCAAGCCCAAGATAAGTCCAATAAGAATTAATGTTAAGGCCCAAACCAAGAAAATAAACCGCGGATCGAACCGATGAGTCACCGGATGGGTAATAACCCATGTGGTAACCCACGGGGAGACCCATAGAGCATGTGGGTCAGCCACTTGGCCACCAAGTAAAGTGGTTAGTTGGTGCCTATGCCATGAAAAGTAAAGAGGTTTGGGGCAAAATGACTATTTTTCCCCTAGCCTTGAAAATCTATAAAAAAAAGCGCTTATGCTCATTTGTTGGTTAATGAATAATTTTCCAACACTTAGGAGAGAGAGAGAGAGAGTTCGGATGAAAGAGAAAAAGGAAGAGGAAAAACTAGCCGTGTGCACGCTTTGTCCAACGAAGGAAGATTAAAGAAGAGAGGTAATCTGAAACCTAACCCTAAGTAAATTTTTTTTAAGCTTTAGATGTTAAAAACATAGATTAATGAGAATAAGAAGTAAACGATGTAATGAATGATTTCATATGGTTTAAATTATGAAGAAATGGAGAAATAAGAATTAGAAGTTTAGTTTATAAACCTCTTAAGGAAGTATAAGATTCGTAATAAATTTAAACAATCTGAATGTATTATATGAATGATTCGGTGAAATTAGTAAGGAATGGTGTTTGATAACATTAAATTCTAAGGAAAAGTGAAATCGTAATCAAAATATCGATTAAAAACGAAGAACGAGCGAAGAACGCGAAGAACACGAAGAACGTTGTTGGTGGACAAATTTAAAACCATCATAATACAAGTTGTTATTGATGGACAAGTTTAAAACCATCGTGTATAAGTTAGTTGCTTATTGCTTGATTAGGAATGGTAGAAACGTTCATGATGAACGAATTAAACTCAGCTATAACGAAGTTATGACGAAAATTTCATAAAAGACGAACGAGAAATAGAAAGTAGGTAAGTGAACCTGAATGAGTAAGGTTTTATAAGAAAGTAAGAGAGCATAGAAAATGTGAGTTGTAGGCTCAAGAACGATCGAGTTTTGAGTTCGGATGACCGAATTACGGACGAACAGATGAAGAACGTTAATAGCGTAAAATGAACGAAGGTTAGAATTTAAGCCAAGTGATTGGTAGATTAATGTATTCAGAATGAATTTCTGTCTGGGGGAAGTTGAATAACGTATTATAAGGGAGAAAATGGCTTTGGAACGACCTCGTTCTGAGTTATAACGAAAAAGATATGAGATTACAAATTAAGCGTCTCAAACTAGTTTAAGACTTAGAAGCAAAAACAGAAGGGACCCCCACCGTGGCAGGCATTGTTAAAGGCCAAACCCCCGTCGAGGTGGGGGTATGGGGAAGGCCTAGAGAGGAGCTTTTAATTGCTCAATTCTTGGGGAAGTGTAAGGGAAGATAAAGAACATATAGTTCGTCTAAAGTAACACTTAATCAAGTGACTTAAACCTTTAATAAAGGTTTAACGAAATGATTAAACGAGATTAAAAGACAGAAAATGTAATGAGCATAAATGCAAAGCTGTTGCGATGAATGAATGGTCTTAGCATACAATGAACAGTATGGCTTCGACATTAAGAAAGAAAAATGAACATGGGGTTCATGGGATGAATAACTATTGAAGACGATTAAAACCTTGAGTAAATGTTGAATGAGAGATTAAGAGACGAGCAACGTGAATGTTGAATACGTAAACGATCCTCGTGAATCGTATTCATGTCGGATAAATGATCTAAGTGTACAATGGTTGTATGACTTGGACGTAGCGAACAGTAATAAGAGTAATGAAAATTCGATATGGGTCGGATACAGAACGAATATAAGCGTTAAACACTTTAGCCGACGTGAGGGTTGAGTGTACGCGAATATTAAATGGGTAGAACCTACACTCCGTGTATGGTTTGACCGCAAGGTAATGAAGAATGAAGAAAATGAATTAAAGACAATACTGTATAACGTAAAGAAGCCGAGTTAATGATTATAACTTGGAGGACGTTCCGAGTCGAAATAATCGGACATTGTAAGATATGAATAAGGTAACATAAAATGCTCAACGCTATGAATGTGTAGAATTAATGTTGAATGATCGTTCCAAGTATACAAAAGACTATATGACTTAGGTGATAAAGAACAAATCATGAGGTATGACATTTAGTTGCCAGAAAGCTACAAGGAATAAGAATTTGACTTAACAAACATTATAATTTAATAGTTCGGATAGGTTAAGATAAAGTTAGGTTGTAGTACAATTGTAACCTTTGATGGTTGACATATGGGAGCTGGGATAAACAATTCATTAAGAGAGCGGAGGTATATATGAAACTGGCTACCGATCTAACTCACTACTAAAGACAGTGTAGACGAGACGGGAACTTGTTAATTGGTTATTTGTGGGAAACCACTTGGAGTACCATATGGACTACTAGCAGAGACGCAATGTGTACTGAGTCCTAGAAAGGTTATAAGAAGAAGATAAGAATGTAAATCATCAAAGATGATGAATGTATGAATAAGACATCTCCGTGTGTCATGAAGCTATAAAGCGGTAGAAGAAAGTTGGTCGCGTAAACTTAGATTACAAGAACACAAACCCTAAGAAGTAAAGTTAAGTAAACTAAAGAATAAGTCAAGTATATGACTGATTGGTGTATATGTTATTTCCTTATGTGTTATATAGGATTTGGAATGAGCATTTCAGCGTAAGCTGTAGCTGTGCTTAAGGCAAGTTTCCTAACTTCATTCATATTATATGAATGATAGTTTCTTAAACTTCTCAGGTGTTGAACTTGAGAATTCTTGTCTATGTGCATATATGCGATGTATGTACAAGGTGGTAGTATGTAGGAGGCCTTGTGCCACAATTTAAACACTTCGGTGTTTCTATGAGATGAACTGTTTTATGATTGAACTGTTCAATATGAGTATATTCTGTTTATACATGAATCGTTATTGTTACGTTTGTGCTAATGATTCTAGCTAGACAGGATGTGTATGGAAAAATGTAGAAGAATGAAAATATTTCAAAAAGTATGTGACAAATTTTTTAAGATGATAGGAATCGAGATTATTCCTATTATTTAAGCTGCTTCATAACCTCTGTTCAGTTATTGAAGTCTTAAAAGAATGTTTAAATTCTTGAAGTTGTTTATTCAACTGCTATAACTTGTTGGGCAATTGAATGCTCACACTTGCTTTAAATAAAAATATTTTCAGCGAATGATATTAGAAAGAACTTAAGGATCCCATAAAGATTAAGCTGGTCGGTATCCAGACGAAGTTTCATTCAGTATGTGAATGAGCGTGAAGATTAAACGAAGACTTATAATGTAGAATAGCCTAATTAAACGATAGATTAGTTTAATGAACTGTTATGTATGCTTGGTGGCGGATAAAAGTTACTCTTGTAAGATGTAAAGATTAATGTAATTATCATTATTTGTAACGAATAAGGTTATAAGGTATTAGAACCTGGGATTTGAGAATGTATGTTGTTATATTTAGCTATATAATGATGTATGTTTGGAAGGAGATGGATCCTGACGTACGTAATCCGGGTGTGAGAATAGACCGAATTTTGGGGTGTTATAGAGTGGTATCAGAGCTAATATGTTATAAATCTTAGGTATGAGTACCTAAGAATGTAATCATAGGGAGAAGGATAAGAAAATCGTTGAGTTAAACGATTAAGGATGAACATCACAACGTGATCATAGTAAATCGAAATAACAGTTGTTCTATTAAACGATGGATGATTTATAGCTAATGTTATAGATGAATGGTACTACTAAGTAGTACAGGAAGGAGAACTCAGATTGAGTTATAAAGGTTAGCATACGAATTAAATAAAATTCGTCTTAAGTAAAGAGGAAATAAGAAGTTCTAAGATTCCGATTGAGGACTCATGTGATAGCTGAGTTATGTGAACCTTTGTATGTGCAGAGGTTTGTGCTTCGGTGTAACAACTGCTTAGCTTATTACATTGATAATCATTGGAATAGTATGTTGCGCTATCAATATATATATGACGAGAAGGTGAATCTTTTCTCATGTATATACTTGATAGGTAAAGAATATTAAGATAGGGGCAAGTTCTAGAAACTCATACTTATGATAAGTTTGTGACTCATAGTTATATGCTATGTTTCTGAGCCCTAAGCGTATTGATAGTCCTTGATTTATTTTTGGATTACATATTGCGAAGATAAGTTCTTAAACACATATGGTTGTGGAAAGTTACTCAACACATAGAGTGTGGTAAGTTGATGGACTATATTAGGGTATAGGAATGGTTAGATTGAAAATGAAGTATTTTCAGTATACTTAGCATTGAAGGTGCTAGAGAAGATTAAGCATTGTCATAAGTAAGACAATGAAGGAAGATGGAGAAATAGGATATTCCAAGTCATCTAGCTACACTAGATTTCTAAGTTTATTAAAATCGTGCTTACGTGTGTGTTTTTAAAAGGAAAGAATTGGTTCAACTTATGGAACCAATGGATTTTTTAAAAGAGTTATTCTTGGTATGTCTATGCTAATTTTTCTGCCTAGACAGAAGTTGATTTGAAATAACAAAATTAATTTTATATCATTAATGCATTTGATGCAAAGATGGTAAATAGATGGAGTTATTAATACAATTCTCACTTCAAGGGCTTGGAAGCTGAGAGGCTCAACTTCTTCATTGAAATTGATTAGAGGTATATCACCTTGGATAGAATTCTCTGGTTCAACATTGACAGTGACCATATTACTATTGATAATATACTTGAGTTGTTGATGAAGAGTGGATGGGATGACTCCCGCAATATGGATCCAAGGTCTTCCAAATAGTAAATTATATCATGTAGTGATTTTGAGCACCTGAAATGATATGTAGAATGTTTGTGGACCGATCTCTACTAGTAGTTCAATCTCTCACATTATTTCGTCGAGATCCATCAAAGGCTTTAATGATTGTATGGCTGCTTCGAATCCGGTTGAGATTGATCTTCATCCTTTCTAATGTGGCATAGGGGAAGATGTTTAGGGATGATCCTCCATCTATTAGCACTCCCCTGACCACATATCCGAAAGACATCACTGCTATGTGCAGTGGCTTGCAATGACCCGTCCCTTCGGGAGGTATGTCACCATCGGTGAAAGATATCACATTGTTGTTGAAGATGTGATCTACCAGATGATGAAAATTTTCTACATCCATTGTCTTGGCAAGTGGGTTCTTCTAATGTCTTCAGTAAGACATTCTGATGATCTTCTGAAAAGAATACCAAGTAAAAAGTAGATATCTATTGAGGTGCTTCTTTCAAGATTTACCCCACCTTGGCTTCATTATGACCCATCTTGCGGAGGAATTCTTCAATTTTCTTATTGGGCACTTTCCCCTTGGATCTGATGATTGGCTTCATCACTCGTTGAGGGAGATATAACAAATTTTCTTTAGATACCACTGCAGTTATGTTTAATGTTGATCCTTCAACCTCTCTATAGTTCCATGGGACTTTCTTAAGGTTGATGATAAGATGTTATGTCCTGAATGGCAATATAAATGGTTCTGGTGCAACCACCTTCAAAGGGTTTTCAACTCCTTTGAGCTTGATGGGTTGAATTGTAAGGGGTGTTGCAGCCAAATCTCCCTCAAAGGATATAACTGCTATGATTTCCTTCCATGTTTGTGATCCTAGAGGAAATGTGCTCCCACTCTTAAGTGATACGGTGTCATCATCTACAATTTTCAGGTCACCTCTGTCAATCATATTTTGGATAAGATGACGGAGTTCCCAACATTCTTCAGTGTTTTGACCGCGAAAATGGGAGTGGTATTGACATACTCTAATAGCATCAAATCTTTCTGAGCTTGGGTTGACTGGAGGTAGCAGTGCAGTGATCTTTCCCTCATTGATCACCATTCGCCAAAATTTCTTCCATCGGTTGGCCTAAATAGGTGAACTCCCTTTAGTTGGCAAAGTCTCAACGGGCTTGAGCTATTGCTTTTCTTGTAAGCTTTTCCTCTAATGTTTCACTTTCTTGGGTGAGTGGTGAAGTCTTTGTGATAAGAGAGAGTAGACTAGCATGCTCCTGACTGAACAACTATCGTGTGACTTGGTGTTGCTGTATCACCAGTTCTGTCAGTTGATTGACCTATTTGTCAAGAGACTTTAACTACCATTCCATGATGAATTAGAATTCTGAATAATCCCACTAGTCAAAATTATCCTTTCTAGTTTGGGAAGAACCACCCACGTATTTGAGGTACTTGGAGCTTTCTCCATTACCTCTATTGATCATGTTAACATCCTCTTCCTTGTGTTGAGGAAAAGGGTTATCTTGAACATGTGGTTGTTCGGGTTTGGTCACCATGATCTCAATACTTTCTATTAAGTCCTGGATCTTATGCTTGAGGGCCCAACAATCCTGAGTGTTGTGGCCTAGAGCTCTAGAATAGTAAGCACACTTCTTGTTTGTGTTGAAGTCATTTCCACTTGGATTGGTTGGTGGAAGGAGATGAGTGATTTTCTCCTGAGCTGTTAGAAGTATGAAAATATTTTCAAGTGAGTCCCTTAAGGGTGTGAAAACTCTTGAGCGTCTGACTTCTCCACTCTTTGGTAAGGGAGGATTTGAGGATTGCGCTTGAAAAAAGGAGTAGTTTATCCTTTGAATAGGCAAGTTTTGATTGCCTTTTTTGTGTTTGTCCTTGCAGTATCAAGGAAACATCCTCTTCTTTCTTCTTATGGACCCTTCGGGGCTTGTTACCATAACTTTCATATTGGATATGCTCAACTACGACTTTTAAAGTAGCGAGGTCTTGAATCATCCCAGACTTCAATCCCATTTCTGCCATTTCTCCATGCTTGATCATTTCTGAGAATAGTTTTCCTATTCAAACTAGGACCCTCTCATAAAATGGAGCTTCTTGAATATCTATAAAGGTTATCACCATCTCAGTCTCTGTCATGGATGGGATTACTTGAGCAGCCAGACGCCTCCATCTTTAGGCATACTCTCTTAATCACTCATTGACTTGCTTCTTGACTTTGGTAATTTTATACCTGTTTGGAGCCATCTGAGTTTGAAAGCTGTATTGTCTGAGGAAAGCTTGGGCTAACTCCTCTCAGCTATAAATTTGGGAGTTATCCAATCTGGTGTACCATGCTCTAGCTTCTCTAGTCAAACTTTTCTAAAATAGATGCATTATCAGCTTTTCATTCTCGGCATAGGATCCGAGCTCTCTAATGAACACTTTTAAGTGGGTGTAAGGATCACCCAATCCATCATATTTCTCGAAGTCAGGAGTTTTAAATTTCTCCAGATAATGAACCCCGGGGATGATGCAAAGGTCTAAATAGGAAACACTTCCGTGCGTTCCAATACCTTTAATGGACCGAGTGTTCTATTCCATTTGTAGAACCTTCTTTCGAATATCACTGGTGTAATGGCCCCAAAATAGGTCAAATCCACACAGCCTATTCTGAGTCGCCACGAAATACACTCAATGCAATTTCCAAATACAAACTTCATTATTACAATCGTCGTGCAAAATACGACAACACATATGTTGTGAGTTTTAATACAAATAGATACCAACTGACTCTCATCCTTTTACCTAGATAGCACCTCACATTGATACCTTACAGTGGTACCTTAAATAAAGTTACAGTCGATAACTATTTTAGAAATTAAAATCTTTGGAAAATGCTCAAGGAAACCTTCGTACATGGGAGGCCATGTATCTAAGTTATAATAGATATCATATGATTCATGAATTATCCTTGGTTGACCCAATAGACCCCAAAGAAAAACGAGAAGATTACTATCATGTTCTTTCCAATGGTGAGACTTCTCTTACCATATAAATATCTCCATAGCCTTCAATTGAGAATTATATTTCAACCAAACTCCAAGATTATATAGGTAGTGCTGATAGATATAATCAACAAGTGGATGTGCACAACCTTGTATTATAATAGCACGAAGTCGTAAGTCATTAGACATCTTGTATGATAGTGGCAAAACACCCTTCTAAAGTTACCTCACCCTATTCGGTTCACCAAAATCAATAGTTAAATGACGTATAAAATATGACACACTTATCTAATATTCTTAATAAAATAAGTTCCATACTGTTTTATGGGAAACCTCAACAGCTATAGACCACCGTTCTATTTCCCTGTTACCGTCGCTCGACCCAGCTACACTCTTATTACCTGAAAGGAATTGTGAAGCAAAATGGTGAGCACAAATAGCCCAGTAAAGAAAATCATGACTAAAGATAATTAAATTATCAATAGCCTTCGTTAGTAATAAATCAGAGATTTAGAACACATGGTAGATGATAAAACTTTTCAACCATAGTTGCAGCGGAACGAGCAATGCATTAGAAGAGTCAAATAGACCGTAAAGTCTATTATCTTCTCCACGTTAAAAGTCCACCAACAATGTTTTATCCCTGTAACATCAATCAAAAGTTTCTGTCCACAATCATGTGAATAACTCATAATCATAATTGTGGTTCTAAATTCCTCTTCGCACCCAGGACGAATATAATTTTCATCACCTATATTTACCTGACACATCAAAGATCATGGTTATACCAAATCACAGTTCATGTTCATAATCATACTAATAAATTCATCTTTGCACTACGGGCCAAATATATTCATCAGTTCATCTTTGCACTACATGCCAAAGATATCCAACAACAGGTCATCTTTGTGCTGCAGGCCAAAGATATTCAACAACAGGTCATCTTTGCACTACAGGCCAAATATATTAATATCTCAAAGAAATACATAATCATTTCAGAATTTATATAAACAATAATTATAACCATGTTGATCAATTCACCTTTGCACTTAAGCTAAAGATATTCAATTGCAAATTCAATGGTCATGATCATACCAGTCAACAATTCAACTTTGCACTACTAGCCAAAGAGAACTCATAGTCACGATTATACCAATAATCTACCCACTTTTACACTAAAGTGAAAAAGAAATTTCATCACCAGGATTATAAAAATGTTATATATGATAATAAAAACAATATGATCAAAATATGAATTTATCTTTGTGACATCAATCAATATACATCTTGAATCAAATATTCATTTTTGCACTACAGACCAAAGATATTCATTCATATCACCAGTTGGTCATGTTCATCTCAACACCTGTCCATCTTTACACTACGGGCCAAAGATATTCATCAGGTACTCATTCATCTTTGCACTACAGGCCAAAGATATTTAATTATATCATCATTTAGGACTGAAGATGATGAAAAATATCTTAAAGAAACGAATCTAGTGAGATAAAAGAACAAAAATTAGGGATTCGTACTTTAGATAATCCAAGTTCAAAAATACTCCGTAATAAACCGTAGTGGAGTAAAATTCAAGAATGAAAATCACAACATGGATAAAATCAAAGATAGTAACCATATAAAACATCTTAGACAAAGAAGTGAAAATTTCATTTTTCTGTGAATAGTGATGTATTCGTGAATAGTGTCGTATTCGTGAATAGTGTCGTATACGTGAATAGTGATGTATACATGAATAGTAACCACGACACGAAAAGGTAATAATTCCATAAAAAAGCCATACTTCGTGAATAGTACTCGTGAATAGTACTGTATTCGTGAATAGTATTGTATACGTGAATAGTATTGTATACGTGAATAGTAACCTCAATATAAAAAGGTAAAAATTTCACAATAAAATTCATACCAATATTTCGGCATAATGACATTGAAATAAAAACATCATTTACGAAGAAAAGAACATCCCTTACCTCAAAAGAACAGTACTTATAGCTGAAATATCAGGTATAAGGCTGAAGAAAACTTGCACTGAATAACAACTCTCAAAGTATTTAAATACTCACAAAAATATGATCGATAATATAGAGAGAGAAAACTTCTGATTCTGGTGTGATTTTTAATTTCAACTAAGCACCCTATTTATAGGAAAATGCTAGAATGCTAAAGCTGACTAAAATTATTAAAATAATATTTTTTTTCAATAATTTTCTACGCACACCTCTTGGACCAAAATTCAGTCATCACCAGTGGGGCCCACCAAAATTCAGATTTTTCACAGCAACCAAAAGTGGGGCCCACCCATATTTTTAATAAAAATATTTATTTCTAAAACTTTAATAATTCATAATAAATAGCTCATTTATCAGAAAAATTTAAATCTCATGTCTATTCTATGGGAAATTTAATTCTCTACAACTTTGTAGAAGAAAGCTTTTTCAAATTCCAATCAGAAAATGTCCAAAATCTACATACGGATGATTTTTAACACATCTATTCCGACAAAATACTGATAAAACACATCAACACTAATTCTTTCATTTATATTCACATAAAAATAAATATTTTCTTATTATATAAATTAATATTTAATTATTCATAAATAATATTATAGAATCACAATTATGACAACCAGATCGTTCCTAGAAAAGAGGGGGCTTTCCAATAAGGATTTCTCCTTACTGGCGCGTAATTAGGTGACCAAACCCTTTCCTAGACAGAACTTTCTTAGACATTACCAATAATACTATCAAGTAATATTATTCAAATAATATGAATTATTTATCTGATAATGAGAAATACTGTGCAGTGACAATTATTGAAACAATAATAATATAAAATATTAACGTAGCTATTATTGAATCAATAAAATAAAATATTGAACAATAATTACTGTAACAATTATTGAGTAGTGCATTCTTACTTAAGAATCAATAATTCAAAAAAATTATGCAATACCGTGTGCTACTTTGCAACCACGCGTATTACTGTATTTTAATTACCAGGTATTCCAACAGTATTAATGGTAACAATTACGCCGTTATTTATAAAAACTCATACTTGTCGTTTTCTACACCCGACAATTATTCTGTCATGGGGCCCACAAATGGCTGCGCCGTCATACGAATATTCCCCGACAACAAGAATATTCCATGACCAAACGAATATTCCCCGACAACAATGAATATTTTATAACCACTTACTTATTTTGTAAAATTTTCACATTTCACCCATAACTTTAAACTTTTATCAATTTAACTATTTACTAAATAGAAAAATTGAATACTTTTATTTCATGAAATTCGGGGTCTTACAACTGGTGTCTTGATTTTCTTTAAGATGGGTGATTTCAAGGGTTCTGTTGGTCTTATCAGTTTGAGACTCATGTATTAGGACTTCTCTGTCCGGACCCTGGATTCCTCCCTGTGCAGAGGATTCTATTTGCCTGGGTATTTATAGACTGGAGTTAATTTGTTTAGTTCTTTCAGGAGAACAACCAACTCTATTATTTGATTGCTTAATCCTTCGAACTCCTCACAAGAGACAAGAGTGTGAATAGGCTGGGCACTTGTAGTCGTGTCTGACTGTGGGCTTAGCGCCTTTCTGGACTATGAACGGGTAACAGGATCAATCGTTTCCCTACAAATAGACTATGTAGTTTAGTCCGTGAACACGGGGAAATGTTACATGCTATGTAATGTGTCCATTTTTTAGGAGTGTTTTAAGGTTCTCCTGCAAAACGTATGTCAGTCATTTTGATGACAGGATAGCATGACAGGTCTTGATATGAAAAAGGAATGCATATTTACATACTCCTTTATATTTTCCATTACATTGAGATTGACATGAAAATGGAATTATAAGTAATTGAAATGGGAAGGTATGAAGAGACTTCCCTCGGCATTTGGTTTATCAGAGGTTGACCTATCTTAGGCTACTCATGTGGCTTTTCTACATGAAGGTCCCTAGATCACCATAATTTTCTTGATGGAAAGTTAATCCAATCTTTCAACTGGAGCGAATATGGGTGGTGCCTTTCTTGAGCCTCGTGGAATTAGTCTTCCTATGAGTCCAGTAATCAAACACCGACGGGTTAGCCTCTTGGTGGAGGAATCACACAACATACATTCACATACATCGCGTCTCACCGTATGAAAATGATGACATGTGCGAAGCACTTATATCACAGGCAGATATGGTGTGAAGCACTAAAGTGCAGTAAATAAAGCATTAGTATACATCCATTTAATATAAATGTAGTATTCACACATAAGCAGATAAAAGTTTTTGAAAAGCTTGAATAGCAGCTTAAGCCCTCGTACTGGAATTCCCAGCAGAGTCGCCACCTGTCAACTTTGGGATTTTTATTTGTCTCTTTTTGTTCTGGTGTTTTGGTGTTCTCATGTTAGGTGAGATTTGTTTGAAAAAACAAGTTTGAAAAGGTTCGACATGTATATGTCGACGATTTGACTATTAGAGTCGCCAGCTGGTATTTTTAATTGGTTGGACCAACTCAACCGAGAAAATGTTTGCACAAAGAGCCAATGATTTGATAATGTTTAACTAGTCTGAGAAAATGAAATTCATTAAGGTCTGGGGGCTTGATTAAGCGGAGGGAATGTTTTAGACACCCCCGACTTCTGTGATAATACAGTTTGTGACGCCCCCAAAATAGGTATACATAACTCATTATGAGTCACCAAATATATGGTACATAATACAAATACGAACTTCATTATACAACTATCGTGTAACATTAGCTGAGAGTTTTAACACAAATATTATCTTCTAGACAATATCTAAACTCAAATGGAGTTCTCATTACAATTGTTATCACACTATTTTATAAAATAGTGAGGACTACTACAACCACCATCTTGGACCGTCATTCCATTCCCTGACTAGTCTCGACTACGTTCTCATTTCCTGAAGAGAACGATGAAAGCAAAAGGGTGAGCTCAATTAGTCCCAGTAAGAAATATTATGACTAAGATAATGCAGAATAAATTATCGTTAGCCTTCAATAGTGTTAAACTGATATAATACAATAAACAACAAGTTTAACTGCAGCGGAACAATCAATCCATTAGAAGAGCCAAATAGAGCATGATATCTACTATCTTCTATGATTTAAAAAGTTTATCATCAATTTTATCAGTGAGACTCGGCTCAATAAATAATCCACATCACTGAATTATCCATGCACTACAGGCTAAGGATATTCATTAGTATTACATCCACGAATTATCCAAGCACTACGGGCCAAGAATATTCGTGTTATCACCAATGGTCATGATCATGTCAACAACTATCCATCATTGCACTACGGGCTAATGAATACTTTTACCACATAATTTGTAACATTGCAGGTCATGCTTATACCGAATAATCCATGGTCATAATCATACCAATCAATAATCCATCTATGCACTACAGGCCAAATATGACTTTCATCACAATATAAGCATGATGATGATGACAATGATATACGAATTTAATCAAACAAAATCAAGGATAAATATTAAATATTTTTAATCTATCCAGAGTTTAAAATGTCCAAATTGACAACATGGTAGCTGCTTTGTGGAGTAAATTCAAGCATAACAATGTATTAAAAATGATTTGATCGGAAAAGAAATCAAATTTTGTCATGAATAGTACCCGGGGTGAATAGTGACTTAGTGAATAGTATCCCGTGAATAGTACCCCGACATTAAAAGATAAAAAAATATCAAGAATGCTCAGAATAATAATTTCATAAAAAATACTAGATGAAGCGCAAATTTCAAGGATATTCTACTAATTTCAAGGAGTATAGAAGCAATACATTAACAAAATGAGTGTAGAATTCGGAATCTGAAATGAAATAATATTACTTACATACTACAGAGTATGGAAGAAAATATTATTTTTTACGAATATTTAACAAAAATAATATCTCTTACCTTAAAAGGAGAGTATTTCTGATTGGTAGGACGGTGATATTCTTGAAGAAAACTTTCACGATTTTTTACTCTCAAAGCTTCCTTAAACTCTAAAGAAATACACTCAATATTATACAAGAAGACTTCTTTGATTCTGGTATAATTTTCAATTCTAAACTAAGCATCCTATTTATAGGAGAATGGAAGGATATTATTTGAATTAAAAATCACGGGTGCGCAGAAGGATTTTTCACGGGCGCAACTCTCTGATTTTCTAATTTACTATATAAATACTATGCAAACACTATGCATAATAAAATATAGTATATTCTATTTTTTATAAAAATCAAAACTTATTATAATACACACACACACACACACACACATCAGCATCACTAGTTTCATCCACCACCACCCGTGACTTCTTATTCCCCCTCCAAATACTATGCAGACACTATACAAATACTATGCATAATAAAATATAATATATTATATACTTTTCATAAAAATAAAACTTATTATAATATATATATATATATATATATATATATATATATATATATATATATATATATATATATATCAAAACTGAAATAACTTCTACCGACAGTTTTGAAAAATAGGTGAGTGGGGGTCCAAATAATAAGCCAAATTTACAACAAATACTTCATAAAAATCTCCTTTATTTATCTCAACGTACTTGGCTTCACAAAATACATTTTTAAACAACAATTATTCATCAATAATATAACTTACAATATTAACAACCAGATCATTCCCAGGAAAGAGGGGACTTTCCGATAAGGATTTCTCCCTATTGGCACGCAATTAGGTGACCAAACCCCTTTTCTCGACAGAAATTTATAGACATTGTCAATAATGTAAATAATAATATGAATAACTTGTCATCTCAATTATTGATTTAATAATATAAAATATTGTGACAATAATTGAATCAATAACGTGAGATACTATGTAATAATTAGTGTGGCAATAATTAAATAAAAATGAGTGACTTCGCACGTAAGCATCAATAATCAATACCGTGGGCTATTATACAACCACGCGTATTGCTATATTTTTATCACCGGGTATTTTGACAGTTAGCAGTAAAACTTTCGCCGTTATTTTTATAAAAGAAATTTATGTCATTTTCTAACTCCGACAGCAATTTCATTGTGGAGTCCATCAATGATTGTACCATCGTACGAATATTCCCTGATAAAACAGATATTTCTCGACCAATCGAATATTTTATACCAACTTGCTTTTTTTGAAAAATTATAAATATTACCCACAACTAAAATATTATATTAAACCCACATCATAATATAAAAAAAATTTCGAGAAAAATTAATCTTTATTCATAAAATGTGGGGTCTTACAACCTCATAGTTCCTACTTGATCGAGGATTTTAAATTGGCCAATGAATCGAGGATTGAGCTGTCCTCTCTTTTCAAATCTTGTAACTCCTTTCCATAGAGAAACACGTAACAACACATGATCTCCAACATTGAATTCTGCGTCCTTTCGATGAATATCAGCAGAAATCTTTTGTTGATCTTGTGAGGTTTTTATACGTTATCGGATCATTTGAATCTTTTCCATAGTCATTCGTACCAACTCCGTTCTCAAGAACGTTGCTTCACCTACCTCATCCCAGCATACTGGAGAACGACACTTGCGTCCATACAACGCTTCGAAAAGAGCCATGCCGATACTTGCTTGATAACTGTTGTTGTAGGAGAATTCCACTAATAGCAAGAACTTGTCCCAACTTCCTTTGAAGTCAAGGACACAAAGTCTTAATAAATCTTCAAGAGTTTGAATAGTCCTCTCTGACTACCCGTCCGTCTGAGGGTGATATACCGAACTGAATCGTAAATCTGTGCCCATAGCTTTCTGCAAACTGACCCAAAACTGTGAAGTGAATCTTGGGTCTCGATCAGAAACTATGGATACTAGCATACCATGAAGTCTTACAATCTCATTTATGTATATACGAGCAAGACGTTCAAGTGAATAAGTTTTTCGTATAGGTAGGAAATGAGCAGATTTGGTCAATCTACCGATAATGACCCAAATTGCATCTATACCTTGAGAAACCTTGGGAAGAACCGTAACGAAATCTATAGTAATGTTCTCCCACTTCCATTCTAGAATTTTAAGTAGTTACAATGGACCTTTTGGCACTTGATGCTCCGCCTTGACACGTTGACAAGTTAGACACCTTGAGATAAACTCCGCGATCTCTCTTTTCATATTGCTTCACCAAAATGTATGTTGAAGATCACGAAACATTTTGGTACTCCCAGGATGGATTGCAAATGATGTGTTGTGCGCCTCCATCATGATTTTATACTTAAAGTCAGAGTCGTTAGGAACACAAAGTCTGGAGTTGACTTGAAGTATTCCTTCTTCGTCGATTCTTACTTCTGGAATAGCACATTCTTGTACTTTCTTCCTCATACGCATCAGCTCTAGGTTTGTAGCTTGAGCAGCTTTAACTTTATCAACTAGAGTCGGTTCAACTATATATTTGACATCATCACGTGGATCCCTGGAGTCTATAACTCTATCTCTGTCTTTTATAAGTCATACCAAATGGACCTTTGTGTTAACAATATCGCACTCGTACCCGCATATGATCTGCTGCTCAACGCGTCAGCTACCATGTTTGCTTTTCCAAGATGGTACTGAATGGTATAATTGTAATCTTTCAACAACTCGAGCCAACGTCGTTGCCGTATGTTGAGTTCCTTTTGGGTGAAGAAATATTTGAGGCTTTTATGATCCGTATAGATCTCCACTTTCTCTCCATACAGGTAATGCCTCTAAATTTTAAGCGAAAAAACGGCTACTGCTAACTCTAGATCATGAGTACTATAATTCCTCTCATATTCTTTAAGTTGTAGTGAGGCATAGGCTATGGCTTTCCCATGTTGTACGAGAACACATCCTAACCTTCTTCCTGAAGAATTACTGTAGATGACAAATCCCTCCGAACCAGATGGTATTGTCAGAACAGGTGTTGAGATGAGTCTCCTCTTAAGTTCTTAAAAACTCTTCTCTCATTCCTCGCTCCAACTGATATTTGCATCTTGTCGAGTCAGCTGAGTTAATGGAGTAGCGATTCGAGAAAATCCTTCCATAAATCTCCGATAATAACCAGCTAAGCCCAAAAAGCTACGTACTTTTGTCACTGACTTAGGTTGCTCCCAACTTTGAATTGCTTCAATCTTCACTGGGTTAACAGATATTCCGTGATTTGATATCTTGTGCCCAAGGAATGCTACTTCCTAAAGCAAGAACTCGCATTTCTTCAACTTGGCGTACAACTTGTTTTCACGAAACTTTTGGAGTATCAGCCATAAGTGTTGTTCATTGTGAAGGCCCCAGATCTAGGTCCCAAATCACCACGGATCTGGCACTCTAATTCTATAACTATTGCGAAAGATATAAACATAAATTTTTTATACATTAAACATTACACACTATCTCCAAGGTCGAGAACCTTCACATAATACCTAAATTAATATATTATCTAACATACAATGTTATTATCATACAATACTGTTACATTTCTACCGGCACATATTATCGCAAGCTGGAATTGTCTTTGCCTTTTCCTGTATCTGACGTATTCGTCTTAATCTGCAATTTTATCATGATATAGCAATGGTGAGCAACAAGTTTGCCCAGCAAGTTTAAGTTCAATAAATTAAGGATATATCATGACGGAAAGAATTGAAAAATAAGCTGGCTAACATTCAACAATATATTTGTGAACTAGCATGAACAAATTTTCATAGTTGAACGAACTTTGAACATGAATAACAATATCTGGACCGAATGGTAATGAAGGTGTTCAGCCTTTCATACCCGATGAATTCATGCAATGTGCATAGAGTGCGAATAATTAATTCATAGACATGGTATAATCAGTAGTGATTAACCACAAACATATTTCAAAAATATCAACTCGAGGTCGAGTTAAAGAAAACTTGTCTGCCCGTTGATTACCGTTACACAATTTATTTAGCTTTGTCTGAAAACCTAATATAGAATAATACCGATCTCCAAATATTAGAATAATATCATCACAGTATAATACCGTTATATATAATTATAAAATAACCTAAACACATAACCCTATCAGTCTATACAACACATAAGACCTAGTATCAAGTCAAACTATTGCAGTCTAAGTTGAATTCGACACAACTCTGACATCTCGACGGCCTAGTTGGATAATTATCCAACCTATTTTCCTTAAGACTTTGTCTAAACGTATCACAATTATCTTATATAATTTCTTTATCAGTCAAAGTATTTTTTAAAGGCTCATAATAATTTTCAGATAATTATTACCATATATCATGATTTTTCAATCATTAATATCATATTTAAATATTTTAATCTTATATATTAAAAGTTCTTCTTTATCATCTAATAAGTCAAATACTAATCCAGCAACCTGGATTATCCAAACATACCAATCTAGCAACCCAGATTGCAATCCAGTAAACTGGATTCCATTCCAGCAGACTGAATTTGCTAATTCTTCAATCTAACGAGCTGGGATACCATATCCTTTTCACGAAAATACTAAATCAATTTATTATTTTTCTATCTTTTGGCTAAACATATATACATATATTTCATACACAAAAAGTATTTTTTCATAATTTTTCAACTTCCTTTAGTATTTTTCAAAAATCATTTTTAGCGTGTAGCTTAAGAAATTAGCCCTATCATGCTCAACTCTAGAAATTCTTATCTTTTGACATAATTTTATACATGTTAACGTGAGCCTCCAGTTTAAATTTCGTGGCCATTGGAGTTATAGAACTCCGATTATAGCCGTTTTTGTCAAAAAATCACAAAAATTGAAATAGTCATAACTTGGTAATTTTAAGTCGGAATGAGCTCATTTTTGGAAAGCATGTACTTTATACCATATATTTTCATGTCCCAAGAAGCCTGAATTTATTTCATAAATTAAATGGCCGAAAATGCCCTTTTATAATTTGGAACAGTATCTTTTTGTCATTTTGCAGTTTTTCGTGCTATACGGAAATATACAACTCCTTTTTCAGTGATTCCACTTGGAGATGTTAGCAAAACTTATCATATTATCATCTCAAATTTTTCCAGATTTTTTGAATGTCAGAAAAATGAGAAAACTGCCCCTACCCTTGACTGTCCAAAAATAGTATGTTTTCCTTTATAGGACACGAAACTGTTTTTTCTAAAATCGTCACTACGGACTGTGTACTCAACATTTTTGAGTGATACCACTTAGGTTTAGTAGTTAACTTACATATCTAGCACATCTCTCTGACGGGTCTCAAAAAGAAGGTGTACATAAAAACGGTGGAAATCCAAAGTACATAGAAATTTTATGGCTTATAAACTAGAAAAATCACTTTTCTTTACTTTTGATTTCCATACAAATCAACACCCAATATGGGTATATCTAAACAATACACACTCATTAACTTGTATATTCATGGTTTTTGAGTTTAGAAATATATATTCAAGTTTTAATTTATAATAATCAAAAATACATAACAAAAGGTATTTATACATTTGGTTCACATGCTCTCCTTCTTCTTCTTCTTCTTCAATGGATGAACTTTCTCTCTCCTCTTCTCTCTTCTTCCTTCCTTTAATGGCAGCCCTCTCTTTCCTTTTCTCTCTATAAGTGTCGTTAGTCTCCTCTTCCTCTCTCCCTCTTAGTTCTTTTCGTTAAAACATAAGAGATAAAAGAAAGAAATATCTACTATCTGTTTTTTTTCTCCTCCACAAGAAAACCACCCATGTGGCATTCTTTTCTTCCACCACAATCTTGCATCCTCTCTCTCATTAATCACCACATTGATATATGTGGAGAAATTAGTAACATAGTGGCTCCTTAATTAATGTGCCACATAGCTTACATTGGAAAAATCATTTGCCACATGTGAAGCATAAAATAGATGATATGTTTTCACCATTTCCTCTCCTTTTCTTCCTCATCATATCCAGCCAAGTGGCCTTTATTTCACCAAGTTTGCTTTCTTTTTTATTGCTTCTTTAATATACCAAATGTCCAAAATGCCCTTCCTTCATTGGTTTTAAAAATTAGGCCACTTTCTTTAATCTTTTGGGTTTTCCTAATAATTCTTTGGGATTTCCAATAAAAATACTTGGGCCATGAAAATAGATTAGGTCCAATACTTTTAATTTTATCTTTTCCTAATTATTTAATTAGGGTTTTCAATTCCTCAATTATAACCTAAATTGTAACGCCCCGAAAAATCGAACTTTTTGTAAATACTTTTATAATGAATAAAATAATATTATTTGTTATTATCATGTGTTAGTAAGATGAATGTCGTTCTATAACCTAGAAATGTCGGAACATCGTAGTATTTTTACTACGTGAAGGAATTAAAGTGTTTAAATTTTCAAGACGAAAATAAAAGCTTTTCGACAAATTTTTCAAAAAATACTATTCATCGATTTCCGCTTGGGAATTATTTTTGAATTTCCAAGAAATACGTAACGTTATAATATCAAGGTGAGATGGATTATGTAATAATAATTCAAGCATGGAAGACGTTATATTTCACATGCGAACTTAAAATTAAGAATGTTGAGAATTAAAGTCTAATAAAATGGAATTGTGGAATCTTGTATAAAGTGCAAGTCCAATGAGAATTAAGGGGAAAGCCAAACATGTAGTAATGATTAGCCGAGGTAATTACTAATGTAAAGCTCAATGCAAATTAATGCAAGCCCAAAGATAAGATAAGCAATTTAAAACCTAAGCTTATGTAATGATCCAATGGGTAAAGCTAGATCTATGGGGAAACCCATGGGTGAGCTTGGTGACTAAGACCTTTATGTAATGACCAAGTATTAAGAGTAGGGGACAAGTTTACTTAGTGGTTAAGAATGGAATAGTAAGGAGGTCAGCAAGGAGACGGGATGTCCTAATGACTCTCATACCCTAACCTTGGAAGCTCTATAAATAGAAAGCTCATAAATCATTTTTGCTTGTTCAATTATTCAACAACTTTCCTTTACAATGCAACTTATTGGTTAGAGAGAATAAACGCTTATAAGTCCAAACATCATTTGTTAGATTTTCAAGAAGAAGAAGTTAGTCATCAAAGGTAAATGATCTTATCTTTTCTATCTCTACCACTATAGGGTGATAAGAGAAGTGTAACTTAATGAACATGTATGTTAAGAACTTATAAAGATGGGATAATCAATGGAATTAAGCTGAATAAGTAAGGGCTGAGAAATTCAAACCTAAATAAGTTATAAACTTATGAAGAACATTGATTAATAGTCATATGATTACTTTAAGAAGTTAGTATGATTCATAAGATGCAAGAATGTTGGATAAATGACTTAAATCAATAATAAGTCATAAGGAAATGAAATTTTGTAAGTTATAATTTGTTAAGTTATGAACTTATGAGGAATAAGCCATAACATAATTTAAAGATAAGTTGTTAAAATATGTAGGTTGAGATGTCTAGTTAATGAAATGCATCCATTTGGAATGATGAACAAATCGTTAGTAACGAATTTTTCCCGGAATTCACACGATTGGACGATAATCGTCGAATTCGTGAAATTCTCGGAATGGAAGTCAAATTTTGTGTTTCAACTCGGAAACATTGGTTTTCGATGGAGACGAGTCATATTTGGCATTATAGAGTTGTGAACTCGAAAATGACCGGATTCCTACTTAGAACGAAGAAACGAGCGTTGAACTTTCACGAACGTTTATCATTTTCGTTAAAAATAAACTTGTAGGTGAATTTTTAGCTAATGAAGTCGAATAGATAAAATTCTTACATGAACACGTAGAGTATGTAATTTGTGAATTGTAGGTTCTATAACGAGCCAATTCGGACTTATAACGAAGAAGTTACGAGCCCGAGAATCTCACAAAGTTAAAAATTTGTCAAAATTGACTTATGCACAGAGTCCGCGCCGCAGCGCGACTCAAGGCATAAAAGACCACGCCGCAGCGCGAGCCCGGATCATGGAGTACTATTAGTTGGCGCCACAGCGCGGCTGAAACAAAGGAAGCTAGCGCCGCATCATGAAAGTTTATGAAGATAATAAGAAAGGTAGTTGACTAATGATAAACCTCAACATTAATGAACTTATTATAACATGGATTAAAGTGTTTTAACCTTAAAGTATAATCACTAAAGGTTAAAGGTAATTACTGGATTGTGAATTAAATTGTAATGTAAAGCGTAACAAAAAGCCGGAACCAATATTAACAAATCTAATACGTAATTAGATTGAGAAGAAGGGTAAGATTCTTTAGGAACTATGTATGTTACTCATAACCTAATGTGTTATGTGATGTTATCATCTATTGTAGAGACCTTAAGGACTTAAAGTGCACGTGTTATAACTGTAGCAGACGCTAAAGGCAAGTATTCTAACCCTTGGTTCAGTTCAATCTAGACAAAGCTTTATGATTCATGTATTCTTACGCATGAGTTAATGTCTGATGAAGTCAACGCTAATTCTTTCGGCTAGACTTATGATATGTTGGATTTCTTACAATCTATCCAAGTATTGAAAATGATTTACCAAACTAATATTGGTGGGGTTTTCAAAGGGAGACTGAGTATGCTAAATTGTTTTGTCGTCAAACGACAGGCGCGTGAGGTTGCCACAACTTAAACGTATACACGTTTAATGAATGTAGTGTTGATCAACATAGAGCACTATAGGCTGATCACCTAGACGTGCTCGTAAGCTATGCCGGACTTAAGGACTTAGTGTCGGGATGTCCTTTTCAAAGAACTCATGAAATGCTCATGGTCTTAGACCGGAATTGATGGTTTACTGAATATTGTTGTTATAAAACGTTTTGAATGAAAAGAAGTGCTATTTTGAATTATCGATAATACTTCGTAACTATTGTTCAGTTATTGAAAATATATGATTCCTATGTTTCAAGCATGCTGCTTTATTAGAATTGTTGTACTTGCTGAGCTAGTTAGGCTCACTCTTGCTTGAACCATATGAATGCAGCTAAGATCGAATGGACCGACGGATTTGGCCAAGATAAAGGGAAGGCTAAGGCGAACCCGTAGATTACTTATGTAATAGTAGAGGTTTGTGATGATAATATTTGCTATTATGACAAGGATAAATGTAACGGTTATAAAGAACCTAGGGGGAGGTAAATATTATTTTAAAAATATATAAGACATATTCGTTCTTTTGAGGCATTTCAATTGAATGTTTGTGTGAACTGTAGCACTGTGTAGCACAATCCATCGGGTTGGAAGATACCCAGATTTGGGGGCGTCACAGGTTGGTATCAAAGCCTTAGGTTATAAGACTTAAAGGGGGGATTTAAACCTTAAGTCATAACCTTAAGAAAAGTTAAAGAAATAAAAGATGAAAATTAACATTATTAAAATGCATTATATATGTTATGTGTTTTTATTATCCTACTGACGTGTATTAATCAAACTTATTTGTGTTATTGTAGATGTCAGACAAAAATAGAGACGTACAGGTAGTCAGCGAAGGGCCGATTAATCAGATAGAGATCATACCAAACCCCTTAGAAGTAGAGCCCGAGGTAGTAGTGGTTTAGTCTAGAGACTCAGAGAGCTTAGACCTTATGTCCGTGTTCGACGGTATGCTAGAAGAAGAGGTGGAGGTATTGTCCTTCAACCAAGTAGCAATAGCAGCAGAGAAGGCTCCGGGGGAGTCAATGATGTCACTTTTTATGTCAGTGTTGGATAGAAATATCCATTACTGTCAGGAGGTTAAGGAGCTGAAAGTAGAGGTCCAGGTTGTCATAGAGGATAAGACAGACGTGGAGTCCATGTGGGAGCAGGAGCACGATGAAAGGATTTTAGCTAAGGACAAGGTCCATGAGCTGAAATAGGAGGTCGTTGAGGGAGCTAAAGACCAACAAGAAAAAGATAGGGAGAATATCCTATATTCATAGGAGTTCTTATGCAGATTTCCAGCAGCAGGTAGCTGGTTATCCCATAGAGGCGGGGAAGACGCGGCATACTATCAGCCGTGATATTATTGCTGGTCTCGCCAAGGCAGATTTTGATAATGCCTTAAGGCAGATGTAATCTAGTAGTAGCTAGAATAGTTTAGATATGTAAATATTGTGTATCTAGTAGTGACGTAAGACCCTCTTTTGTATAACAAATGGTAGTCTTTTGTAAATCCCAATTTTTGGAAAGCAATTGTGGGAAAGTAATGTAATCAGCTTAGGCTGTGTAATGTAACCGATGTAGTGTTATACTATAATAAATCAATATAAGTCATTTTTAGAAAATATTGAGTAATGAATGTTTAAGTTGTTGTTTAAAATTGAATAATAACTAACTAACAGAAAATGAATAATAATGAAATGTGTGGTTTATTATAACAGCAAAATGCCACCAAGAAGAGTACCACGTAATCAAGGCGCAAACGTAAATCAATCGGAGGGAGGTCCGGTTAACCCCATGCAGGAGTTTGTAAATCTTATAACAGCAACGTTTAATAGAATTGGGGCTAACATCCCTGTAAATCTTGGTGTAGTACGAGCTACTACGTTTAAGGATTTTAAAAGCGTGGGTCCGTCGGAGTTCAAAGGAACTACGGACCCTATCGAAGCCCAAACGTGGGTGAAGAAAATCGAGAAGGAATTTGTGATAGCAAATGTCGACGAGGCCTAGAAGGTTGCCTTTGCAACCTACATAATGAAGGGAGAGGCCAACTTTTGGTGGGAGGCCAATCAGGCTAGGGCCGAGATCAAAAATTTGATGTGGGTGAGGTTCAAGGAGATATTCTTCGAGAACTACTTTCCCACGAGCATGCAGGGGAGAATGGATATGTGGTTTTTAAATTTGAAACAAGGGGACATGACGGTTCCCCAATACACCGCCAAGTTTAATGAACTGGCGAGGTTTGCTCTACACCAAGTGGACACTGAAGTTAGGAAGGCACGACGGTTCGAGCAGGGCTTAAAATCCTAGCTCTCTAACCGTATATTCGTGTTCCAAAGTACTTCCATTGGAGCCATTTTAGAAAAGACTATAATCGCCGAAGGTGGTAGCGAGGTATTGAGCCAGTACCACAAAGATAAGAAGAATAAGGGGCAAATGGATGAGGGAGTGAAGGTCGAAGGAGCCAGCGAGAGTGGCGAGGGACAAAAACGAAAGGTATTTAACTTTGGGAATACCAGAGTGAAGCAAGGAGACCCGAAGAAGAGGATGGAGGCCTTCAAGGCCTGTGGGAAGACTCATTTAGGAGTCTGTCTCAAAGGTAAGGTCGTATGCTATAATTATGGATAGGAGGGGCACATTGTGCCTAACTTTCCAAGTCTGAAGAAGAACCACGGATGCTTTGTGTGTGGGTCAACTGATCACATAGCGAAGAATTGCCCGAAGAAGGGGACGGAGGGGAATAAGGGCACTAATAGTGGTAAGTTAACTATTAGGAGTCCAGCGCAGCCAGGTAGGCTGATGGCCCGTAATTTTAACATGACCGTCCAAGATGCGATGACCTCAGGGGACGTAGTCGTAGGAATTATTCCGATCAACGACCTAAATGTATACGTGCTATTTGACTCGGGTGCTACTTGTTCGTTTATCGCATGTGACTTTGCTAGACGACTATGATTACTTCCCAAAAAGTTTCCTATACCTTTAAATATTAAGGTAGAAAACGAAGAGGTAATTCCTGTTGAAGATATATATAGGAATTGTTGTGTAGACATACGGGGTTGTAAATTATCGGTAGACTTGATACCGATAAAGTTAGGAGAATTCAACGTAATTCTCGAAATGGATTGGTTGGTTAACCATGGGGAAATTATAGATTGTCAGAAGAAATGCGTAAATATTAGAACATTAAGACAATCTCAAGTAGTATTTTACGGTAATAAATCGTCGGGATGTTCGTGTTGTCTTACCATGACACAAACTAGGAAACTATTGAGGAAGGGGTGTGTAGGTTATCTGTGCCATGTTGTTGATACCTAGAGAGTGGGAGCGACCACAGAACAAATACTTATAGTGAGTGAATTCATGGATGTATTTCCAAGAGAATTGCCGGGTCTTCCACCGGATAGGGAGACCAAATTCATAATAGACATTGTGCCAGGAGCGGCACCAGTTTCTAGGGCACCGTATCGTATGGTGCAAGTGGAAATGAAGGAGTTGATGGTGCAGTTGCAAGAACTACTGGACAGGAAGTACGTACAATCGAGTGTTTCGCCGTGGGGAGTACCGGTGTTGTTTGTCAAGAAGAAGGACGGATCGTTAAGACTTTGTATTAACTACCGAGAGTTGAACAAGTTAACGATAAAGAATAAGTACCCTTTGCCCTGGATCGATGATCTTTTTTATTAATTGAAAGGGGCAAAGTATTTTTCTAAAATAGATTTAAGGGCGGGGTATCATCGGCTGAATGTTAGGAATGAAGACGTACCAAAGATAGCATTCAGAAACTCGTCATGGTCGTTACGAGTTTCTGGTGATGTCATTTGGGTTAACTAATGCACCAGCTGCTATGATAACCCGGGATTTCGAATAATCCAAATTTTACGAATAATTTTTTATTATTAATAATATTGAATGTTAATATTGCACTGTTTATGTAGCAACCCGATATTTTCTACGTAAATAAATAAGAAAATTTGCGTATAATTTTATTTTTTATTTAAGGATGAGGATTTGTACAAGATAATGTGTATGTGTATTTATGTAGTAAATAAAAATATATTTATTACATAAATATTTACAAATAAATTTTATTTTAGAATTATTGATTATTATAAAGTACATTCTTATAATAATTAATTTTATAATAGAAATGTTTTTATTAATTATTTTCCATGAATATATAGTCATATATTATTTAAATAATATATGGAGTGATTTTTAGAATAATTATAATAATTATTTTATTATATGAATTTTAGTACAGGTTATTAAGTTAATTATTTTACCTTAATTATTAAGGTTAAATATGACAGATAAACCAGATATGGAATTCAAACCCTAATTTCGGATTATTGTCAAGGTATGAAAATAATAATATAATATTAATTATATTTTGATTTTTCAGTGCTATGAATATGTACTGTATTTCCGTATTGATAACGGTAGGTCAATTCGGTGTATTCTGACTAAATCCTAGTAATAATGCTAAACCCTAATTTGAGATCCAAATTAGAGTGCAAGATTGTTTTATAAGTGTGTTATATAATTTATGTCGTGTATTAAATGTATTAATTAGGTGAACCCTAATTAAAATTCTAGAAACCCTAATTTCTAGAAAACCCTAAATTATAATCTAGAAACCCTAAATAATTTTTAGAAATGAGGAACCCTAATTTGAAATTTAAATTAGAGTTCGAGATTGGTTGTAATTGTGTTAATGTGATTAGTTAGCAAGTATTATAATCTCAATTGCAAATTTTGGAAATCCTAAAATTTTAAACCCTAATTTGATAATTAGAAACCCTAATTATAAATTGGTAACCCTAATTATCAAAATCGTAAATCTGAATTGTTATTTTAGCAATGTTAATGATAATTATATGATATTAATCTCTAATGTTCCTATATAGATTAATTAGAAAATTAATCATAATTAGAAACCTTAATTTCAAAATGTTAGAAACTAAAGTTTATTTAATTTTTATTTGATTTTAATTTTATTTTTTGCAAACCCTAATTGCAATTCTAGAAATTCTTTTTGTGCTAAACCTTAGGGTTTGACCCTAAGGGTTTGCAAGGATTACATAGTTGCCCTTAAATTCATATGACCAATCTAGAAATAAAAATTATATGAGAATGACCAAAAAGCCCTTTTGTCACATTTTTATGTTTGCTTGCAAATCTATATAAGATGAGAGTTGGTGACCAACTCATACCAACCCCATGTGCTAAAAATGACAGCAACAAGCTCTAGACATCAGCCATTCATGCATCCAAGACATCTATATATAGAATTAGAGAGAGAAAAATCTCATTTAGCCACTTATTTTGCCCAAATTCTCATACTTGAGCCTCTATCTCTAAAACCAACGAAAAACTATAGTATATCAGTCATATATTGAAGCCCCACGTTTATCATAACCAAATCAGAAACATAGAATCAAGAATTGCTCATTTGAAGGTATAAACAAACTCTAGAATTTCTGTCAAAAAATCTGTGTTAGATGTTGTGATTAAGTGTTAGAATATGTTGTTTATAGTGTCTAATGATGATTTGGGTTGCTAGATGTTAGATCCATAACATCTAGAGGCTCGGATTTGAAGATTTGAAAAATCTGGAAAAAACTTGGTTCTGTGGTCTGACAACGAATGTCAGAGGCCACAGATCCTTGCTCGATTATGTTTTGTGTTGTTTTTAAGTTGTTAGTAGTAGCCTGCAATGTTGTCTTTAATCTGCAAAAAGAATCAAAGTCATATCTGTTGTAGATTAAAAGTTATTTAAGGTCAAAGTGGGTTGACCGACATTGACCGGCTGTTTTTGAAACCCAGTGTTTGCCTAGAAAGTCTGACAAGAAATGTCAGGCCTTGTAGATCTTGATCTGTTATGTATTTTTGTGTTTTGAAGGTTGATAATTGTAGTATGTCATGTGCTCCGTATTCTGGAACTTTAAGTTAGCTCAGATCGTGCACAGAATGAAAGTTATGGGCGGTCAAACCTCATTGACCGACCATGACTATCGGATTTCTGGAAAACCCAGATCATGCCCATAAGGCTCTGACAAGATCTTCGTGGGCTTAGATCTGACTGTGTTATGATGTTATATAATGATCTTTGTATCTAGGTTATAGTCTGTTGTTTGTACTACAATATTATAGCACTATAGCACTAAAATATTGAACAGGTAGATCTCAGTGGGCGGTCAAACTAGGCCGGACGTTCATGAAATGCATTTTCTAGCTAACCCAGAAAACGCATGATCATGACGTCTGACGAGGTTTGACCGGTCCGGATCTGACGATTGTGTTGTGATTTAGTTGATGTTATGTGATAGATCTCTTGTACTAAATGTTGTCTATACACTGAAGTTTATATATCACAAAAACAGTACACGATCAACATGTAGTGGAAACCCGAAATTGCATGCTCGAACTGTTCTTCATTTCTAGGTAACCCAGAAATGAAGAACAGCATCTGACAGCTTGTTCATGGGCCTAGATCTCGCTGGTTATGTGTTGTTTGGACATGTTTGTTGTTGGATCTTGTAGTCATGCATTTGTACTACAATATCTGACTCATACCATTCCCAGAAACATTACGAGCTAAGAATTATCCTTGGTCAAATGTGGTACCTAGTAAATCGGCAATGAAGTTCTGGGTTTGTATGAAGAACACGAAGAACACCTATAGCGACGGTTATGTCGCTATATGTGGTCTTTAGCGACAGATAATATATTATTTTCTGAAAATTAATAAAAAAAAATAAAAAAATTAGTTTTAAATTATTAAAAATACCAAAGAAATTATAAAAAAATTATTTTAAATTTCAAAAATTAGTTTTTAATTATTTTAAATATATTTCATAAATATTTAATATTCTTGAAATATTAAAAGAATTTAATTTATTTAATTATAATATTAAATTAATTATTTAAAAATGATTTTAATATTAGAAAAATCATTAAAAATTATATTATGATATAAGAAAATTTTTTAAGTTATTTTTAATGACTTTTAATATTTTGTGATAAATTTCATTAATATTTAAATATTAATGGTAATTAATTTATTTACTAAATAAATTAATTAAAAATGATTTTATTATATTAAAAATAATTTTAAATGAAAATAAAGTGTTTAAAAATATTTTAAGTTATAAAATATAACTTTTAATATTTAAAGGATAATTTCATTAATAATTAAATATTAATAATTATTAAGTTATTACTAATGATATTAAATTTATTTAATAATTATACTAAATAATAGTTTATAAATGGGTTTATTAATTTAAAAATCATTTAAAAGGGATATAAATGAATTAAAAATATTTTAAGTTATACTTAATGACTTTTAATATTTGGATAAATGAAACATTAATACCTTATTATTAATGGTAATTATTTAGAAATGATTTTAAATGTTGTAAAAATCATTTAAGGGTAATATTAATGTTTTAAAAATATTTTGAGTTGTTATAAATAACTTTAATATTTTAGAAATGATTTCATTAATAGTTTAATACTAATTAAATATTAATGATAATAAAATTGATTAGTATTTAAATCATTTTAAATTTGATTCCAATGTTTGAAAAGTTATGATAAATCATAATAAATGTTTTAAAATTATTGTAAGTCATTTAAAAATAATATGACTGATACGTACAGATACTGAGTTATAGAATAGAGTCTTAGACTCGATAATTACCCGATAAAGTTGTCAGTACACCGACATGTTTCAAAATTTGATATGGACATAGATAATGTGATTAGATAAGTGATTATTTGTGATTCAATGGTTGTTAAATCTATGTGCCAATGTGATTAGGGTATGTGCTGACTGCAATAAGCAGTGTTATGTGTTATAGTATGTTGTTCTAATAAAACGAACGATCTTATTAATGTTACGTCGTGAGAAAAGCAATAGATCTTAATTACAAGTTGTAAGCAGCGCTTCAGGCAAGTATCTTACCTTTGCATTTTCTTTAAGCAATGGACATGAGTAAGAATGTTTCTAAACTATATTATTACTGTACAGATTATTAACCTTATATTATATATGCTTATTGCTTATCAACATGTTAGTATATGGTAATTCAGATATATATATTCTGTTCGTTAATTTCTGTAAATGGTTAAACAAGTGTCCCAACTTGGATAATCATTGTATTTAATCACATGTTGATATACCTTTGTCAATTACCCGTATATATATATATATATATATATATATATATATATATATATATATATATATATATTGAATTATAGATTATTGTTGAAACAAGATAAAACCTTTGATTTGGAACCCAGACAAGTATGAACATCCCTACACGGGAAAATTTTTATGCACCCAAGGTGGAACAGAGTGAACGATCCTATCGTTCTTGTAATGTAGTATTGATCAACGCAGGGCATAACGGGCTGATCACCCCCCGTGCCCGTAAGTTATGCCGGTTTATAGATGAATTTCTGGCATGTCACCATAACCCCAGTTATAGTCATTATGTAGTTTCAAAAATTTGAAAGAGAGTTGTTATGTTATTATTATTGGTTCAGAATACTTCACAACTATTGACTGGTTGTAGAAGAATAGTACAAAGAAAACATTTAAATCCTTTCAGCTTATATATATATATATATATATATATATATAATTGCTATTACTTATTGGGCACTCAAATGCTCATCCTTGCTTAAATTTAAAAGTTTTCAGTTAAGTGTGAACGACCAGAGAGCTCTGCTAAGAACAAAGGAAAAGGGAAGGTTGCTGAATGAACGAATTACTATGTTATGTAATAGTTTGATGATATTAAGACAATTATGATATATATTATCTATCATGGGTTGTAATGAATGTTTAAAGGTTACGTACTTGGGATTAGACTCTGATGATATGTAAATTAAATTGATTTTTATATTATTGTTATTATTATTAGTATTATTCCGCTCATAGAAATGGTATCGTGAAGAACCGAGTTCGGGTTTCAAGTACCCGAGTTTTGGGTCCTCACAAGTTGGTATCAGAGCTTAGGGGTTAAAAACCTTAGGTGGGCTAGACCTTAGGCTATAACCTTAGAACAGAGGGAAACGTTGAAAATATAAATAACTCATATAGAGTTTAAAAAGAGATGAGTTGACTAAATTCATCGTCAAACTAAATAAAATATAACTTGTATAAAACTCTTATTTGTTGTGTGTATATACTATATGCTAATCAGGATAATTTATGTGCGTAGATGTCAGGTGATAAAGGATTCGATTACCCTGGGATCGTAAAGAAGGAGTCAATATCGAAGCCGATAGCTAAAATAGAGTCTCAGAATGAAAATAATTCAGAAGATGTGGTTATTGTGGAAAATATAGTACCAGATCTGGAGATGGTGGAGTTGACAGATAGCGATTCAGACACTAAAGTTGAAGTTGATCAAGCATCAACAGAGGTGCAGAATCTGAAGAACAAGATTTCTTCTTTGGAAAGGTTGTGGGAGATAGAAAAGTTGTTGAATAGTTAGTTGCGTCAAGCGTTAATAGAAATAATGGAAGGATAAGATAAGCTTAAGATCCTAATTGGTCAGATGGGAGCCACAAGCAACACATCGTGTGCAGCTCCGGACAAGAAGGGGAAAAGAAAGATAGAAGACCATGACTTAGAAAAATCCAATAAGAAGAAATGGAAAAGAACATGTTATCTTTGCAGCTATGAAGGACATACCACTCCGTATTGTCCTGACTACAAAAAAAGAGCATGTTTTATCTGTGGGATAGAAGGTCATCAGGCGAAAAGTTGTCCAATGAAAAAGAATAATAAATAAGTAGTATAGGTTCTGTTGTGATGTAGGTGTGTTTAATGTAATATGTGAGCTAAGTATGTCTGTGAAAGGTAATATTTCCAACTTTTGTGTTAAGCCAAGTCTGTAAATCCTGACTTTTTTACTCACAAAGGGATGAATGATGTTTAAAGCATTATGTGCTATGCTATGTAAAATATCCGTTGAATTAATATGAATCTATGTTCAAGAAATAAAATAAGTTTAGAATATTAAACTTATATGATAAGGTTTAGAATGTAAGTTAAATTTATGATTTTATTTAATCAGATAATGCCGCCAAGACGTCAAACTAGAAACCAAAGGAAAGAAGGATCTGTCAACAACGTCGAGGGACAACCACAACTAGATCCGATGCAGCAATTTGTGAACATGGTAGCTCAGGCCATGCAACAGGAAATACCAGTCGCTGGAAACAAGCCAGACAACCGCTTAGCGAACTTCAAAGACTTTAAGGCTGTAGGACCACTGAAATTCAAAGGTATAACTGACCCTAATGAAGCCCAAACTTGGGTTAAGGAAATTGAAAAAGCGTTTGTGGTAGCTAGGGTAGATGAAGGGCAGAAGACTGCTTTTGCCACTTACATGATGAAGGGTGAGGTAAACTTTTGGTGGGAAGCAAATAAGGCGAGGGAAGGAGAAGGTTTAGTCACATAGGATAGATTTAAAACTTTGTTTTTTGAGAATTATTTTTCCCCTAGTATGCAGGCTAGGATGGAGGTGAAATTTTTAGAGTTGAAGCAGGAGAATATGACGGTGTCTGAATACGCCGCCAAATTCAATGAGTTAGCTAGGTTTGCCCCGCATCAGGTCGATACGGAGGCTAGGAAAGCGAGAAGGTTTGAGCTGGGATTGAAACCCTGGCTCTATAACAAAGTGACGGTGTTGCAAATTCTTACATTTGCAGCACTCATGGAGAAAGCGATCATAGCTGAGGAGGGAAGTGAGGCCATGAGCCTTTACAATAAGGAGAGGAAGAATAAGGGTAAGACCGAAGGAGCTGGAAAAGTAGGAGTTAATAGTGGGAGCAGAAGTGGAGATAACAAGAGGAAGGTGAGCAGTTTTGCAAGTGTACAAGTGAAACATGAAGGTGTTAAGAAACAGATAGTGCCATGTAAGACATGTGGGAAGAATCACTCGGGGGAGTGTTTGAAAGGAAAATTTGTTTGCTACAAGTGCGGGCTGGAGGGCCATATCTCTCCCAATTGCCCCAATCCTAGGATGAATAGTGGATGTTTTATATGCGGATCGACAGAGCACAAGGTGAAAGATTGTCCGAAGAGGAGGGTGGAGACAAGAAGTGTGAACATGGGAACTGGCAGTGGGACGTTAGCAATCACGGGACTGACTTCGTCAAGCAAGCTAACAAAATCTACTGCGAGGGTCTACAACATGACGGTTCAGGATACTGCAGCAGCTGGCACTGGAACTCCAGGTATTATTCGTATGCCTTTTATTTTCTTATGTATGATTTTCCTATATATAGAAAATTATTTTATAAAGAAATTTTGAGGAAGAATTTGAGTTCTTTTAAAAAAAATCAATTTTTTCGTGTAATCAGAAAGACAAGCTTTATGTGAGCAGTTAAAAATCAGTTCGATCAAAGTTGATCGATATCTACTTGCAATGATTATGTATGCTATGTGTCGTGTATGTATAGGATTTAAAACGGTGATTCCGGGGATGGAATCTTTATAAGGGAGGGTGAATGTAGCAACCCGATATTTTCTACATAAATAAATAAGAAATTTTGCGTATAAATTTTTTTTTATTTAAGGATGAGGATTTGTACAAGATAATGTGTATGTGTATTTATGTGGTAAATAAAAATATATTTATTAGATAAATATTTACAAATAAATTTTATTTTAGAATTATTGATTATTATAAAGTACATTCTTATAATAATTAATTTTATAATAGAAATATTTTTACTAATTATTTTTCATGAATATATAGTCATATATTATTTAAATAATATATGGAGTGATCTTTAAAATAATTATAATAATTATTTTATTATATGAATTTTAGTACATGTTATTAAGTTAATTATTTTACCTTAATTATTAAGGTTAAATATGACAGATAAATCAGATATGGAATCCAAACCCTAATTTCGGATTATTGTCAAGGTATGAAAATAATAATATAATATTAATTATATTTTAATTTTTCAGTGCTATGAATATGTACTGTATTTCCGTACTGATAACGGTAGGTCAATTCGGTGTATTCTGACTAAACCCTAGTAATAATGCTAAACCCTAATTTGAGATCCAAATTAGAGTGCAAGATTGTTTTATAAGTGTGTTATATAATTTATGTCGTGTATTAAATGTATTAATTAGGTGAACCCTAATTAAAATTCTAGAAACCCTAATTTCTAGAAAACCCTAAATTATAATCTAGAAACCCTAAATAATTTTTGGAAATGAGGAACCCTAATTTGAAATTTAAATTAGAGTTCGAGATTGGTTGTAATTGTGTTAATGTGATTAGTTAGCAAGTATTATAATCTCAATTGCTAATTTTGGAAATCCTAAAATTTTAAACCCTAATTTGATAATTAGAAAACCTAATTATAAATTGGTAACTCTAATTATCAAAATCGTAAACTTAGTTGCTATTTTAGCAATGTTAATGATAATTATATGATATTAATCCCTAATGTTCCTGTACAGAGTAATTAGAAAATTAATCATAATTAGAAACCTTAATTTCAAAATGTTAGAAACTAAGGTTTATCTAATTTTTATTTGATTTTAATTTTATTTTGTGCAAACCCTAATTGCAATTCTAGAAATTCTTTTTATGCTAAACCTTAGGGTTTGACCCTAAGGGTTTGCAAGGATTACATTGTTGCCCTTAAATTCATATGACCAATCCAGAAATAAAAATTATACGAGAATGACCAAAAAGCCCTTTTGTCACATTTTTATGTTTGCTTGCAAATCTATACAAGATGAGAGTTGGTGACCAACTCATACCAACCCCATGTGCTAAAAATGACAGCAACAAGCTCTAGACATCAGCCATTCATGCATCCAAGACATCTATATATAGAATTAGAGAGAGAAAAATCTCATTTAGCCACTTATTTTGCACAAATTCTCATACTTGAGCCTCTATCTCTAAAACCAACGAAAAACTATAGTATATCAGTCATATATTGAAGCCCCACGTTTATCATAACCAAATCAGAAACATAGAATCAAGAATTGCTCATTTGAAGGTATAAACAAACTCTAGAATTTTTGTCCAAAAATCTGTGTTAGATGTTGTGATTAAGTGTTAGAATATGTTGTTTATAGTGTCTAATGATGATCTGGGTTGCTAGATGTTAGATCCATAACATGTAGAGGCTCGGATTTGAAGATTTGAAAAATCTGGAAAAAACTTAGTTCTGTGGTCTGACAACGAATGTTAGAGTCCACAGATCCTTGCTCGATTATGTTTTGTGTTGCTTTTAAGTTGTTAGTAGTAGCCTGCAATGTTGTCTTTAATCTGCAAAAAGAATCAAAGTCATATCTGTTGTAGATTAAAAGTTATTTAAGGTCAAAGTAGGTTGACCGGCATTGACCGGCTGTTTTTGAAACCCATTGTTTGCCCAGAAAGTCTGACAAGAAATGTCAGGCCTTGTAGATCTTGATCTGTTATGTATTTTTGTGTTTTGAAGGTTGATAATTGTAGTATGTCATGTGATCTGTATTCTGGAACTTTAAGTTAGCTCAGATCGTGCACATAATGAAAGTTATGGGCGGTCAAACCTCATTGACCGACCATGACTATCGGATTTCTGGAAAACCCAGATCATGCCCATAAGGCTCTGACAAGATCTTCGTGGGCTTAGATCTGACTTTGTTATGATGTTATGTAATGATCTTTGTATCTAGGTTATAGTCTGTTGTTTGTACTACATAATTAAAGCACTATATCACTAAAATATTGAACTGGTAGATCTCAGTGGGCGGTCAAACTAGGTCGGACGTTCATGAAATGCATTTTCTGGGTAACCAAAAAACGCATGATCATGACGTCTGACGAGGTTTGACCGGTCCGGATCTGACGATTGTGTTGTTATTTAGTTGATGTTATGTGATAGATCTCTTGTACTAAATGTTGTCTACACACTGAAGTTTATATATCACAAAAACTGTGCACGATCAACATGTAGTGGAAACCCGAAATTGCATGCTCGAACTGTTCTTCATTTTTAGGCAACCGAGAAATGAAGAACAGCCTCTGACAGCTTGTTCATGGGCCTAGATCTCGCTGGTTATGTGTTGTTTGGACATGTTTGTTGTTGGATCTTGTAGTCGTGCATTTGTACAACAATATCTGACTCGTACCATTCTAGAAACATTACGAGCTAAGAATTATCCTTGGTCAAATGTGGTACCTAGTGAACCGACAATGAAGTACTAGGTTTGTATGAAGAACACGAAGAACACCTATAGCGACTGTTCTGTCGCTATAGGTGGTCTTTGGCAATAGATAATATATTATTTTCCGAAAATTAATAAAAAAATAGAAAAATTAGATTTAAATTATTAAAAATACAAAATAAATTATAAAAAAATTATTTTAAATTTTGAAAATTAGTTTTTAATTATTTTAAATATATTTCATAAATATTTAATATTTTTGAAATATTAAAAGTATTTAATTTATTTAATTATAATATTAAATAAATTATTTAAAAATGATTTTAATATTGGAAAAATTATTAAAAATTATATTATGATATAAGAAAATTTTTTAAGTTATTTTTAATGACTTTTAATATTTTGTTATAAATTTCATTAATATTTAAATATGAATGGTAATTAATTTATTTACTAAATGAATTAATTAAAAATAATTTTATTATATTAAAAATTATTTTAAATGAAAATAAAGTGTTTAAAAATATTTTAAGTTATAAAATATAACTTTTAATATTTAAAGGATAATTTCATTAATAATTAAATATTAATGATTATTAAGTTATTACTAATGATATTAAATTTATTTAATAATTATATTAAATAAATAGTTTATAAATGGTTTTATTAATTCAAAAATTATTTAAAAGGGATATAAATGAATTAAAAATATTTTAAGTTATACTTAATGACTTTTAATATTTGGATAAATGAAACATTAATACCTTATTATTAATGGTAATTAATTAGGAATGATTTTAAATGTTGTAAAAATCATTTAAGGGTAATATTAATGTTTTAAAAATATTTTGAGTTATTATAAATAACTTTAATATTTTAGAAATGATTTCATTAATAGTTTACTACTAATTAAATATTAATGATAATAGAATTGATTAGTATTTAAATCATTTTAAATTTGATTCCAACGTTTGAAAAGTTATGATAAATCATAATAAATATTTTAAAATTATTGTAAGTCATTTAAAAATAATATGACTGATACGTACAGATATTGAGTTACAGAATAAAGTCTTAGACTCGATAATTACCCGATAAAGTTGTCGGTACATCGACATGTTTCAAAAATTGATCTGGACTTAGATAATGTGATTAGATAAGTGATTATTTGTGATTCAATGGTTGTTAAGTCTATGTGCTAATGTGATTAGGGTATGTGCTGACTGCAATAAGCAGTGTTATGTGTTATAGTATGTTATTCTAATAAAATGAACTATCATATTAATGTTAGGTCGTGAGATAAGCGATAGATCTTAATTACAAGTTGTAAGCAGCGCTTCAGGCAAATATCTTACCTTTGCATTTTCTTTATGCAATGGACATGAGTAAGAATGTTTCTAAACTATATTATTACTGTACATATTATTAACCTTATATTATATACGCTCATTGCTTATCAACATGTTAGTATATGGTAATTCAGATATATATATTCTGTTAGTTAATTTCTGTAAATGGTTAAACAAGTGTCCCCACTTGGATAATCATTATATTTAATCAAATGTTGATATACCTTTGTCAATTACCCGTATATATATATATATATATATATATATATATATATATATATATATATATATATATATATATATATGTTGAGTTATAGATTATTGTTGAAACAAGATAAAACCTTTGATTTGGAACCCAGACAAGTATGAACATCCCTACACGGGAAAATTTTTATGCACCCAAGGTGGAACAGAGTGAACGATCCTATCGTTCTTGTAATGTAGTATTGATCAATGCAGGGTATAATGGGCTGATCACCCCCCGTGCCCGTAAGTTATGTCGGTTTACAGATGAATTTCTGTTTAACCTTTTCGAAAATGAAAACAATGTTCATGGCATGTCACTATAACCACAGTTATAGTCATCATGTAGTTTCAAAATTTTGAAAGAGAGTTGTTATGTTATTATTATCGGTTCAGAATACTTCACAACTATTGACTGGTTGTAGAAGAACAGTATAATGAAAACATTTAAATCCTTTCAGCTTATATATATATATATATATATATATATATATATATATATATATATATATATATATATATATATATATATATATATAATTGCTATTACTTGTTGGGCACTCAAATGCTCATCCTTGCTTAAATTTAAATGTTTTCAGTTAAGTGCGAACGACCTGAAAGCTCTGCTAAGAACAAAGGAAAAGGGAAGGTTGCTGAATGAACGAATTACTATGTTATGTAATAGTTTGATGATATTAAGACAATTATGATATATATTATCTATCATGGGTTGTAATGAATGTTTAAAGGTTACGTACTTGGGATTAGACTTTGATGATATGTAAATTAAATTGATTTTTATATTATTATTAATATTATTCCGCTCATAGAAATGGTATCGTGAAGAACCGAGTTCGGGTTTCAAGTACCCGAGTTTGGGGTCCTCACAAGTTGGTATCAGAGCTTAGGGGTTAAAAACCTTAGGTGGGCTAGACCTTAGGCTATAACATTAGAACAGAGGGAAACGTTGAAAATATAAATAACTCATATAGAGTTTAAAAAGAGTTGAATTGACTAAATTCATCGTCAAACTAAATAAAAGATAACTTGTATAAAACTCTTATTTGTTGTGTGTGTATACTATATGCTAATCAAGACAATTTATGTGCGTAGATGTTAGGTGATAAAGGATTCGATTACCCTCGGATCGTAAAGAAGGTGTCAATATCGAAGTCAATAGCTGAAATAGAGGCTCAGAATGAAAATAACTCAGAAGATGTGGTTATTGTGAAAAATATAGTACCAGATCCGGAGATGGTGGAGTTGACAGATAGCGATTCAGACACTAAAGTTGAAGCTGATCAAGCATCAACAGAGGTGTAGAATCTGAAGAACAAGGTTTCTTCTTTAGAAAGGCTGTGGGAGTTAGAAAAGCCGTTGAATAGTCAGTTGCGTCAAGCGTTAATAGAAATAATGGAAGAATAAGATAAGCTTAAGATCTAAATTGGTCAGATGGGAGCCACAAGCAACACATCATGTGCAGCTCCGGACAAGAAGGGGAAAAGAAAGATAGAAGACCATGACTTAGGAAAATCCAATAAGAAGAAATGGAAAAGAATATGTTATCTTTGCGGCTATAAAGGACATACCACTCCGTATTGTCCTGACTACAAAAAAGAAGCATATTTTATCTGTGAGATAGAAGGTCATCAGGTGAAAAGTTGTCCAATGAAAAAGAATAATAAATAAGTAGTATATGTTCTGTTGTGATGTAGGTGTGTTTAATGTAATATGTGCGCTAAGTATGTCTGTGAAAGGTAATGTTTCCAACATTTGTGTTAAGCCAAGTCTGTAAATCCCGACTTTTGTAGTCACAAAGGGATGAATGATGTTTAAAGCATTATGTGCTATGCTATGTAAAATATTCGTTGAATGAATATGAATCTATGTTCGAGAAATAAAATAAGTTTAGAATATTAAACTTGTATGATAAGGTTTAGAATGTAAGTTAAATTTATGATTTTATTTAATCAGATAATGCCGCCAAGATGTCAAACTAGAAACCAATGGAAAGAAGGATCTGTCAACAACGTCGAGGGACAACCACAACCAGATCTGATGCAGCAATTTGCGAACATGGTAGCTCAGGCCATGCAACAGGGAATACCAGTCGCTGGAAACCAGCCGAACAATCGCTTAGCGAACTTCAAAGACTTTAAGGTTGTAGGACCACTAGAATTTAAAAGTACAACTGACCCTGTTGAAGCCCAAACTTGGGTTAAGGAAATTGAAAAAGTATTTGTGGTAGCTAGGGTAGATGAAGGGCAGAAGACTGCTTTTGCCACTTACATGATGAAGGGTGAGGTAAACTTTTGGTGGGAAGCAAATCAGGCGAGGGCAGGAGAAGGTTTAGTCACATGGGATATATTTAAAACTTTGTTTTTTGAGAATTATTTTTCCCCTAGTATGGAGGCTAGGACGGAGGTGAAATTTATAGAGTTGAAGCAGGAGAATATGACGGTGTCTGAATACGTCGCCAAATTAAATGAGTTAGCTAGGTTTGCCCTGCATCAGGTCGATACGGAGGCTAGGAAAGCATGAAGGTTTGAGCTGAGATTGAAACCCTGGCTCTATAACAAAGTGGCGGTGTTTTAAATTCCTACATTTACAGCACTCATGGAGAATGCGATCATAGCTGAGGAGGGAAGTGAGGCCATGAGCCTTTACAATAAGGAGAAGAAGAATAAGGGTAAGACCGAAGGAGCTGGAAAAGTAGGAGTTAATAGTGGGAGAAGAAGTGGAGGTAGCAAGAGGAAGGTGAGCAGTTTTGCAAGTGTACACGTGAAACAGGAAGGTGTTAAGAAACAGATAGTGCCATGTAAGACATGTGGGAAGAATCACTCGGGGGAGTGTTTGAAAGGAAAATTTGTTTGCTACAAGTGCGGGCAGGAGGGCCATATCTCTCCCAACTGCCCCAATCCTAGGATGAATAGTGGATGTTTTATATGCGGGTCGACAGAGCACATGGTGAAAGATTGTCCGAAGAGGAGGGTGGAGACAGGAAGTGTGAACATGGGCACTGGCAGTGGGACGTTAGCAATCAAGGGATTGACTTCGTCAAGTAAGCCAACAAAATCTACTGCGAGGGTCTACAACATGACGGTTCAGGATACGGCAGCAGCTGGCACTGGAACTCCAGGTATTATTCGTATGCCTTTTATTTTCTTATGAATGATTTTCCTATACATAGAAAATTATTTTATAAAGAAATTTTGAGGAGGAATTTGAGTTCTTTTAGAAACCAATTTTTCCGTGTAATCAGAAAGACAAGCTTTATATGAGCAGTTAAAGATCAGTTCGATCAAAGTTGATCGAGATCTACTTGCAATGATTATGTATGCTATGTGTCGTGTATGTATAGGTTTTAAAACGGTGATTCTGGGGACGGAATCTTTATAAGGGAGGGTGAATGTAGCAACTCAATATTTTCTACATAAATAAATAAGAAATTTTGCGTATAAATTTTTTTTTTATTTAAGGATGAGGATTTGTACAAGATAATGTGTATGTGTATTTATGTGATAAATAAAAATATATTTATTAAATAAATATTTATAAATAAATTTTATTTTAGAATTATTGATTATTATAAAGTACATTCTTATAATAATTAATTTTATAATAGAAATGTTTTTACTAATTATTTTCCACGAATATATAGTCATATATTATTTAAATAATATATGGAGTGATTTTTAGAATAATTATAATAATTATTTTATTATATGAATTTTAGTACAGGTTATTAAGTTAATTATTTTACCTTAATTATTAAGGTTAAATATGACAGATAAATCAGATATAGAATCTAAATCCTAATTTTAGATTATTGTCAAGGTATGAAAATAATAATATAATATTAATTATATTTTGATTTTTCAGTGCTATGAGTATGTACTGTATTTCTGTATTGATAACGGTAGGTCAATTCGGTGTATTCTGCCCAAACCCTAGTAATAATGCTAAACCCTACTTTGAGATCCAAATTAGAGTGCAAGATTGTTTTATAAGTGTGTTATATAATTTATGTCGTGTATTAAATGTATTAATTAGGTGAACCCTAATTAAAATTCTAGAAACCCTAAATTATAATCTAGAAACCCTAAATAATTTTTGGAAATGAGGAACCCTAATTTGAAATTTAAATTAGAGTTCGAGATTGGTTGTAATTGTGTTAATGTGATTAGTTAGCAAGTATTATAATCTCAATTGCTAATTTTGGAAATCCTAAAATTTTAAACCCTAATTTGATAATTAGAAAACCTAATTATAAATTGGTAACCCTAATTATCAAAATCGTAAACCCTAATTGCTATTTTAGCAATATTAATGATAATTATATGATGTTAATCCCTAATGTTCCTGTATAGCGTAATTAGAAAATTAATCATAATTAGAAACCTTAATTTCAAAATGTTAGAAACTAAAGTTTATTTAATTTTTATTTGATTTTAATTTTATTTTGTGCAAACCCTAATTGCAATTCTAGAAATTCTTTTTGTGCTAAACCTTAGGGTTTGACCCTAAGGGCTTCCAAGGATTACATAGTTACCCTTAAATTCATATGACCACTCCAGAAATAAAAATTATATGAGAATGACCAAAAAGCCCTTTTGTCACATTTTTATGTTTGCTTGCAAATCTATACCAGATGAGAGTTGGTGACCAACTCATACCAACCCCATGTGCTAAAAATGACAGCAACAAGCTCTAGACATCAGCCATTCATGCATCCAAGACATCTATATATAGAATTAGAGAGAGAAAAATCTCATTTAGCCACTTATTTTGCACAAATTCTCATACTTGAGCCTCTATCTCTAAAACCAACGAAAAACTATAGTATATCAGTCATATATTGAAGCCCCACGTTTATCATAACCAAATCAGAAACATAGAATCAAGAATTTCTCATTTGAAGGGATAAACAAACTCTAGAATTTCTGTCCAAAAATCTGTGTTAGATGTTGTGATTAAGTGTTAGAATATGTTGTTTATAGTGTCTAATGATGATCTGGGTTGCTAGATGTTAGATCCATAACATCTAGAGGCTCGGATTTGAAGATTTGAAAAATCTAAAAAAAACTTGGTTCTGTGGTCTGACAACGAATGTCAGAGGCCACAGATCCTTGCTCGATTATGTTTTGTGTTGTTTTTAAGTTGTTAGTAGTAGCCTGCAATGTTGTCTTTAATCTGCAAAAAGAATCAAAGTCATATCTGTTGTAGATTAAAAGTTATTTAAGGTCAAAGTGGGTTAACCGGCATTGACCGGCTGTTTTTGAAACCCAGTGTTTGCCCAAAAAGTCTGACAAGAAATGTCAGGCCTTGTAGATCTTGATCTGTTATGTATTTTTGTGTTTTGAAGGTTGATAATTGTAGTATGTCATGTGCTCCGTATTCTGGAACTTTAAGTTAGCTCAGATCGTGCACAGAATGAAAGTTATGGGCGGTCAAACCTCATTGACCGACCATGACTATCGGATTTCTGGAAAACCCAGATCATGCCCATAAGGCTCTGACAAGATCTTCGTGGGCTTAGATCTGACTGTGTTATGATGTTATGTAATGATCTTTGTATCTAGGTTATAGTCTGTTGTTTGTACTACAATATTATAGCACTATAGCACTAAAATATTGAACAGGTAGATCTCAGTGGGCGGTCAAACTAGGCCGGACGTTCATGAAATGCATTTTCTAGGTAACCCAGAAAACGCATGATCATGACGTCTGACGAGGTTTGACCGGTCCGGATCTGACGATTGTGTTGTGACGTGGTTGATGTTATGTGATAGATATCTTGTACTAAATGTTGTCTACACACTGAAGTTTATATATCACAAAAACTGTACACGATCAACATGTAGTGGAAACCCGAAATTGCATGCTCGAACTGTTCTTCATTTCTAGGCAACCGAGAAATGAAGAACAGCCTCTGACAGCTTGTTCATGGGCCTAGATCTCGCTGGTTATGTGTTGTTTGGACATGTTTGTTGTTGGATCTTGTAGTCGTGCATTTGTACAACAATATCTGACTCGTACCATTCTAGAAACATTACGAGCTAAGAATTATCCTTGGTCAAATGTGGTACCTAGTGAACCGACAATGAAGTACTGGGTTTGTATAAAGAATACGAAGAACACCTATAGCGACGGTTCTGTCACTATAGGTGGTCATTAGCGACAGATAATATATTATTTTCCGAAAATTAATAAAAAAAATAGAAAAATTAGATTTAAATTATTAAAAATACAAAATAAATTATAAAAAAATTATTTTAAATTCCAAAAATTAGTTTTTAATTATTTTAAATATATTTCATAAATATTTAATATTTCTGAAATATTAAAAGTATTTAATTTATTTAATTATAATATTAAATAAATTATTTAAAAATTAATTTAATATTAGAAAAATCATTAAAAAATATATTATGATATAAGAAAATTTTTAAAGTTATTTTTAATGACTTTTAATATTTTGTGATAAATTTCATTAATATTTAAATATTAATGGTAATTAATTTATTTACTAAATGAATTAATTAAAAATAATTTTATTATATTAAAAATCATTTTAAATGAAAATAAAGTGTTTAAAAATATTTTAAGTTATAAAATATAACTTTTAATATTTAAAGGATAATTTCATTAATAATTAAATATTAATGATTATTAAGTTATTAGTAATGATATTAAATTTATTTAATAATTATATTAAATAAATAGTTTATAAATGGTTTTTTTAATTTAAAAATTATTTAAAAGGGATATAAATGAATTAAAAATATTTTAAGTTATACTTAATGACTTTTAATATTTGGATAAATGAAACATTAATACCTTATTATTAATGGTAATTATTTAGAAATGATTTTAAATGTTGTAAAAATCATTTAAAGGTAATATTAATGTTTTAAAAATATTTTGAGTTATTATAAATAACTTTAATATTTTAGAAATGATTTCATTAATAGTTTAATACTAATTAAATATTAATGATAATAGAATTGATTAGTATTTAAATCATTTTAAATTTGATTCCAATGTTTGAAAAGTTATGATAAATCATAATAAATGTTTTAAAATTATTGTAAGTCATTTAAAAATAATATGACTGATACGTACAGATACTGAGTTACAGAATAGAGTCTTGGACTCAACAATTACCCGATAAAGTTATCGGTACACCGACATGTTTCAAAAATTGATCTGGACTTAGATAATGTGACTAGATAAGTGATTATTTGTGATTCAATGGTTGTTAAATCTATGTGCCAATATGATTAGGGTATGTGATGACTGCAATAAGCAGGGTTATGTGTTATAGTATGTTGTTCTAATAAAACGAACGATCTTATTAATGTTAGGTCGTGAGATAAGCGATAGATCTTAATTACAAGTTGTAAGCAGCGCTTCAGGCAAATATCTTTCCTTTGCATTTTCTTTATGCAATGGACATGAGTAAGAATGTTTCTAAACTATATTATTACTATACAGATTATTAACCTTATATTATATACGCTCATTGCTTATCAACATGTTAGTATATGGTAATTCAGATATATATAATCTGTTAGTTAATTTCTGTAAATGGTTAAACAAGTGTCCCCACTTGGATAATCATTGTATTTAATCACATGTTGATATACCTTTGTCAATTACCCGTATATATATATATATATATGTTGAATTATAGATTATTGTTGAAACAAGATAAAACCTTTGATTTGGAACCCAGACAAGTATGAACATCCCTACACGGGAAAATTTTTATGCACCCAAGGTGGAACAGAGTGAACGATCCTATCGTTCTTATAATGTAGTATTAATCAATGCAGGGCATAATGGGCTGATCACCCCCCCGTGCCCGTAAGTTATGTCGGTTTACAGATGAATTTCTGTTTAACCTTTTCGAAAATGAAAACAATATTCATGGCATGTCACTATAACCACAGTTATTGTCATCATGTAGTTTTAAAAATTTGAAAGAGAGTTGTTATGTTATTATTATCGATTCAGAATACTTCACAACTATTGACTGGTTGTAGAAGAACAGTACAAAGAAAACATTTAAATCCTTTCAGCTTATATATATACATATATATAATTGTTATTACTTGTTGGGCACTCAAATGCTCATCCTTGCTTAAATTTAAATGTTTTCAGTTAAGTGCGAATGACCAGAAAGCTCTGCTAAGAACAAAGGAAAAGGGAAGGTTGCTGAATGAACGAATTACTATGTTATGTAATAGTTTGATGATAGTAAGACAATTATGATATATATTATCTACCATGGGTTGTAATAAATGTTTAAAGGTTACGTACTTGGGATTAGACTCTGATGATATGTAAATTAAATTGATTTTTATATTAATGTTATTATTATTAGTATTATTCCGCTCATAGAAATGGTATCGTGAAGAACCGAGTTCGGGTTTCAAGTACCCGAGTTTGGGGTCCTCACAAGTTGGTATCAGAGCTTAGGGGTTAAAAACCTTAAGTGGGCTAGACCTTAGGCTATAACCTTAGAACAGAGGGAAACGTTGAAAATATAAATAACTCATATAGAGTTTAAAAAGAGTTGAATTGACTAAATTCATCGTCAAAGTAAATAAAAAATAACTTGTATAAAACTCTTATTTGTTATGTGTATATACTATATGCTAATCAAGACAATTTATGTGTGTAGATGTCAGGTGATAAAGGATTCGATTACCCTCGGATCATAAGGAAGGAGTCAATATCGAAGTCGATAGCTGAAATAGAGGCTTAGAATGAAAATAACTCAGAAGATGTGGTTATTGTGGAAAATATAGTACCAGATCCGGAGATGGTGGAGTTGACAGATAGCGATTCAGACACTAAAGTTGAAGCTGATCAAGCATCAACAGAGGTGCAGAATCTGAAGAACAAGGTTTCTTATTTGAAAAGGCTGTGGGAGATAGAAAAGCTGTTGAATAGACAGTTGCGTCAAGCGTTAATAGAAACAATGGAAGGACAAGATAAGCTTAAGATCCAAATTAGTCAGTTGGGAGCCACAAGCAACACATCGTGTGCAGCTCCGGACAAGAAGGGGAAAAGAAAGATAGAAGACCATGACTTAGGAAAATCCAATAAGAAGAAATGGAAAAGAATATGTTATCTTTGCGGCTATGAAGGGCATACCACTCCGTATTGTCCTGACTACAAAAAAGGAGCATGTTTTATCTGAGGGATAGAAGGTCATCAGGCGAAAAGTTGTCCAATGAAAAAGAATAATAAATAAGTAGTATAGGTTCTGTTGTGATGTAGGTGTGTTTAATGTAATATGTGCGCTAAGTATGTCTGTGAAAAGTAATGTTTCCAACTTTTGTGTTAAGCCAAGTCTGTAAATCCCAACTTATATAGTCACAAAGGGATGAATGATGTTTAAAGCATTATGTGCTATGCTATGTAAAATATTCGTTGAATGAATATGAATCTATGTTCGAGAAATAAAACAAGTTTAGAATATTAAACTTATATGATAAGGTTTAGAATGTAAGTTAAATTTATGATTTTATTTAATCAGATAATGCTGCCAAGACGTCAAACTAGAAACCAAAGGGTAGAAGGATCTGTCAACAACGTCGAGGGACAACCACAACCAGATTCGATGCAGTAATTTACGAACATGGTAGCTCAGGCCATGCAACAGGGAATACCAGTCACTGGAAACCAGCCTGACAACTGCTTAGCGAACTTCAAAGACTTTAAGGCTGTAGGACCACCGGAATTCAAAGGTACAACTGACCCTGTTGAAGCCCAAACTTGGGTTAAGAAAATTAAAAAAGCGTTTGTGGTAGCTAGGATAGATGAAGGGCAGAAGACTACTTTTGCCACTTACATGATGAAGGGTGAGGTAAACTTTTGGTGGGAAACAAATCAGGCGAGGGCAGGAGAAGGTTTAGTCACATGGGATAGATTTAAAACTTTGTTTTTTGAGAATTATTTTTCCCCTAGTATGCAGGCTAGGATGGAGGTGAAATTTTTAGAGTTGAAGCAGGAGAATGTGACGGTGTCTGAATACACCGCCAAATTCAATGAGTTAGCTAGGTTTGCCCCGCATCAGGTCGATACGGAGGCTAGGAAAGCGAGAAGGTTTGAGCTGGGATTGAAACCCTGGCTCTATAACAAAGTGGCGGTGTTTCAAATTCCTACATTTACAGCACTCATGGAGAAAGCGATCATAGCTGAGGAGGGAAGTGAGGCCATGAGCCTTTACAATAAGGAGAGGAAGAATAAGGGTAAGACCGAAGGAGCTGGAAAACTAGGAGTTAATAGTGGGAGCAGAAGTGGAGATAACAAGAGGAATGTGAGCAGTTTTGTAAGTGTACAAGTGAAACAAGAAGGTGTTAAGAAATAGGTAGTGCCATATAAGACATATGGGAAGAATCACTCGGGGGAGTGTTTGAAAGGAAAATTTGTTTGCTATAAGTGCGGGCAGGAGGGCCATATCTCTCCCAACTGCCCCAATCCTAGGATGAATAGTGGATGTTTTATATGCGGATCGACAGAGCACAGGGTGAAAGATTGTCCGAAGAGGAGGGTGGAGACAAGAAGTGTGAACATGGGCACTGGCAGTGGGACGTTAGCAATCACGGGATTGACTTCGTCAAGTAAGCCAACAAAAACTACTGCGAGGGTCTACAACATGACGGTTCAGGATACGGCAGCAGCTGGCACTGGAACTCCAGGTATTATTCGTATGCATTTTATTTTCTTATGCATGATTTTCCTATATATAGAAAATTATTTAATAAAGAAATTTTGAGGAGGAATTTGAGTTCTTTTAGAAATCAATTTTTCCGTGTAATCAGAAAGACAAGCTTTATATGAGAAGCTATAGATCAGTTCGATCAAAGTTGATCGAGATCTACTTGCAATGAATATGTATGCTATGTGTCGTGTATGTATAGGTTTTAAAACGGTGATTCTGGGGATGGAATCTTTATAAGGGAGGGTGAATGTAGCAACCCGATATTTTCTACATAAATAAATAAGAAATTTTGCGTATAAATTTTTTTTTATTTAAGGATGAGTATTTGTACAAGATAATGTGTATGTGTATATATGTGGTAAATAAAAATATATTTATTACATAAATATTTACAAATAAATTTTATTTTAGAATTATTAATTATTATAAAGTACATTCTTATAATAATTAATTTTATAATAGAAATATTTTTACTAATTATTTTCCATGAATATATAGTCATATATTATTTAAATAATATATGGAGTGATTTTTAGAATAATTATAATAAATATTTTATTATATGAATTTTAGTACATGTTATTAAGTTAATTATTTTACCTTAATTATTAAGGTTAAATATGACAGATAAATCAGATATGGAATCTAAACCCTAATTTTGGATTATTGTCAAGGTATGAAAATAATAATATAATATTAATTATATTTTGATTTTTCAGTGCTATGAGTATGTACTGTATTTCCGTATTGATAACGGTAGGTCAATTCGCTGTATTCTGACTAAACCCTAGTAATAATGCTAAACCCTAATTTGAGATCCAAATTAGAGTGCAAGATTGTTTTATAAGTGTGTTATATAATTTATGTCGTGTATTAAATGTATTAATTAGGTGAACCCTAATTAAAATTCTAGAAACCCTAATTTCTAGAAAACCCTAAATTATAATCTAGAAACCCTAAATAATTTTTGGAAATAAGGAACCCTAATTTGAAATTTAAATTAGAGTTCGAGATTGGTTATAATTGTGTTAATGTGATTAGTTAGCAAGTATTATAATCTCAATTGCTAATTTTGGAAATCCAAAAATTTTAAACCCTAATTTGATAATTGGAAAACCTAATTATAAATTAGTAACCCTAATTATCAAAATCGTAAACCCTAATTACTATTTTAGCAATGTTAATGATAATTATATGATATTAATCCCTAATGTTCCTGTATAGCGTAATTAGAAAATTAATCATAATTAGACACCTTAATTTCAAAATGTTAGAAACTAAAGTTTATTTAATTTTTATTTGATTTTAATTTTATTTTGTGCAAACCCTAATTACAATTCTAGAAATTCTTTTTGTGCTAAACCTTAGGGTTTGACCTTAAGGGCTTGCAAGGATTACATTGTTGCCCTTAAATTCATATGACCAATCCAGAAATAAAAATTATATGAGAATGACCAAAAAGCCCTTTTGTCACATTTTTATGTTTGCTTGCAAATCTATACAAGATGAGAGTTGGTGACCAACTCAGACCAACCCTATGTGCTAAAAATGACAGCAACAAGCTCTAGACATCAGCCATTCATGCATCCAAGACATCTATATATAGAATTAGAGAGAGAAAAATCTCATTTAGCCACTTATTTTGCACAAATTCTCATACTTGAGCCTCTATCTCTAAAACCAACAAAAAACTATAGTATATCAGTCATATATTGAAGCCCCGCGTTTATCATAACCAAATTAGAAACATAGAATCATGAATTGCTCATTTGAAGGTATAAACAAACTCTAGAATTTTTGTCCAAAAATATGTGTTAGATGTTGTGATTAAGTGTTAGAATATGTTGTTTATAGTGTCTAATGATGATCTGGGTTACTAGATGTTAGATCCATAACATCTAGAGGCTCGGATTTGAAGATTTGAAAAATCTGGAAAACACTTGGTTCTGTGGTCTGACAACGAATGTCAGAGGCCACATATCCTTGCTCGATTATGTTTTGTGTTGTTTTTAAGTTGTTAGTAGTAGCCTGCAATGTTTTCTTTAATCTGCAAAAAGAATCAAAGTCATATCTGTTGTAGATTAAAAGTTATTTAAGGTCAGAGTGGGTTGACCGGCTGTTTTTGAAACCCAGTGTTTGCCCAGAAAGTCTAACAAGAAATGTCAGGCCTTTTAGATCTTGATCTGTTATGTATTTTTGTGTTTTGAAGGTTGATAATTGTAGTATGTCATGTGATCCGTATTTCGGAACTTTAAGTTAGCTCAGATCGTGCACAGAATGAAAGTTATGGGCGGTCAAACTTCATTGACCGACCATGACTATCGAATTTCTGAAAAACCCAGATCATGCCCAGAAGGCTCTGACAAGATCTTCGTGGGCTTAGATCTGACTGTGTTATGATGTTATGTAATGATCTTTGTATCTAGGTTATAGTCTGTTGTTTGTACTACAATATTATAGCACTATATCACTAAAATATTGAACAGGTAGATCTCAATGGGCGGTCAAACTAGGCCGGACGTTCATGAAATGCATTTTCTGGGTAACCCAGAAAACGCATGATCATGACGTCTGACGAGGTTTGACCGGTCCGGATCTGACGATTGTGTTGTGATGTGGTTGATGTTATGTGATAGATCTCTTATACTAAATGTTGTCTACACACTGAAGTTTATATATCACAAAAACAGTACACGATCAACATGTAGTGGAAACCCGAAATTGCATGCTCGAACTGTTCTTCATTTCTGGGCAACCCAGAAATGAAGAACAGCCTCTGACAGCTTGTTCATGGGCCTAGATCTCGCTGGTTATGTGTTGTTTGGACATGTTTGTTGTTGGATCTTATAGTCGTGCATTTGTACTAAAATATCTGACTCATACCATTCCCAGAAACATTACGAGCTAAGAATTATCCTTGGTCAAATGTGGTACCTAGTAAACTAGCAATGAAGTTCTAGGTTTGTATGAAGAACACGAAGAACACCTATAGCGACGGTTCTGTCGCTATAGGTGGTCTTTAGCGACAGATAATATATTATTTTTTGAAAATTAATAAAAAAATAGAAAAATTAGTTTTAAATTACTAAAAATACAAAATAAATTATAAAAAAATTATTTTAAATTCTGAAAATTAGTTTTTAATTATTTTAAATATATTTCATAAATAGTTAATATTTTTGACATATTAAAAGTATTTAATTTATTTTATTATAATATTAAATAAATTATTTAAAAATGATTTTAAGATTGGAAAAATTATTAAAAATTATATTATGATATAAGAAAATATGTTAAGTTAGTTTTAATGACTTTTAATATTTTGTGATAAATTTCATTAATATTTAAATATTAATGGTAATTAATTTATTTACTAAATGAAATAATTAAAAATGATTTTATTATATTAAAAATCATTTTAAATGAAAATAAAGTGTTTAAAAATATTTTAAGTTATAAAATATAACTTTTAATATTTAAAGGATAATTTCATTAATAATTAAATATTAATGATTATTAAGTTATTACTAGTGATATTAAATTTATTTAATAATTATATTAAATAAATAGTTTATAAATGGTTTTATTAATTTAAAAATCATTGAAAAGGGATATAAATGAATTAAAAATATTTTAAGTTATACTTAATGACTTCTAATATTTGGATAAATGAAACATTAATACCTTATTATTAATGGTAATTATTTAGAAATGATTTTAAATGTTGTAAAATCATTTAAGGGTAATATTAATATTTTAAAAATATTTTGAGTTATTATAAATAACTTTAATATTTTAGAAATGATTTCATTAATAGTTTAATACTAATTAAATATTAATGATAATAGAATTGATTAGTATTTAAATCATTTTAAATTTGATTCCAACGTTTGAAAAGTTATGATAAATCATAATAAATGTTTTAAAATTATTATAAGTCATTTAAAAATAATATGACTGATACGTACAGATACTGAGTTACAGAATAGAGTCTTAGACTCGATAATTACCCGATAAAGTTATTGGTACACTGACATGTTTCAGAAATTAATCTGGACTTAGATAATGTGATTAGATAAGTGATTATTTGTGATTCAATGGTTGTTAAATCTATGTGCCAATGTGATTAGGGTATATGATGGCTGCAATAAGCAGTGTTATGTGTTATAGTATGTTGTTCTAATAAAACGAATGATCTTATTAATGTTAGGTCGTGAGATAAGCGATAGATTTTAATTACAAGTTGTAAGCAGCGCTTCAGGTAAGTATCTTACCTTTGTATTTTCTTTATGCAATGGACATGAGTAAGAATATTTCTAAACTATATTATTACTGTACAAATTATTAACCTTGTATTATATACGCTCATTGCTTATCAACGTGTTAGTATATGGTAATTCAAATATATATGTTGATTGATTTCACAATCAATGAATACGTGCAAGTATACACGGTCAACAAGTAATAAAGTGAAAGTAGAGTATCGTTCCCACGAGGAATTATTTAATAAAAATTACCAAATACTAATTCTTTACCAAATCAATTTTATTTAAACAACCAATAATTGTGATTTCTAGATTTAAGAAAACTAAATTAAACAAAACAAAAATATTATTCTAAAAGAAAGCAAATAAACAACTAAGAATTGATGTAATTCAGATAAATAAGAATTAAGACTCCAATATCCCCAATTATGAATTATAAATCAATTATTCAACTATCCCAATTATTATATCTACTGAATTGTTAACAGGAATTCTCAAATGCCAAAAGCCCTCTTTCGAGTGATCAATTGCCTTCTATTTAACCCAGATTAATTTTGCTATATCTCTATGCAAAACAATTGAATTAAACTCGCTACAAACCCAATTCCTCTTATGTTACATGCGGCAAATAGATATTCTCATTCTATTCACAAACCTAATTATTCACTGTGCAAATAACTAAGTCACATGTCACCAAGCCCAGTTCTAACCCTAGAATTCCTTTCCCAATTCCTTCAAGAGTAACAAGGTAATTATTGATCAGATAATTAATCAATAAGCTCAAAGCAAGATGAACAATTCACTTCAACACAAATACTTAGAATAAATTAAATAATCAATTCAAAACCATAAAAAGTTCAATTGAAATCTTAATAAAAGAGTTAGTTCATAATTAATGAATTAAAACCAAGTATCCACAATTGAATAGACATTAAAAGATAAAAGTATGATAAGAGAAGATAATAGAATCTGTTGTCAGCAAATCTGATGCTCCCCTCTTGCTCATGCTCTTGATTTTCAATGATCTCCAAGTTGTTTCAATCTCCAAAATAAATAAGAACTAGGGTTAATGTCTAATCTAATGGAGTGTTTAATCTACGCTAAGCTATGTAATCTCCCTTTATTTTATGCCTTACATCATGTATTTATAGGTTACAAGTCAAATTTTTAGGTTAGGAACAAATCCAATCCAATTTGGAGTCAAAAAGGTGTCAAAATTCGCCCAAAAACGCGACCAAGCCTTCCCAGTCTCTTCCCCAGCGCCCCAGCGCTGGGCACGACGTTGGTATTCTGCCTTATAGCGCCCCGGCGCTAGAATTACATAGAGAAATAGCGCCCCGGCGCTATAAGTTTTTCTGGAATTTTCTGCTCCGATGTCCTTTGGGAAAATGGCCATAACTTCTTCGTCCGAACTCCGATTTCGATGATTCAAGATGTTCTGGAAAGAGGAGAAGTAGATCTACAACTTTCATTCTTTAAGTTTATCGAAATAAGGTCCGTAGAAATACTCAAATTGGCTCTGAAGTGACTGCTGTATAAATGGTAAGTCGAAAACGGGAATCTAGCCACCCCGAACGTCGATCCAAGTAACTTTTATCCCAATTCATACAAAACAATGTAAAACATGCATGAATGGACACAAATACATAAAAACTATTCTAAAAGACTTGAGAATAATAATAAATTAAGCCCGAATGTATCCAATTCATGTGTATAAAACTCACTCATCAAATACCCCCAAACTTAAACATTTGCTTGTCCTCAAGCAAAAATACAAAAGAACTAAAAATAAACAAACTAACTCAACTACATGAATGCATACGCATGATCTACTTCCTAATATACATACGAACCCAGTAATAAATCAGTATGATATATAGCAACAAGCCTCAAAAATACCATTGGTACTCAAACACTATATCCAATCAAGCCAAAATTCATTATCTAACCAATTAGTCAATCCAAACCTGTCATCACCCATGTTGTGTGTGTGTGCTTGTTAACCATTCTAACCTACCACAGTTCAAGATAATCACATAACAAACTTCTTAAAAGGAAAATTTCAGTTCCAATTTAATTACTTTTGTGAACATGACAACTCCGGTTAAAACTAAGCAATTACCAAGTCTAAGGGTAAATACAAGATTTATTTATACTTTTATTCAATCACGAGGGCATTTTTGCTCTTTCTCGTGTTTTTTTCATTTTTTTTTATTTTCTCATGGCTGTGCAATGTCTTATTCCCTTAGGCTTTTTAGTGCTACCTTAACGAGCTTTCGACCAACGACTCCCAAGCCATTAAGACCTTAGGGCGCTAGGTGTAAAGACAATCCCCTCGGGCTTACCTACTCAAGTAACAAATGCCACAAAACTAGACAAGCATGACACGGTGTTTATTCTTTTTTTTTTCTGAATTTTCTATATTTTTTCTTTTCATCATTTCTTTTTTTTTCTCTTTTTGTAATATATATATCCCATAGATTCCCCTAAACTTAAGCTTTTACGTCATTCTAACCTTTACCGTCAGTTCACTAATTTCCTTAAATTTTAACCAAGATTTTCCCCCAAAAACAAATTATGAAACCCTTGAACCAAGTGGATTAAAACAATTAAACTTTCAGTGCTAACCGGTTACATAAGTTTTAGACAGGTTCAGATTATCATCATGATTAAAATTAGAACTCATCATCAATTATCAACATTGTTCAAGTTAACAATTAATACCAATCTTATCATAGGCCGAGCTAAGACCACACCAACTAATCGCACAGATTCATGCAAAAAATAAAATTAAAAATTAAAAAATAAAAAATAAAAAAAATACAATTAAACTACATGAACGCATACTAATGCAACACATATATGAATATACAAATAACTACCATGTACTATATGCAACCTAAAAAAAATACAATGTTAACACAAAAAAAAATTTAACTACTATGTAGATAACTAACTATATGCAATACGACACTAAAATGCCCCCAAACTTAAACTAGACATTGTCCTCAACGACTAAATTAGAAAAAATTAAAGTAGAGGACTTCCCTGAAAATTTAGCAATCTTCCTCCTTGTCCGCTAAGTTTGGAGAATAGGCTAGGGACATGGAAAAATTGGACACCACACTTGAATTTGACTTGAATAACCTGTAAATCATGATAGAAACACTTTTATTAAATCCTAAATAAATGCAAATTCAAAACTACTAATATAAAACATAATAAAAACTAAAAATAAAAATTAAACTTGGGTTGCCTCCCAATAAGCGCTTGTTTTATAGTCTCAGCCTGACTTCTTCAATTCTCTATCGAATTTCTCTTCGAAAGTTGAGAAACCCTCCATCCATCGGAAATAATGTAACTTTTTGGAGGTTCCCATTTACGATAGCCATTGTATTAAAGTCACCTAGCATGCTTTGTTTAGATAAGATCACATTAAAGAACGTCCAACATCTAGGTATTTTTTCCATTGTGTCTACGAATAGATTCTGGCATTGAGGCTTGTCAGACACAACAATATCTTCTTCTATCTTCTCCAACTCATTGAACCATGGCTTCGAAGTTGTACTCGCTTTTACGTCACAAGGAGTATTGCCGACGACATGACTACCTAGCGGACATGGTTTTCTAAATCTAACCGGATTCTTGAACTTTGGTGGAGAAGGTACATGGGACACTATCAAAATTGGCTCATCTTCGTTGATACTCAAAGTTAGATCTTTGCCGATCTCTTTTTGTTGGTCTCCAAGTATTTCCTCTCTTTTAACATCTATATCATTTGGCACATCTAATTGCAGATTTGGTTCGGGCTCAACATCAGTCTCGTCATCCATATCATAGAGCCAAGTGTATTGAGGATGGTTGTTCAACGCATGTGCTATCTGCCCCAATTGATTTTCCAGATTCTTGATTGTTGCATTCTGACTTTGTATACTTAGCTCTATTTGATTAAATCTTTTGTCTTGTTCCTCGTTCCTTTTGTCAGAAGCTCAAATGAATTTTTCCAAGGCTTCCTCCCAATTTGAATGTTCTTCCTGTTGTAGTGGAGGTGGACACGAGAAATCCGGTGGGTATATTGGACTTGGAGCAAAAAATTGATCTTGATTGTTACTCCATAAAAAATCCGGGTGATACCCCCAATCCTGATGATAGTTGTTGGGATAGACATAACTATTGGGTAATCACCACTATACTGTACCGGCTCGAAATTGATGGCGCATTGATAACTCATATGATTTCCAGCACAATAATCACAAGTAACCGCCACACTTTGACGACGTTGAGCTTCAAAAGCTTCAAGCATCCTCGAAAGTGTCTCCATCTGTGCTGATAATGCAGAAAGTTTCTTGAGTCTGTCAATCTCCGCTCCCCGTGGTTGCGTCATGTTCGTGTATGGCCATTGATACGCAAAGTCCTCCATGGTACCTAAAAAGAGAGAAATATAGGAAGAGAATGAGAAATAAAAATAAAAATAAAAATGTTTAAATTAAGACTAATTTGATTGAAATTAATATTGGTAAATAATTATTAAATTAAGTCCCCGGCAACGGCGCCAAAAACTTGTTGATTGATTTCACAATCAATGAATACGTGCAAGTATACACGGTCAACAAGTAATAAAGTGAAAGTAAAGTATCGTTCCCACGAGGAATTATTTAATAAAAATTATCAAATACTAATTCTTAACCAAATCAATTTTATTTAAACAACCAATAATTGTGATTTCTAGATTTAAGAAAACTAAATTAAACAAAACAAAAAGATTATTCTAAAAGAAAGCAAATAAACAACTAAGAATTGATGTAATTCAGATAAATAAGAATTAAGACTCCAATATCCCCAATTATGAATTATAAATCAATTATTCAACTATCCCAATTATTATATCTACTGAATTGTTAACATGAATTCTCAAATGCCAAAAGCCCTCTTTCGAGTGATCAATTGCCTTCTATTTAACCCAGATTAATTTTGCTACATCTCTATGCAAAACAATTGAATTAAACTCGCTACAAACCCAATTCCTCTTATGTTACACGCGGCAAATAGATATTCTCATTCTATTCACAAACCTAATTATTCACTGTGCAAATAACTAAGTCACATGTCACCAAGCCCAGTTCTAACCCTAGAATTCCTTTCCCAATTCCTTCTAGAGTAACAAGGTAATTATTGATCAGATAATTAATCAATAAGCTCAAAGTAAGATGAACAATTCACTTCAACACAAATAATTAGAATAAATTAAATAATCAATTCAAAACCATAAAAAGTTCAATTGAAATTTTAATAAAAGAGTTAGTTCATAATTAATGAATTAAAACCAAGTATCCACAATTGAATAGACATTAAAAGATAAAAGTATGATAAGAGAAGATAATAGAATCTGTTGTCAGCAAATCTGATGCTCCCCTCTTGCTCCTGCTCTTGATCTTCAATGATCTCCAAGTTGTTTCAATCTCCAAAACTAATAAGAACTAGGGTTAATGTCTAATCTAATGAAGTGTTTAATCTACGCTAAGCTATGTAATCTCCCTTTATTTTATGCCTTACATCATGTATTTATAGGTTACAAGTCAAATTTTTAGGTTAGGAACAAATCCAATCCAATTTGGAGTCAAAAAGGTGTCAAAATTCGCCCAAAAACGCGACCAAGCCTTCCCAGTCTCTTCCCCAGCGCCCCAACGCTGGGCACGACGTTGGTATTCTACCTTATAGCGCCCCGGCGCTAGAATTACATAGAGAAATAGCGCCCCGGCGCTATAAGTTTTTTTGGAATTTTCTGCTCCGACGTCCTTTGGGAAAATGGCCATAACTTCTTCGTCAGAACTCCGATTTCGATGATTCAAGATGTTCTGAAAAGAGGAGAAGTAGATCTACAACTTTCATTCTTTAAGTTTATCGAAATAAGGTCCGTAGAAATACTCAAATTGGCTCTGAAGTGACTTCTGTGTAAATGGTAAGTCGAAAACGCGAATCTAGCCACCCCGAACGTCGATCCAAGTAACTTTTATCCCAATTCCTACAAAACAATGTAAAACATGCATGAATGGACACAAATACATAAAAACTATTCTAAAAGACTTGAGAATAACAATAAATTAAGCCCGAATGTATCGAATTCATGTGTATAAAACTCACTCATCAAATACCCCCAAACTTAAACATTTGTTTGTCCTCCAGCAAAAATACAAAAGAACTAAAAATAAACAAACTAACTCAACTACATGAATGCATACGCATGATCTACTTCCTAATATATATACGAACCCAGTAATAAATCAGTATGATATATAACAACAAGCCTCAAAAATACCATTGGTACTCAAACACTATATCCAATCAAGTCAAAATCCATTATCTAACCAATTAGTCAATCTAAACCTGTCATCACCCATGTTGTGTGTGTGTGCTTGTTAACCATTCTAACCTACCACAGTTCAAGATAATCACATAACAAACTTCTTAAAAGGAAAATTTCAATTCCAATTTAATTACTTTTGTGAACATGACAACTCCGGTTAAAACTAAGCAATTACCAAGTCTAAGGGTAAATACAAGATTTATTTATATTTTTATTCAATCACGAGGGCATTTTTGCTCTTTCTCGTGTTTTTTTCATTTTTTTTATTTTCTCATGGCTGTGCAATGTCTTATTCCCTTAGGCTTTTCAGTGCTACCTTAACGAGCTTTCGACCAACGACTCCCAAGCCATTAAGACCTTAGGGCGCTAGGTGGAAAGACAATCCCCTCGGGCTTACTTACTCAAGTAACAAAGGCCACAAAACTAGACAAGCATGACACGGTGTTTATTCTTTTTTTTTTCTTTTTCTGGATTTTCTATTTTTTTTCTTTTCATCATTTCTTTTTTTTTTTCTCTTTTTGTAATATATATATCCCATAGATTCCCCCAAACTCAAGCTTTTACGTCATTCTAACCTTTACCGTCAGTTCACTAATTTCTTTAAATTTTAACCAAGATTTTCCCCCAAAAACAAATTATGAAACCCTTGAACCAAGTGGATTAAAACAGTTAAACTTTCAGTGCTAACCGGTTACATAAGTTTTAGACAGGCTCAGATTATTATCATGATTAAAATTAGAACTCATCATCAATTATCAACATTGTTCAAGTTAACAATTAATACCAATCTTATCATAGGCCGAGCTAAGACCACACCAACTAATCGCACAGATTCATGCAAAAAATAAAATTAAAAATTAAAAAAAAAAATACAATTAAACTACATGAACACATACTAATGCAACACATATATGAATATACAAATAACTACCATGTACTATATGCAACCTAAAAAAAACACAATGCTAACACAAAAAAATTTTTTAACTACTATGTAGATAACTAACTATATGCAATACGACACTAAAATGCCCCCAAACTTAAACTAGACATTTTCCTCAACGACTAAATTAGAAAAATTAAAGTAGAGGACTTCCCTGAAAATATAGCAATCTTCCTCCTTGTCCGCTAAGTTTGGAGAATAGGCTAGGGACATGGAAAAATTGGACACCACACTTGAATTTGACTTGAATAACCTGTAAATCATGATAGAAACACTTTTATTAAATCCTAAATAAATGCAAATTCAAAACTACTAATATAAAACATAATAAAAACTAAAAATAAAAATTAAACTTGGGTTGCCTCCCAATAAGCGCTTGTTTTATAGTCTCAGCCTGACTTCTTCAATTCTCTATCCAATTCCTCTTCGAAAGTTGAGGAACCCTCCATCCATCAGAAATAATGTAACTTTTTGGAGGTTCCCATTTACGATAGCCATTGTATTAAAGTCACCTAGCATGCTTTGTTTAGGTAAGATCACATTAAAGAACGTCCAACATCTAGGTATTTTTTCCATTGTGTCTGCGAATAGATTCTGGCATTGAGGCTTGTCAGACACAACAATATCTTCTTCTATCTTCTCCAACTCATTGAACCATGGCTTCGAAGTTGTACTCGCTTTTACGTCACAAGGAGTATTGCCGACGACATGACTACCTAGCGGACATGGTTTTGTAAATCTAACCGGATTCTTGAACTTTGGTGGAGAAGGTACATGGGACACTATCAAAATTGGCTCATCTTCGTTGATAATCAAAGTTAGATCTTTGCCGATCTCTTTTTGTTGGTCTCCAAGTATTTCCTCTCTTTTAACATCTATATCATTTGGCACATCCAATTGCAGATTTGGTTCGGGCTCAACATCAGTCTCGTCATCCATGTCATAGAGCCAAGTGTATTGAGGATGGTTGTTCAACGCATGTGCTATCTACCCCAATTGATTTTCCAGATTCTTGATTGTTGCATTCTGACTTTGTATACTTAGCTCTATTTGATTAAATCTTTTGTCTTGTTCCTCGTTCCTTTTGTCAGAAGCTCTAATGAATTTTTCCAAGGCTTCCTCCCAATTTGAATGTTCTTCCTGTTGTAGTGGAGGTGGACACGAGAAATCCGGTGGGTATATTGGACTTGGAGCATAAAATTGATCTTGATTGTTACTCCATAAAAAATCCGGGTGATACCCCCAATCCTGATGATAGTTGTTGGGATAGACATAACTATTGGGGTAATCACCACTATACTGTACCGGCTCGAAATTGATGGCGCATTGATAACTCATATGATTTCCAGCACAATAATCACAAGTAACCGCCACACTTTGACGACGTTGAGCTTCAAAAGCTTCAAGCATCCTCGAAAGTGTCTCCATCTGTGCTGATAATGCAGAAAGTTTCTTGAGTCTGTAAATCTCCGCTCCCCGTGGTTGAGTCATGTTCGTGTATGGCCATTGATACGCAAAGTCCTCCATGGTACCTAAAAAGAGAGAAATATAGGAAGAGAATGAGAAATAAAAATAAAAATAAAAATGTTTAAATTAAGACTAATTTGATTGAAATTAATATTGGTAAATAATTATTAAATTAAGTCCCCGGCAACGGCGCCAAAAACTTGTTGATTGATTTCACAATCAATGAATACGTGCAAGTATACACGGTCAACAAGTAATAAAGTGAAAGTAGAGTATCGTTCCCACGAGGAATTATTTAATAAAAATTACCAAATACTAATTCTTAACCAAATCAATTTTATTTAAACAACCAATAATTGTGATTTCTAGATTTAAGAAAACTAAATTAAACAAAACAAAAAGATTATTCTAAAAGAAAGCAAATAAACAACTAAGAATTGATGTAATTCAGATAAATTAGAATTAAGACTCCAATATCCCCAATTATGAATTATAAATCAATTATTCAACTATCCCAATTATTATATCTACTGAATTGTTAACAGGAATTCTCAAATGCCAAAAGCCCTCTTTCGAGTGATCAATTACCTTCTATTTAACCCAGATTAATTTTGCTACATCTCTATGCAAAACAATTGAATTAAACTCGCTACAAACACAATTCCTCTTATGTTACATGCGGCAAATAGATATTCTCATTCTATTCACAAACCTAATTATTCACTGTACAAATAACTAAGTCACATGTCACCAAGTCCAGTTCTAACCCTAGAATTCCTTTCCCAATTCCTTCTAGAGTAACAAGGTAATTATTGATCAGATAATTAATCAATAAGCTCAAAGCAAGATGAACAATTAACTTCAACACAAATAATTAGAATAAATTAAATAATCAATTCAAAACCATAAAAAGTTCAATTGAAATCTTAATAAAAGAGTTAGTTCATAATTAATGAATTAAAACCAAGTATCCACAATTGAATAGACATTAAAAGATAAAAGTATGATAAGAGAAGATAATAGAATCTGTTGTCAGCAAATCTGATGCTCCCCTCTTGCTCCTGCTCTTGATCTTCAATGATCTCCAAGTTGTTTCAATCTCCAAAACTAATAAGAACTAGGGTTAATGTCTAATCTAATGGAGTGTTTAATCTACGCTAAGCTATGTAATATCCCTTTATTTTATGCCTTACATCATGTATTTATAGGTTACAAGTCAAATTTTTAGGTTAGGAACAAATCCAATCCAATTTGGAGTCAAAAAGGTGTCAAAATTCACCCAAAAACGCGACCAAGCCTTCCCAGTCTCTTCCCCAGCGCCCCAGTGCTGGGCACGACGTTGGTATTCTGCCTTATAGCGCCCCGGCGCTAGAATTACATAGAGAAATAGCGCCCCGGCGCTATAAGTTTTTTTGGAATTTTCTGCTCCGACGTCCTTTGGGAAAATGGCCATAACTTCTTCGTCCGAACTCCGATTTTGATGATTCAAGATGTTCTGGAAAGAGGAGAAGTAGATCTACAACTTTCATTCTTTAAGTTTATCGAAATAAGGTCCGTAGAAATACTCAAATTGGCTTTGAAGTGACTGCTGTGTAAATGGTAAGTCGAAAACGCGAATCTAGCCACCCCGAACGTCGAGCCAAGTAACTTTTATCTCAATTCCTACAAAACAATGTAAAACATGCATGAATGGACACAAATACATAAAAACTATTCTAAAAGACTTGAGAATAACAATAAATTAAGCCCGAATGTATCCAATTCATGTGTATAAAACTCACTCATCAATATATATTCTGTTCGTTAATTTCTGTAAATGGTTAAACAAGTGTCCCCACTTGGATAATCATTGTATTTAATCACATGTTGATATACCTTTGTCAATTACCCGTATATATATTTATATATATATATATATATTATAGATTATTGTTGAAACAAGATAAAACCTTTGATTTAGAACCCAGACAAGTATGAACATCCCTACACGGGAAAATTTTTATGAACCCAAGGTGGAACAGAGTGATCAATGTAGGGCATAACGGGCTGATCACCCCACGTGCTCGTAAGTCATGTCGGTTTACAGATGAATTTCTGTTTAACCTTTTCGAAAATGAAAATAATGTTCATGGCATGTCACCATAACCCCAGTTATAGTCATTATGTAGTTTCAAAAATTTGAAAGAGAGTTGTTATGTTATTATTATCAGTTCAGAATACTTCACAACTATTGACTGGTTGCAGAAGAATAGTACAAAGAAAATATTTAAAATAATTGTAAAAGATGAATTGTGGATATATATATATATATATATATATATATATATTGCTATTACTTGCTGGGCACTCAAATGTTCATCCTTGCTTAAATTTAAATATTTTCAGTTAAGTGGGAACGACCAGAGAGCTCTGCTAAGAACAAAGGAAAAGGGAAGGTTGCTGAATGAACGAATTACTATGTTATGTAATAGTTTGATGATATTAAGATAATTATGAAATATATAATCTATCATGGGTTGTAATGAATATTTAAAGGTTACGTACTTGGGATTAGACTCTGATGATATATAAATTAAATTGATTTTTATATTATTGTTATTATTATTAGTATTATTTCGCTCATAGAAATGGTATTGTGAAGAACCGAGTTCGGGTTTCAAGTACCCGAGTTTGGGGTCCTCACAGTGTATCTGTAATACGAGTTTTGAGAATTAGTTAATTTGTGTATTGACTGAGAAATAACAGTAGAGTTATGCTTAGCAATGTTAAAAATCTTAACCCTAAATTCTAGATAGGGATTCGATAGAAAATATAATTAAAATAATTATATTGATATGTATATGTTTGTACTGTATAGAATTTTTAATAAATGATAGATCGATTAAGGTTGAAAATTAGTAAACCCTAATAAGGGATTAGAAACCATAATCTCTAGATTAGAAACCCTAACGTACCGTTAAAACCCTTAATCGAAAGCCGGGAAACCCTAATTTTAAATTCGGGAATCCTAAACCCTAATTAGGAAATCCTAATCCTAATTAGCAAGCCTAATGTGATTACTAAACTTTAATTTGATTAGTAAACTTACTATAATTAGGAAATCCTAATTATAGTTTTAAAAATCATAATTTTCTAATTAAAACCCTAATTGGAAAAAAATCATAGAAACTAAAGTTTTAAAAACCTAAGGGTTAGAACCTTAGAGTTAAACCTTAGGGGTTTGGGCATTTGACCATAATGCCTTTAAATTTAGAAGGAAAATAACAAAAATACCTTTTTAACATTTTTAATGAGTTAACTTGTAAATTTGGCAAGACCTTCAGTTGATGACCTAATATATTGACTTTGTGACTTATTAATATCAGCAAATTAACCTCCCTTTGACAGCAACATCAGATCATTCATGCATCTAAGCAATATATAAAGAATTAGAGAGAGAAAGTTCTCATATTTTGCTTATTTTGATATAAAGCTCTCACAAACTCTCTCTCTCTCACTAAAAGCTCCGAAAATCATAAATATCTCAGTCCTAATTACAGCCCTTAGATCACCCAAAATCAATTAGGAAGATTAAGATCAAGATTGGAACTAGAAAGGTATAACCCTAAAATCAATTTTGATCTTGTATGCTAAGATAGAGTAAGTGTTTTTGTGTTTATATTTGTGTTAAAAGATGTTTTTAGATGATCTATGGTGATCCATCATAGATCCATAGCATCAAAATACTTTAAAATAATGATTTTTCAAAACTGTTCTTGAGCTCTAAAAGTAGTCTGACAATGAAATGTCAGTGGCTGTAAATCCTTGTCTGTTAATGTTTTGTGTTGTTTTAAGTTTTGGATCTATAACTCGTCATGTTGTCTTTGATCTGGAAGTAGATTTACATCCAATAAATGTCTAGATTTGTTGTTATTAATGGTTGACCGGGCATGACCAGTCAAATTCTGGGTAACCCAGAAATGGTTTTCCAGCGTCTGACAATTTTTTTCAAGGCCCAGATCTGACAGTTATGATGTTGTTTGTTGATTTGGTTGTAATGTATTTGTAGCCTGTTGTCTTAAGTGTAGATCCATGCCTTAAGATTCCTTAAACCATCAACAGATCGAACGTAGAGGATGGTCAAACAAGGCATGCCGATCATGGATACCATTTTTGGTAAACCCAGAAACCGGTTGAACAATGATTCTGACAGGGTTTGACCGGGATGAATCTGGAACATGTGATGTAGTTGGTATGATCTGTGGTTATAGTTATGTTTTATGACATGTGGACTATAGACTGGAACCTTCATAGCACTTAATATATTACTAGAACACTAATATAATCGAGTCTCAAAGTGAACCCTCGAAGCTGCCTGGGTTTCTGGGTTACCTAGAAAACCCAGGAGCTGTCTGACAGTTAAATTGGTTGGCCATATCTCTTCGTTGTGATGTTGGTTGAGCAATATGAGGATTTGTAACTGTAGTATTACATGTCAACTACAATATCAAAGCTTAATTTGGCCCATAAACATTTTTTGGACAAGAATTAATCATGGTCAAGCAAGACATGTAGGTAACTGGACTGTTAGTGTTCTTGAGGCTCAAGAACACCAACATCGACGCTGAGTGTCACTATAGGCCCTTAGCGACAGTTTAATTATTTTTTAATTTCTGAATTTCCAAAAATTACCTAAAAATAGATAATAAATTCAAAAAATTACAAAAATAGTTTTAAAAATTATTTTAAATTTAGAAAAATAACTTTTAATAATTTTAGATATTTTTCATTAATATTTATAATTATTTGAATATTAATGATATTTAATTTATTTAATTAGTGTATTTAATTAATTAGAAAAAATTGATTTTAATATTATAAAAATTATTTTAAATAAGAATAAAGTATTTAAAAATATTTTGAGTTATAAAAAGTAACTTATAATATTTTTAGAGAATTTTCATTAATAATTTAAAATTAATGATATTAGTTTTATTTAATTATTGTATTAAATAAATAAGTTAAAAATGATTTTATTGATTTAAAAATTATTTTAAATGAGAATAAAGTGTTAGAAAATATTTTGAATTATAAAATATAATTTTCAATATTTTTGGAGAATTCTCATTAATAAATTAATATTAATGATATTAGATTTATTTAATTATTATATTAAATAAATAAATTAAAATTGGTTATATTGATTTAATAATCATTTAAAAATGAGAAAAAATGATTTAAAAATATTTTAAGTTATAATTAATGACTTTTAATATTTGAATGATAATTTCATTAATATTTAAATATTAATGATGATAATTTAAAAATAATTTTAATTATTTTAAAAATTATTTAAGTAGAATATTGATGATTTAAAAATATTTTAAGTTATTAATAATAACTTTAATATTTTGACAAGTATGTCATTAATATTTTTAAATTATTTAATATTAATGATGATAAGATTATTTGATAATTAAATCATTTAAAAATGATTCCGATGTTTGAAAATTTATTATAAATAATAATAATTGTTTATAAATTATTAAAAACTTTTGAAAAATATTATAAACGATGATTGACTTATCGAATGCTGAAGCTTTGAAACAGAATTTACTTGACAATAACTGTGTTAATTATTAGATAGGGTGACCAGAACACCGAGAATAGACCAAAGTCTAACCAGACCGAAATAGTTAGACTTAATAACTGTTTATATAGGTTATAAACACTGATGTGGCTATGTGGTAATGTGTCTAGGATAAGATTGACTATGAATTAAAATGTTTTGTGTTGTGAATTGTTGTACTAATTGTGAGACCGATATTATTGGTTATAGGTCTTTCAAAAGAAGATAAGTATATTGTGTAGTTGTAAATAGCGGAAGAGGCAAGTTTCCTAACTCAACCTTGAGTTAATATTGTTTAAATATTATAGTGGTTGATTATTGTTAATTATACCATGTCCAAGAATTTATTATTGATCATTCGCAGTTAGTGCATGTTTAACAATTCAAATTAAATTACTGATTCAGAAAATATATATTCGTAGAATAACTGTGGTTGGATATTCATATCCGTAGAAACTAATATTGACAGTACAGATAATTCATGTTTTATTGTCGAATTATATTGAGAAATATCTTAGCTAATTATTCTGGCTAGACGAACATTTGTTAGAACTTGATAAATTCGAGAAGAGAATTCAATTGTTATTGACAGATCAATGCCAATTATCTCGGCTAGATCGAGAAGTAAATAGAAATTGAAATCATAGTGTTTCGTTGTTAAATCAAATCTTGATTCTAAGACTGAGAAGAACAACTTTTTATATAAAGAGAACATTTTATTGGTCGTATATTCGGCCTTTGCGTGTTATTAAGTATTATGCATAATATAGGGTATAATAAAGCTGATCACTTGTTATACATTTGTAGAGGGGTATAATTTAATCTTTATGGTTATCTGATACACCTGCGTATATATCAAAGTAAATCATTGATAGATACCCGAGAAGAGAAGTTTAAGATCCAATGGATCGCTCAGCATAAATCTGGAAAATATTTCACTTTGTTATTTCGTAGAATTAATTCCTGATTATTCATTTGAATATCGTAAAAAACCTTAAAAGCGTTGTACCCTTTCATTATCAGATTATTGTTGCGTAGAATGCGAGAAGACTTGTTATTTATTCGTATACATTTATCGTATGTCTTAACTTGCGGGGCAAATTTGTTGCTCACCCTTGCTATATATAAAACTTTTCAGCTAGGGACGAAGTGGCAGAAGGTGTTGTGAAGAAGAACAACGGAAAAGGCATAGTGATAAATTAGTTATAATTAGCATATTTATTACATTATGTTTGTAAACCCTTTATGTATATATAAAGGGTAAGTTTGTAATGTTAAGGTTAGAGAACCTGAGTCTAATGTATTAACAACATATGTTAATGTGATATGTATTACTATTTCTATATGAATGGGTAGTTAGATGTTATTATATTGTGGATTGTGAACACCAAACTCGGGGGTCAGGTAACCTAGATTTGGGGGTGTCACAGGTTGGTATCAAAGCTGTAGGTTATAAATCTTAAGTGGGGTGGGGGAAAACACTAGGATTATAATCATACTTGAGATAGAGAAAACTCATTTAGAGTTCTAAGTGAGGGATTGCCGAAGTGCATCGGTAATGAGATATTTGGACACATAATGTGTGAAGTTTGTACTAATGAGAGAAGTTTGTACTAATGAAGTACTAAGCAAGTTATTTAAACTGATTATAGGATGTCTGGAGAAGATGAAACGAGTGCGGAGATGCTAGCAGCTGTTACATCAATGCTAGTAGCCGAGGTGCCAGCGCAAAGCGAGTCAGTTGAGAAAGTGGGAGAAGATGAACTTATGATCAATCTGGGGAGTGATCATGACGGTTATCCTGAGATGTATCTGAGTGGTGATGAGGAGGTAGAGTCCGAGGAAGCTAAGGTGGAGAAAGGAAATAAGACCAAAGTTGGAGAGAAAGATCATGACTCTGCAGAAGTTCAAGAACTCTGGAGTAAAGTGTTTCTCTTGGAGGAGTTCTGGAAGACGGAGCGAGCGTCATGCGAAATGATTGAAGAATGGAACGAACTAAACGCGCATGTGGAAAGGATGAAGATTGAAGGTGGTGGATCATCTGAAGGAACAATCAAGCAGAAGAAAGACAAGAAAAAGAGAAAGAGGAACAACGACATCCCTAATTCTGAAAATTCAAACCCGAAGAAGAAGCAAGCCCGTAGCAAGTGTAGAAAGACTAACGCGGGAGAATGCATGATGTGGAAGATCGTGTGCTTCAATTGTAAACAGGAAGGACATATTTCTTTACATTGTCCTAAGCCGAATATGAGGAAGTGCTTTTTATGTGGGAGAACGGGTCACAGATTCAATAAGTGTCCCATCAAGAAGAAGACTAGTGAAGGGAGTGGGCGATAGACAACTTAGAAATATGCATTAGTATCTTTTGGTAGTAGGATATGATATTAAAAGATTGTAATATCGAGAATGATGTGTAAGCATATGTAAATATAAATATGTTTGAATGAAATCTTTAATTTTTATATAAATATAAGATTAAGATTAATTTGTGTGTTCTTAAAACTCATACTTATGGCAAGTTCATGACTCATAATTATATGAAATGTTCTGAACCCCTCAGCGAATGGACGCCAAAGGTCTGACAAGGATAAGTTCATACACTCATATAATTGTGGCAAGTTACTGAACTCATAAGTGTGGTAAGTTTGATGAATTAGAAATAGATATGTAAAAATGGTAAATGGCAACTTTTTGTGTAAAGTTGGAGAATTGTAACTTTTTGTGTAAAGTTGTGTATGTAAATCCAAAAATTATTTTAAAAAGGGATAGTAATATGTGTTAAGTACTAAATGCACTATGTGCTATTTGAATTAATATGTGATTACATGAGAACTATGTATTGAATTCTTATTGTGTTAAGAATGTGTATAGAGAAAGAAAAATTAATATAAGATTTTTTTTATTTAAATCAGATAATGCCGCCTAGACGACAGAATCGAAACCAACGAGAAGAGCAGTCAGTAAATAATGAAGGAGGTTAAGCTGACCCGGTACAAAACTTTACAAATATGATAGCCGAAGCTATGGAAAATAGAGCTCCAGCTGCAAGAGGAAGAGCGATGAATCAGCCAGCCGACAGATTGGCAAATTTTAAAGACTTCAAAGCTGTAGGACCACCAGAATTCAACGGAACCACGGATCTTATTGAAGCCCAAACTTGGGTAAAGGAGATAGAGAAAGCATTCGTTATCGCCAGAGTAGCAGAAGAGCAAAACACGACTTTTGCAACATACTTAATGAAGGGAGAAGCTAATTAATGGTGGGAGACTAATCAGGGGAGAGCTGGTACAGTCATAGTGATATGGACAAGATTCAAGGAACTGTTCTTTGAGAACTACTTCTCACCGAGTATGCAAGCTCGGATGGAAGTTAAGTTCTTAGAACTAAAGAAGGAAAACATGTCAGTTTCTGAGTATGCGGCTAAATTCAACGAATTAGCAAGATTTGCACCTTATCAGGTGGACATAGAGGTAAGGAAGGCGATAAGGTTTGAGAATGGACTAAAGCCAGGGATATTCAACAAGGTAGCAGTATTGCAGATTAATATGTTTACGGCTTTAATGGAGAAAGCATTAATTACTGATGGAGGAAGCGAAGCTGCATCTCGATTTCATCAGGATAAGAAGAAGAAGACAAATGATGGTGGGAGCAGTGGTGGTAGTAACCCTAACAAAAGGAAGTGGAGCAAGAATACCCAATCGGGTAGAAAGACTGAAGGAAATAAACAAGGGAGGGAACCATGTGCAACTTGTGGAAAGAATCATTATGGAGTTTGCCTGAAGAAGAAGGGAGTCTGTTATTACTGCGGGAAAGAGGGGCACATGTCACCCAATTGTCCCAATCTGAAGAAGAAACAAGGTTGCTTTGTGTGTGGATCAACTGTTCATCTGATTCAGAACTGTCTGAAGAGAAATGCGGAGAAGGAAAGTGGCAACAAGGGACCCAGTGGTGGAACCTTGGTATTTCGAGGACCTGCACAGCCAGGAAGACCAGCGGCCTGTAGATTCAACATGACGGCGCAAGATGCAGTGGCTACTCAAGAGGTGACAACAGGTAACGATTTCGTTTAGAAATTTTAATACGCGAGTATTATGAGTTAGATATCACTGTGAATTATTTTCTTTTATAAGATCCAAGTCACTGGTTAGAATTTGAAACACAAAATTAATATTGTGTTGATAAAAATGAATTGACGATACAACTTTAAGAGATTGTAGAGAATAAGAAAGCTGTGATTTCGTGGAAGGAATCCTTTTAAGGAGGGGTGAATGTGATAACCCGGAATTTCAAATAATCCAAATTTTACGAACAATTTTTTTATTATTATTAATATTGAATGTTAATATTGCACTGTGTATCTATGATACGAGTTTTGAGAATTAGTCAATTTGTGTATTGATTGAGAAATAAGAGTAGAGTTGTGCTTAGCAATGTTAAAAACCCTAACCCTAAATTCTGGATAATGATTCGATAGAAAATATAATTAAAATAATTATATTGATATGTATATGTTTGTACTGTATAGAATTTTTGATCAATGATAGATCAGTTAAGGTTTAAAATTAGTAAACCCTAATAAGGGATTAAAAACCCTAATATTCAAATTAGAAACCCTAACGTATCGTTAGAAACCCTAATCGAAAGCCGAGAAATCCTAATTTTAAATTCAGGAATCCTAAACCCTAATTAGGAAACCCTAATCCTAATTAGCAAGCCTAATGTGATTACTAAACTTTAATTTGATTAGTAAACTTAATATAATTAGGAAACTAAAATAGAAAAATTGAATACTTTTATTTCATAAAATTCGGGGACTCACATTATTAAATATTAATGATGATAAGATTATTTGATAATTAAATCATTTAAAAATGATTCCGATGTTTTAAAAATTATTATAAATAATAATAATTGTTTAGAAATTATTAAAAACTTCCGAAAAATATTATAAACGATGATTGACTTGTCTAATGTAATATTGAAGCTTTGAAACCAAATTTACTTGACAATAACTGTGTTAATTGTCGGATAGGTGACTAGAACACCGAGAATAGACCGAAGTCCAATCAAACCGAAATAGTTAGACTTAATAAGTGTTTATATAGGTTATAAACACTGATGTGGCTATGTGGTAATGTGTTTAGGAGAAGATTGACTGTGAATTACAGTGTTGTGTGTTATGAATTATTGTGCTAATTATGAGACCGATATTATTGGTTATAGGTCTTTCTAAAGCAGATAAGTATATTGTGTAGCTATAAACAGCGGAAGAGGCAAGTTTTGTAACTCAGCCTTGAGTTAATATTGTTTAAATATTATAGTGGTTGATTATTGTTAATTATACCACGTCCAAGAATTTCTTGTTGATCATTCGCAGTTAGTGCATGTTTAATAATTCAAATTGAATTACTGATTCGAAAAATATATATTCGTAAAATAACTGTGGTTGGATATTTATATCCGTAGAAGCTAATATTGACAGTACAGATAATTCATGTTTATTGTCTAATTATATTGAGAAATATATTAGCTAATTATTCTGACTAGATGAACATTTGTTAGAACTTGATAGATTCGAGAAGAGAATTCAATTGTTATTGACAGATCAATGCCAATTATTTCAGCTAGATCGAGAAGTAAATAGAAATTGAAATCATAGTGTTTTGTTGTTAAGTCAAATCTTGATTCTGAGACTGAGAAGAACAACCTTTTATATAAAGGGAACATTTTATTGGTCGTGTATTCGGCATTTGCGCGCGATTAAGTATTATATATAATATAGGGTATAATAAAGCTGATCACTTGTTATACTTGAAGAGGGGTACGATTTAATCTTTATGGTTATCTGATACACCTGCATATTTATCAAAGTAAATCTTTGATAGATACCCGAGAAGAGAAGTTCAAGATCCAATGGATCGCTCATCAGAAGTCTGGAAAAAATTCCACTTTGTTATTTCATAGAATTAATTCTTAATTATTCATTTGAATATCATAAAAAACTTTGAAAGCGTTGTACCCTTCCACTATCGGATTATTATTGTGTAGAATGCGAGAATATTTATTCCTATACATTTATAGTATGTCTTAACTTGCGGGGCAAACTTGTTGCTCACCCTTGCTATATATAAAACTTTTCAGCTAGGGACGAAGTGGCAGAAGGTGCTGTGAAGAAGAACAAAGGAAAAGACATAGTGATAAATTAGTTATAATTAGCATATTTATTATGTTTGTTTGTAAACCCTTTTTGTATATCTAAATGGTAAGTTTGTAATGTTAAGGTTAGAGAACCCGTGATCAATATATTAACAACATATGTTAATGTGATATGTATTACTATTTCTATATGAATGGGTACTTAGATGTTATTATATTGTAGATTATTAACACCAAACTCGAGGGTCAGGTAACCCGGATTTGGGGGTGTCATAGCTTCATTTATGGATATGATGAACAGAGTGTTCAAATAATATTTGGATAAGTTCATCGTGGTGTTTATCGATGATATTATAGTGTATTCAAAGGTGCCAGAAGATCATGCTGAACACCTAAGAATAGTATTGGAAACACTAAGGGAAGAGAAGTTGTATGCTAAGTTCACTAAGTGTGAATTTTGGTTAGAGAGAGTATAGTTTTTAGGTCATGTCATTGACCATGAGGGGATTTCAGTAGATCCAGCGAAGGTGGAAGCCGTGATGAATTGGGAACAACCGAAAATGTCGACTGAGGTTCGGAGTTTCCTAGGGTTAGCGGGTTACTATCGGAGATTCATCTAGGATTTTTCGAAGATAGCTGCTCCATTGACTAACTTGACAAGGAAGACGGTGAAATACGCGTGGAATGGGAAATGCGAGGACTGTTTTAAAGAATTGAAGAAGAGGTTAAGTGAAGTGCCTGTTCTGTCATTACCCGATGACATAGAAATTTTATAATTTATAGCGATGCTTCGCATAGAGGACTTGGTTGCGTGCTCATGCAGCATGGCAAGTTCATTGCGTATGCATCTAGGCAGTTGAAGGATTATGAGAAAGTTTACCCTACTCATGATCTGGGACTGGCCGCGATAGTGTTTGCCTTAAAGATTGGGAAACATTATCATTACGGGGAAAATATGAGATATACACGGACCACAAGAGTATAAAATATATCTTCACACAAAAGGAGTTGAATATGAGACAGAGGAGATGCCTGGAGTTGATAAAGGATTACGACTTTAAAATCCTATATCACCCTGGAGAAGCCAATGTAATTGTCGATGCCATAAGTAGAAAGGGTCGGGAAAAGTTGTCTATGTTAACGGCTCAAACTAAGTTAATAATAGAAATGGCTAGGATGGAGTTAGAGGTGAAGTTGCCAAGTGAATCGGGACAGATACTATTTGCGACGGAGATGCAATCGATCATAGTAGAGAGAGTTAAGGAGGTGCAGCTTAGAACAGATGAGTGTGACCAAATGAAGAAGCGGTTGACCAATGGAAAGGATTTAAAATATAGTCTTTATAATGAGGGATTATTAAGATTTGAATGAAGAATTTGGGTTCCAAATGAGACGAAATTAAAGGAGCAAGTTTTACAAGAGGCTCACAGTTTAAGGTACTCGATTCATCATGGTAGCACTAAGATGTATCAAGACCTTCGACAGAGTTTTTGGCGGCCGAACATGAAGAGAGAAATAGCCGAGTATATGAGTAGGTGCTTGACTTGTCAAAAAGTTAAGGTCGAACATCAACGACCAAGTGGCTTGTTACAGTCATTGGAAATTTCAGAGTGGAAGTGGGAGCATATCACGATGGACTTTGTGGTCGGGGATCCGACTACTCAGAAGGGGTATGATGCGATTTGGGTAATAGTGGACCGGTTGACAAAGTCGGCTCACTTTTTACCAATACGGGTTAGGTATAACTTATATCAATTAGCTAAACTTTATATTAAGAAAATTATTTCCAGACATGGAGTACCAGTTTCGATTGTGTCAGATCGTGACCCACGATTCACGTCAAACTTTTGAAGAAGTTTGCAAGAGCAGTTGGGGATGCAGTTGAAGTTGGGTACGACATATCATCCACCAACCGATGGACAGAGTGAGAGGACATTTCAAACATTAGAAGATATGTTAAAATCTTGTGTCATGGATTTCCAGGGTAGTTGGGATGATCATCTACCATTAGTAGAGTTTGCGTATAACAACAGTTATCATGCAAGCATATGTATGCTGCCTTACGAAGCCCTGTACGGAAGGAAATGCAGAACACCATTGTATTGAGATGAAGTGGGAGAACGCCGTATGCTAAGGCCTGAATTGATGCAGCAAACAGCGGATATAGTGAAGCTAATACGAATCCGATTGTTAACAGCTCAAGACAGACAAAGGAAGTTTACAGATTTGCATCGAGTAAATAGGGAATTCGAGGTATACTCGTATGTAATTCTAAAGGTATCTTCTGGAAAGGAAAGATACACTTTGGAAAGAAATGAAAGTTAAGTCCTACGTTTATACGACCTTTTGAGATATTAGAAAAAGTAGGAGGGGTAGCTTACATGGTAGCGTTATCTCCAGACCTAGAACGAATACATAACGTGTTTTACGTATCTGTATTACGTCCTTATAAGCCTGATTACAAACACCTAATATAGTATGAGCCGATTCATATCTAGAAGGACTTAACATATGAAGAGATGCCAATTCAAATCATCTATAGAAAAAAGAAGTTCTACGGAACAAAGTTATACCGTCCGTAAAGGTGTTATGGAAGAACCACGATGCCGAAGAAGCAACGTGGGAACTTAAAGAAAAGATGAAGAAGAATTACCCTCAATTGTTCGTGTAATTATTTTTTTTTGCTAGATTCTGGGGATAGAATCCTTATAAGGGGGAGAGAGTGTAACACCCCGAAAAATCGAACTTTTTGTAAATACTTTTATAATGAATAAAATAATATTATTTGTTATTATCATGTGTTAGTAAGATGAATGTCGTTCTATAACCTAGAAACGTCAGAACATCGTAGTATTTTAACTACGCGAAGGAATTAAAGTGTTTGAATTTTCAAGATGAAAATAAAAGCTTTCCGAATTTTTTTTTGAAAAACACTATTCATCAATTTCTACTCGGGAAATATTTTTGAATTTTCGAGAAATACGTAACATTATAATATCAAGGTGAGATGGATTATGTAATAATAATTTAAGTATGCAAAACATAATATTTTGCATGCGGACTTAAAATTAAGAACATTGAGAATTAAAGTCTAAAAAAATTAAATTGTGGAATCTTGTATGAAGTGCAAGTCCAATTAGAATTAAGGGGCAAGCCCAACATATAGTAATTATTAGCCCAAGTAATTATTAATATGAAGCCCAATGCAAATTAATGCAAGCCTAAAGATAAGATAAGCAATTTAAAACCTAAGCCCATGTAATGATCCAATGGGTAAAGTTAGATCCGTGGGTCAACCCATGGGTGAGCTTGGTGACCAAGAACTTTATGTAATGACCAAGTATTAAGAGTAGGGGACAAGTTTACTTAGTGGTTAAGAATAGAATAGTAAGGAGGTTAGTAAGGAGGTGGGATGTCCTAATGACTCTTATACCCTAACCTTGGAAGCTCTATAAATAGCAAGCTCACAAATCATTTTTGCTTGTTCAATTATTCAACAACTTTCCTTTAGAAAGCAACTTATTGGTTAAAGAGAATTAGCACTTATAAGTCCAAACATCCTTTGTTAGATTTTCAAGACGAAGAAGTTAGTCATCAAAGGTAAATGATCTTATCTCTTCTATCTCTACCATTGTAGGGTGATAAGAGAAGTGTAACTTAATGAACATGTATGTTAAGAACTTATAAAGATGGGATAATCAAAGGAATTAAGCCGAATAAGTAAGGAATAAGAAATTCAAACCTAAATAAGTTATAAACTTATGAAGAACATTGATGAATAGTCATATGATTACTTTAAGAAGTTAGTATGATTCATAAGATGCAAGAATGTTAGATAAATGACTTAAATCAATAATAAGTCATAAGGTAATGAAATCTTCTAAGTTATAATCTGTTAAGTTATTATGAACTTATGAGGAATAAGCCATAACATAATTTAAAGATAAGTTATTGAAATATGTAGGTTGAGTTGTCTAGTTAATGAAATGAATCCATTTGGAATGATGAAAAAATCGTTAGTAACGAAGCTTTGTCGGAATTCACACGATTGGACGATAATTGTTGAATTTGTGAAATTCTCGGAATGGAAGTCGGATTTTATGTTTGAACTTAGAAACATTGGTTTTTGATGGAGACGAGTCGTATTTGGCATTATAGAGTTGTGGACTCGAAAATATTCGAATTCTGACTTAGAACGAAGACACGAGGGTTGAACGTTCACGAGCGTTTATCGTTTTCGTTAAAAAAGAACTAGTAGGTGAATTTTTAGTTAACAAAGTCAAATAGATAAAATTCTTGCATAAACACATAGAGTATGTAATTTGTGAACTGTAGGCTCTTGAACGAGCCAATTCGGACTTATAACAAAGAGGTACGAGCCCGGGAATCTTATAAAGTTAAAAATCTGTCAAAATTATCTAATGCACAGAGTCTGCGCTGCAGTACTACTCAAGCCATAAAAGGCCACGTCACAGCGCGCGGCTGGATCATGGGGTACTGTTAGTTGGCGCCGCAGCGCGGCTGAAACAAAGGAAGCTAGCACCGCATCGCTAGTCTTAGGATTTTGGCAATAATGAAAGTTTATGAAGATAATAAGAAAGGTAGTTGATTAATGATAAACCCCAACATTAATGAGCTTATTATAACATGGATTAAAGTGTTTTAACCTTAAAGTATAATCACTAAAGGTTAAGGGCAATTACTGGAATGTGAATGAAATTATAATGTAAAGCGTAACAAAAAGCCGGAACCAGTAATAACAAATCTAATACGTAATTAGATTAAGAAGAATGGTATGATTCTTTAAGAACTATGTATGTTACTCATGACCAAATGTGTTATGTGATGTTATCATCTATTGTAGAAACCTTAAGGACTTAAAGTGAACGTGTTATAACTGTAGCAGACGATAAAGGCAAGTATTCTAACCCTTATTTCAGTTCAATCTGGACAACCTTTGTGATTCATGTATTCTTACGCATGAGTTAATGTTTGTTGAAGTCAATGCAAATTCTTTCGGTTAGACTTAAGATATATTGGATTTCTTACAATCTATCCAAGTATTAACAATGATTTACCAAACTAATATTGGTGTGGTTTTCAAAGGGAGATTTAGTATGCTAAATTGTTTTGTCGTCAAACGACAGGCACGTGAGGTTGCCACAGCTTAAACGTATACATGTTTAATGAATGTAGTGTTGATCAACATAGAGTACTATAGGCTGATCACCTAGACGTGCTCATAAGCTATGACGGACTTACGGACTTAGTGCTGGGATGTCCTTTTCAAAGAACTCATGAAATGCTCATGGTCTTATACCGGAATTAATGTTTTACTGAATATTGTTGCCGTAAAACATTTTGAATGAAAACAATTTCTATTTTGAATTATCGATAGTACTTCATAACTATTGTTCAGTTATTGAAGATATACAATTCCTATGTTTCAAGCATGTTGTTTTATTAGAATTATTATATTTGCTGAGCTAGTTATGCTCACTCTTGCTTGAACCATATGAATGCAGCTAAGATCAAACGGACCGACGGATCCGGCAGGGATAAAATGAAGGCTAAGGCGAACCCATAGATTACTTATGTAATAGTATAGGTTTGTAATGAAAATATTTGATATTATGACAAGGACAAATGTAACGGTTAAAAAAGAACCTGGGAAATGTAAATATTATTTTGAAAATATATAAGACATATTCGTTATTTTGAGGCATTTCAATTGAATATTTGTGTGAACTGTAACACCGTGTAGCACCATCCGTCGAGTTGGAAGATACCCGGATATGGGGGCATCACATAAATCCTTACGCAGGCACCTTTATTTTCTTAACCCAATTAGACATGCTATAATTATGTTATAAAATTAATTAATTGATATGTATAAAATAAATCTTTTGGGATTAGTATATACATAAATACTATTATTCTCCCATACCATAACCTTTTAGTTATTCAATTTTTCATTCATAATATATCATTAGATTACCTTAGTTTCTTTTATTTATTTATATAATAAACAAATAAAAACAAACACATAATATTCATATTCATTTCTCACATAACTTCTAACCCTTAGGGTTTTATACTTAGCATTAGGGTTCCCAACAATTCACTAGGGTTTTTTTTAATTAGTCGTTAGAGTTTACTAACTTATCATTGAAATTCTTAACATAACATTAAGGTTTGACACTGATATATTTTATCTGGTCAACCCTTGACCCTTAACCACAAGCTGTAAACATATATGATCATATTCACATAACATATATACTTATACAGTTAATCTTGAATAATTCTCCACAAAAATTTTTAAATCGTAAAAATTATTTCCCAAAAATGTCAAATCCATACACTTATTATCTGTCAAGGTATATTATTTGACCCTTAATCAATCTTTTAAGATTTTAGTAAATATCTAAATTCTTGGGCTGTCACATTCACCCCTTCGTCTAAAAATTTCGTCCCCCAAATTTACCTTACACCTTTCATACTCATCCCCACATGCTACCCACAACATCACTAACAAGACTTAAAAGTTTTGAAATCATGTTGAGGAGTCACATATACTACGAATTTTCATTTTCGAAAAGGTTATATAGAAATTAATCCGCAAACTGTCATAACTTACAGACATATAACTCACAATATTTAACGACCAGATCATTCCCATGAAAGAGGGGGTTTTTCGATAAGGATTTCTCCCTATGGGGCTTTAAAAATGGGTTTTGTACCGGGTTCAAGGTCGATACAAAATTCGATTTCATGCTCTGGGGTTAGGCCAGGAAGTTCTTCAGGGAATACGTTAGGAAATTTATTAACAATAGAAATATCATTCAAATCTGACGCATTTTTATTTAAATCTGTGATATGGGCTAAGAAAGCTTGACATCCGTTTTTCAATAAACGAATAGCTTTTTGGCTTGATATGACAGTGATTGACTTTTGTGGTTTGTTTGCTTGAACTCGCATAATAGGTTGGTTAGGAATATGAAAGCTAACAACCTTACGAAAATAATCAATTTTTGCATAATGAGTGGTCAACCAATCAATCCCTAAAAGCACATCGAATGCAAGTATTTTCAAAGAGATAAGATCGACATGTAACGTGCGGTTGTCGATATGAATCAAACAAGACTTATAAATAATGGATGTAATGAAGGTTTCTCCCAATGGAGTTTCAACAGATGAGTCAAAGTCTGATTTCTTTGGAGTTAAATTTAAACGTTGAGTACAAGTAGGAAAAATAAAAGAATGGATAGAACCAGTATCAAATAAGGTATAGACTTTGCTAGAGTTTATGATTAGCTTACTCGTGATGACTTCGTTCAGGTTCCTCGCTTTTTGGGAGGTCACGACAAACGCTCTCCCTTGAACTACCGGCTTTGACTTCTCTAGGATGACCTTTGGTGCCTCCATCCCAGCTGAAGTTGACTTCAGTCCATGACAAATTGGGCTACGTGACCTTCTCTTCCGTAATTATAACATATTTTGGACTGCTGCGTACAGTTTTGACTGATGTGTCCGCATTTGTAGCATACGATCGGTTATCATTCTCCTTCTTCAACAATGGGTGCTGGTGCTAACGTCTTTCCATCATTATTGAATATCCTCTTATAGAAATTTCCACTCCTATTGTCTTGGCCATTATTACCACCGAAGTGGTTACCATTTTTGGCATGTTGATTCCCTCCACGTTTGTTACCACCGCTTTGATGACTTCTATCATTTGTATTATCGTTTTGCCGGCTGCTCTCTCTTGGTTGGGTTGACTCATTATCGCGCTTCAATAACTGAGCCCTATTTACAACATCTGAATACAAGCACAGTTTGTGAGAAATGAGGTATTGACGTATTTCGGGTTTCATACCTCTTAGAAACATCCACGTCATACGCTCCTCATTATCAACCAAATGGGATGTAAACAGGGACAACTTGGCAAACTTAGCTTCATACTACGACACGGTCATATTATTTTCTCTAACTTGATGAACTTCACCTCCTTCATGTGACGAATACTTTCAGGAAAGTACTTGTCGTTAAATAGTGCTTAGAACTTCTGCCGAGACATTTTGAGTGCTTCAGGCTGAGTACGTTTTACTGATTCCCACCAGTAATATGCCTTTCCTCTTAACATGAAGGTGGCAAAGGGAACATTTTGCTTCTCGGAGCATCCCAATACATCAAATATCCCGGTGATCTGTTTTATCCATGTCTCTGCCTTAAATGGTTCTGGCTTTCCCACAAACTCCGATGGTCCCAGCTCCTTGAACTGCTTAGCAGTGACCATCCGAGAGTTGTCAATGTTTCCTCATGCATTTTGAACAGGAGTCTCTCTCGCCTAATGTTACGTAAATTACATAAAGCCTCTAAACATCCCATCGTTCATCGTCTGGTCGGTGTTGTTGTTTACTTGAGGATTATTGCCTTCCTGATACACATTATTCTGGGTATTGATCGTTGGTGACTCAACAGTCTCATGTGATTCATTGATTATCTCAACATTTTCAGTTGCCATTTTTAAACACTGCCACAAAACAAGGGTTACTTGACATGCCACATATTATCCCTATACTCTGACCAACTAACTAAATAACAAATAAACTTAGGTAGGTCATACTAGCGAAGGAATTACCCGTCTCTCCCCTCCTAGTTCTAGTCTCACATCTCAGCCAGGGATCATATCCCTAATCTTTTATACCAACTGTGACGCCCCCAAAATAGGTATACATCACCCATCTTGAGTATCCAAATACATGTTACTGAATACAAATATAAACTTAATTATACAACATGAGCTGAGAGTTTTTACATGAATATTGTCTCACAGACAATATCCAAACTCAAATTCAATCCTCATTACATTTATTATCACACTAAATAGTGAGCACTACTAAAACAACCATCTCAGACCGTCACTCCATTCCCCGACTAGTCCCGGCTACGTTCTCATTTCCTGGAGAGAACAATGAAAGCAAAAAGGTGAGCTCAACTAGCCTAGTAAGAAATATGATGACTAAGATAATGTAGAATAAATTATCGTTAGCCTTCAACAGTGTTAAGCAATAAACAACAAGTTTAACTGCAGCGGAATAAACAATCCATTAGAAGAGTCAAGTAGAGCATGATATCTACTATCTTCTATGATTTAAAAAGTTTATCATCAACTTTATAGCTAAGACTCAGCTTAACAAATAATCCACATCACTGAATTATCTATGCATTACGGGCCAAGGATATTCATTAGTATCACGTCCAGGAATAATCCACGCAATACGGGCCAAGGATATTCGTGTAATCACCAATGCTCATGATCATACCAGCAACTGTCCATCAATGCACTACGAGCCAATGAGGACTTTTAAAACATCATTTATAACATTACAGGTCATGATTATACCGAAAGGTCCCTGATCATAATCATACCAATCAACAGTCCACTATGCACTACGGCCAAAGATGACTTTCATCACAATATAAGCACGAGGATAATAACAATGATATAAGAATTCAATTAAATAAAAGCAAATGATAAATTTTAAAGATTCGTAATTTAAGTTATCGAGAATTCAATAATGTCCAAATTATCAACATGATACTACTTTGTAGAGTAAAGTTCAAGAATAATATTGTATCAAAAATGATTTGGACTGAAAAGAAAACAATTTTTGTCATGAATAGTACTCCGGGTGAATAGTACCATAGTGAATAATACCCTGTGAATAGTACTTCGAGAATAGTACCCCGTGAATAGTACTTTATAAATAGTAATTTGTGAATAGTACCCGTGAATAGTACTTTGTGAATAGTACCGTATAAATGAATAGTACCCATGAATAGTACTCCGACATGAAAAGCTTAAAATTTAACAAGAATGTGCAAAAAAATATCCTTGTGAAACGAAACTAGATGAAGCACAAAATTCAAGGATATTTTACTAATTTCACGGAGTATAGAATCAATACTTTAACAAAATGAGGGTATAATCAGGAATACGAGATGAAGTAATATTACTTACATACTATAGAGTATGGAAGAAAATATTATTTCATACGAATATTGAACAAAAATAATATATATTACCTTAGAAGAAGACTGGATACTGGAATAGTGAAGTAACAGATTACTCTTCTTCTCTCTCTCTATAGCTTCTCTCTATAATTGCTCTTCTGAGTCTTAGTGAATTTGTGAGAATAACAGAAGAATTAGTTTCTATTTATAGGAAAACATAGTTTCAAAAATTGCACGTTTAGGGGCTCGAATTATTAAAGTATAGTACCTTCATCTATACCTCCATTTTTAATTTAGTCCTTCAAGTATTATCAATCTTGCACCACCTCCCCTAATAGTATATGCATGTGAATCAATAGTTCCATACATGTGAACCACCAATAATTTGCGTGTGAACTAATAGCAATTAATTGCTCATTTATCCGATTAATTGCCCGATTGGTCAATTAAACATCCAGAAATAATTTATTATAGAAATAAATGTCAATTTCCACTAACACTAATAATCCAAACATAATGGAAATATTTTTATCAGCAATGTCATCTTTAATCAACACGAACTTATTCTTAATTAATATTATAACTCACAATATTTAACAACCAGATCATTCACAGGAAAGAGGGGCTTTCCGATAAGAATTTCTCCCTATTGGCACGCAATTAGGTGACCAAACCCCTTTCCTCGACAGAACTTTCTAAACATCGTCAATAATGCAAATAATAATATGAATAACTTTGTCGTCTGAATTATTAATTTAATAATATAAAATATTATGCGGATAACACTACTACAAAACAGTAAATAGACAACGCAGAAAAAACGTTGTGATTTCAGTCAGAAAAATATCGTGGTTAAGGGTGTTATCTATTTGACACCCTTACACAATATTTTTAAAACGTTGTAGTTAAGCACATTCCACAACGTTTTTTAAGAAAAAAATGTTGTAGATTTGTTTTTCATAAATTAGCAGATACTTAAAAACGTTGTAGAATGTATGATTCCACAACGTTTTCTTGATAAAAACGTTGTAGTTTAATATATCAGACAACGTTTAAGCACTTTCACACAACGTTTTTAAAATGTTGTAGATTAAAAAAAAGAAGAAAAAAATGGTTGTGGTTCACCTATATTACCAATGCACCTGCAATATGGTAATGCCATGATATATAACTAAAATTACAAAGAATATTAATAGCATACAATACGTTTACATCTCAATAATGCCAAACTATCCATACATCTCATACAAGTTGAAACTGCATCAAATGAGTACATCCAACAGAAATACAACTAGGAAATTTGTAAAGGCACTTACGAAATAAATGCCACCAATCAAATATAAATTTATAACCAGTTATCAAGCATCATGCCTCTCTCATGATTATAAATATATTTTACAGTTAATATGGCACCAATTGGGTTAATTGGGATGATGGAATAGACACACTAAATATTCTCATTGGAATCAACCTCTCCACCTGAAAGGCAATTGAAGCTAATTGAAAAACTGCAGTGTTTGGTACACTAATCAATTGGAACATGCCAAATAATTGCAATGAATAAAATGACATGTAAAAACTCGATATTTATTATCATTATTATTACCTGATCAACTTATTAGAAATATTACATGCTTCAGTGACTTGATAATTGGGACCTATGGATTTCTTCCTTGGCATGGTCTCCTTCTCAAAGCGCTCCCGCCCATCAAGTAGAATGCTGAGATACTTGTACATGTTGCTCTGGATCATAAGCTTAATATCTTGCAAAGCTCTGGATTCACAAACTCTGTAACACCAAAGTTCTTTGCTGCAGATCAAAAGTTGCAAGTAAAATTTACAATAAAATCATATTTAAAAAAGAAAATATTTGAGCTTTTCTCTCTATCATTAGCTCTGCAAGGTATTAAGCAAAAAATGCTTAGTAGAACTTGCAAACCAGTAAGTATTGGACTATTTTCTGGTTTTAAGAATATTAATGTAAGTAAATACCCAAGAATGTCACGCTTAACATGACCTAAAATGAGTCACTTTATGATACATAAACATAAAATCATAGATGTGGTCCACATAGCACAATCCTGAATGGGTATAGCCCCAGAATTTCTTTTTGTCACTTCGGCAGATAGAAGGAAAACAGTAATCCAAAAGCTATTTTGCTTAGTTTCAAACTAAATATCTGGTATAGCTGTGCTCATTCATTCTCAGTAACTCTTTAGCAATCCTAAGTCAGTCAACCCCAAATACACGAACCATGTCAAGTAGAGCATTACAAAGGTAATTGGATAATCACATCCTTTCATCTCAATGGAATATCTCGGGGATTATCTAACATTCCTATCTCAAAGTTAATACTTTATGTTTTTGAATTTATTTTACTTGGTTGGGTAACTACCCGTTTGAGAAATCAAAACACAGGGGACACCAGGTTAACAGATAAGTATTTGCAAAATTAAGTTATCATGAATACATTGTCATCAGATTACCTCTTTAGAGGAACAACATTCATTATTTCAAGCTTCAAAGTTCTATGAATATTAGCCCTGGCTTCATTGTCTTCCAGTCTGCTCAGTATAATGATAGCAAGGTCAGAAATTTTATAGAAAAAATTAGAGCACATGACAACCAAATAATTATTGAAATTTAAAAAGCCTTTTTTCCCTTATAGAAGTTTGTAAAGGAAAGTGCCCACAAGACAACTTACAATAATATAAGAGAGTGAGAGAGAGATTAGATTTAGTTTGATTTTGTAACTGTAGGCTAGCCCATCTCAGATGGGTTTATCCCCATGACAGTATTGACACACACCACAATCAAGTACATGTATTGGGCGACATCATGCAAGATTTGTAACGTATTATGCCAACTTCAATCTCTCTCTTTATCTCTCTCTCTCTCTCTCACACACACTCTTACTAGACTAGTTTTATACTTAAAAGACATAAATTTAATTAATTTCAGTATCAATACGGTAATATGGAGACATTTTTTATTCTTAAGACAACATTCTAAATGCTTGAATTTGCATAAAACAATTGGAAAACTAAATATAACTGTAACTAGGGTGTACCCCTAGGATCCTTAACCGTAGTAGAGTAAATTGATCACAATTAATTGGAATAATTTCAATAATCAATGAGTAGAATTGTGTCATCGCTAAAATATTAGTGTGTTTACACATCTAGTAACATCCAAATAACTGTATATGCTTCAAAATGGATGAAGTTCTGATTAAAGCAAAAGAAGCATGAATTTCAATTCTTGTTTTGATAAGTAGAGAAGCATAAATACCTATGAAACTTTGGGACTAGCAGTGACTGTTTTCTCCACTTTGTTTAGTTCTTTGACAAGTAAAATTCAGCAATAATGGAAAGTATATCCTTCATCTCAGTCCGAGCACCAGCAAACGCAACTTGGTCAATCAATTGTAATAATTTGAATATATATGCTAGTTGATTAATTCTTACATGAATGTTATTCCAAACATGAGGACACAGAGAGTGAAAAGGTGCCTGATGACCTTCAAGGGTAGTAAGCAGCTGAGTGCTAGTAGTCACTTCCCAAATCTAGAATTACAGGAAGTTACTACATAAATCACTCTTTTGTGGTCTCAGGTTCCAGCTCAAGTAACGATAACTTAGCAGTACCCTATCGCTTGTCTTGCCCAATGTCTTCATAAAAAACATGTGCAAAAAACTTATAAATATATGTTTGCATAACAAAACTAAAACTATATTGATCTTAGATGGAACTACCTACTAAGGACATGATTAAAAAGTTTAGCAATTCCAGCAGGCATTACATCAACAAACTAAACCTTTGCATGGAATATAGTTCAAGTTCACAATAACGAAAATTTTGAAACTGGTAAAAAAAATCCACCGTTTTTCATCTCCTTTTGTCCAATCATCTTTTACTATTTTCTAAAAGTCCAAATCGTAGTGTCTCTCCCATCCAGTAACATGCTGCATGTACCAGATAACTCTGAGCAGATAGAATGTAGCCTTGATCACAAGTTCTATAAACCTAGGAAAATTATCTTTACACATCACACCACCGTTAGGGTAAAAACTATTTCAGTTCCCAAAGGAAACTATTCTCAACCCATTTTTAATACACGAGAATTAAAGTTGAAAAGCTAGTGGCTGACACAGGAATTTCCTGCACTGGGTACATAATATTAATAATAAGTCGACAAGATTATATAGTCTATATCTCGTACAACTATAAACACAAAGTGAAAAAGGTAAAATTATGAAATATATATCAAATACGTAGACATGGTAATTCTCTAATATGTTAATGTGAATGAGAAGCACCATATGAATTTAGAAAAAGAGCAGAGTAACAACTAACAAACATGGAGAAAGGGCATATAGATGAGAACCTTAAAAATAATAGATTGTGTTTCCTCTGTCCCAATATAACAGCTTCCATTTCCTCTAAAAATTTACAATACCGAATAAAGTGAGCATGATTGTAGGCCAACATGTCCCCAAAAACCAGTTGTTAATTTCAAGTTGGCATGAATACAGTCGCAGTGAATAGAGTTGAATCTAATTTACTAAAGATAATTGGAGGAAAGCCCTCTCTACCTGAAGTCCTCTCTGCTTTTTCTGTCTGGGAGTTCGCAGCCATATGGATGAGTTTCAAAAAAAGAGGCAAAAACAGCAAGTTCTAAATCAACATTATAATGTTATTATAAGCACACAAAAAGATAAAAGATTTCCCTAACCAATGATCACAGAGGGGGAGTGCTCCCACTAGACAATAATCATTTTAGGCTAAATCAGAATGGCAAATTATTGATCGTTTCAATTCCAGCTATCTTCGAGGTGGTGACAACGCTATATGAAACAATGTGCCAAAATAACTAATGCTAGGATAACAAGATTTATAGAGATGATTATGCAAGTGGGAAATAACTAATGCTAGGATTTCAAGTAAAGCATTACCATTTACTATAGGAAATTAATTGGTGCTACTAGTAGATAGAAGAATGATATATTTTACATACTTGAATAAGAGCTCCTGTATTGTTTTGCATACTTTTTATGGTCTCACCTCCTTTACCTATTATAAGACCAACCTAAAAATGAAGAAGTTACATCAGAAAAAATAATAAAGACAAATTCAGGTATTAGTAATCAAAGATTCAATGACACTTCACCTTGTTGTTTGGGACCTTCATAACAAATTGTTCAGCCCCACCTTGCTGTCCAGTTAGCCTTCGGGAAACTATGCCATAACCCCCTGATTCAGCCTGTTACCAACAACGCAGAAAGGATCATAATTGAAGCATAAATTTCCAAAATTTCCAATATTATCAACAACAAAACACCTGTATAACAACAAAATGAAATACAAGGTAACTCAAAAGCATTCACAAGATAATAGTTTCCCAAGTAGCAAAGAAAGTACCTGTCCAGATGCTAATGATGGAAACATGTTTGGAAACATTCTAAGAATGGCTGGGGTGGTACCAGGAATCTGGCCTGTCATGGCTAACGGTGTTAGATCACTCATTAAGTGAGAAACTGTTCTTATTCTTCTATATGCTGATGACGACTAACACATATAACTAACCTTTCAATATCATTCAATAGTGTAAGCTAATTTTAGGATAATTTAATTATAGTAATCAATTAAAGAAAACACATCACATTCAAGCACTAAAGGAAATATTCGTAAAACTACCAAAATAGGCAATTCCCGGTTGAAGACGATCCATCAAACCGGTGCACTGATTCTCCCTTGTGCATAAAAGCTACAGATGTCGGCTCACATCCATTGCACAGTGGGGCTAGTAGCCCAACATTGCCTTCTTAAACATAAGACAAGACATAGAACATCTAGTAAACATTTACAATCAAAATATCACGTAAACATTTACAAATTAAAAATCAAATAAGACCGAAATAAAGGCCCTAAATACCTAAATACTAAATTCAAACACATTATTCCTTACAGAATCAACTGAAGAGGCAGGAAGCATTCAGAAAGGCATAAAATCTGACCAAACAACAACACAGAATAACCACAAATTTTATAAAAACATATTTTTTTTTTAAAAAAAAACAACAAAAATATGTCCACCACAGATGGTAATCTAAAAACCTCAAACTTTAAGAAAAACAAAAAGCGGACATACCTGGCCAGAAACATCTTCATAAAAATGGAGCACCTGGGGAAATTTGGGGCTCTAGGCCCAAACGGAGCCGTCTTGACCCAAAATAGCAGCAGAAGTGAGCTGATTAAGTGAGCTGATTGCCTTCTTTAGTTTGGTACAATAAGTGATTGTCAACTTAAACTTGCCACGACATCTTGAAATTAGGGTTTATACAATAACTAAAATAGGAATACCTACTTCTCCTGTTCAATTTGGGGATTTTGTGCGGTAAGGATGAGTACTGGAAGAAGGAGAATTGTTTGCGTAGCGTAAAAATCAAGCAGAGTAGCGTAATATAATTGAAGGAGGAGCGATAGAGAGAATAATTTCCTTACCTTATGAGCTAGATGGGAGGAACTTCAAAGGGGAGGAATAACTAGGGTTTTGGTCTTATGAGCGAAAGAGAGCAGAGAGAAATTGCAAAGCAGAGGACAGCGTGTTTTAATTTTAAGTTTTCTAGTACGGTTTTTGCTCCGTGTTTTTTAAGATACATAAAGTTTTTTTAAAAAAAACGCTATCTATTTAAAACAAAAAAATGTCCCTTTTAAATAGATAATATTTTTTCATATGTATCTACAATATTTTGTTAAAAAACGTTGTGAAAAAAATTACCACAACGTTTTTTATAAAAACGTTGTAGTTTAAGTGTTGTCTATTTACTACTTTATAGTAGTGTAATACTATGACAACAATTGAATCAATAATATGAGAGATATTATGCAGCAATTACTGTAGCAATAATTAAGTATAACTGAGTGACTTCTCACGTAAGCATCAAAAATCAATACCGTATACAACTATACAACCACGCATATTATTGTACTTTTACCAACTAGTAGTTAAATAGTTTAATGGCAAAACTTTTGCCGTTATTTTTATAAAAAGATATTTTTGTCGTTTTCAAACTCCGACAATAATTTTATTATGGGGTCCACCAATGATTATGCCGTCGTACGAATATTCCTTGTTAAAACGAATATTCCCCGACCACTCGAATATTTTATAACCACTTGTTTACTTTACAAAATTTGTAAATATTATCCACAACTATAACATTATATCAAATCCACATCATAATATTCAAAAATATATTTCGAGAAAAATTAATTTTTATTCATAAAATTTGGGGTCTTACAATCAATTTTATCGCTGAGACTCGGCTCAATAAATAATCTTCATCACTGAATTATCCATGCACTACGGGCAAATGATATTCGTGTTATCACCAATGGTCATGATCATGTCAACAACTGTCCATTAATGCACTACGGGCCAATGCAGACTTTTACCACATCATTTTATAACATTACATGCCATGATTATACCAAATAATCGTTGGTCATAATCATACAAATCAACAGTCCATCTATGCACTACGGGCCAAAGATAACTTTTATCACAATATAAGCATGATGGTGATGATGACAATGATATAAGAATTCAAACAAACGAAATCAAGAATAAATATTAAAGATTTTTAATTTATCAAGGGTTTAAAATGTCCAAATTTACAATATTTTAACTGATTTGTAGAGTAAAATTCAATAATAATATTGTATTAAAAATGATTTGGACGGAAAAGAAATTAATTTTTTTTCATGAATAGTACCCCGGGTGAATTGTCCCCGAGTGAATAGTACTTCGAAAATAGTACCCTGGCATGAAAAGATAAAAAATATCAAGAATGCTCAGAATAATATTTCCATAAAAAGATACTAGATGAATCGCAAATTTCAAGGATATTTTACTAATTTTAAGGAGTATAAAAGCAATGCTTTAACAAAATGAGTGTAGAATTCGGAATTTGAAACGAAATAATATTACTTACATACTACAGAGTGTGGAAGAAAATATTATTTCTTACGAATATTGAACAAAAATAATATTATTTACCTTAAAAGGAGAGTATTTCTGACTGGTAGAGCGGAAATATTTTTGAAGAAAACTTTCACCATTTTCTACACTCAAAGCTTCCTTAAACTCTAAAGAAATACGCTCAATATTATATAAGAAGAATTCTCAGATTCTGGTGTGATTTTTAATTCTAAACTAAGCATCATATTTATAAGAGAATTGAATGATACTATTTGAATTTAAAATCACGGGTGTATAGAAGGATTTTTCACGGGCCCAACTTTCTGATTTTCTAATTTACTATGTAAACACTGCAGACACTATGCAAACACTATGCATAATAAAATATAATATATTCTATTTTTTATAAAAAACAAAACTTATCATAATATATATATATATATATATATGTGTGTGTGTGTGTGTGTGTGTGTGTGTGTGTGTGTGTATGTGTGTGACACCCCCAAATCTGGGTACTTCATTCCCACAAGACTTGGTGTTCACTTTCCATTCATTCATATTTAAATACCCAATTATATTAAAATTTAAACCATAAATCCTCCCATTAAAAGGGTTACATCATTAAACCAATACGTCTCTCAGGTTATCTAACCTTTAACATACATCAAGTGCGAAAAATAAATTAATTACATCACATCATTTAAAATAAAGTTTATCATCATAACATTAAATAAAAGAACAGTTCTTCAACACTTGTTCATTTTACGCTTTTTTTTGCTAGTGGTAGGTTCATCGACCTTCTCAACCTTAGCTGGAATAATTACATATATGCAAGAGTGAGCAAAACAAATGCTCACTTGAAATAACAATGAATAACAATAGTATAATAATTGCCAACGAATAAGCTCATTAGAACTGAATAATACTCTGTTAATAATAACCAAAAATTGGAATCAAAATATGAAGTATATCTGAGGATCATAAGACCATGAACTATGTCAGAGGTTACAAGTAATATTTCAACTTTAACCTAAATAGTTACAACTGTAGGGACTCCCCGTACTTAGGGTGATCAGCCCTTCATATCATGTATTATGCATAAACATCTAAACGCATCACGTACCCCTATAATAGGGTTGTTCTTCTCAGTTTTAGAGTATTAGTCTGCACCAAAGAATGTTTGGTTTGGATAAGCTTCAAGGGTAATTTAGAGTTTAACGATCTTCAACTAAAGGATTAGTTGAATCAACAAAGTTTGATAACACTAGGGTTGATCAATAACAACGTATTATAGAACAATAAGGAATCATAGGTGAATAAACTATATATCAAAGTCAGGCTTAGAAATAAACTAGAAAGCATAAGCATTATGCAGTACAATAAACCTTGCTTGAACAATATTAAGCTAAGGCTATAATCTTTTCAAATAAGAGATTTACGTTATTGAACATGCATTAATGAATAACAAGCTGAGAATGAAACTTGCTCAAAATAACAATAATGGTTAGAGCTATGAAAAGTAAATGAGACAGGATAACTCAATTAGAGATTTGAGTTCTAGAACTTGCATTCGTCATAAAAAGAATAGAACTAATAAAACTTGCTTAACTATAAACAAGTTAGGATAAATCAGGCAACGATTATAGTTCAAAGCTTGCTCGAATAACAATAAAGGTTAGAGCTTGCTCAAATAAAGTTTAGGAATAAAGAACTTGCTCAAATAAAGTTTAGGGTAAAGAACTTGCCTCGTTCGTAAGCTATATATTACAACTCACGTTCACCTATAAATATGATTAGAATCACAATATCTATTAGATATACTAACATCCATTTCCCAAAATAGAACTCAATTTTAGTTAAACTTGTTACTTTAGTACAAGTTTCCGTTCTCACCATATGCACTTCAGAAGTCATGAGTATTAGATTTGAAACACTTATTCACTAACTCATGTGTTCAATAAATCACAACATAACGTTTTCATAATTTACTCATTTTAACAATTTTGGAATGACTAACTACACGATACAAAATTGTTTTAGTCTCTTCATTACATGTTCATTACATTAGTATCTCATTAAACTAGGTTATAATGGGTTTTTAAGGTCTGCATAACCAACATGCATTAATGCCTCTTATCTGGGTATGGCGCAGCTACGCCATATTTAAGCCTAGGACCGGCGCAGCTGTGGTGCAGCGCAGCTGTGCTGTTTCTGGCCTTGACACCAGCGCAACTGCCCTGGTGTACAGACAGAAACTACGCAATTTGTTTCCAATACTCTGTTTAGCCCAACTATCACGAACTTCATCAGCAAAATAGTAATTTAAACATACCCAATTGATATAGAACTCATATAACATTGTTCCTCGCATATATGCAAACTTAGAACAATTAAAAAACAACTACAACTAATTTAAATCCTTTAAATTTCATGTTTTATACAAAATTTTCATTTTTGACATCCTTGACAAAAATTGACACTGAGGTCTCTATACTACACCAATTTAGCTCATTCAAATTGCGTTCTCTTCGTTTCTTACTGAATTAACATATTCATGGCTTAATTTATAGATTAGTTCACAAACTAAATACCAATCTTTGTACTTTCATAAGCCATATATATACACATAGTCACTGTAAACTATTTTCTTTGTTTTGAATGTAATCAGCACGCTAATTCCTAGTCTAGATGCTAATTCTAACATCACAATTTGTTAATAAACACCATAAATCAGCTTGTATAACAATAATTCATAAAACATGCAATTAAAAAAAAATTTGAAACTCATTAATGAACATAAACTCTTTATAAACGTAAAACTCAAGGTTAAGATGTTATACCTTCAATTGCTTGGAGATAATTGTAAGACCCTAACTTTTATGAATAAAGATAAATTTTGTTTTTTATAAATATCATTTTTGATTATTAAGGAGTGAATTTGATATAATGTTATAGTTGTGGGTAATATTTATTAATTTTGTAAAGTAGGCAAGTTGTTATATTATATTCGATTAGTCGTGGAATATTCGTTTTAATAGGGAATATTCGTACGACGGCACAATCATTGGTGGGCCCCGTAACGAAATTATTATCGGAGTTAGAAAACGATAAAAATATCTTTTTATAAAAATAACGACGAAAATTTTACCGTTAACTGTTGAAATACCCAGTGATAAAGGTACATGAATTTGCGTGGTTGTAAAGTAGCACACGGTATTGATTAGTGATGTTTACGTGAGAAGTCATTCAGTTTTATTCAATTATTGCTACAGTAATTGCTGCATAGTATCTCATATTATTTGATTCAATTATTGTCAATGTTTTTTTATATTATTAAATCAATAATTGAGACGACAAAGTTATTCATATTATTATTTAAAATATTGACGATGTCTAGAAAGTTCTGTCGAGGAGAGATTTGGTCACCTAATTGTGCGCCAATAGGGAGAAATCCTTATCGAAAAGCCTCATCTTTCCTAAGAACGATCTGGTTGTTAAATATTGCGTATTATAATAATGATGATTAATATTGTTAAAAATATTGAGGTGATTTTACGAAGTATTTGTGGTAATTTTGGTTTATTATATGGACCCCTATTTACCCATTTTTCAAAATAATCGATAGAAGATGATTCAGTATATATATATATAATATTTGTGTGTGAGTGTGATATGTGTGACAGGGACATGTGGGGTGGGGCCCACACGTGGGTTTAAGAATGGAAATTGGGAGGGGGGAATGTTTACGTAAATGGAAGAGAATTATGATATATATATATATATATATATATATATATATATATATATATATATATATATATATATATATATCACTGTGTGTGGTAAGAAGAAAAGGGGGTGGGGGAAGATGCCTTTGTTGGGAGGGCATGTGTGTGTGTATGATGAAAATGATGGGTGGGTGTATTGAATTGAAAAATCAATCTATGAATTACATAAGGCATTCGTGAATTGCATAACTGTTGCGTCCGTGCTTTTTTTCTTAAATAGTGCCCCTTCCATTCTCCTATAAATAGGATGCTTACTTAGAATTAAAAATCACGCCAGAATCAGAGAATTTTTCTTCTATAATCTTGAGCGTATTTCTTTAAAGTTTAAGGAAGCTTTGAGCGTAGTAAATAATTAAAGTTTTCTTCAAGAATATCCGCGCCCTACCAGTCGGAATACTCTTCTTTTTAAGGTAAGGGATATTATTTTTGTTCAGTATTCGTATGAAATAATATTTTCTTCCATACGCTGTAGTATGTAAGTAATATTATTTCATATCAGATTTTAAATTCTATACTCATTTTGTTAAGTTTCGGCTTTTATACTCCATGAAATTAGTAGAATATCCTTGATATTTGCGCTTCATCCAGTATCTTTTCATGAAAATCTTATTCTGAATATTCTTGATAAATTTTAACTTTTTCATGCCGAAGTACAATTCACGGGGTACTATTCTAAAGTATTATTCATGAGATACTATTCACTCAGGTACTATTCACCCGGGATACTATTCATGACAAAAATTTATTTCTTTTTGGTCCAAATCATTTTTGATAAAATATTATTCTTGAATTTTACTCCACAAAGCAGTATCATGTTGACAATTTTGACGTTTTTGAATTCTAGATAAATTAAATTAGAAATTTTTTAAAATTTATCCTTTGCATTCTTTTAATTGAATTCTTATATCATTGTCATCATCCTCATGCTTATATGGTTATGAAAGTCATCTTTGGCCCGTAGTGCATTGATGGACTGTTGATTGGTATGATTATGACAAGAGATTATTTGGTATAATCATGACCGTAATGTTACAAATGATGTGGTAAAAGTTCTCATTGGCCCATAGTGCATTGATGGACAGTTGTTGGCATGATCATGACTATTGATGAAAATACGAATATCCTTGGCCCGTAGTGCATGGATAATTCGTGGTCATGATACTAATGAATATCATTGGCCGTAGTGCAAGGATAATTCGATGATGTGGATTATTTATTAAGCTGAGTCTCAGCGATAAAATTGATGATAAACTTTTTAAATAATGGAAGATAGTAGATATCATGCTCTACTTGACTCCTCTAATGGATTGCTTGTTCCGCTGTAGTTAAACTTGATGTTTATTATATTTTATCAGTTTAACACTTTTGAAGGCTAACGATAATTTATTATGCATTATCTTAGTCAAAATATTTCTTACTGGGCTAGTTGAGCTCACCCTTTTGCTTTCATTATTTTCTTCAGGAAATGATAGCATAACCGAGACTAGTCGGGGAATGGAGTGACGGTTCAAGATGGTTGTTTTAGTAGTCCTCACTATTTAGTGTGATAATAAATGTAATGAGGATTGAATTTGAGTTTGGATACTGTCTAAAAGATAATATTCATGTTAAAACTCTCAGCTATGTTTTGTCGTATTTTACACGACAATGTATAATTAAGTTTGTATTTGAATTATGTACCATGTATTTGGCGACTCAAGATGGGTGATGTATACCTATTTTTGGGGCGTCTCAGTTGGTATCAAAGCTTAGTGATACGATCCCTGGCTGAGATGTGAGACTATAACAAAGATGGGAGAGACGGGTAATTCTTTCGCTAGTATGATCTACCTAAGTTTATTTGTTATTTATTTGGTCGGTCAAAATATAGGGATAATATGTGGCATGTCAATTAACCCTTATTTTGTGGCCGTGTTTAAAAATGACATCCGAGAATGTTGAGAATAGCAATGGAGCACATGAGACCGTTGAATCACCCGATGATCAATAACCAGGATAATGTGCATTAGGAAGTCAATAATCCTTAGGAAAATAAGAACACCGATCAAATGGTGAACGATGGGATGTTCAGAGGCTTTATGCAATTCATGTAACATCAGGCGAGAACGAATCCTATTCAAAAATATAGGTAGAAACATTGGATACTCTCGGATAGTCACCACTAAGCAGTTCAAGGAGCTGGGACCACTAAAGTTTTTGGAAGAGCCAAAACCACTTAAGGAGAAGACGTGGATAAAGCAGATCATCAAGATATTTGATGTCTTGGGATGCTCCGAGGAGAAAAAGGTTCCCTTTGCCACCTTCATGCTGCGAGGAGAGGCAGATTACTGGTGGGAATCTATAAACCTTACTCAGCCTGCCGCACTGAAGATGTCTTGGGAAAAGTTCCAAGAACTATTCAACGACAAGTACTTTTTTGAAAGTATTCGTCACATGAAAGAGGTAGAGTTCATCAAGCTGAAGCAAAACAATATGACCATGTCGCAGTACGAAGCTAAGTTTGCCGAGTTGTCCCGATTTGCGTCCCACTTGGTTGATAATTAGGAGAGAATGACGCGAATATTTCTGCGAGGTTTGAAACCTGAAATACATCAATATCTAATTTCTCACAAACTGTGTTTGTATTCAGATATTGTAAATAGGGCTCAGTTATTGGAGCGCGATAATGAGTCAACCCAACCAAGAGAGAGCAGCCGGCAAAATGATAATACAAGTGGTAGCAGTCATCGAAGCGATGACAATAAACATGGAAGAAGTCAACATGACAGAAATGGTAACCACTTCGGTTGTAATCGTGGTAAAGATAATAAAAGTGGAAATTTCAAGAAGAAAAGATTCAATAATGATGGAAAGACGTCAGCACCAACACCCGTTGTTAAAAAAGGAGAACGATCATCGATTGTATGCTATACATGCGAAGGGGAGGGACACATCAGTCTAAAATGTATGCAGCAGTCCAAAACATGTTACAATTGTGAAAGAGAAGGTCACCTAGCTCGATTTTATTGTGCAGTAAAGCCAAGTACAGCTGGGATAGAGGTACCTAAGGCCATCCAAGAGAAGTCAAAACTGATAGTTCAAGGGAGAGTGTTTGTCGTAACCTCCCAAAAAGTTAGGAACCCGAACGAGGTCATCACGTGCAAGCTAATCATAAACTTTACCCATTCTTTTTTTTTTCTTTTCTTCTACTTGCGCTCAATGTTTAAATTTAACTACGGAGAAATTAGACTTTGACTTATCTATTAAAACTTCGTTGGGAGAAACCTTCATTACATCCACTATTTATAAGTCTTGTTTGGTTCAATCGGTACCCTCACATTACCTGTCGATCTTATTTCCTTAACAATACTTGCATTCGATGTGATTTTAGGAATTGATTGGTTAACTAGTCATCATTCTAAAATTGATTATTTTCGTAAGGTTGTTAATTTTCATATTCCTAACCAACTTATTATGTGAATTCAAGCAACCAAACAACTAAAGTCAATTACTATCATATCAAGCCATAAAGCTATTCTTTTATTGAAAAATGGATGTCAAGTTTTCTTAGTCCATGTCACAGATTTAAATAAAAATACGTCAGATTTGAATGATATTTCTATTGTTAATAAATTTCCTGACGTATTCCCTAAAGAACTTCCTGGCCTACCCCAGAGCGTGAAAATGAATTTTGTATTGACCTTGAACCCGGTACAAAACCCATTTCCAAAGCCCCATATCGAATGGCTCCTATTGAACTTCAGGAGTTAAAAACCCAACTGCAGGAGCTGTTAGACTTCGGTTTCATTCATCCTAGTACGTCTCCTTGGGGTGCTCCTGTTCTATTAGTAAAGAAGAAAGATGGGAGTATGCGACTTTGTACTGATTATCGGGAGTTAAATCATGTCACCATAAAAAATAGGTACCAATTGCCTCATATTGATGACCTGTTTGACCAGTTGCAACACACCAAATTCTTTTCAAAGATTGATCTTCGTTCTGGATATCACCAGTTAAAGATTAAAACTGATGACATTTCAAAGATTACTTTCAAAACTCGGTACATGCATTATGAATTCCTAGTCGATTGACTAATCCTCCTATTGCCTTCATGGATATGATGAACCGTGTATTCAAGGAATATTCGGATATAACCCCTCCCTTTTCACTTTGACCAAACCTTTTACGTAACATAAACTAAAGCCAATGTACAACACCTAAACGTCTAAAACTGACGTTTTATTAAATAACAATTATATATATCAGTTACAAAATTTAATATATTTTATTTATATTTTTGTTTTTATTATTTATTTATTTAAAATCAAATTCTGTAACGATTGAGAATTTTATAATTTATGATAAATATTTATTAAATTAAATAAATATTTTAATTAATTTATTTATGGAGATAAATAAATAACTGATGAATTGCGATGTAATAATTTAATTGAGTTTGAGGATTTAATTTAATGAAAATAATTAAATTAAATGAATTATTTAATACTTAAATGAATTGTTTAATATTTAAAGAAATAATTATATTAAATAAAATGATGATTTAATAATTAAACTAGATATATAATAATTTATTAAGCATGAGTATAACTATAATGAAAATTATAATTATTATAATTATAATTGTAAGTTATTAAAATTAACTAAATTAAAGTGTGACACAAGGAACTATATAATATAAGTGTTATAAAAATAATCTAGAAGGGGGGAGTTTTGTGTAAACCAAACAAAGTCTTGTAGCTTTTGGTTAATGTAACAGCCAAATACTTTTGGGCTTAATAAACTGATAACCACGATTATCAGTGTTTAAGCGCTTAGTTGGGGTTATATCGCGTATTCTCTCCTAAGGACTAAGAACAGAGAAACATAGAGTTTGGAGAGGGATGAGAATAATTGCTAAACCTTGTCACCGTCTTTTGCTAACATACAATTAGATGATTAATGTATAATCTGCCCCTAACTCTAATTTTCAGTGTTATAATTTTCATTCTATGGAATTAGGATTTTGTTAAATTGTTGATTGTAAGATATGGGCTCCATGTGTGTATAATCTTGTAGAATCTGTTATTGTCACAATTGTTAGTAATCAAATACGTGAAATAGGGTTGCAAGAAGAAAGTTAGACTAACATTGTATATATGTATGAAGATGGCTTTGTATAAGCCCAAAATTTGATGTCGAATACTTGATATAATCTATAAATTGGTTGTAGGTTGTGATAGTTCATCAAGAAACGAAAAAAAACGTAGTTGGAATGGCTTAAATTGGTTAAGAAACGAAGATTTGGCAATCGAATTCGCTAAAAGTGTTAAACAATGAAGAAATCGGAAAAAATATGGTTTTTATCCTTGAAAGATAAATATAAATGATGGTTATGTTGTTAGAATTATCAATTGCATGCTTATTGATGTTATTGTAAAATTTTAGTTGTTGAGTTTTGTGAATTTCGGTGGATATTGGAAAAATTGGAGTGTTGGTGCAAAACAGGGATGCAATAGCAGTTTCTGTCTGTGTACGGCGTAATTGTGCCAGTACCACAGGCAGAAATGGCTCATTTGCGCTTGTTGGTCTTCTGAGTTCATACACTAGCGCAGCTGCGCCGGTGCCAAGGCTTAGGGCAGTGTAGCTGTGTCGTGCCCTGTTCAGTGGTAATTAGTTATAATTAATTACAGACTCTAATAAAAAGACCTAATGTAGTTTGGTATGCATGATAAAGATGTTAAATCATAATATAAGATACTATGCCAGATTGTTATGTGTGGTAATACCAAAGAGTGAAAATTTTAAATAGTCACTTAAACAAGTTATGTGATGAATGAAAATTTATGTTTACAAGAGTTAGAGGTGGATAATAAAGCTTGCATGAGGCGATAGTGATATTTTAGATTCGTAGGAGTGGTTAACTAACATGATTAGACAGTAAGTTAAAGGTTATGGCTTAAATGGTGGGCTAAACCTATAAAGCTAATGATAATATAACTAATTGGTATTGCGATTTTAATGGTATATGTAGGGTAATTAGCGAACATTATTATACTTGTGTAGCTTACACACGAGGCAGGTTCCCTAACTTCATTCTCTTTGTAATGAATTCAAGTTTCATAACTCCGTTATCTTTTGATTGTTAAGCAAGCTTTCTAGTCCTAAATGATTATTATGCAAATCCTATATTATAGTTGAACGAGTTTATTGATTCTATCTTGTTATGTTGATGCAAGCTCTTGTAATCAAATTATGTACATCGAGTGAGTTCCATATTCCTGACTCTTGTTCTTGTTATTCAAGGCATATATTGTTTAACGTCATTGTTCCAAATGAGATTTCCTAACTCTTTTGGACATAACACTTTGCATATATACACCATGTCTATTCAATTGTATATTATCATTATTCGATCTTTGACTTAAGTATCATTGTTCAATTTTATATTATTGTGTTAAACCTTTAAATAGCAAGAAAACTCTTATTGATTGGACTAATCCATAATTGAATAGTGTTCCAAAATTCTAGAACCACTGATAAGCTAGTTCCAAATAAAACCTTCTTTAGTTCGGAAATTCTAAAGTCAAACTAAGATGAACAACCCTAACATAGGGGATTTTGTATGCGTTAGCGTTTAGATGTTTGTGCACAATATATGCTACAAAAGGGATGATCCCCCCAAGTATGTAAGGAAGGGTTTGTATAGTCTAAACGACTGTTAAGGTTAGGGTAAAAATACCTAATTACCGGGGACATAGTTCGTGGTCTTAAGACCCTCAGATGTAAATCTTGACCTTGTTTTCTATCATTGATTCATAGAACAAGTTCTCTATTATTCAATATTCATTTCTTAACCTTATATTGTTGCTATTATCACTCTTTATATTAGTGAGCAATTGCTTGATCACTCTTGCAATTAACACTGCAGCTAAAGTTGAGAAAGTCGATGAGCCATCTTCTAGCAAAGGAAAGGGCAAGTTTTTCAAGTGGTGAAAACTTATTTACTTAACTGAAATTATGTTATAAGATCTATGTTATTTTGTGATATATTTCGCAGACTTATGTAATAATTAAAGTTAGATTACCTGGAAATGTTTTTAAGTGGATGTAACCCTTTAATGGGAAGATGATTGTTTAAGTTATGTCTTTATCCTTTATTATGGGTAGTTAGATATAATTATTTTTGGTTAGTGAGCACCAAATCATGTGGGAAGGAAGTACCCGGATTTGGGGGTGTCACAGGTTGGTATCAAAGCTTTAGGTTATGAACCTTAGGTGGGGAATCTTAGGAAGTAACCTTTAAGGACATAGAAAATATAGTGGTGTCAAACTCTTATCGAGTTCTGGGGAATGAATTGATGAAATTCATTAAAAGATAAACAATAAAAGACATTATGTGCTATGTGTTAATAACTTATGTGCTCGTGCGTATTGAAGAGTGTTACATAATAAATATACTTAAAAGTATTTTGTTGTCAGGATATCTAACATTAGAGGATCCAGTCTAGCTAGGGGAATGATACCTCAGATACCTAGAGATGAGGAACCCCGAGATGTCCATGTTGTGCGGGAGCAGTTGATTCAGAGGGAGCCTTCTCTGTTGGTTGCTGAGGAAGAATAAGAGGATGAGCATATGTCTGATCATGTGGAGGAGATAGAGGAGGAAGATAAGAAAGAGGATCATATGGAGTTTCTACAGAACTCCGTATCAGCTAAGATATATGATGCGCTGTATGATCGAAACATAGAACTACATGATAATGTTGAGGAGCTGAAGGAGTTGGCTGAGATGCGTCAAGCTACTATAGAACAAAAGGATGCTGAGATTCAGAAACTCAACTCACGACTTGGAAACACGGAGTGGGACCTAGTTCATACAAAGGGTCAACAAGAGGATCTGTTGGATGAGAATGAGAAAATGAAGACTGATGTGGAGAAGTTAAAAGATGACTTGAAGGAGGAGTCAACTAAGCGTGCGAGGGCAGAAGACGCTTGGATGAAGGCGACTCAGCATGCAAACCGTGCTGAAGCTAAGGTACAAATGAAGAAGGCCAAGATGAATGAAATGGATCATACCTTTCATTCTTCGATTAAAAGGGCCCAAGATCGAGTCTTTTATTATCCACCTCAATTTGAAGACTTGCCATGGTTCGTAATGGGTCGTAGGACGGCATATCGTATTATAGAGGAAGAGCGTAGAGAAGCCTCTCGATGCCTTAATATGCCTGGATAGGAAGAATAATAATAATAATAATATGTGGTTTAGTATGTTAATAAATAAATTGCAAATCCCTTATTTTGAAATAAATGAAGGGGTAGTATGAGTATGTAATCCTGAAACTTGTTTTGTTCAGGAAAATTAATGTTGGAAGTAGAGATGTTATCTTTATTATGTTATGAAAAGTTTTAAATGAATAAAAATATCAAAGTTTATTGAAATGTTATGTGTTAAGCTTTAATCTTAGAATGTTTAAAGTTAAACTTTAAAATAATTCAAGAAATTGAATAGTGAACTAATAAACGTATATTTTAACAGAAAATGCCTCTTAGAAGAAGACAACCACGTCAATAACTACCTCCTGAGGGGTCTACTAACAATAATAATGAGGTCACTGCTAACCCGATCTAGCAGTTGGTGACTTTGTTAAAGGGAGCACTTGCGAATCAACCGCAAGCTCAAGCTACGACTTTCAAGGACTTTAAAGAAGTTGGACCACCGGTATTTCAAGGGTCTATGAATCCAGTTGAAGCCCAAACCTGGATCATGGAAATGGAGAAGGTGTTCGACGTTGCCAAAGTCAACGAGGATCAGAAGACCGCTTTCACAACATTCATGTTGAAGTCTGAAGCTAGCTATCGGTGGCAGACGAATAAAGTTTGTAGGAGACAGGGAATAGTAGCGTGGGATAGGTTCAAAAAATATTTTTCGAAATGCACTTTCCGACTAGTTCTTGAAATCAATTGGAAGTTCAGTTTTTGGAGTTAAAACAAGGAACCATGACTGTGCCAGAATATGCTGCGAAGTTTAATGAGTTAGAAAGGTTTGCCACTTATTAAGTTAATATCGATGAGCATAAGGCGAGAAGGTTCGAACAAGGGTTGAAGCCCTAACTTTATGGAAGTAAGGCTAGTGGAAGCAATGGTGGAAATAACAACCAGAAAAGGAAATGGAGTGAGAATTCGAGTACGGGAGGACAACTAGGAAGTCAACAAAAGAAGAAGTTTGAAGCTTTTACTACTTACGGAAAGAACCACACTGGGGTGTGTTTGAAGGGTAAGAGGGTGTGTTTCAATTGTGGCCAGGAGGGACACATTGCACCAAACTGTTTTAGGCCAAAGAAGGGAGCATGTTTCAGTTGCCGATCGAAGGATCACATGGCTCATGATTGCCCTAAAAAGACAGCTGGAAGTACAAGTGGAGGAAAAGAAAACAATAGTGGTGGTACATTAACTATCACTGGACCATCACAATCAAGCGGACTAACTGCGAGGACTTTCAATATGACTGTGCAGGATGTTGTGCAGTCAAAGGATGTGGTGTCAGGTATCATTCTGATAAAAGGTATTAATGCTTTTGTGCTATTTGACTCGGGTGCTACTTGTTCATTTATATCCTATGATTTTTCTCAGAACTTATATTTGCCTCAGGAAGAATTAGAATTTCCTTTAAGTATAGAGATTGCGAATGGGGAAGTGATTCATGTTAGGTTTATATACAAGAATTGTAGAGTGGTTATAAAGGGTCACGAGATGATAGTGGATTTGATACCAATTATACTTGGGGAATTTGATTTCATATTGGGAATGGATTGTTTATTCAATTATGGGGCAATAATTGATTGCCAAAAGAAATGTGTTAACCTTATTACTCCGTCAAAAGGTTGTGTTTTATGGCAGCAAGTCACCTCGTTAACCAAATTGTCTGACGGTGATACAGGCCAAGAAGTTACTTTGACAAGGATGTGTAGGATACTTAGCCCACATAGTCGATACACAGAAGAAGAGCACGAAGTTGGAAGAGATAACGATCATTATAGATTTTGCAGATGTATTGCTAGACGATTTGGTGGGACTTCTGTCGGATCGAGAAATTAAGTTCGTAATTGATTTAATCTAGGAGCGACGCCGATATATAAATCCTCATACAGAATGTCCCCAGTGGAGATGAAAGAGTTGATGGTGCAATTGCAAGAATTACTTGACAAGAAGTATATCCACCAGAGTGTATCGCCATGGGGAGCACCAGTATTGTTTATTAAGAAGAAAGATGGATCGATGTGACTATGCATTGATTATCGAGAATTGAACAAGGTCACAATTAAAAAAAAGCATCCATTACGGGGAATCGATGACTTGTTTGACCAATTGAAGGGAGCGAGATATTTCTCAAAGATAGGCTTGAGGAGTGGTTATCATCAGTTAAAGGTGAGGCCAGAGGTTGTACCAAAAATAACATTCAGGACTCGGTATGGTCATAACAAGTTTCTAGTTATGTCATTTGGTTTAACTAATGCACCTGCATCGTTCACTGATTTGATGAACAAGGTGTTTAAACCATTCTTAGATAAATTTGTGGTAGTGTTTATTGATGATATATTGGTATATTCCAAGACCAAGGAGGAACATGTTGAACACTTAAGAGTGACATTGGAGACATTGAGAAAGGAAAAGTTGTATGCTAAATTCTCAAAAGGTGAGTTTTGGTTGGAACGTGTACAGTTTCTCGCGCACGTTATTGATAACGACGAAATTTCGGTAGATCCATCATAAGTGGAAGCTGTAATAAACTAGGATCAGCCGAAGACACCGTCAGAGGTAAGAAGTTTCTTGGGATTACCAGGCTACTGTAGGCGTTTCATTCAAGAATTTTCCAAAATCGCAACTCCGTTGACGAATTTGGCTAGGAAGGTAGTTAAATTTGTTTGGAGGGAGACGTGTGAAGAAAGTTTCCAAGAATTAAAGAAGAGATTGAGTTCAACACTTGTGTTGTCATTGACTGATGATACAGGAAATTTTTGGTGTATAGTGACTCATCGCTTAAGGGACTAGGATTTGTGCTTATGTAGAACGACAGAGTTATTGCGTATGCATCACGTCAATTGAAAGATTATGAGAAATAATATCCTACTCATGACTTGATATTGGCTGTAGTAGTGTTTGCTATGAAAGTTTGGAGGCACTATTTGTATGGAGAGAGGTGTGAGATATATACAGATCATAAAAGTATAAAGTATATCTTTTCACAGAAAGATTTGAATATGCAATAGAGAAGATGGTTGGAGTTAATTAAAGACTATGACTACGAGATTTTCTATCATTCTAGAAAGGCTAATGTTATTGCTGATGCTTTAAGTAGAAAGGGATGGGAAAAGTTAACGATGTTGACTGCTCAGGAGAGGCTAGTATCAGAAATGACAAAGATGGAGTTGGAAATTAAATATCTGATAGAGTCAGACAAAAAATTGTTCCAGATGGGAAACAGTTCAACGTTGGTAGATAAGGTGAAAAATGCACAACTCCAGGATGAAAACTGTGAGGAAATAAGAAGAAAAGTGTCTAAGGTTGAGGAAAATAAATTTAAAGTTGATTCGGAAGGGTTACTTTGATTCGAAGGGAGAATTTGGGTTCCGCCAGTACCGAAAATTGAAGAGGAAATTTTAAGCCAGGCCTATAATTCACGATATTCAATTCACCCTAGAAGTACGAAAATGTACCAAGATCTCAGACATCATTTTTGGTGGTCGAATATGAAAAAGGACGTGGCTGAGTTTGTGGTGAAATGCTTAACATGTCACAAAGTTAAAGTTGAACATCAAAGGGCAAGTGGATTGTTACAACCGTTAGAGATACAGTAATGGAAATAAGAGCATATCACAATGGATTTTGTGGTAGGTGTTCCAACGACTCAACAAGGTTACGACGCCATTTAGGTGATTATCGATCGATTGACGAAGTCAGCACACTTTCTGCCAATTAAGATTAGAATTAACCTAGATCAGTTGGCAAAACTGTAAGTGAAGGAAATTATTTCAAGACACGGTGTCCTTGTGTCCATTGTATCAGACAGAGATCTGCGTTTCATATCAATTTTTTGGAAACGACAACAAGAATGCTTTGGAACGCAGTTAAGAATGAGCACAACGTATCATCCTAAAACCGACGGACAGAGTGAGAGGACCATCCAGACACTAGAGGATATGCTCAGAGCATGTATTATGGATTTTAAAGGGATTTGGGATGACCATTTATCGTTGGTTGAATTTTCTTATAATAATAGTTATCACGCAAGTATTGGCATACCGCCTTACAAAGCTTTGTACGGTAGAAAAACTCCGGTATACTGGGACAAAGTTGGAGAACGTCAGGTGCTAGGTCCATAATTGGTACAACAGACTGTCGAAATCGTCAAAGTGGTTCGGGCAAGATTGATAGCTGCACAGGACATATATAAGAAATATGACGATCAACACCGACAAAATCGAGAATTTGATGTTTGTAGTTTTGTTTTCTTGAAAGTATCTCCCTGGAAAGGGAAAATTCGGTTTGGCAAAAAGGGAAAACTAAGCCCTAGGTTTATATGACATTTTGAAGTGCTGCGACGAGTTGGTGAAATGGCTTACGAGGTAGGTTTCCCTCCGGAATTAGGACGTATTCATAATATTTTCCATGTATCGTTATTAAGGCCATATAAGCCTGACTATATGCATGTTATAGAATATGAGCCATTACAGTTTGAAAAAGACTTGTCATATGAATAAGTTCCTGTTCAAATTATTGACAGAAAAGAGGAAGTACTAAGGAATAAAGTGATACCTTATGTTAAGGTAGTCTGGAGAAACCACAATGCTAAAGAAGCTACGTGGAAACTTGAAGATGTTATGATAAAAAATTATCCTCAGTTATTTGCTTAGTCTTATATAGCGATTCTAGGGACAGAATCCTATTAAGGAGGGAAGAATGTGATGAATGAGTTATCGAGCCATGATTCTGGGGACGGAATCCTTTTAAGGAGGGAATGATGTAACTGTAACGACCGAGAAATTCGGATTAATTGTAAAATACTTTTATTTGATTAAATAATGAATAAAATTATATTATATGTTATTATTATGTGTTAGTAAGATGAAGGTTGTTCTATAACCTAAATATATTAGAATGTCGTAGTATTTTGGCTATGTGACGGGATTATAGTTTTTGAATTTCTAAGACGAAAATAAAAGCTTTCCGAGAAATTTTTTGAAAAATAATATTCACGGATTTCTGCTCGGGAATTACTTTTGAATTTCCGAGAATTGCGTAACGATAAAATAATATGATAGGATAAAATATGTAATAATATTTCAAGTATGGCAAACACAGTTTTTCACCTACGTACTAAATTTGAGAAGGTTAAGGAACGTAAAGAGTTGTTTAAAGGAGGATAGTATAATAGCAAGTATTATACGAAGTAATGAATACGAGTATGATATGATGTATCATACGAGTGTATGTGAATGGTGGTATATCGTATATGATGAATGAGTATACGAGTTAGCATACGAGAGGAATATGTAGATAATACATTATAAGTATTAAGCAAGTGTATTGGACTTGTAGGATTTGGTAGGAATGGTACAAGCCTTAGTATAGGAAATGTTAAGGCCCAATGTTGGAAAATGCAAGCCTAACAATTAAGTAAAGTTATTAAGCTTAAAGCCCAAAGTAAGAACCGGATCCTTGGATCTAACCAATGGATAAACGGGCAAAAAAAACCCATGGCGCAACCTATGTGGGCCCCATGAGCACATGGCCAGCCATCTTGGTGACCAAGTAAAGTGGATTTACTTGGTGACCAAGATAGGAATAGTATGGAGGTGGAGTTACGGAAGTGGGATGACCTAAAGTCTAAACTACCCTTACTTTAGCAATTCTATAAATAGAATAGTGCTAGATCATTTGTGTCTTACCAAAATTCACCAACAACTTATAACTTGTTTAGTTGAGAGAAAAAGCAAGAAAAGCTAGTCTTTGTATTTCAAGTAGAAAAGAAGAAGAGTCAAGTATGATCAATAAGGGTAAGCACCTTTAGACCATTAATCTTCCATCTCTTATATATTAGTTTGATAGAGAACTGTTGGTTAGTGGAGCATGTGTGATAAGAAGTATGAGAATGGCCATTAATGGACCTAAACCTTGTTAAGCCATGTGCAAGAAATTCATACTTGTATAAGTAATGAACTAATGAAGAAATTGTAAGAATTTGTCATATGTATAATTTAATGAAATATGTTTGGTTAGGATGCTAGATATATGGAATGAATCCATTTGGAAGGGTGTAAAAATCTTAAGTAACGAAGTTATGGCAAAATTTACGAGATTAGACGATAATCGTCGAAACCGTTAAATTCTTGAAATTGAAGTCAAAAGTTAGCATTGAACTCAGAAACATTGGTTTTCGATGGAGAATAGTCTCAATTGGTATTCTAGAGTTGCGGACTCAGAAATGACCAAATTCTAACTTAGAACGAAGAAACGCGCTTTGAACGTTCACGAACATTTAACGTTTTCGTAATAATGAACTAATCAGTGAATTATGAGTTAAAAGATTCGAAAATGAAATGTTTTCTAATGAAATCATAGAACATATGATTTGTGAGTTAACGACTTTTGAATGAGACAATTCAGATTTATTACAAAGAAGTTATGAGCCCGGGAATCTCACATAAGAAATTGTTTGTAAAAATTTTCTGAGGCTCAAGGCCGGCACCGCAGCACCGCCCGAAGCTTTGTCCTTGGTGCCGCAGCCCTAGATATGTCCATTAGCCACTGCAAAGTGGCGTCGCAGCTCGGCTGTTGGCAAGAATACTTGTGCTGCAGCGTCGAGTCCGGGGAGGTACTGAAGAGTTGCGCCGCAGCGCGAGCTCTATATAGAAAGTTGGCGCCTCAACGCCATCACTAGAGAAGAGGCAGAGAATAATGATTAGGTGTATAAAGAAGGAAGGGAGCTAATTAACTATGAACTATATGTTTAATTAACTTGAAATGACTTCTTTAAGGATGATTAGAACTCAACTAAAGGTTGATGAACGATCACGTAAACATAAGAAATAATGTTAAACAATCTAAAGCATGATTAGATTGAGAAGAGGGGTAAGATATAGTAATAACCTTACTTGATTATATATGACCTAATGTGGTATATTATGTGATCATGTATTGTATAAATCTTTAAGACGCAAAGAGAATTTGTATTAACGGTAGAATGCGCTAAAGGCAAGTATTCTGACCCTTGTCTAAATTCTTTGGACAAGCTTTATAATTCATGTACCTTACGCATGAATTGTTGTATGATGAAGTCAAAGCCAATTCCTTCGGCTAGACTTCATATGTTTTATGGATTTCTTATAATCTATTGAAATGTTATCAATGTTGCCAAGTTTTGCCAAACTATTTTGGTATGGTTTTCAAAAGAAGACTGAATATGCATAAACAAATGTTTTGTCGTCAACCGACATGCACGTGAGGTTGCCAAACCTTAAACGTAAATACGTTTAAAGAAAGTAGTGTTGTACAACATAGATTACTATAGGTTGATCACCTAGACGTGCTCGTAAGATATGCCAGACATACGGACTTGGTGCCAGGTTGTCCTTCTCAAAGAAAGAATGAAATGCTCAAGGTCTTAGACCGATATTGATGTTTAATGAATACTGTTCATTATGAAACATTTTAAAGAAAAGAGAAGTGCTATTTTATCGATAGTACTTCATAACTATTGTTCAATTATTGAAGATATACGATTTGTATGTTTTAAGCATAATTGTTAAATCAAATTGTCATACTTGCTGAGCTAGTTATGCTCATTCTTGAATGAACCAGATGAATGCAGCTAAGACCGAACGGACCGAAGCATCTAGTAAAGATAAAGGGAAGGCTAATGTGAATCAGTAGATTTTCTTTGTAATAGTATAGTTGAAATGTTGTAATTATTTGATATTATGACAAGCAAATATATAATGGTGATAAAGAACCTGGGAAAGGTAATATTGTTTTGGAATATAAGAAGACATTTTCACTCTTTTGAGGTATTTTAATTGAATGAATGTGTAAATTGTAGCACCGTGTAGCCCCATTTTTTGGGTTAGAAGATACTCGAATTTGGGGGCGTCAAATGTTGGTATCAAAGCATTTGGTTATAAAACTTAAGGGGGGAAAAGAACCTTAAGTCACAACCTTAAGAAAAGTTAAAGAAGTAAAAGATGAAGTCAACACTAAAAATGTATTTGATATGTGTTTTTATTAATCTACTGACGTGTACTAATCAAACTAAATTCTTTTGTTGTAGATGTCAGAAGAAAATGAAATGTATAATGATATACATGTAGTAATTGAGGAATCGGCGAACCAAATAGAAGTCTTACCGAACCCTATAGCAGCAGAGCCGAATGTGGTGGTAATTGAGTCAGGAGACTTGGAAAGCTTAGACCTCGTGTCCATGTTTGATGGCACATCGGAGGAGGATGTAGAGGTGGCATCTTTTAACACCATAGCACCTGAAGAAGAGGTGACTCTAGGGGAGGCAATGAAAACCTTATTCATGGCCTTGTTGGATAGAAATATATAGCTGGGGAAGGAGGTCAGGGAGCTGAAAGAAGAAGTCCAGGAAATCTTGGAAGATAAGAAGAGCATGGAGTCAATGTGGGAAGAGGAACATGATGAATGTGTTTTGGCAAAGGACAAGGTCCACGAGCTGAAATAAGAAACCTTTGAGCTCAGACATAAGCTAAAGGTTAAGAACCAAAAGATAAGAAGGATATCCTATATTCACAAGAGTTCTCACACGGATTTCCAACAGCAGGTAGCTGGGTATCCGATAGAGGTAGGGCAGACTCGGCATACTATCAGCCGAGATATTATTTCCAGTCTTGCCAACACATATTTTGAGAATGCCTTAAGGTAGATGTAAACTAGTAGTAGCTAGAGTAAAGTTAGATATGAAAATATGATGTATTTGGTAGTGACGTAAAACCCTATTTTGTATATCAAAGGGTAGTCTTTTGTAAATCCCAATTCTTAGAAAGCAATTGCGGGATATAAATATAATCAGCTAAGGCTGTGTAATGAACGAATGATGTAGTATTATACTACAAGCAAGCAAATCAATATAAGCCTTTTTATGGAACATATTATGCAACAAGTTGAAGTTATTGTTTAAATAATGAATAATAACTAACTAACAAGAAAGAAGTAATAATGACGTGTTATTTATTTTAACAGCAAAATGCCGCCAAGAAGGAGACAAAGAAATCAAGATGCTAATGTAAATCAACCAGAGGGAGGTCCGATTAACTCGATACAAGAGTTCGTTAACCTTTTACCGGCTGCTTTTAATAGGAACGAGGCTAATATACCCGCAAATCCTGCAGTAGTACGAGCTACTACTTTTAAGGATTTTAAGAGTGTCGGTTCGTTAGAGTTCAAAGGAACTACGGACCCCATAGAAGCCCAAACGTGGGTGAAGGAAATAGAAAATGTATTTGTTATCGCAAATGTCGATAAAGGGTAAAAGGTTTCTTTTGCCACTTATATGATAAAGGGAGAGGCCAATTTCTGGTGGGAGACGAACCAGGCTAGGGCCGGAATAGAAAACCTAATGTGGACGTAGTTCAAGGAGATTTTCTTCAAGAACTACTTTCCCACGAGTATGCAAGGGAGGATATGGAGATACGGTTTATGGAGTTGAAATAAGATGAAATGACAGTTCCCCAATACGCTGCCAAATTCAATGAATTGGTGCGGTTTGGTCCACATCAGGTGGACACCGAGGTGAGAAAGGCTAGGAGGTTTGAGCAGGGCTTAAAACCCTGGCTCTATAGCTGAATAACTGTGTTCCAAAGTAATTCTTTTGGGACCATACTGGAGAAGGCAATAATTGCCGAAGGTGGTAACGAGGCTCTAAGCCAATACCACAAGGGGAAGAAGAACAAGGGAAAGGTACATACGTTTAAAGAAAGTAGTGTTGTAAAACATAGTGTACTATAGGATGATCACCTAGACGTGCTCGTAAGATATACCGGACTTACAGACTTGGTGTCGGGTTGTCCTTTTCAAAGAAAGAATTAAATGCTCAAGGTCTTGGACCGATATTGATGTTTAATGAGTATTGCTCATTGTGAAACGTTTTAATGAAAAGAGAAGTGCTATTTTGAATTATCGATAGTACTTCATAACAATTGTTCAGTTATTGAAGATATACGATTTGTATGTTTCAAGCATAATTGTTAAATGAAATTGTCATACTTGCTGAGCTAGTTATGCTCATTCTTGCTTGAACTATATGAATGTAGCTAACACCGAACAGACCGAAGCATATAGTAAAGATAAAGGGAAGGCTAAGGCGAATAAGTAGATTTCCTTTGTAATAGTATAGTTGAAATGTTGTAATTATTTTATATTATGACAAGCAAACATGTAATGGTTATAAAGAACTTGGGAAGAGTAATATTGTTTTGGAATATAAGAAGACATTTTCACTCTTTTGAAGTATTTCAATTGAATGAATGTGTGAACTGTAGCACCAATTGTCAAGTTGAAAGATACCCAGATTTGGGAGCGTCACAGTAACGATTGAAAATTTTGTAATTTATGATAAATATTTATTAAATTAAATAAATATTTTAATTTATTTATTTATGGAGTTAAATAAATAATTGATGAATTGTGATGTAATAATTTAGTTGAGTTTGAAGATTTAATTTAATGAAATTAATTAAATTAAATGAATTGTTTAATACTTAAATAAATTGTTTAATATTCAAGGAAATAATTAAATTAAATAAAATGATGAATTAATAATTAAACTAGATATATAATAATTTATTAAGCATAAGTATAATTATAATGAAAATTATAATTATTTTAATTATAATTGTAAGTTATTTAAAGTAACTAAATTAAAGTGTGACATAAGGAACTATATAATATAAGTGTTATAAAAATAATCTAGAAGGGGGGAGTTTTGTGTAAACCAAACAAAACCTTGTGGCTTTTGGTTAATGTAACAAACAAAGACTTTTGGGCTTAATAAACTGATAACCGCGATTATCAGTGTTTAAGCGCTCAGTATGGGTTATATCACGTATTCTCTCCCAAGGACTAAGAACAAAGAAACATAGAGTTTGGAGAGGAAGGAGAAGGATTGCTAAACCTTGTCACCATCTTTTGCTAACATACAATCAAAGGATTAAGGTATAATCTACCCCTAACTCTAATTTTCAATTTTGTAATTTTCATTCTCTGGAATTGGGATTTTGTTAAATTATTGATTGTAAGATATGGGTTATATGTGTGTATAATCTTCTAGAATCTGTTATTGTCACAATTGCTAGTAATCAAATACGTGAAATTGGGTTGTAAGAATAAACTTAGACTAAGAATGTATATATGTATGAAGATGGCTTGTATAAGTCGAAAATTTGATTTCCAATACTTGATAGAATCTATAAATTGGTTAAAGGTTGTGATAATTCATCAAGAAACGAAAACAACGTAGTTGGAATAGCTTAAATTGGTTAAGAAATGAGGATTTGACAATCGAATTCGCTAAAAGTGTTAAACTATGAGGAAATTAGAAAAAATATGATTTTTATCCTTAAAAGTTAATTATAAATGATGTTTATGTTGTAAGAATTATGAATTGCATGCTTATTGATGTTATTGAAAAATTTTAGCTGTTAGGTTTTGTGAATTTCAGTGGAAATTGGGAAAAATTGGAGTGTTGGTGCAAAACAGGGCTGCAACTCCATTTTCTATCTGTGTACAATGTAACTGCACCTGTACCACAGGCAAAAACGGCACAGCTGCGCCTGTTGGTCTTCTGAGATCCTGCACTAGCGCAGCTGCGTCGGTGCGAAGGCTTGGGGCAGCGCAGCAGCACCAGCACCGTGCCCTGTTATAGCAGGGGCCTCTGCAGAGAGTACCAGATTACCACGGGAGCAGTTCGACGCTTGGAGCACCGAGATGCTCTGGATGGTGATTACCCTCTTGGAGGAGGCTTTTTGTCCGCTCCCAACTACTTAGGTATTCTTATTGTTTATGTTTTTTTAATTAAGGCTAGCTAGCTTGTTAATTCTCTCTCCATCTCTCTCTCCCTCTCTCTCTCACACACACACACATATATATATATATGGACTAATGATTTATATTTTTGATTCTATCAACAGGGTGGCGATGGCGAGCAGACTGGCGATAACGAGCGGGCGCACACTCTGATTTGCATACACCAGAGCAGCGTCGTTCACCTCCACCCGATGATGATATTTTTACTAGTTTATAGTTCATTTGTATTCATGTTATTGTAGAACATTTGTATATATGTTAGTGTCTAATTGCGTCTGTACAAGTATTGTAGAACATTTGTATTCTGTAGTGTCTAATTACGTTTGTATAAGTATTGTAAATTATATTGTTTATCATGTATGGAACATTAGCTTATATTTGTAATTGGTTAGCCTATATTTATGGAACATTAGCTTATAATACGTTTTGGTGGATACTTGAATGTGAATGTGAATGATAATGGGTTAAATATTACGTTTTAGTGCTACGTTGCATATTTGAATGTGAGATACAGGTTTATGTTATTGTGTATCAGGTTGTGACAGGTTACAGGTACATTAGTGGGTTTAAACACCTGGAAACTGAACTTTTAAAATCTGCATTAAAAAAATAGTTAATTCCGACAGAATAAGGTATTGTCGACGGAACTTCCCCCGGATTTAACAAAGAAATATTTTTTAACAAATAACGAAATATTCTTATTTTTAGTCGGAAATAAGTTAACTACGACAGAATCGTTTAGTCGGAACTAATATATCTTTGACGCAAATTCCGTCGGAGTCAATAAGTAGGTATTTTTAATAAATACCGAATTATTTTAATTTTCAGTCAGAAATAAGATATTTCTAAGGGAACATTTCCGTCGGACATAGGGTATATTACACTCGACGGAAAGTTTCATCCTATATACTCAGTCGAAGATAGTCTATGTTCGACGCAAATCCGTCGAAGATAATATAGATCTGACGGATTTTTTTACGGATTTTATCTTCAACGTGAATATATGCGACGAATTTCTGACTGAATAGGCTCAAGTCCGACGGGATGTTCCGTCGGTATTAAGCTTTTTTCTTGTAGTGTCAGTGCAGTGAGTTCTGATTAATTGTAGACTTTAATACTAAGACCTAATCTAGTTTGGTATGCATGATAAAGATGTTAAATCATAACATAAGATACTATATATTAGATTGTTATGTGTGGTAATACCAAAGAGTGATGATTTTAAAGAATCACTTAAACAAGTTATGTAATGAACGAAAATTGATGTATACAAGAGTTAGAGGTGGATGATAAAGCTTGTATGAGGAGATAGTGAGATTTCAGATTAGTAAGAGTGGTTAACTAACATGATTAGACAGTAAGTTAAATGTTATGGCTTAAATGGTGGGTTAAACCGATAAAGCTAATAATAATATAACTAATTGGTATTGCGATTTCAATGGTATGTGTAGGGTAATTGGCGAACGTTATTATACTTGTGTAGATTACACACGAGGCAAGTTCCCTAACTTCATTCTCTTTATAATGAATTCAAGTTTCATAACTCCGTTATCTTTTGATTGTTAAGCAAGCTTTCTAGTCCTAAATTATCATTTTGCAAATCCTATATTATAGTTGAATGAGTTTATTGATTCTATCTTGTTATGTTGATGCAATCTCTTGTAATCAAATTATGTGCATCGAGCGAGTTCCACATTCCAGACTCTTGTTCTTGTTATTCAAGGCATATATTGTTTAACGTCATTGTTCCAAATGAGAATTCCTAACTCTTTTGGATATAACACTTTGCATATATACACCATGTCTATTTAATTGTATATTATCATTATTCAATCTTTGACTTAAGTATCATTGTTCAATTCTATTTTATTGTGTTGAACCTTTAAATAGCAAGCAAACTCTTATTGATTTGACTAATCTGTAATTGGATAGTGTTCTAAAATTCATGTCACTTCTGATGGAGTTCTTGGTTGTTCCCAATTTATCACAGCTTCAAATTTTTGATGGATCCACTGAAATTCCATCTTTGTCAATTACATGCCCAAGAAATTGTACACGTTCCAGCCAAAATTCATATTAAGAGAATTTCGCATACAACTTTTCTTTTCTTAGCGTCTCCAGCGTCAGACGTAAGTGTTCCACGTGTTCTTCTTGAGATTTAGAGTATACCAAAATATCATCGATGAATACCACCACAAATTTATCTAAAAATGGTTTAAACACCATGTTCGTTAAATCCATGAATGCAGCAGGGGTGTTGGTCAAACCAAAAGACATTACCAAAAACTCGTAATGTCCATACCGAGTTCTGAATATCGTCTTCGGTACATCCTCCTTCCTTACTTTCAAGTGATGATACCCACTTCTCAAATCCATTTTCAAGAAGTATCTAGCACCTTTCAATTGATCAAACAAGTCATCTATTCTTGGCAACATATATTTATTTTTAATAGTGACTTTGTTTAATTCCATATAGTTAACGCAAAGACGCATTGACCCATCCTTCTTCTTCACGAATAGCACCGACGCTCCCCACAGTGATACACTCGGCTGAATATACTTCTTATCTAACAATTATTATAGTTGTACCATCAGTTCATTCATCTCTATCGGAGCCATCCAATACGGGGCCTTCGATATTGGAGCAGTTCCTGGCGCTAAGTCGATAACGCACTCAATCTCTCTGTCAGGCGGAAGTCTTGGCAAATATTTCGGAAATACATCCACAAAATCCCTAACCACTAGTATCTCCTCCAGTTTCACACCATTCTTCTTTTGAGTATGGACTATGTAAGCTAGGTACCCTACACAACCCTGACTCTACAACTTCTTGGCCTGCATAATCATCAGACATCTCGCTTGTCTAGGCAATTTTCTACCATAGAAAACTACCTTTGACGGAGTCATAAGGTTTATACATTTCTTTTGGTAGTCAATTATTGCTCCATAATTGAATAGACAATCCATTCCCAATATAACATCAAACTATCCAAGTTTTATAGGGATTAAATCTACTGTCATAATATTCTCCTTAATCGGGGTACTTCATTCCCACAAGACTTGGTACTTCATTCCCATAAGACTTTGTGTTCAATTTCCATTCATTCATATTTAACTACCCAATTATATTAAAATTTAAACCATAAATCCTCCCATTAAAAGGGTTACAACATTAAACATTTATGTCTCCCAAGTTATCTAACCTTTAACATACATCAAGTGCAAAAAATAAATTAACTACATCACATCATTTAAAACAAAGTTTATCATCATAACATTAAATAAAAGAACAGTTCTTCAACACTTGTTCATTTTCCCTTTCCTTTGCTAGTGGTAGGTTCATCGACCTTCTCAACCTTAGCTGCAATAACTATATATATGCAAGAGTGAGCAAAATAAATGCTCACTTGAAATAGCAATGAATAACAATATTATAATAATTGCCAATGAATAAGCTCATTAGAACTGAATAATACTCTGTCAATGATAACCAAAAACTGGAATCAAAATATGAAGTATATCTGAGGATCATAAGACCACGAAGTATGTCCAAGGTTACAAGTAATCTTTCAAACTTAACCTAAATAGTCATAACTGTAGGTACTCCCCGTACTTAGGGTGATCAGCCCTTCGTACCATGTATTGTGCACAAACATTTAATCGCATCGCGTACCCCTATAATACGGTTGTTCTTCTTAGTTTTAGAGAGCAAGTCTGCACCAAAGAAAGTTTGGTTTGGATAAGCTTCAAGGGTAATTTAGAGTTTAACGATCATCAACTAAAGGATTAGTTGAATCAACAAAGTTTGATAGCACTAGGGTTGATCAATAACAACATAATTTCGAACAATTAGGAATCATAGGTGAACAAACTATATATCAAAGTCAGGCTTAGAAATAAACTAGAAAGCATAAGCATTATGTAGTACAATAAACCTTGCTTGAACAATATTAAACTAAGGAAATAATCTTGTCAAATAGAGATTTAAGTTATTGAACATGCATTAATGAATAACAAGATGAGAACGAAACTTTCTCAAAATAACGATAATGGTTAGAGCTATGTAAAGTAAATGAGACATGATAACTAAATTAGAGATTTGAGTTCAAGAACTTGCATTTGTCATAAAAAGAATAGAACTAAGAAAACTTGCTTAACTATAAACAAGTTAGGATAAATCAAGCAACGATTAGAGTTTAAAGCGTGCTCGAATAACTATAAAGGTTAAAGCTTGCTCAAATAAAGTTTAGGAATAAAGAATTTGCTCAAATAAAGTTTAGGATAAGGAACTTACCTCGTGCGTAAGATATAAATTATAACTCACATTCACCTACACATATGATTTGAATCACAATATCTATTAGATATACTAACATCCACTTCCCAAAATAGACCTCACTTATAGTTAAACTTGTTACTTTAGTACAAGTTTCCATTCACACCACATGTGCTTCAGAAGTCATAAGTATTAGATTTGAAACACTTATTCACTAACTCATGTGTTCAATAAATTACAACATAACGTTTTCATAATTTACTCATTTTCACAATTTTGGAATTACTAACTACACGATAAAAATATGTTTTAGTCTCTTCATTACATGTTCATTACATTAATATCTCATTAAACTAGGTTATAATGGGTTTTTATGGTCTGCATAACCAACAAGCATTACTGCCTCTGATCTAGGTATGGCGTAGCTATGCCATATTTATGCTTGGGACCAGCGCAGCTGCGCCGTTTCTGGCCTTGACACCAACGAAGCTGCACTGGTGCACAGACAGAAACTACGCAGTCTATTTCCAGTACTCTATTTAGCCCAAGTATCACGAAATTCATCCATAAAATAGTAATTTAAACATACCCAATTGATATAGAACTCATATAACATTGTTCCCCACGTATATAACAACTTAGAGCAATTAAACAACAACTACAACCAATTTAAATCCTTTAAATTTCATGTTTTATACAAAAATTCTATTTTTGACATCCTTAACAAAAATTGACACTGAGGTCTCTATACTACACCAATTTAGCTCATTCAAATTGTGTTATCTTCGTTTCTTACTGAAATAACATATGCAAGGCTCAATTTACAGATTAGTTCACAAACTAACTACCAAATTTTGTACTTTCACAAGCCATAAATATACACATAGTCACTGTAAACTATTTACTTTCTTTGGAATGTAATTAGCACACTAATTCCTAGTCTAGATGCTAATTCTAACATCACAATTTGTTAATAAACACCATAAATCAGTTTGTATAACAACAATTCATAAAACATGCAATTACAAAAAAAATTGAAACTCATGAATGAACATAAACTCTTTATAAACGCAAAACTCAAGGTTGAGAGGTTATACCTTCAATTGATTGGAGATAATCCTTAATGGAAGATGAAGATTTCATTTGAAATCACAAACTCTTTCTTTCCTTTCTCAAGGTCTCTCTCTCTCTCTCTCTCAAACTCTCTCTAATTTTTCTCTGTAACCTCACCCTTTTCCCTTTGTCCAAACCTTTTACGTAACATAAACTAAAGCCAACGTACAGCACCCAAACGTCTAAAACTGACGTTTTACTAAATATAACAATTATATATATCAGTTGCAAAATTTAATATATTTTATTTATATTTTTGTTTTTATTATTTATTTATTTAAAATCAAAATCAAATTCAAAAGATATACGGCTTTGTTTGGTAAAACACTTTTAAAATAAAAACTTAACATCTTTAAGCCTTGTTTGGTAAATCCATTTAAAACTACTTTAATTTGTTTTAGTAAACAATTTATACTATAGCTTATAGTCCCGTATTATTTATTTAGATTTTCATATCCAATTTTAGTTGAATAAACAAATTACAACACATTAAATAAATTCTCCACTTAACCAAATATCAGAAAATTATAATCTCATTATAATTTTATTTAATAAATTAACATATCACTATAATTATTAACTTAAAACAACAATATAGCAACTCATGTAATCTTTAACAACTCTCTAACTATTATATTAAATTAGAGTATTATCTAATAAATTTAATTCACAATTATCTACTAACAACAACCACATCAATAAAATATTTATTTAATTTAATAAATATTTAAAATTACAATTAAAATTCTGGATTGTTTCAATATATACACATCACCATCACCAGTTTCATCCACCATCATCTAAATAATAAGCCAAATTTACAACAAATACTTCATAAAAAATCCCCTTTTTTATCTCAAATTACTTGGCTTCACAAAACACATTTTTAAACAGCAATTATTCATTAATAATATAACTTGCAATATTAACAACCAGGCCATTCCCAATAAAGAGGGAGTTTTTGATAAGGATTTCTCCTTATTGGCGCGCAATTAGGTGACCAAACCCATTTTCTCGACAGAACTTTCTAGACATTGTCAATAATATAAATATTAATATGAATAATTTATCATCTCAATTATTGATTTAATAATATAAAATATTGTGACAATAATTGAATCAATAACGTGAGATACTATGTAGCAATTAATGTGGTAATAATTGAATAAAACTGAGGGACTTCTCATGTAAGCAACAATAATCAATACAGTGTGCTACTATGTAATCACGCGTATTACTGTACTTTTGTCACCGAGAATTTCGACAATTAACGGAAAAACTTTTGCTGTTATTTTTATAAAAGATATTTCTATCATTTTCTAACTCCGAAAGTAATTTCGTTGTGGGGTCCACCAATGATTGTGCCGTCGTACGAATATTCCTTGATAAAACAGATATTTCCCGACCAATCGAATATTTTATAACTTGCTTACTTTGTAAAATTTATAAAAATTACCCTCAACTAAAACATTATACCAAATCCGCACTATAATATTAAAAAAAATATTTCGAGAGAAATTAATCTTTATTCATAAAAGTCGGGGTTTTACACGGTTACTGTAACATTCCAGATTTTAATTGTAATTTTAAATATTTACTGAATTATATAAATATTTAATGGATGTGTTTATCATCGAATAAATATGTGTTTAATTTGATTTGAGTTTATTGATTAATTATTTGTTAATTAAATAATTAAGGAGTTAAGAAATTAATTGTTATGGGTTAATATTCTAATTTAATTTAATAATTAAGTTAGAGAGTTTATAATAATTAAATGAATTATTATATTTTGATTTTTATTTGTAATTTAAAATGAAGTGTTAGTTGATTAAATAAAGTTATAATTATAAAGGAAATTATATTTATGTGGTATTGATATATGTGTTAAAGTAATTTAATAAATTAGTATTAGATTTAATTAAATTGATTATCAAATTTTAATTAAATAGAAGTGTGACAAATAACCTTGCTATAAAGGAGTTATTAAAATAAATTAAAGGAGTTTAATTAGTTTTTTTTTTTGCCAAACAAGCCTTAATGCATATTAAGCCTTTAATCTAATAGTATTTTATCAAACAAGGTGTAAGAGTTAATGTGTTATTTTTAATTAGCCTTGCCAAACAAGTCTTATGACTTTTGATTTTCAAAACTTAGATAACTGATATCAGTTATATCTAGAGTTATATTATATAATTAATATATATTATTACTATTGTACGTTATATTATACTACGTAAGATAGAATAGAGAAGAAAGGCTTAGAAGGAAGAAAAAGAAGAAAATGAGAAAAGTGATAGAGAACTTGAGAGATTCTATAGAGGATTTGAGAAAGAAACTGGGAAAAGAAGCTTGAGAATCCAAGATAGCCATCATTTTCTTCTAAATTAAGGTATCATCTTGCTCCTATTTTCTAAAAACTATGGTTGTCCTCTTTTCCAAAAAGTTCTCTATAAAATAATTGTAAAAGATGAATTATTGGTGTGGTTATAATCAATTAATTCATGTATGCATGTAATTTGTGTTGAAAACTATATTACAGAGTGTTTATATGAAAATTTATGAATATGGCTTAGTTTAAAATAAAATTAAGGTTTGTTTAGTTGTTAATATATATATATATATATATATATATATATATATATATATATATATTGAAGATTTACTATAGAAGATTTATTGAAGATTTTTCCAAGATAGCTACGCCATTGACAAATTTGACAAGAAAAGCTGTAAAATTTGCTTAGACGGAGAAGTGTGAAGAAAGTTTTCAAGCTTTGAAGAAGAAGTTAAGTATGGTACCTGTGTTGGTATTACCAGATAATACAGGAAACTTTGTGGTGTATAGTGATTCCTCACACAAAGGTTTGGGTTGTGTTCTTATACAGAACGGCAAAGTTATTGCATATACATCAAGATAACTAAAGGATTATGAGAAAGGGTATCCGACTCACGATTTGGAATTGGCTGTAGTAGTATTTGGTTTGAAGATATGGAGACACTATCTCTATGGAGAGAAATGTGAAATCTACACAGATCATAAGAGTCTGAAGTATATTTTCACTCAGAAGGACCTGAACATGCGTCAAAGAAGATGGATGAAATTGATAAAGGATTACGATTGTGAAATCTTTTATCATCCGGGCAAAGCAAACGTGGTTGCAAATGCTTTAAGCAGGAATGGTCGGGAAAATTTGATGCTGGTAACCACTCAGAAGGACCTCACTTCAGCTATGGAAAGGTTAGAGCTGGAAATCAAATTTCCACAGGAATTCGATGAACGACAATTACAGATAGAAGCTGGTCCAACTTTAGTGGACAAGGTGAAGAAAATTCAACTAGGCGATGAAGAATGCAGAAAAATAAAGGAAGGTGTGAACGAAGGTAAAGAGGTGAAATACAAGATCGATACCGAGGGATTACTATGGTTCGAGGGAAGAATCTGGGTTCCAACAGTATCAGATATTAGAGAAGAAATCTTGACCGAAGCACACAACACAAGATATTCGATTCATCCAGGAAGTACGAAGATGTATCAGGACTTACGACGACATTTTTGGTGGCCGAACATGAAAAGAGATGTCGCAGAATGTGTCGCGAGATGCTTGACATGTAAAAGAGTCAAAGCCGAGCATCAAAGACTGAGCGGACTACTTTAACAGTTAGAAATACCAGAATGGAAGTGGGAACACATCACAATGGATTTTGTGGTGGGTCTTCCAACTACTCAGAGAGGATGCGATGCGATTTGGGTGATAGTGGACAGACTGACAAAATCAGCGCACTTTTTGCCAATAAAGATTAGGTTTAATCTTGATCAGATGGCCAGGTTGTACGTTAAAGAGATAGTTTCAAGATGGAGTGCCAGTGTCAAATAGAGATCCACAATTCACTTTAAATTTCTGAAAGAGATTACAGGAATGTATGGGAACACAGTTGCGAATGAGCACGACTTATCATCCACAAATCGATGGCCAAAGTGAAAGAACGATTCAGATATTAGAAGATATGCTTAGAGCATGCGTCATAGATTTTAAAGGTAGCTGGGAAGAACATTTACCATTGGTGGAATTCGCTTACAACAACAGTTACCATGCGAGCATCGGCATGCCGCCTTACGAGGCATTATAAGGCAGAAAGTGCAGAACTCCACTGTGTTGGGATAAAGTCGGTGAACGTCAATTGCTAGGACCAAAACTGGTACAACAAACTGATGTTATCAAACTCATTAGGAAAAGATTAGTAACATCTCAAGATCGATAGAAGAAGTATGCTGATCAACACAAACAAGATCATGTATTCGACGCAGAAAATTATATATTCCTAAAAGTTTCTCCTTGGAAGGAAAAAATTCTCTTCAGTAAGAAGGGAAAGCTAAGCCCGAGGTTTATTGGACCCTTCGAGGTGCTGCGAAGAGTTGGAGAGGTGGCTTACGAGGTAGCTCTACCTACAGAGTTAGAAAACATTCACAATGCTTTTCATATTTCGGTGTTACGACCATATAAGCCCGATTACAAGCACGAGATCTAGTACGAACCGTTGCAGTTCGAGAAAGATTTGTCTTATGAAGAGATTCCTATCCAGATAGTTGACAGGAAAGACGAAGTGCTCAGGAATAAAGTGATACCTTCTGTGAAGGTAATATGGAGGAACCACAATGCTAAAGAAGCGACGTGGGAACTCGAAGAGAAAATGATGAAAGATTACCCTGAGTTATTTATTTAATCTGTGTCTTCGATTCTGGGGACAGAATCTTTATAAGTAGGGAAGAATGTAATGAATGAGTTGTTTGAGTTGTGATTCTGAGGACAGAATACTTGTAAGGAGGGAATGATGTAACGTTCCATATTTTAATTATAATTTTAAATATTTATTGAATTATATAAATATTTAATGGATGTGTTTATCATCGAATAAATATGTGTTTAATTTGATTTGAATTGATTGATTAATTATTTGTTAATTAAATATTTAAGGAGTTAAGAAATTAATTGTTATGGGTTAATATTCTAATTTAATTTAATAATTAAGTTATAGAGTTTATAATAATTAAATGAATTATTATATTTTGATTTTTATTTATAATTTAAAATGAAGTGTTAGTTGATTAAATAAAGTTATAATTATAAAGGAAATTATAATTATGTGGTATTGATATACGTGTTAAAGTAATTTAATAAATTAGTATTAGATTTAATTAAATTGATTATCAAAATTTAATTAAATAGAAGTGTGACAAATAACCTTGCTAAAAAGGAGTTATTAAAATAAATTAAAGGAGTTTAATTAGTTTTTTTTCCAAACAAGCCTTAATGCATATTAAGCCTTTAATCTAATAGTATTTTATCAAACAAGGTGTAAGAGTTAATGTGTTATTTTTAATTAGCCTAGCCAAACAAGCCTTATAGCTTTTGATTTTTAAAACTTAGATAACTGATATTAGTTATATCTAGAGTTATATTATATAATTAATATATATTATTACTATTATAAGTTATATTATACTACGTAAGATAGAATAGAGAAGAAAGACTCAGAAGAAAGAAAACGAAGAAAAGGAGAAAAGTGATAGAGTACTTGAGGGATTCTAGAGAGGATTTAAGAAAGAAATTGGGAAAAGAAGCTTGAGAATCCAAGATAGCCATCATCTTCTTCTAAATTAAGGGATCATTTTGCTCCTATTTTCTAAAAACTATGGCTATCCTCTTCTCTAAAAAGTTCTCTATAAAATAATTGTAGAAGATGAATTGTTGGTGTATATAGTTTTATATGATAATTGATTGTTGTACAATTTTTTTTCATGGGTTGTGTGTGATTATAATCAATTAATTCATGTATGTATGTAATTTGGGAAGAAAACTATATTACAAAGTGTTTATATGAAAATTTATGAATATGGCTTAGTTTAAAATAAAATTAAGGTTTGTTTAGTTGTTAATATATATATATATATATATATATATATATATATATATATATATATATATATTGGCTATTGATTTTGAATGTAGATGAAAAAATAATCATGATAGTTTAAATTAATTGTTTTGGCTGAAAAACAAAGTTACAGTGATGAGTTTCATTAAAAATGTCAAAAATAGAGTTTTTCTCAAAAATATTGAAATTGAGTGTTATAAAGTTGATGTTTATGTTATTATGTGTAAAAACATGTTAAGAGTATTGAAATTATGTTTATATGAAGTCTATATGTGTATTACATGTTAATTAGTTTGTTAGATTGGAGCTTGTAGGCCAATTTGGCTTTTTTGTTTATGCTGTTACCGAGACTATCGCCGAAGTCTGGAGTTTTGCACCGTAACACGGCCCAGCAGTATTATTCTCGTGCCGCAGCACCGGTATCACCCAACAGCGCCAACTGCTCGCCTGAGTTTTGCGCCGTAGCGCCAGCTCAGCGATGCAGCGCCAACCCACAATATAAACTGTGGCGCCGCAACGCGAGTTAGCAGAATGGTCTGACAGTTATATTTATTCATACTAAGCCTGAAAATAAATGTTATGTATTAATAATAGGACTTTTAAATGATGATTTCAGTTGTACTAAACAAAAAATGAGCATGTTATCAAGGGTTAACTAGTTTTAACGTACTTCGATTATGTGAATTGAAAATCAAACCTACATGATGTATATACTTGTTTATATATATATAAAATGTTGGTAAAGACTAATCCTGTCATGATGACATATATATAGGGTATTAAGATTCAAGTTGTAGGGTTTAGCTTGTGCTCAAGGAAAGTTTTCTAACTCTAACACTTCGTTGTGCAAGTTTAATTTCGTTGAGTACGTTATTGCTTTTAATTCAATTACAATTACGCAAGTTGCTAACTCTAAACTTTCGTAGAGCTAGATTGTTTATTATTGAGAAAGTCCATGTATCTAGTTGTTCATGAGGATACAAGTACTCTAAACCTAATACTTTAATATTGAGCAAGTTTCTTTAATATGTAACTTATTATTTAGCATGTGAATCGCTCTATTTTAATACTCTAGTGTTGAACAACTTTATCGTTCAAATTACTATTCACTTTGCATGTTTAGTATCCAATTCTCAATAACCTTGACTTTATATGTTTCAACCAAATTATGTTATGATTATTCAGTGTTTATGCTATTAGGTTATTCCTAAAGCATGATATTAAGTTACAAATATCGATTCAATTATGATTATTCCATAGCGTACAGTTAGTTCTTTTGTATTCAACTAATCCTTAGTTGATGACAGTTGAATTCTAAATTACCTTGTAATGTATCCTTAGTGCGGACTTGTATTCTAATACTGAGATGAACAACTCTTTTATAAGAGGTTTACGCTTAGCGTTGAAATGGTTGTACACAATACATTGTACGAAGGGCTGATCCCCCTAAGTATGTGGAGTCCTTATAGTCTTATGACTGTTAAAGCAAAAGTTAAAAGATTACTTATAACTGTGGACATGGTTCGTGGTCATTAGACCCTCAGTTATATATTTCAGAATGTTAATAGAACGTATTGTTCAGTTCTATTGAGCCTATTAGTTGGCAAATGTTGTAAGATTTTCTTCATTGTTATTTCAAGTGAGCTTTGTTTGCTCACTCTTGCTTATATAACTATTACAGCTAAAGATGAGAAGGTAGATATACCTAGCACTAGTAAAGAAAAGGGAAAGATGAACAAGTACTGAAGAATTGTAATATGTTGACAGTTATTTACCAGACTTTAATTTGTTTGATGTAACGAAGTATTTATTTAATTTTCACATTTGAATGATTATAATTAAAGGTTAGATACCCTGGGAGATTTTGTTTATGTAATCCCTTAAGAGAAGATTTATTATTCAATTTTTATTATGATTGGGTAGTTAGATATGAATGATTTGATTAAGTGAACACCGAATCTGGAGGTAATGAAGTACCGAGATTTGGGGGTGTCACAAGTTGGGTCTTGAGGTAATGAACTACGCCATTGACAAATTTGACAAGGAAAGCTGTAAAATTTGTTTGGATGGAGAAGTGTGAAGAAAGTTTTCAAGCTTTGAAGAAGAAGTTAAGTATGACACCTGTGTTGGCATTACCAGATAATACAAGAAACTTTGTGGTGTATAGTGATGCCTCACACAAAGGTTTGGGTTATGTTCTTATGCAGAACCGCAAAGTTATTGCATATGCATCAAGACAACTGAAGGATTATGAGAAAGGGTATCCGACTCATGATTTGGAATTGGCTATAGTAGTATTTACTCTGAAGATATGGAGACACTATCTTTATGGAGAGAAATGTGAAATCTACACAGATCATAAGAGTGAAGTATATTTTCACTCAAAAGGACCTGAACATGCGTCAAAGAAGATGGATGGAATTGATAAAGGATTACGATTGTGAAATCTTTTATCATTCGGGCAAAGCAAATGTGGTTGCAAATGCTCTGAGCAGGAAAGGTCGGGAAAAGTTGATGCTGATAACCACTCAGGAGGACCTCATTTCAGCTATGGAAAGGTTAGAGCTGGAAATCAAATTTCCATAGGAATCTGATGAACGACTATTACAGATAGAAGTTGGTCCAACTTTAGTGGACAAGGTGAAGAAAACTCAACTAGTGGATGAAGAATGCAGAAAAATAAAGGAAGGTGTGAACGAAGGTAAAGAGGTGAAATACAAGATCGATACCGAGGGATTACTACTGTTCGAGGGAAGAATCTGGGTTCCAGCAGTATCAGATATTAGAGAAGAAATCTTGACCGAAGCACACAACACAAGATATTCGATTCATCCAGGAAGTACGAATATGTATCAGGACTTACGATGACATTTTTGGTGGCCGAACATGAAAAGAGATGTAGTAGAATGTGTCACGAGATGCTTGACATGTCAAAGAGTCAAAGCTGAGCATCAAAGACCGAGTGGACTACTTCAACCATTAGAAATACCAGAATGGAAGTGGGAACACATCACAATGGATTTTGTGGTGGGTCTTCCAACTACTCAGAGAGGATGCGATGCGATTTGGATGATAGTGGACAGACTAACAAAATTAGCGCACTTTTTACCAATAAAGATTAGGTTCAATCTTGATCCGATGGCCAGGTTATACGCTAAAGAGATAGTTTCGAGACATTGAGTGCCAGTGTCAGATAGAGATCCACGATTCACCTCAAATTTCTGGAAGAGATTACGGGGATGTATGGGAACACAGTAACGAATGCGCACGGCTTATCATCCACAAACTGATGGCCAAAGCGAAAGAACGATTCAGACATTGGAAAATATGCTTAGAGCATGCGTCATGGTTTTCAAATGTAGATGGGAAGAAGATTTACCATTGGTGGAATTCGCTTACAACAACAGTTACCACGCGAGCATCGGCATGCCTCCTTACGAGGCACTATACGGCAGAAAGTGCAGAACTCCATTGTGCTGGGATGAAGTCAGTGAACGTCAACTGCTGGGACTAGAACTGGTACAACAAACTGCTGATGTTATCAAACTCATCAGGAAAAGATTAATAACAGCTCAAGACCGACAGAAGAAGTATGCTGATCAACGCAGATAAGATCGTGCATTCGACGTGGGAAATTATGTATTCTTAAAAGTTTCTCCTTGGAAAGGGAAATTTCGCTTCTGTAAGAAGGGAAAGCTAAGCCCGAGGTTTATTGGACCCTTCGAGGTGCTGCGAAGAGTTGGAGAGATGGCTTACGTGGTAGCTCTACCTCCAGAGTTGGAAAACATTCACAATGTCTTTCATATTTTGGTGTTACGACCATATAAGCCCGATTACAAGCACGTGATCGAGTACGAACTGTTGAAGTTCGATAAAGATTTGTCTTATGAAGAGATTCCTATCCAGATAGTTGACAGGAAAGACGAAGTGCTCAGGAATAAAGTGATACCTTCTGTGAAGGTAATATGGAGGAACCACAATGCTGAAGAAGCGACGTGGGAACTCGAAGAGAAAATGATGAAAGATTACCTTGAGTTATTTTTTTAATCTGTGTCTTTGATTCTAGGGACAGAATCTTTGTAAGTAGGGAAGAATGTAATGAATAAGTTGTTTGAGTTGTGATTATGAGGGCAGAATCCCTGTAAGAAGGGAATGATGTAACATTCCAGATTTTTATTGTAATTTTAAATATTTATTAAATTATATAAATATTTAATGGATGTGTTTATCATCGAATAAATATGGGTTTAATTTGATTTGAGTTGATTGATTTATTATTTGTTAATTAAATAATTAAGGAGTTAAGAAATTAATTATTATGGGTTAATATTCTAATTTAATTTAATAATTAAGTTAGAGAGTTTATAATAATTAAATTAATTATTATATTTTGATTTTTATTTGTAATTTAAAATGAAGTGTTAGTTGATTAATAAAGTTATAATTATAAAGGAAATTATAATTATGTGGTATTGATATATGTGTTAAAGTAATTTAATAAATTAGTATGAGATTTAATTAAATTGATTATCAAAATTTAATTAAATAGAAGTGTGGCAAATAACATTGCTATAAAGGAGTTACTAAAATAAATTAAAGGAGTTTAATTAGTTTTTTTTGCCAAACAAGCCTTAATGCATATTAAGCCTTTAATCTAATAGTATTTTATCAAACAAGGTGTAAGAGTTAATGTGTTATTTTTAATTTGACTAGCCAAACAAGCCTTATGGCTTTTGATTTTCAAAACTTAGATAACTGATATACGTTATATCTAGAGTTATATTATATAATTAATATATATTATTACTATTATATGTTATATTATACTACATAAGATAGAATAGAGAAGAACGACTTAGAAGGAAGAAAAAGAAGAAAATGAGAAAAGTGATAGAGAACATGAGGGATTCTAGAGAGGATTTGAGAAAGAAATTGGAAAAAGAAGCTTGAGAATCCAAGATAGCCATCATCTTCTTCTAAATTAAGGTATCATCTTGCTCCTATTATCTAAAAACTATGGTTATCCTCTTCTCCAAAAAGTTCTTTGTAAAATAATTGTAAAAGATGAATTGTTGGTGTATATAGTTTTATATGATAATTAATTATTGTAAAACTATTTTTCATAGGTTATGTGTGGTTATAATCAATTAATTCATGTATGTATATAATTTGTGAAGAAAACTATATTACAGAGTGTTTATATGAAAATTTATGAATATGGCTTAGTTTAAAATAAAATTAAAGTTTGTTTAGTTGTTAATATATATATATATATATATATATATATATATATATATATATATATATATATATATATAGTGACTATTGATTTTGAAAGTAGATGAATAAATATAAACATGATAGTTTGAATTAATGGTTTTGGTTGAAAAACAAAGTTACGTTGATGAGTTTCATTAAAAAATGTCAAAAATAGAGTTTTTGTCAAAAACATTGAAATTGGGTGTTATAAAATTGATGTTTATTTTGTTATATGTGTAAAAACATGTTAAGAGTATTGAAATTATGTTTATATTAAGTCTATATGTGTATTACATGTTAATTAGTTTGTTAGATTGGAGCTTGTAGGCCAATTTGGCTTTTTGTTTATGCTGTCGCCGAAGTCTGGAGTTTGGAGCCGCAGCGCGGCCCAGAAGTATTATTCTCGCGCCGCAGTGCCGGTATCACGCCGCAGCGCCAACTGCTAGCCTGAGTTTCGCGCCGCAGCGCCAACCCGCCGTATAAACTGTGGCGCCGCAGTGCGAGTTAGCAGAATGGTCTGACAGTTTTATTTATTCATACTAAGCCTGAAAATAAATGTTATGTGTTAATAATAGGACTATTAAATCATGATTTCAGTAGTACTAAACAAAAAAATGAGCATGTTATCAATGGTTAACTAGTATTAACGTACTTCGATTATGTGAATTGAAAATCAAACATACATGAAGTATATACTTGTTTATATATATATATATATATATATATATATATATATATATATATATATATATATAATGTTGGTAAAGACTAATTATGTCATGATGACATATATATACGGTATTGAGATTCAAGTTGTAGGGTTTAGCTTGAGCTCAAGGCAAGTTTTCTAACTCTAACACTTTGTTGTGCAAGTTTAATTTCGTTGAGTATGTTACTACTTTTAATTCAATTACAATTACGCAAGTTGCTAACTCTACACTTTCGTAGAGCTAGATTGTTTATTATTGAGAAAGCCCTTGTATCTAGTTGTTCATGAGGATACAAGTATTCTAAATCATATACTTTAATATTAAGCAAGTTTGTTTAATATGTAACTTGTTATTTAGCATGTGAATCACTATATTTAAATACTCTAGTGTTGAACAACTTTATCGTTCAAATTACTATTCGCTTTGCATGCTTAGTATCCAATTCTCAATAACCTTGACTTTATATGTTTCAACCAAATTATGTTATGATTATTCAATGTTTATGCTATTAGATTATTCCTAAAGCATGGTATTAAGTTATAAATATCGATTCAGTTATGATTATTCTATAGCGTAAAGTTAGTTCTTTTGTATTCAACTAATCCTTAGTTGATGACCGTTGAATTCTAAATTACCTTGTAATGTATCCAAACCAAACTTACTTTGGTGCCGACTTATATTCTAATACTGAGATGAACAACTCTTTTAGAAGAGGTTTACGCTTAGTGTTGAAATGGTTGTGCACAATACATTGTACGAAGGGCTGATCCCCCTAAGTACGTGGAGTCCTTATAGTCTTATGACTAATAAAAGTTAAAGTTGAAAGATTACTTATAACTGTGGACATGGTTCGTGGTTAATAGACCCTAAGTTATATATTTCAGAATGTTAATAGAACATATTGTTCAGTTCTATTGAGCCTATTAGTTGGCAAATGTTGTAAGATTTTCTTCATTATTATTTCAAGTGAGCTTTGTTTGCTCACTCTTACTTATATAACTATTACAGCTAAAGATGAGAAGGTAGATGTACCTAGCACCAGTAAAGGAAAGGGAAAGATGAACAAGTACTGAAGAATTGTAATATGTTGACAGTTATTTACCAGACTTTAATTTGATTGATGTAACGAAGTATTTATTTAATTTTCGCATTTAAATTATTGTAATTAAAGGTTAGATAACCTGGGAAATTTTGATTATGTAATCCCTTAAGGGAAGGTTTATTATTCAATTTTTATTATGATTGGGTAGTTAGATATGAATGATTTGATTAAGTGAACACCGAATCTTGAGGTAATGAAGTACCGAGATTTGGGGGTGTCACAGTTACATCCACTTTTCATTAAACTTTTATTTGTGTATGTGTGTGTGTGTGAGTTAGGTCTATGTGCAATTATTTGGAAGTAGTGTTTTGCCTCATTTTCTCCTATATACAAAGGGTTTAACTTTTGTATAAAAGTTTAATTTTAATAAGATATAGCAATGATGTTCTGTAAAACAGGTTTTTTAAACCGTTATGCAAAATAGTAATTGAGGCCTTTCATACTTCCATTTTATCATGTGTTCGACTTGATTGCTTTTATTTTCAAGATGAGAAGCATCTTCGAGAAAATAAGATATATAGCGGTGTCGAACTCCTTGTGGGCATGAGAGTCATCTAAGGATATTCAGACGCCGTAGATAATTTACAAGCTGGCTGCAGCTGCGAAATGTCCATCGTGGGAACCGAATCTAGATTCAGTGGCTGAATCTGTGATCACATGTTTCCTAAGCTCACATAAAAAAGCAATATGTACAAAAACTGGAAATAGCACTAGATTTGAGTAAAACTAAACCATTCAAGCTTCAATGGTTCCAGTTTAGTCACTTTGAACCGATTAAAGTTAGAAGTAGCCATATTTTGGCCAATCTAGCCCTCAGCATAAAAGATTAAATATTTACATTCTGAAAGCAGTTAAAGTAAATATTTGTATAAAAGCGGTATGTGTGTGTATATATATATATATATATATATATATATATATATATATATATATATAAGTTGTAAACGTACCAAATATTATATCCAGGCTCAATTGAATCAAAGTTCGAGGATATATATATAAGTGTATATATATAAAAGTAGTAATCGCACCGGATATTCTATCAAGGCTCATTCGAGTTCGACAATATATATATATATATATATATATATATATATATATATATATAGCAGTAAAAAGCCACAGATCGATGATCCGGGTATACCCACACAACGCGACTCTTAACGTTAGTAGATATAAATACATAGAAGTAGTAGAAAGCTTAAAAATCTGAAAAATGTTATAGTGGGTTGCCAAGAAGATATGTGATAGCTTTTGGCACTTGAAAACTCGGTTTCCACCGGTTAAACTTTAGTATGTTACAAAACACGAGCTAACAAGTGTTTGAAAAGAAGAATCAATCAGTTTAGAGCACTCTAGCATGGGTTACAGGCTGAAATTGACAGAGATTTCTCTCCTTTTCTATTTATTTTTCAAATGAGCTACCAAGAGCTCATATTTAAAGACCAGATGGTCGTGGATCTAACTACGACTGCCGCGGGCCATGCGGGTTTCGTCGTCTCAAAGTACGTGCACTTTGGCTACGTGATGTCCGCTCGAACCTTCATAACTTTCAATCCGGGCATCCGATAATGTAGTGTTGAACCTTTTCGAAAAGCTATTGTCGAGAGCTACACAATGACATGGGATTAGAGGTTTTGCGAAGCTGGGAAGATGGGTCCATGACCAGATCTCCAGGTCTTCAAAGTCTATCCGTTGTGATGTCTTGTGTAGTTATTACTCGGGACTTGAGCTATGGTTCTTATGGGACACCTTGATACGTAGTGTGAATTAAAATTTGTTGAGACGATGTGAATGTGGTGTTGAGGTGGTAAAATGACAATTTTGTCCCCACCGGGGTTATCTCCAGCTTTTGCGCAGATGTAGAAGTCGTTGCTCATGGTTATCCTCGAGATTAGGCTGCTGTGGATGCTGAATGTCCTTAGTGTTATCTCTGAGGCAGCTTAACCTCTTGGGGTTATCTCCGGGGTTAGAACTGAGTGTCCCGAGGTTGTCTCCGGGGTTAAAACTGACTTTTTTCGGTGTTATCTCCAAAACTTGAACTGGATCCCTCGGGGTTATCTCTGACGTTGGAACTGAATCTCCCGGGGTTGTCTCCAGGATTAAAACTGAGTCGCTCAGGGTTATCTCTGAGATTGAAAATTTGATCTCCAAGGGTTATCTTTGGGATTGAAATGACATGACTTCCAAGGTTATCTCTAGAAGACGATTCTGCCCTCCTACAAGGTTAGTAATAGGAAAACAAAATTTTGAGTGTCTACATGATGAATTTCTATTATGGCAATTAGATTTAGCAGAATTGAAGTTCTTTAGAAAGGAATGGGTTGTAGAATGTAGCACGTGTGATCAAATCTCTAAAAACCAAGAAGAAGTGGAAGAATATTACGAATATAAATTTTTGAAAACTGGAATGGATGGGAAATGGTCACATGAAGTTTAAAAATGTGTAAGTTTGAGAATTTTTGGACGTTTGAGCATTAGAGGGATAAGTATTAGAAAGCAAAACGTTATTGATTTGGAGATGCATGAATATGTGTATGTGTTGTGATATGTGAAAATAATATTTTTTATTATCACTTCAACTAAGTAGGGAGTTTCGGTATTGTGATTCCGGGGACATAATCCTTATAAGGGGGGATGAATTTGACAAATTGAATTTTTGAGAATTTATTAAAATAAGATTTGAATTAAATAAAATTCTTATTATGTGATATTTGGTTTTTTGAGTAAAATTGAGATGTGCAAGTTGATTATTTGTATAATAATAAATATACTATTATTTATTATTATAAATAGGTGAATATAATTTATAGGAAAGCAAAAGGAATTTAGCAAATATATATTTTATATATTCATCTTGATTGAAGATAAATTTTGAAAAATAATTTATTTTAAAGAAAGAGGAATGAGTCCATATTAAAATGATTTATATAATTATTTTAATATGGTAGGGCTTAGTAAATTAAATTTATGTATACAATATTTTGTATGCAATAAATAAGATATATTGAAGTAATTTATGAAGATAAATTATTTTAAGATAATAAATTATCTCATTACATAAAATATTTTAATGTATAATTTTTATTTATTTGGAAAAGAATTTTGGGTATTATATTTTAATATTTGGTGTATAATAGGTAAATAACTTTCTACGTGATATGTACGGAAGAGGTAAAATAAGCATAAATATATAATTAATGTATGTGTATTACATTAAAGTATAACAAAGCATGAGGTGGGGGATATTAAGCTGAGCCATAATATTCAAGTAGGAGGTGTTGAACTCACAATGATAATATGCAGAGTACTAAGCTAGGCTAGGAGACTTAATCATTCTATACTAAGCTATGGTGATCAACTCTTTCATTCTTAGCTTTATTCCATTCTAAAATCTTTATTGCTCATAAGCTATAAACACTAAATATCATCTCAAATTCCTGACGAAAATCTTAGGTTCCTTATAGTTTATAGAACTGGAATTGGAATTGAGGAAGAATCAAGAGAAGAAACTTGAATCAAAGGTATGTGTATATTTGAATGTTTAAGATTATGATGATTGATTACATGGAATTGGGTATTGGTGTTCTAATATTCCTAGAAGGAGTTTCAATAAGATTTGGATTTAATAATCATGTCCTTTAAGCATTTGTTGAAATGCTCAAATGAAAATCGAGTTCTAAAAATTTAGGAATTCAAAACAATATAGGGATACAATCATGGTAATTGGTTTTTTAAAAGTGTAAAGAACCTTGCCCTAATTGTTTGATTGAGTGTATTAGAAAGGTTTAGAAGTTTATTTTCCAAGCTCTGCAGATGTAGAGCACTATCTAGTATGAAGTCAAAGTGGCACAGCTACGCCACTTCCCAAGCCAAGACCAGCGCAGCTGCGCTGGTCTCCAGAATTGAAAACTGATTTTTCTTGTTTTCTAGAGTTCTGAGTATGTATGATAGGCCTCGATAAACTTAAAAATGTACCCGAGGCTATGTTCAAGGTAGTATTATCTTATATGAATTATCATTGCATGATTAAAACAAGTTTTTTTTAAATGAAAAACTTATATTATTTTAGAAAGTAGAAGAACAGAACTTAGTCATACATTTTCAAAGTCTTAGTATGGTTATATTGTACTTATAAGTATCTCAAATAAGAATTAGCATGACCAAAGATTAATCAAAACATATAAGTTTTCTAAGAGAAGTAAAATGGAATACCGATTCGATATTGAATTAGATGTCTTTTAAATAAAAATGTTTACTTTGAAATGAGATGTTTTGTAGTGAATGTTTGTATATAGAATTATACATACGAAATATCAATACAACATATATTAGGTATTTATAATAGAACTCTTACAGTTCATTTACTCTAATTATATTTGAAATCGTGAAGCTTGCGATTCAGGGAACGCAGGAAAAGAATGATATCTAAATGAAAATTTTAATTATTCGTATTTTCAGCCGATATTGCTTCTAATTTTGATGTAAGGCTGAACTTAGATATTAGTGAACGCATAAGGTTAAGACTAATTTTAATCCTAATATTGGGTTAAGTTAGTCCCAATGTTGGGGATGTCATGTTTGGTATTAGAGGTATAAGCACAATTGTTGTGAAGAGCCCCGAGCCTCTCGTTGGCGACTACTTGTAAAAGGAAGGCACCGAAGCCAAACTCTCCTTAGGGGATGCCGACCAAGTTGGTGGCAAGCTGATAGGTACCACTATAATGTGCTATGGTTGAAAGCACTGTGAAAGTTACATTTGATATCAGAGCTATTGGTTATAAACCTTAGGTAAGCGTACCCTAGGCTATAACCGTAACAAATATAGATAGGAAAGAAAAGGAATGCTAAGTATTTGAGGTTTGAATGATCTTGCATGATAATAAAATTCATAAAAGAATGTGATAAGATAATACGCAAAGATTCAAAGAAGAATCTTGAAAAGTAAAAGGATCAGGGAACACCTGACCTAATTTATAGGGGAAGATCACTACGTGATCTTATTAAGTTATAAAAAGGGCTAATAATTGTCGACGTCGGGATTTTTATTTGTCCCTTTTCTATTCTTGTCTTTTGGTGTTCTCATGTTAGGTGAGATTTATTTGAAAAAATAAGTTGTGTAACGACCCCAAAATAGGTCCATTCCATCCAACCTATTCTGAGTCGCCAAATACATGGTACAGAAAATAACTACAACTTTATTACAACAATTATTGTGCAAAATACAACAACACATATGCTGTGAGTTTGGATACAAATATATACCAAATGTGACTCATGTCCCAACCGTGGATAGCACCTCACAATGACACCTTACATAAAGGTATAGTCAAAAACTGTTTTAAAAATTAGAATCTTTGGGAAGTGCTCAAGGAAACCTTCGTACATGGGAGGCCATGCTTCTAGGTTGTGATAGATATCATATGGCCACAGAATTATCCTTGGTTGACCCAATAGACCTCAAAGAAAAATGAGAAGATTATTATCATATTCTTCCCAATGGGGAGTCTTCTCTTGACATATCATTATCTCCACTGTCTCTAATTGAGAATTATACTTCAAACAAACATCAAGATTATATAAGTAGTGCTCGTAAATATACTCAGCAAGTGGATGAGCACATCCCTGTCTTATGATGACACGAGGTTGTATATCATTAGACATCTTGTATGATAGTGACAAAATACCCTTCCAACGTTGGGTTCGCCTCACCCTATTTGATTCACCAAATATAACTACTAAATGATAACCACCGTTATATTCCCCCGCTCGACCCAACTACACTCTTATTACCTGAAAGAAATTGTGAAACAGAAGGGTGAGCACAACTAGGCCAGTAAAGAATATCATGACTAAAGATAAATAAATTATCAATAGCCTTCAACAATAATAAATCAGAGATTTAGAACATATGGTAGATGATAAAAATTTTCAACCATAGTTGCAGCGGAACGAGCAAACCATTAGAAGAGTCAAATAGACCGTAAAGTCTACTATCTTCTCCACATTAAAAGTCCACCAATAATGTTTTATCCCTGTAACATTAATCAACAGTTCTTTTTCACAATTATATGAATAACTTATAATCATAATTGTAATTCTAAATTCCTCTTCGCATCTAGGATGAAGATAATTTTCATCACCTATCTTTACCTGAAACATCAAAGATCATGGTTACACCAAATCACATTTCCTGTTCATAATCATACTAATAACTTCATCTTTGAACTACGGGCCAAAGATATTCGTCAACAGACCATCTTTGCACTACAGGCCAAAGATATTCATCAACAGGTCATCTTTGCACTACGGGCCAAAGATATTCATCAACAATTCATCTATGCACTACAGGCCAAAGATATTCCTCAATAGTTCATATTTGCACAACAGGTCAAATATATTAATATCTCAAAGAATATATAATCAATTCAGAATTATACAAACAATAATTATAACCATGTTAATCAATTCATCTTTACACTTAAGCTAAAGATATTCAATTATAAATTCAATGGTCATGATCATACCAGTTAACAATTCATCTTTGCACTACAGGCCAAAGATATTCCTCAGTCACGATCATACCAATAATTTACCCATCTTTACACTCAAGTGAAAGAGAATTTCAACATCAGGGTTATAAAAATATTATATATGATAATAAAATCAATATAATCAATATATAGTTTTAATCTCCAGAGTAATATTCATAAATCAGCTATAATTTGGTTAGGAAAAGAAACTAATTTTGTAGTGAATAGTACCCGTAAATAGTAACTCGTGAATTGTAACTTATGAATAGTAACTCATGAATAGTAACCCTGATACAAAAAGGTAGAAATTTCACAATAAAATCAATACCAATATTTCGGTATAATGATATTGAAAGAATAATATTTCTTAAGCTTATAAATAATTTATTTAAATTATTTACACTTTACTAATTAATGCATTTAATCATCATAAAATGCCAACTCTTACAATTTCATCATCAATAACCAAAACCCTCATCAAAAATCTGCATATACCTCATATAGGATTCTCAAGCCATAAAATCCTATTTTCCAATTTTTTTCCTTCACAAAACATATTTAATTCTTTTACTCATAACTAGACCATTTTCATGAAAAATACCAAATCAGTTCCAAAAATATTTTTTTTTCTGGGATTTAGCATAATATAGTCCCATAGTGAACATATATTTTTTTCAGAATTTTTAAAAGTCATTTACTATTTTTCATATGGCCAAAACAGCCGAATATTTAGATATTTATCAAAAATTGTACTTTTATCTAAAAATATTGAAATTCACAGAGTATAATCCTATCATATACATGTACTCCCAATAAAAATTTCATCAATTTTGGAGTTAACCACAAGGAGTTATAAGCGGTTACTTTTAAAATAGTCTTTTCTCATAAAATTCATAACTCTTAATCTATACATCCAAAAATCACCATTTTTGGACACAATCAAGAAAACACATCAAAATATCATTTCAAATTTTTCCAGAATTTTTGAAGGTCAGAAAAATTACGAAACAGAAAAACATAACAACCCTTAAAATCCCTTACTATCCCTTACCTCAAAAGTGCAGTATTTCTGACTGGAATGCAAAGCCGAAGGAAACTTGCACTAAATAGCAACTCTCAAAGTGTCTACATACTCACAAAATATGCTTCATAATATAGAGAGAGAAAGAGAGAAAGCTTGTTTCTGGTGTGATTTTTAATTCTAACTTAGCCCTCTATTTATAGGAAAATGTTAGCACGCTGAAGCAGACTTAACCTGCAACCTGATGGCTTTACCTGCTACTATTCCCACCCACCACATTTGAATAAAAATCTCAGAACAATTCTTCACTAACCAAGAGTGGGGCCCACCAATTCTAGAATTTTCCATCAAAATGATAAACTCCGAAAATTCAACAATTTCTGAACCAGTCATCTCGTAAAATTCATAATAAATCATACGTTCATTTTTAACGGTTCAAAATTTGTGGACATATACTCAACTTATATATGTATAACATATCCAAAAATTACCACGATCCAACGGTCGGATTAAAAATTATAACCGCCGCAAAATATCTCAAAAATCCTGATTTTTAATACTTCCATTCCGATAAAAATACTGATAAAAAACTCAACATTAACTCCTTCATTTTTAACCACAAAAATATATCCCTCATTTATATCCACATAAAATAAATATTTCCTTATCATATGAATCAATAATTAATTATTTCATAAATAATATTACAGAATCACATTTATGACAACCAGGCCGTTCCCAGGAAAGAGGGGGCTTTCCAATAAGAATTTCTCCTTACTAGCGCGCAATTAGGTGACCAAACCTCTCCTTAGACAGAACTTTCTAGACATTGCCAATAATGTTATCTAATAATATTATTTAAATAATATAAATTATTGATCTGATAATGGGAAATACTATGCAGTGACAATTATTGAACAACAATAATATAAAATTTTAACGTAGCAATTATTGAATCAATAAAATAAAATATTGAACAGTAATTATTGTAACAATTATTGAGTAGTGCCTTCTTACGTAAGAATCAATAATTTTAAAAATACTATGCAATACCGTGTGCTACTGTGCAATAACGCGTATTACTGTATTTTAACCACCGGGTATTCCAACAGTGTTAACGATAACAACTACGTCGTTATTTATAAAAACTCAAATTTGTCGTTTTCTTCACCCGACAGTTATTCTGTTATGTGGCCCACAAATGGCTGCACCGTCGTACGAATATTCCCCGACAGAAAGAATATTCCACGACCAAACGAATATTTCCCAACAACAATGAATATTTTATAACCACTTGTGTATTTTGAAAAAAAATTCATATATCACCCTTAACTTTAACATTTATCAATTTAACCATTTACTGAATTGTAATTATTAAATACTTTTATTTCATAAAATTCGGGGTCTTACAAGTTGTGAAAAGGTCCGACACGTATATGTCGACGATTTGGACTATAAGAGTCGCTAGTTAGTTTTTTAAATGGTTGTACCAACACAATCGATAAAAAAGTTGCGCATTAACCCAGTCATGTGACACTGCTTAACGGGTCTGTAAAACCCATATTCGTTAGGGCCGGGGACCTGGTTATGCGGAGGAAAGGTGCTAGGCACCCCCCGACATCCATGCTACCATAGTGATCGCCACTTTTTAATTAAACTATTATATGAATGTGTGTGTGTGGATCAATGTTCAATTATCTGGAAGTAGTGTTATGCCTCGTTAGCATTTATATACAAAGGGTTTGAATTTCTGTATAAAAATTCTGTGAAAGCCCCAAATCTGGGTCCAAAATCACCACGGATCTGGTACTATCATTCTACAACTAATGCGGAAGATGTAAACATAAATTATTTATACAATACACTTTACACACTATTCCCCAAAATCGAGTAACCTTAACTTATACACAATTAATAAACTATCTAATATATAACATTATTATCAAACTATACTATTACAAATTAGCTGCACATTTTATCTCAAGCTGAACTTGACATTATCCGTTTCCTATATTCGAACGCATTCGCCTTATCTGTAATGTTTATCATGATATAGCAAGCATGAAGGTTGCCCAACAAGTTTAAATTTATTTAAGAATATATCATGATTGAAAGAGTCTGAATAATAAGCTGGCTAAAATTTACCAATATAGTTATGAATTAGCATGAACAAACTTTTGACTGAACAAGTATTAAACATGAACAAATATATCTGGACCGAATGGTAATGAATGTGATCAGCCTTTCATACTTGACTTATACATGCAATATGTACAGAATACAATTCTATAATGGCAATCAGCAATGATTAACCATAAGCACATCTAAATGAAACAACTCTTAGTAGAGTTAAGTAAAACTTGCATGAACCGTTGATTACTGCTATGCAATTTATTAAGCTTTGTCTGAACCTAATATAAATAATACCGATCTACACATTAAAATAATATCATCACAGTATTTAAAATAACCTAAACACATTATCAGATAACCCTATCAGTCTATAACACACATGCGACCTATCCTCAAGTCAAATGTTAAATTCTAAATCAAGTTTGGTACAATTCTAACATCCTGATGGTCTAGTCGGACAAAATTTCAAGTTTAAGTTCAATTAAACTCTGTCTAAATACTTAACCATTATCTAAGATAATTTATTATCAATCTAAATATTTTTCATAGGCTCGCAATAATTTTCAAGTAATTATTACCATTTATCATAATTTTTCAATCATTAATATCGTATTTAAATGAATTAAATACCACATAATTCCTTTATCATTAATATTTATTTACTATCAAATATTAATGAAATTTATGTTATAACATTATAATATATTTATAATATATCAAAGTATTTTTAATACCTTAAAATCTTATTTATATGATTTTTAAACCGTTAAATTCATTATTCGGTAATTGCTATTAATATTAAAATATTAATATTTTCATGACAAAATATCAAAAGTTATCTTTTATAACTTAAAATATTTTTATAACACTTAAATCATTTTTATGTGATTTTTAAATCATTAATTCTATATTTTCATAATTTATTTAATATATTTATTAAATAAATTAATTATCATTAATATTAATTAATTAATAAAATTCATCACAAAATATTAAAAGTCACTAAAAATAACTTAAAATATTTTCTTTTACTATAATATAATTTTTCATGATTTTTCATGAATTAAAATCATTTTTAAATAATTTATTTAATATTATAATTAAATAAATTCAAAACCATTTATATTCTAAAAATCTTAAATATTTATGAAATATAGTCAAAATAATTAAAAACTAATTTTCAGACTTTAAAATATTTTTTAGGAATTTATTTTGTATTTTTAATAATTTAAAACTATTTTTCTCTAATTATTTATTAAAATAATTAATTTCTCGAAAATAAGTGTCACTATAGGGCAATATAGCGACGAAACTGTCGCTATAGGTGTTCTTGGTTGTTCTTGAAGAAACCCAGAACATCATGTCAGTGAGCAAGGTGGGTGGTGTTACTAAAAATTAATCTATGATCCTTATATTTTCTGGGGTTGTAGTGATGTTAAAGTTGTAGTACTACAACAACTGTAAGACCCCAACTTTTATAAATAAAGATGAATTTTCTATAAATATCATTTTTAAATATTATGGAGTTAATTTGATATAATGTTATAGTTGTTGGTAATATTTATAAATTTTGCAAAGTACGCAAGTTGTTATATAATATTCGATTGGTTGGGGAATATTCGTTTTAACAGGGAATATTAGTACAACGGCACAATCATTGGTGGACCCCGCAACGAAATTATTGTCGGATTGAGAAAACGACAAAAATATTTTATTAAAAATAACAGCGGAAGTTTTACCATTGTTACTGTTGAACTACTCGGTAGTAAAAGTACAGTAATACGTGTGGTTGCATAGTAGCACACGGTATTGATTATTAATGCTTATGTGAGAAGTCACTCAGTTTGATTCAATTATTGTCAGCTAATAATATGAATTATTTAGCGATAATGACGTTTTGTTTTATTCGTACTATTAACGTAATAAAACAGAAACATCTTTTTATATAAAACATAATACTTTATTAAAGTTATTCTATAAATAGAATATATTATATTTTATTTAAAAGATTTTTCTTTAAATATGGATCGTCAGATTAAAGTAATCAATCTGGACCGTTCATGGATTAGTTACTATGCATTCTATTTTTCTATAAATAGCATCTCATTCCTTCATTATTTCTTACGAATTCACTGAACTCTAGAGAGAGAAACTATAGATAGAAACTATAGAGAGAGAGAGAAGAAGAGTATTCTGCTACTTAACTACTTCCTTATTTCAGCTCTTCTTTAAAACGGTAAGGGGTGTTATTCTTTCTTATCCATGAAGAGAACTTTTGTTATTCCATTTCTTATTATTCTGTTGGAATAACTTGTATACGCGGTCTACCCTATACTTGGTGACATTCTTTTATTATTCTGTTGGAACATCCTGTCCGTGTGTTTTACACCGGACCTGGTTCCGTTTTTATTATTATTCTGTTGGAACATCCTGTCCGTGTGTTTTACACCGGACCTGGTTTCGTTTTTATTATTATTCTGTTGGAACATCATGTCTGTGTGTTTTACACCGGACCTGGTTCCGTTTTGTTATTATTCTGTTGGAACATCCTGTCTGTGTGTTTTACACCGGACCTGGTTTTATTATTTATTTTTCTGTCGGAATATCCTGTCTGTGCGTTTACGCCGGACCTGGTTCCATTATTTATTATTCTATCGTATGCATGGTGATTTCTTTTGTTATTCCATTCTTTATTATACTCAGTTGGTTAAGTTTTGACTTCTATACTCAATGAAATTTGTGGAATATCCTTGATAATTGCGTTTCATCCAGTATCTTTTCATGAAAATATTCTTCTAAGCATTCTTGAATTTTACTCCACAAAGCAGTATCATGTTGACAATTTGGACGTTATTAATTCTTGGATAAATTAATTCTTTAACTTCTTTTATTGAATTCTTATATCATTGTCATCATCCTCATGTTTATAAAATGTTAAAAGTCATCTGTGGCCTGTAGTACATAGATGGACTTGGTATGATTATGACCAGGGATTATTCGGTATAATCATGACCGTAATGTTACAAATGACGTGGTAAAAGTCCTCATTGGCCCGTAGTGCATTGATGGACAGTTGTTGGCATGATCATGACCATTAATGAATACACGAATATCTTTGGCCGTAGTGCAGGGGTGATTCGATGATGTGGATTATTTTATTAAGCTGAGTCCCAGCGATAACAGTGTTGAAAAACCTTTTAAATCATAAAAGATAGTAGAGTTTATTTTCTACTTGACTCTTTTAATGGATTGCTTGTTCCGTTGCAGTTAAACTTGATGTCTATTATATTTTATCAGTTTAACATTGTTGAAGGCTAATGATAATTTATTCTGCATTATCTTAGTCATAATATTTCTTACTGGGCTAGTTGAGCTCACCCTTTCTTTCACTGTTCTCTTCAGGAAATGAGAACGTAGCTGGGGCAAGTCGGGGAACGGAGTGATGGTCCGAATGATAGTATTAGTTAGTAGTCCTCACTATTCTATGTAATAGTGTGTTAATAAATGTAATGAGGACTCCTTTTGAGTACGAATACTCTCTAGAAGATAATATTTGTATTCAAACTCATAGGTTATGTTTTGTTGTATTGTACACGACAGTTGTATTAGTAAGTTGTATTTGTATTATGTACTATGTATCTGACGACCCAAGATGGGTGATGTATACCTAATTTTGGGGGCGTCACAGTTGGTATCAGAGCTTAGGGATACGATCCCTGGCTAAGATGTGAGAATAGAACTAGGAGGGGAGAGACGGGGAATTCCTTCGCTAGTATGACCTACCTAAGTTTATTTGCATGGTATTTAATTGGTCGGTCATAATATAAGGATAATATATGACATATCAATTAACTTTTATTTTGTGGAAGTATCTGAAAATAGCATCTGAGAATGTTGAGAATAGCAATGGAGCACAGGCGACTGTTGATTCACCACATATCAATAAATAGGATAATGTGCATCAGGAAGGTGACAATCCTCATGCAAACAACAACACTGACCAGATGATGAATGATGGAATGTTCAGAAACTTTATGCAGTTCATGCAACAGCAGGCGAGAGCGGCTCCTGTCCAAAATATAGGTGGAAACACTGAAAACTCTCGGACGGTCACCGCTAAACAGTTCAAGGAGCTGGGACCACCAGAGTTTAAGAGAGAGCCAAAACCACTTATAGCGAAAATATGGATAAAGCAGATTACCAAGATATTTGATGTCTTGGGATGCTCCGAGGAGTAAAAGGTTCCCTTTGCCGCCTTTATGTTGCGAGGAGAGGCAGATTACTGGTGGGAATCGATTAAGCGTACTCAACCTGCCACACTAAAGATGTCTTGGGAGAAGTTACATGAGCTGTTCAATGACAAATACTTTTTCGAAAGTGTTCGTCACATAAAGGAGGTGGAGTTCATCAAATTGGAGCAGAATAATATGACCGTGTCGCAGTATGAGGCTAAATTTGTTGAGTTGTCCCGGTTTGCGTCCCACTTGGTGGATAATGAAGAGCGAATGACGCGAATGTTTTTGCGAGGTTTGAAACCTGAGATACGTTAAGATCTTATTTCTCATAAACTGTGTTTGTATTCAGATGTTGTGAATAGGGCTCAGTTGGTGGAGCGCGATAACGAGTCAACGCAACCAAAAGAGAGCAGTCGGCAAAATGATAATACCAGTGAGAGAAGTCATCGAAGCAGTGACAACAAGCGTGGAGGGAATCAACAGGCCAGAAATGGTAACCACTTCGGTGGTAATCAGGGCTAAAATAATAAGAATGATCATTTCAAGAAGAGGAGATTCAACAATGATGGAAAGACGTCAGCACCATCACCCGTTGTTAAGGAAGGAGAACGACCACCTATCATATGTTTCAAATGCGGAGGGGAGGGGCACATCAGTCTAAACTGCACGATGCCGTTTAAAGCATGTTATAATTGTGGAAGAGAAGGTCATTTAGCTCGATTTTGTCGTTTACCAAAACCAAGTTCAGCCAAGATGGAGACACCAAAGGCCGTCCCAGAAAAGTCAAAACCAGTAGTGCAAGGGAGAGCGTTTGTTGTGACCTCCCAGAAAGCAAGGAACCCGAATGAGGTCATCACGGTAAACTTATCATAAACTCTAACAAAGTCTATACTTTATTTGATACCGGTTCTACCCATTTTTTTATTTCTCCTACTTGCGCTCATCGATTAAATTTGACTTCGGAGAAATTAGACTTTGACTTATCTGTTGAAACTCCATTGGGAGAAACCTTCATTACATCTACGGTTTATAAGTCTTGTTTGGTTCAAGTTGGTAACCACACATTACCTGTCGATCTTATTTCATTAAAAATACTTGCATTTGACGTGATTCTAGGGATTGATTGGTTAACTACTCATCATGCAAAAATTGATTATTTTCGTAAGGTTGTTAGCTTTCATATTCCTAATCGACCTATTATGCGAATTCAAGCAACCAAACCATTAAAATCAGTCGATGTCATCTCAAGCCATAAAGCTATTCGTTTATTAAAAAATAGATGTCAAGCTTTCTTAGCTCATGTCACGGATCTAAACAAAAATACGTCAGTTTTGAATGATATTTCTATTGTTAATAAATTCCCTGACGTATTCCCTGAAGAACTTCATGGCCTAACCCTAAAGCGTGAAATTGAATTTTGTATCGACCTTGAACCTGGTACAAAACCCATTTCCAAAGCCCCATATCGAATGGCTCCTATTGAACTTCAGGAGTTAAAGATCCAACTGCAGGAATTGTTAGACATTGGCTTTATTCGTCTAGTACTTCTCCTTGGGGTGCTCTTGTTCTATTCGTGAAGAAGAAAGATGGAAGTATGCGACTTTGTATTGACTATCAGGAGTTGAATCATGTCACCATCAAAAATATGTACCAATTGTCATGTATTGATGACCTGATTGACCAGTTACAAGGAGCACAATTCTTTTCAAAGATCGATCTTCGTTCTGGATATCATCAGCTGAAGGTTAGAACTGAGGATATTCCAAAGACGGCTTTCAGAACTCGGTACGGGCATTATGAATTCCTAGTCATGTCCTTTGGATTGACTAATGCTCTTGCTGCCTTTATGGATATGATGAACCGAGTATTCAAGGAATATTTGGATCACTTTGTGGTCGTCTTTATTGATGACATCCTTATTTATTCCAAAAGCCGTGAAGATCATGAGCAACACTTGAGGCTGGTACTCCAAAAGCTTCGTGAATACAAGCTTTATGCTAAGTTAAAGAAATGCGAGTTTTGGTTGGAGGAGGTAGCATTCCTTGGGCACGTAGTATCAAGTCTTGGAATATCGATTGACCCGGCAAAGATTGAAGCTATTCAAAGCTGGGAGCAACCTAAATCAGTGACCGAAGTACGTAGCTTTCTTGGTTTAGCTGGTTCTTAGCGAAGATTCGTGGAAGGATTTTCTCGAATCGCTACTCCATTAACTCAGCTGACTCGAAAAGATACAAAGTTCGGTTGGAACAAAGAATGTGACAAGAGTTTTCAATAACTCAAGAGAAGACTCATTTCAGCACCTGTTCTAACAATACCATCTGGCTCGGAGGGATTTGTCATCTACAGTGATGCTTCGAGCAAAGGGTTGGGATGCGTTCTCATGCAACATGGAAAAGTCATAGCCTATGCATCAAGACAACTCAAGGAATATGAGAGAAATTATCCTACTCATGATCTAGAGTTGGCAGCTGTTGTCTTTGCACTTAAAATTTGGAGGCATTACTTGTATGGGGAGAAGGTGGAGATCTTTACGGATCATAAAAACCTCAAATATTTCTTCACTCAAAAGGAACTCAGCATGCGACAACGACGTTGGCTTGAACTGTTAAAAGATTATGATCATACCATTCAATACCATCCTGGAAAAGCGAACGTGGTAGCTGACACATTGAGTAGAAGATCGTATGCAAGTACGAGTGCGATATTGCCAACACAAAGTCCCATTTTGTGTGACTTGCAAAGAATGGAGATAGAGTTAAAGACTCCAGAGACCCGTGTGATAATGACGAATATACGAGTAGAACCAACTTTAATAGATAAAGTTAAAGCTGCTCAAGCTACAGACCTGGAGCTGATGCGTATGGGGAAGAAAGTGCAAGAAGGTGCTATGCCGGAAGCAAGAATCGATGAAGAAGGAATACTTCGAGTTAACTCCAGACTTTGTGTTCCTAACAACCCTGCTTTAAAGTATGAAATCATGATGGAGGCGCACAACACACCATTTGCAATCCATCCCGGAAGTACCAAAATGTATCATGATCTTCGTCATACATTTTGGTGGAGCAATATAAAGAGAGAGATATTGCTGTTTATCTCAATGTGTTTAACTTGTCAACGAGTCAAAGCGGAGCATCAAGTACCAAAAGGTCCATTGCAACCACTTGAAATTCCAAAATGGAAGTGGGAGCACATTACCATGGATTTCGTTACCGGCCTTCCTAGGATTTCTCAAGGTATTGATGCGATTTGGGTCATTGTTGATAGATTGACCAAGTCTGCTCATTTCTTACCGATACGAGAAACTTATACACTTAAACGTCTTGCTCGTATGTACATAAACGAGATTGTAAGACTGCATGGTATGCCAGTATCCATAGTTTTTGATCGAGACCCAAGATTCACTTCACGATTTTGGGTTAGTTTACAAAAAGCTATGGGCACAGATTTACGATTTAGTTCGGCATATCATCCTCAAACGGACGGACATTCAGAGAGGACTATTCAAACTCTAGAAGATTTATTAAGACTCTGTGTCCTTGACTTCAAGGGAAGTTGGGACAAGTTCTTACCATTGGTGGAGTTTTCCTACAACAACAGTTATCAAGTATTGGCATGGCTCCATTCGAAGCATTGTATGGAAGAAAATATCGTTCTCCAGTATGCTGGGATGAGGTGGGTGAAGCAACGTTGTTGGGACCGGAGTTGGTACGTATGACTACGGAAAAGATTCAAACGATCCGACAACGTATAAAAACCTCACAAGATCGACAAAAGAGTTATGTTGATCTTCATTGAAAGGACGTGGAATTTGATGTAGGAGATCATGTGTTCTTACGTGTTGCTCCATGGAAAGGAGTTACGAGATTTGAAAAGAGAGGAAAGCTCAATCCTCGATTCATCGGTCCATTTTTAATCCTCGATCGAGTAGGAACTGTGGCTTATAGACTCGCTTTGCCGCCAAGTATGTCTCGTGTTCATAATATTTTTCACATATCCATGTTACGCAAATATGTGGAAGACCCGAACCACATTATTGAGTTAGAACCGGACGAAATAGCGGAAGATTTGACGTATGAAGAAGTTCCTACTCAAATCTTGGATAAGAAGGAACATATTCTACGCTCCAAGGTTATACCTCAAGTCAAAGTTTTGTGGAGAAACCACGATGTTGAGGAAATGACTTGGGAGTTAGAATCTGAAATGAAATCAAGGTATCCTTACCTCTTCGACATACCAGGTACGTACCCTAATTTCGAGGGCGAAATTTTATAAGAAGGGGAGGTTGTAACACCCCAACTTTTATAAATAAAGATGAATTTTCTATAAATATCATTTTTGAATATTATGGAGTTAATTTGATATAATGTTATAGTTGTGGGTGATATTTATAAATTTTGCAAAGTACGCAAGTTGTTATATAATATTCGATTGGCCGGGGAATATTCGTTTTAACAGGAAATATTCGTACAACGGCATAATCATTGGTGGACCCCACAACGGAATTATTGTCGGATTGAGAAAACGACAAAAATATTTTATTAAAAATAACGACAAAAGTTTTACCATTGTTACTGTTGAACTACTCGGTAGTAAAAGTACAGTAATACGTGTGGTTGCATAGTAGCACACGGTATTGATTATTAATGCTTATGTGAGAAGTCACTCAGTTTGATTCAATTATTGTCAGCTAATAATATGAATTATTTAGCGATAATGATGTTTTGTTTTATTCGTACTATTAACGTAATAAAACAGAAACATCTTTTTATATAAAACAGAATACTTTATTAAAGTTATTCTATAAATAGAATATATTATATTTTATTTAAAAGATTTTTCTTTAAATATGGATCGTCAGATTAAAGTAATCAATCTGGACCGTTCATGGATTAGTTACTATGCATTCTATTTTTCTATAAATAGCAGTTCACTCCTTCATTATTTCTTACGAATTCACTGAACTCTAGAGAGAGAAACTATAGATAGAAACTATAGAGAGAGAGAGAAGAAGAGTATTCTGCTACTTAACTACTTCTTTATTTCAGCTCTTCTTTAAAACGGTAAGGGGTGTTATTCTTTCTTATTCATGAAGAGAACTTTTGTTATTCCATTTCTTATTATTCTGTTGGAATAACTTGTATACGCGGTCTACCCTATACTTGGTGACATTCTTTTATTATTTTGTTGGAACATCCTGTCCGTGTGTTTTACACCGGACCTGGTTCCGTTTTTATTGTTGTTCCGTGTGTTTTACACCGGACCTGGTTCCGTTTTTATTATTATTCTGTTGGAACATCATGTCTGTGTGTTTTACACCAGACCTGGTTCCGTCTTGTTATTATTCTGTTGGAACATCCTGTCTGTGTGTTTTACACCGGACCTGGTTCCGTCTTGTTATTATTCTGTTGGAATATCATGTCTGTGTGTTTTACACCGGACCTGGTTCCATTATTTATTATTCTGTCGAAATATCCTGTCTGTGCATTTACGTCGGACCTGGTTCCATTATTTATTATTCTGTTGGAATAACCTGTCTGTGCGGTCTATCGCATGCATGGTGATTTCTTTTTTTTATTCCATTATTTATTATACTCAGTTGGTTAAGTTTTGACTTCTATACTCCATGAAATTTGTGGAATATCCTTGATAATTGCGTTTCATCCAGTATCTTTTCATGAAAATATTCTTCTAAGTATTCTTGAATTTTACTCCACAAAGCAGTATCATGTTGACAATTTGGACGTTGTTAATTCTTGGATAAATTAATTCTTTAATTTCTTTTATTGAATTCTTATATCATTGTCATCATCCTCATGTTTATACAATGTTAAAAGTCATCTGTGGCCTGTAGTGCATAGATGTACTTGGTATGATTATGACCAGGGATTATTCGGTATAATCATGACCGTAATATTACAAATGATGTGGTAAAAGTCCTCATTGGCCCGTAGTGCATTGATGGACAGTTGTTGGCATGATCATGACCATTAATGAATACACGAATATCCTTGGCCGTAGTGCAGGGGTGATTCGATGATGTGGATTATTTTATTAAGCTGAATCACAGCGATAATAGTGTTGAAAAACCTTTTAAATTATAAAAGATAGTAGAGTTTATTTTCTACTTGACTCTTTTAATGGATTGCTTGTTCCGTTGCAGTTAAACTTGATGTCTATTATATTTTATCAGTTTAACATTGTTGAAGGCTAATGATAATTTATTCTGCATTATCTTAGTCATAATATTTCTTACTGGGCTAGTTGAGCTCACCCTTTCTTTCACTGTTCTCTTCAGGAAATGAGAACGTAGCTGGGACAAGTCGGGGAACGGAGTGATGGTCCGAATGATAGTATTAGTTAATAGTCCTCACTATTCTATGTAATAGTATGTTAATAAATGTAATGAGGACTCCTTTTGAGTATGAATACTCTCTAGAAGATAATATTTGTATTCAAACTCACAGTTTATGTTTTGTCGTATTGTACACGACAGTTGTATTAGTAAGTTGTATTTGTATTCTGTACGATGTATCTGACGACCCAAAATGGGTGATATATACCTAATTTTGGGGGCGTCACAACAACAAACAAGAATTATTGCCAAAACATAACACAACAGTAAGATAAAATTAATCAAAGCTTGTCAGACATGTTCTTCATTTCTTGGTTACCCAGAAATGAAGAACAGTCCAGGGTGCCATTTTTCAGCCCTTAAATTTTGGATTTTGGGTTTTAGTTTGTGTGATATATAGGTCCTAGCTTGTAGTCCTGATGTCAAGGTACCATTATATCACAAAATATCAACTTAAAAACATCACACATGTAAAACCTGAGCCGGTCAAAGTAGGCCAGAAAGACTGCTCTTGAACATTTCTAGAAAACCCAGAAATGTTCTTGAGCAGTTTGGTCAAAGGTTATTTGACCACGAATTGCTATGATTCTGTTACAGATCCGGGTTATCTAAAGGTTTTAATAGGTACTCCACATGTCAGACTATAAGGATCAAACAACAACATAGCCAAAACATCAAATAACTGCAAGATTAAAGATCTACAAAACTTGTCAGAAGCTTTCTAGAAAAATATGGGCTGCCCAGATTCTAGACTTCGTAATCGGTCAACGGTGTTTGACCAACAATAACTCTCAATCCAAACATGAACTGACCCAGATTCAAGTTTGAGAACAAAGACCACATAACATACTACAAGTTCAAACATTTAAAACACTAAAACCGTTAACAGATTTTGATCTATAGAGCCTGACATTTGCTTGTCATATGATGCTATAAATTTTTTCCCAAATTTAAGAAATCTTCAATTTCGAGCATTTTGATGTTATGAATCCATGTTCTAGCAACCCAAATCAACAAGTGACACCCTCTAACACATATCTAACTAACAAACAACAATATTAACACCAATTTTTAAGGATTTTAAAATTTAGGGCTTATACCTTCTTATGCTTTGATTCTTGAATCTGATTCTTTGTTGTTGATCTTGGAGTGTTAAGATATGATATTATCTTGTATTATCACACCCTTTCACTCTTAAATCTGAAAATCTAGAAAGAGAAAGGTTTTGGCTATTTAAAAAAAATCAAGTGAGCTTTCTCTCACTATAATGCCATATATATGATACTTTTAATCTATTACTGCTAGTTGGCTGAGATAGATGTCAAATATTGGTTGATTGGTGTCACATGGAGTGGTTGTAGATGGTGAACAACTCACATTTGGCAAGATTTGCACTCTAGATAAAAAAATGTGATAAAGGGCATAAATGTCATTTGATTTCTAATTTTAATGGCAAAATTGACATTTGATCCAACCCTTAGGGTTTAACCCTTAGAGTTTAACCCTTACGGTTAGAACCTAAGGTTTCCATAATTTAATTTTCTAACATTTTCAACTTAGGTTTTAAAAAAAAATAATTTAATATTTCTAAATTATAATTAGGATTCTATAATTATATTAAAATTTCGTAATCATAATTCAAACTTGCTAATTAGAATTATTATTTCCTAGTTAAAATTGCTAATTTAGCAATTAGGGTCAAAAATGGTACATTAGGGTTTATAACCCAAGAATTAGGGTTTTAAATAGAAAAATAATATTTTTAATTTAGAAATTAGATTTCCTATTTAGATTAGGGTTTCCTAATTACTTATAACTTGAAGATTAGGATTAATGTTTCCTAATTATCATTAAAATTATTAAATTAACAATTAGGTTTTTCCCTAATTATAAATTAGGATTTTTAATCCAGAAATTAGGGTTTTCTAAAAATCAATTAGGGTTATCCCTAATTAAATATAATTAATAACGTTTAAATCTTATACTTGCATTTGAATTCCCAGATTAGGATTTTAAACTTCCGAATTAGGGTTTTGAATTTCCGGAACTGAAATTAGGGTTTTCATAACCGATTTTAGGGCTTCTTATAATTCATAAGAATTTTCTAACTAAACGCTGACGTTCTTAATATAATATTAGGGTTTGCCACAAATATAATTTTATCTGGTCAAACCTTAAACCTTAACCACATTCTGAACACATAAATAACCATATACAGAGAACATAATCACGTATACATTTAATCCTTAATAATTCATCAAAATCCTTCACAGAAATTTGAAATCCTCAAAATTCCTTCCCAAAAATATCAAACGCATACACTTATTTTCTGTCTACGTCTATTATTTAACCTTAATTCAATATTTTAAACTTTTTAAAACATCTGAATTCTCGGGTTGTAACATTCACCCCTTCTTCTAAAAATTTCGTCTCCGAAATTTATCTTACACCTTATACCATGCACCATACACAATTCAAGCACAGCATCACATGCTACCCAATACACCACTCACAAGAGTAAAAATTTTCAAATTGTGTTGAGGAGTCATACAGACTATTTGTCTGTCATTTTCGCAAAGGTTATATGAAAAATCTTCCGCAAACCGTTATAACTTATGGACGTAGTGGGTAATTAATCTAGTATGCCCTGTACTTATCAAGTACTGCTGGTCTGATCTGTTTCTCATCACTGCCATAGGCACAAAAATTTTACCTCAGTCTTATCGAATTCCGCACCAAAATAATTTGGTTCGAGAAAATTTTCAAAGAACCCTTAGAGTTTTCATAAACTTTAGTCTAGCTGAATCGAATAGCGTAAACTCATCAATAATTCAATTCAATCGAATTATTTAGGTGTAGCCAAACACCGTTGGCAAATTAAAATTTTTGAAAATATTTTTGAGAATGACTTCATGATGTCGTACTGTATTAATAGTCCGTTTGAGGATGCCGTCATCGTATGACTTTGTCATAACACATCATACAATAGTGGAACAATAATTTTTAGATCGAATCCACACTAAGTATTCCAGTATTTATAAATCTACCAACTTTTTATCATCTCTGCACCAGGTTAGATGGTACATAAGAGATAAATAAAAATATATTTTGATCTTTCAAATCATTTGCGTATTGCCGAAATAAGTTGCATGGACTATATTTTAAACCGTTCCAAAAATGATTATGAGTCTACATTTTTTTTAAAGCACATAGTACGTATTTAGCTTCATGTCCAAATTTTGAAGTCTAGCATAGCTAGGAGTTTTGAAAAACTTATGTCTTCACTAATAATCATTTGCTTAAATAATCTATCTATTCCTATTATCTTTAATACTCCATTTACACACAACTATACCCAGTTCATCAAACCACACTTATGAGTTCATGAACGTGCCGCAATCATATGAGTTTAAGAACTTGTCCTAGTCAGACCTTTGGCGTCCATTCGCTAAGGGGTTCATAAACATTTCATATAACTATGAATCAAAAATGTCACATAAGTATGAGTTTTAAGAACTCGTACTTAACCTTATATTCTCTACCTATAACCTATCTATCAGTTATACACATGTGAAAGGAATCACCCTCTTAACATGTATATAGGAAATAGTGGGGCACAATATTTCAATGATTATTAGTGCCAAAAACGAAGTGGTTGTTACGCCAAGTACAATTCCCCGCCCATACAAGGAATCATACAACTCAGCTGCCGACATGAGTCCTCAATTGAAATCTCCACCTAATACTAACTCCCTTCTCAATACAGATTTCATTCAATTCGTATTCGTAATCCTTTTCTGAATCTGGTTCAATTCACACAGCAATCTTGTTGTAAACTTTCTAATCCTCAGATTGATTCTTATCCAATACTATAACCTTATCAGATCACGGGGTGATCTCATCGTATATATTACGATTCATTTCTATATCTTGATTGTTTTGTTTTACGATCTCCTATCCCTGTATTTTCAGTCTTTTAAACTCGATCAATTCCTTACTACTATTCACCTTTATTAACAGAGTTAGGGAACTCTGTATCTTATACACCACCGAGATTCATCTTTGAATCTTACCGACTAACTAACTCTATGTGAGTTAGATTTTATCCTAATCATTGCGGTTATTGGTCTCAGGCATTCCTACCTAAGGTTCATAACCAACAACTTTGATACCAACTATGAAAGCCCCAAATTCGAGTCCCAAATCACCACGGATCTGGTACAATCATTCTATAACTAATGTAAAAGATATAAACATAAATTGTTTATACAATACACTTTACACAATATTACCCAAAATCGAGTAACCTTAACTTATACACAATTCATAAACTATCTAACATATAAAATTATTATCAAACCATACTATTACAAATTAGCTGCACATTTTATCCCAAGCTAAACTTGACATTATCCTTTTCCTGTATTTGAACGCAATTGCCTTATCTGCAATGTTTATCATGATATAGAAAGGGTGAGCATAAAGATTGCCCAACAAGTTTAAATTTATTTAAGAATATATCATGACTGAAAGAGTTTGAATAATAAGCTGGTTAAAATTCATCAATATTGTTGTGAATTAGATTGAACAAACTTTTGACTGAACATGTATTAAACATGAACAAATATATGTGGACCGAATGGTAATGAAGGTGATCAGCCTTTCATACCTGACTTATACATGCAATATGTACATAGTTCAATTCTACAATGGCAATCAGCAATGATTAACCATAAGCATATATGAATGAAACAACTCTTAGTAGAGTTAAGTAAAACTTGCCTGAACCGTTGATTACCACTACACAATTTATTAAGCTTTGTCTAAACCTAATATAAATTATACCGATCTACACATTAGAATAATATCATCACAGTATTTAAAAAACCTAAACAAATTATCACATAACCATATCACTCTATAACACACATACGATCTATCCTCAAGTCAAACTTTTACAGTCTGAATCAAGTTCGGTACAATTCTGACATCCCGATGGTCTAGTCGGATAAAGTTTCAAGTCTAGGTTCAATTAAACTCTGTCTAAACACTTAACCATTATCTAAGATAATTTATTATCAGTCTAAATATTTTTCATAGGCTCGCAATAATTTTCAAGTAATTATTACCATTTATCATAATTTTTCAATCATTAATATCGTATTTAAATGAATTAAATACAACATAATTCCTTTAACATTAATATTTATTTACTATCAAATTTTAATGAAATTTATGTCATAATATTATAATATATTTATAATATATAAAAGTATTTTTAATACCATAAAATCATATTTATATGGTTTTTAAACCGTTAAATTCATTATCCGGTAATTAATATTAATATTAAAATATTAATATTTTCATGACAAAATATCAAAAGTTATCTTTTATAACTTAAAATATTTTTATAACACTTAAATCATTTTTATGTGATTTTTAAATCATTAATTCTATTTTTCCATAATTTATTTAATATATTTATTAAATAAATCAATTATCATTAAAAGTTACTGAAAATAACTTAAAATATTTTCTTTTACCATAATATAATTTTTTATGATTTTTCATGAATTCAAATTATTTTTAAATAATTTATTTAATATTATAATTAAATAAATTAAATACCATTTATATTCTAAAAATATTAAATATTTATGAAATATACTCAAAATAATTAAAAACTAATTTTCAGACTTTAAAATAATTTTTAGGAATTTATTTTATATTTTTAATAATTTAAAACTATTTTTCTCTAATTATTTATTAAACTAATTAATTGTCAAAAAATAAGTGTCACTAAAGGACCCTATAGCGACGAAACTGTCGCTATAGGTGTTCTTGGCTGTTCTCGAAGAAACCCAGAACATCATGCCAGTGAGCAAGGTGGGTGGTTTTACCAGAAATTAACCTATGATCCTTATGTTTTCTGGGGTTGTAATGATGTTAAAGTTGTAGTACTACTACCACAAACAAGAATTATTGCCAAAACATAACACAACAGTAAGATAAAATTAATCAAAAAGCTTGTCAGATGTGTTCTTCATTTTTGGGTTACCCAGACATGAAGAACAGTCAAGGGTGCCACTTTCTAGCCCTTAAATCTTGCATTCTGGGTTTAGTTTGTGTGCGCTATAGGTTCTAGCTTGTAGTCCTGATGTCAAGGTACCATTATATCACCTAATATCAACTTAAAAACATAACACATGTAAAATCTGAGCCGGTCAAAGTAGGCCAGAAATACTGTTCTTGAACATTTCTGGAAAATCCATAAATGTTCTTGAGCAGTTTGGTCAACGGTTGTTTGACAACGAATTGCTATGATTCTGTTACAGATCCGGGTTATCTAAAGGTTTTAATAGGTACTCCACATGTCAGACTATAAGGATCAAACAACAACATAGCCAAAACATCAAATAACATCAAGATTAAAGATTTACAAAACTTTTCAGAAGCTTTCTGGAAAAATATGGGTTGCCCATATTCCAGACTTTGTGATCGGTCAACGATGTTTGACCAACAATAACTCTCAATCCAAACATGAACTGACCTAGATTCGAGTTTGAGAACAAAGATCACATAACATACTACAAATTCAAACATTTAAATCACTAAGACCATTAACAGATTTCGATCTATGGAGCCTGACATTTGCTTGTCAGACGATGCTATAAAATTTTTCCCAGATTTAAGAAATCTTCAATTTCGAGCATTTTGATGTTATGAATTCATGTTTTATCAACCCAGATCAACATGTGACACCCTCTAACACATATCTAACCAACAAACAACAACATTAACACCAATTTTTAAGGATTTCAAAATTTAGGGTTTATACCTTCTTATGCTTTGATTCTTGAATATGATTCTTTGTTGATGATCTTGGAGTGCTAAGATATGATATTATCTTGTATTATCACACCCTTTCACTCTTAAATCTGAAAATCTAGAAAGAGAAAGGTTTTGGCTATTTTAAAAAAATCAAGTGAGCTTTTTCTCACTATAATGCCATATATATGATACTTTTAATCTACTGCTACTAGTTAGCTGAGATAGCTGTCAAATATTGGCTGATTGGTGTCACATGGAGTGGTTGTAGTTGGTGAACAACTCACATTTGGCAAGATTTGCACTCTAGCTAAAAAAATGTGACAAAGGGCATAAATGTAATTTGATTTCTAATTTTAATGGCAAAATTGACATTTGATCCAACCCTTAGGGTTTAACCCTTAGGGTTTAATCCTTATGGTTAAAACCTAAGGTTTCCATAATTTAATTTTCTAGAATTTTCAACTTAGGTTTTCAAAAATAAAAATTTAATATTTCTAAATTATAATTAGGATTCTATTATTATATTAAAATTTCTTAATCATAGTTCAAACTTGCTAATTAGGATTATTATTTCCTAATTAAAATTGCTAATTTAGCAATTAGGGTCAAAATGGTACATTAGGGTTTATAACCCAATAATTAGGGTTTTAAATAGAAAAATAATCTTTTTAATTTAGAAATTAGATTTCCTATTTAGATTAGGGTTTCCTAATTACTTATAACTTAAAAATTAGGATTAATGTTTCCTAATTAACATTAAAATTATTAAATTAACAATTAAGTTTTCTCCTAATTATAAATTAGGGTTTCTAATCCAGAAAATAGGGTTTTCTAAAAATCAATTAGGGTTATCCCTAATTAAATATAATTAATAACGTTTAAATCTTATACTTGCATTTGAATTCCCAAATTAGGGGTTTTAACTTCTAAATTAGGGTTTCGAATTCCCAAAACTAAAATTAGGGTTTCCATAATAGATTTTAGGGTTTCTTATAATTCGTAAGAATTTTCTAACTATACGCTGACGTTCTTAATATAATATTATGATTTCCCACAGATATAATTTTATCTGGTCAAACCTTGACCCTTAACCACATTCTGAACACATAAATGACCATATACACAGAACATATTCACGTATACACTTAATCTTGAATAATTCACCAAAATTTTTCGCAGAATTTTGAAATCCTCAAAATTCCTTCCCAAAAATATCAAACGTATACACTTATTTTTTGTCTAGGTCTATTATTTAACCTTAATTCAATATTTTAAAATTTTTAAAAATATTTGAATTCTCGGGTTGTCACATTCACCCCTTCTTCTAAAAATTTCGTCCCCGAAATTTATCTTACACCTTATACCATGCACCATACACCATTCATACACAACATCACATGCTACCCAATACACCACTCACAAGAGTAAAAATTTTCAAATTGTGCTGAGGAGCCATATAGATTATTTGTCTGTCATTTTCGCAAAGGTTATATGGAAATTCTTCCGCAAACTGTCATAACTTACGGACATAGTGGGTAATGAATCCACAAACCGTCATAACTTACTTATCAGGCACTGCTGGTCTGATCTGTTTCTCATCACTGCCATAGGCACAAAAATTTTACCTCAGTCTTATTAAATTCCGCACCAAAATAATTTGGCTCGGGAAAATTTTCAAAGAAGGCTTAGAGTTTTCATAAACGTTAGTCTAGCTGAATCGAATAACATAGACTCATATCAATAATTCAATTCAATCGAATTATTTAGGTGTAGCCAAACCCCATTGGCAAATTAAAATTTTTGAAAATATTTTTAAGAATGACGTCATGATGTCGTACTGTATTAACAGTCCGTTTGAGGATGACGTCATCATATGACTTTGTCATAACACATCACACAATAGTAGAACAATGATTTTTAGATCGAATTCACACTAAGTATTCTTGTATTTATAACTCTATCAACGTTTTATCATCTCTACACCAGGTTACATGGTATATAAGTGATAAATAAAAATATATTTTGATATTTTAAATCATTTACGTCTAGCTGAAATAAGTAGCATATACTATACTTTAAACCGTTCCAAAAATGATTACGAGTCTACATTTTTTTTAAAAGCACATAGTGCGTATTTAGCTTGATGTCAACATTTCGAAGTCTAGCATAGCCAGGAGTTTTGGAAAACTTATGTTTTCACTAATAATCATTTACTTAAATAATCTATCTATTCTTATTATCTTTAATACTCCATTTACACACAACTATACCAAGTTCGTCAAACCACACTTATGAGTTCATGAACTTGCCACAATCATATGAGTTTAAGAACTTGTCCTAGTCAGACCTTTGGCGTCCATTTGCTGAGGGGTTCATAAACATTTCATATAACTATGAATCAAGAATGTCACATAAGTATGAATTTTAAGAATTCGTACTTAACCTTATATTCTCTACCTATAACCTATCTATCAGTTATACACATGAGAAAGGAATCACCCTCTTAACATGCATATAGCAAATAGCGTGACACGCCATTTCAATGATTATCAGTGCCAGAAACGAAGTGGTTGTTACACCAAGAACAATTCCCCGCCCATACAAGGAATCATACAACTCAGCTGCCGGCATGAGTCCCCAATTGAAATCTCCACCTAATACTAACTCCCTTCTCAAGACAGATTTTATTCAACTTGTATTCATAATCCTTTTCTGAATCTAGTTCAATTCACACAGCAATCTTGCTGTAAACTTTCTAATCCTCAGATTGATTCTTATCCCATACTATAACCTTATCAGATCACGGGGTGATATCATCATATATATTACGATTCATTTCTATATCTTGATATCATCATATATCCCTTTATTTTTAGTCTTTTAGACTCGATCTATTCATCACTACTGTTCACCTTTATTATCAGAGTTAGGGAACTCTGTAGCTTATACCCCACCGAGATTCTTCTTTGAATCTTACCGAATGACTAAATCTATGTGAGTTAGATCTTATCCTAATCACTGCAGTTATTGGTCTAAGGTATTCCTACCTAAGTTTCATAACCAATAGCTTTGATACTAACTGTGAAATCCCCAAATTCGGGTCCCAAATCACCACGGATCTGGTACAATCATTCTATAATTAATGCAGAAGATATAAACATAAATTGTTTATACAATACACTTTACACACTATTCCCCGAAATCGAGTAACCTTAACTTATACACAATTCATAAACTATCTAACATATAAAATTATTATCAAACTATACTATTACAAATTAGTTGCACATTTTATCCCAAGCTAAACTTGGCATTTATCTTTTTCCTGTATTCGAACGCATTCGCCTTATCTGCAATGTTTATCATGATATAGCAAGGGTGAACGTAAAGGTTGCCCAGCAAGTTTAAATTTATTTAAGAATATATCATGATTGAAAGAGTCTGAATAATAAGCTAGCTAAAATTCATCAATATAGTTGTGAATTAGCGTGAACAAACTTTTGACTGAACATGTATTAAACATGAACAATTATATAGGGACCAAATGGTAATGAAGGTGATCAGCATTTCATACCTGACTTATACATGCAATATGTACAGAGTTCAATTCTACAATGGCAATCAGCAATGATTAACCATAAGCATATATGAATGAAACAACTCTTAGTAGAGTTAAGTAAAACTTGCCTGAACCGTTGATTACCACTACACAATTTATTAAGCTTTGTCTAAATCTAATATAAATTATACCGATCTACACATTAGAATAATATCATCACAGTATTTAAAAAACCTAAACAAATTATCACATAACCATATCACTCTATAACACACATACGACCTATCCTCAAATCAAACTTTTATAGTCTGAATCAAGTTCGGTACAATTCTGACATCTCGATGGTACAGTCGGACAAAATTTCAAGTCTAAGTTCAATTAAACTCTGTCTAAACAATTAACCATTATCTAAGATAATTTATTATCTGTCTAAATATTTTCATAGGCTCACAATAATTTTTAAGTAATTATTACCATTTATCGTAATTTTTCAATCATTAATATCGTATTTAAATGAATTAAATACCATATAATTCCTTTATCATTAATATTTATTTACTATCAAATATTAATGAAATTTATGTCATAATATTATAATATATCAAAGTATTTTTAATTCGTTAAAATCATATATATATGATTTTTAAACCGTTAAATTCATTATTTGGTAATTGCTATTAATATTAAAATATTAATATTTTCATGACAAAATATAAAAATTTATCTTTTATAACTTAATTAAATAAATTAATTATCATTAATATTAATTAAATAATGAAATTCCTCACAAAATATTAAAAGTCACTGAAAATAACTTAAAATATTTTCTTTTACCATAATATAATTTTTCATGACTTTTCATGAATTAAAATCATTTTTAAATAATTTATTTAATATTATAATTAAATAAATTAAATACCATTTATATTACAAAAATATTAAATATTTATGAAATATACTCAAAATAATTAAAAACTAATTTTCAGACTTTAAAATAATTTTTAGGAATTTATTTTGTATTTTTAATAATTTAAAACTATTTTTCTCTAATTATTTATTAAAATAATTAATTTTTAAAAAATAAGTGTCACTATAGGGCCCTATAGCGACGAAACTGTCGCTATAGGTGTTCTTGGCTGTTCTTGAAGAAACCCAGAACATCATGTCACACTACTAGAAAACAGTAAATAGACAACGCGAAAAAAACGTTGTGGTTTCAGTCAGGAAAACGTCGTGATTAAGGGTGTCATCTATTTGACACCCTTACACAACGTTTTAAAAACGTTATAGTTAAGCACAATACACAACATTTTTTAGGAAAAAACGTTGAAGATTTGTTTTTCAAAAATTAGCAGATGCTTATAAACGTTGTAGTAGGTATGATTCCACAACGTTTTCTGAATAAAAACGTTGTAGTTTAGTATATTAGACAACATTTTTAACCAATTTATACAACATTTTTAAAATGTTGTAGATAAAGAAAAAAAAATATTGTGGTTCACCTATATTACCAATGCACATGCAATGCCATGATATATAGCTAAAAGGTCTAAATTCTCATTTAAATTTAAAACCAAAATGTATCAACCATTCAAAATACATCCCAATAATACCATTTGTTTACAGTTTCAAATGTCTCAAGCATTGATTATGAAATAACATGAATTAAAAAATACAAGTGAAACTAAATTAGTGATATGGCAACACTGAACCTCCTCTTCAATTAGTGATATGGCAACACTGAACCTCCTCTTCATACCTCCACTGTACTTTCCAGCCTGCTTGTCAGCAACTCATCCATTGAAAAGATTAACACTCCTATCAAAATAATGAAATGATTAAACATAAATATATCAAACAAATATACCCAAAACTTCAATAAAATGACTTATACAAACAAAGAAAAATGGTAGCTGCCCCCTGTATCATCTCTTATTTATCATTCTTCAAGAGACCCACTTGAACCATTTCAAATTAAGTTCATTGCCACATTTACCAAACCCAAAAAGCGTTCTTTCTAGCATATATGACACATTTCAAATTAGTTGATTGCCACATCTAACAAACCCCAGAAGCATTCTCTCTAGCATGTATGATGTACTTAACAGACAAGCAATCATCTATAGCAATTTCCTAGCACATAGTAGTCATAATGAGTTACACTGATTATAAATCTTGTGATAAGAACAAAAATGATCATATGTGCTTCAAAAAAGGAATAACAATCATAACAACAAAAAGTAAACAAATAATTTCATTATTATTCTGAACTCCAATTCTGGTAATGTGTGTCAATCAAGGCCTAATAGTTTATTTTATGCTTTGACTATATAGAAGAAGGCTGACCATTCTAAGTGGATCAATTGTCTCTGCCTTTCGTCGATGAAGAAATAGTCCTGAATAAAATTCAGAAGGTAAAACAAGAGGCACTGAAGTTTCTTTTGACCTGGATAAACAAAAATATATTGTTCCTAAATTAAAATGCTTAGATTATAGAAAGTTTACCAAGAGTTCGGCGTCCTTGAGGGTCTTCATCATTAAAAGCCTGAACACTAACCTATTAATTTGACAGATAACATCAATCAATATAGTATACAACAATTATTTGAATTGGGAAATGCTCTTCAAAATAAGATATTTACATAACCAGTTGTTCTCTACATACCTTCCATAAAGAACCAGCATAAAATACTTCTGGAGAGTGCTTCACTTGGCCATCACTGAGCCTGTGTAAGTCTTCAAATTCAACCCTGTAGAACTAGTAAATAATTGCCATGCGATAATCAATGGCTTCGTTCTAGCTAGCAGCCGAAGAAGATAAGCTAAAGTGAGTAGTTCATAATTATTCCACATTAAAACTAACAGAAAGACTCAAATATGCCACTAGACTACAAGTCCAATAATGACTGTTTATCAACTGCCAAGAAATAGTATACTCAGGAATAGAGCTAAAACTAGCAATTTCTATTCTTAGGCAGTCACTTCAAAATAACCAGTTTCATCTACTAATGGGGAATGTGGAGCATATCAACCAAAACTCAGCATTTAAAATCTGCAAGTGTGGCATGGTTTCTGTTTAAATATATCTAATAAGACCAATTACTGGAAGGAAAAAAAACTAAAATTTTTTGTATAAAATACTATAACAAGATAATTGGTGATAAAGACAGCCATAATTATGACTCCAACCAGATGCAAATGCTTATTTAACTGTACACTACCAATTAAATCACTTTCATCAAATACTCAAACATGTACGAAAATTATTGTCCAAGTCCTAACCACATATAATGAACAGCAGTTGCTTCTTTCCATAGCCATGATTGTAATTACTCGTTGAAAAACAGTAATGAGACTGATGAAACAAGAGATCCCATCAGTTTATTTACAACAACAGCAAAAAAAATACAAATTCCTTGAGACACAGCCTCAGGAGGATATTGGCACATACCTGTGCCAAATAACTTAGTTGTTCACATACCAGCTTACTTGCAACAGCTAAACCAAGATGAATTTCAGATCCCAGCAGTTTACTTACAACAGCTAAACCAAGCTGAATTTCAGTTCCATGAAAATGTGATACAGAAAAAATAATCTCTTTGAGCAGCCAAGTAAGAGTAAGAAAAGATAATTATAACTTGAGTAATTCTTTTAGGTAGTACATACCTGTGCTAGTGCTTGAATTGAAATAGCCTCCAAAACACCCTCATGCAAATCTATAGGCAGCTTGCTCCTGGGCACATAATTGAGGATGATCTTATAGAAAGTGAGTAAGAAGAAAAGAAAAACAGATGTTTGAAAAATATTATGTCTGCCTATTTATGTCTTTTCTCAAATTCTCAAAAACACCCTGTACACATAAAATTATTTCTTATCTCAAATTCTCTAAAACATAACTCGGGCATCAATAGAAAAAACAATCGTCAAAACAGATTCATAAGCCCCTTTATAAAAAATTCGAAGTTAAACATCCATTCACTCAAAAGTCACAACAGAAAATTAGTCATTAGAGCAGATTCATCAATAATCAAAACCAAACAGAATAAGAGCAACACATTTTCTGAAGGGAAACAAATAGAGAACAAAACTGCAGTTATGTAATTTGAAGGTAATAGAGAACAACACATTTACTTTTTTATGTAATTTGAAGGGAAACAAATAGAGAACATGCTACTAGTGAAACTAAACTGCAGTTATGTAATTTGAAGGGAAACTGCATATGCACGAATTAGAGGAACTAAAATTAGCAGAAACTACTAGTGAAGGAGAAAAAATAAAATTAAGAAAATTGAGAGAAATCCAAAAAAAATAAAGGAAGTAATTCTTGCCTGGTTGTCGTTTACACCATCTGCAATCCGTTTCTTCACATCTGACAGTTTATTCGATAAATTTCAAAATTTATTGGAAAAAATGAAAAGCATATGCACGAATTAGAGGAAGAGGGAGGAATAAAAGTTACCAGGTTGAGAGGAGGTAAGATCAGAGAAGCGATTAAAAATATGAAGTAACTACCCCTCGACAGCATCCCCGAACTCTGGTACTCCGATGGTTTCGTTTGGCGTCCCCGTTCGGAGAAGAGAAAAGTTATGACAAAAAATTAGAGGAGAAAATTGGTTATCAAACCAAACACGAACTGAACCAATCATATCGGTGACTTTGAACTTTACCATTTCCGTCGGTGGCCATGTCAGATTCAAGGGATTGAATCGAAACCAAGGGGCGAGCAGCGGCGATGGCTGGTTGTGGAGGTAGGGAGTGAGAGAGAAGAGAGGCTAGCTAGGGTTTTTGTTACAGAGACTAATTCTATTCTCGCGTTAACAAGGGATAGATTACTTTCGCCTTTTTTTGGCTCCGTGTTTTTTTACAAAGATAACGTTTTTTTAAAAAAAAACGTTATCTAATTAAAATCAAAAAATTACCTTTTTAAATAGATAACGTTTTTGCATATATATCTATAACGTTTTTAAAAAAAATGTTGTGGAAAAAAATACCACAACATTTTTATATAAAATGTTATCTTTTAAGCGTTGTCTATTTAGTATTTTGTTGTAGTGTCAGTGAGCAAGGTGGGTGGTTTGACCAAAAATTAATCTATGATCCTTATGTTTTATAGGTTTGTAATGATGTTAAAGTTGTAGTACTACAACCACAAAAAAGAATTATTGCCAAAACATAACACAACAGTAAGATAAAATTAATCAAAAAGCTTGTCAGACATGTTCTTCATTTTTGGGTTACCCAGAAATGAAGAACAGTCTAGGGTGCCTTTTTCCAGCCCTTAAATCTTGCATTCTAGGTTTAGTTTGTGTGATCTATAGGTTCTAGCTTGTAGTCCTTATGTCAAGGTATCATTATATCACATAATATCAACTTAAAAACATCACACATGTAAAATCTGAGCCGGTCAAAATAGGCCAAAAAGACTGTTCTTGAACATTTCTAGAAAACCCAGAAATGTTCTTGAGCAGTTTGGTCAACGGTTGTTTGACCACGAATTGCTATGATTCTGTTACAGATCCGGGTTATCTAAAGGTTTTAAAAGGTACTCCACATGTCAGACTATAAGGATCAAACAACAACATAGCCAAAACATCAAATAACAACAAGATTAAAGATCTACAAAACTTATCAGAAGCTTTCTGGAAAAATATGGGCTGCCCAGATTCCAAATTTTGTGATCGGTCAACGATGTTTGACCAACAATAATGCTCAATCCAAACATGAACTGACCCAGATTCGAGTTTGAGAACAAGGACCACATAACATACTACAAGTTCAAACATTTAAAACACTAAAACCATTAACAGATCCCGATCTATGGAGCCTGACATTTGCTTGTCAGACGATGCTATAAAATTTTTCCTAGATTTAAGAAATCTTCAATTTCGAGCATTATGATGTTATGAATCCATGTTCTAGCAACCCAGATCAACAAGTGACACCCTCTAACACATATCTAACCAACAAACAACAACATTAACACTAATTTTCAAGGATTTCAAAATTTAGGGTTTATACATTCTTATGCTTTGATTCTTGAATTTGATTCCTTGTTGCTAATCCTTGAGTGTTAAGATATGATATTATCTTGTATTATCACACCCTTTCACTCTTAAATCCGAAAATCTAGAAAGAGAAAGGTTTTGGTTATTTAAAAAAAATCAAGTGAGCTTTCTCTCACTATAATGCCATATATATGATACTTTTAATCTATTGCTGCTAGTTGGCTGAGATAGCTGTCAAATATTGGCTGATTGGTGTCACATGGAGTGGTTGTAGTTGGTGAACAACTCACATTTGGCAAGATTTGCACTCTAGCTTAAAAAATGTGACAAAGAGCATAAATGTCAATTGATTTCTAATTTTAATGGCAAAATTGACATTTGATCCAACCCTTAAGGCCTTAGGGTTAAAACCTAAGGTTTCCATAATTTAATTTTCTATGATTTTCAACTTAGGTTTTCAAAAATAAAAATTTAATATTTCTAAACTATAATTAGTATTTTGTAATTATATTAAAATTTCCTAATCATATTTCAAACTTGCTAATTAGGATTATTATTTCCTAATTAAAATTGATAATTTAGCAATTAGGGTCAAAATGGTACATTAAAGTTTATAACCCAAGAATTAGGGTTTTAAATAGAAAAATAACCTTTCATATTTAGAAAGTAGATTTCCTATTTAGATTAGGATTTCCTAATTACTTATAACTTGAAAATTAGGATTAATGTTTCCTAATTAACATTAAAATTATTAAATTAACAATTAGGTTTTCCCCTAATTATAAATTAGGGTTTTTAATCCAAAAATTAGGGTTTTCTAAAAATAAATTTGGGTTATCCCTAATTAAATATAATTAATAACGTTTAAATCTAATACTTGCATTTGAATTCTCAAATTAGGGTTTTTAACTTCTGAATTAGGGTTTTGAATTTCCGGAACTGAAATTAGGGTTTTTAGAACCGATTTTAGGGTTTCTAATAATTCGTAATAATTTTCTAACTAAACGCTGACGTTCTTAATATAATATTAGGGTTTGCCACAGATATAATTTTATCTGGTCAAACCTTGACTCTTAACCATATTCTAAATACATAAATGACCATATACAGAGAACATATTCACGTATACACTTAATCCTGAATAATTCACCAAAATCCTTCACAAAATTTTGAAATCCTCAAAATACCTTCCCAAAAATATCAAACGCATATACTTATTTTCTGTCTAGGTCTATTATTTAACCTTAATTCAATATTATAAAATTTTTAAAAATATCTGAATTCTCGGGTTGTCACATTCACCATTTCTTCTAAAAATTTTGTCCTTGAAATTTGTTTTACATCTTATACCATGCACCATACACCATTCATACACAGCATCACATGCAACCCAGTGCACCACTCACAAGAGTACAAATTTTCAAGTTGTGCTGAGGAGTCATATAGACTATTTGTCTGTCATTTTCGCAAAGGTTATATAGAAATTTATCCGCAAACCGCCATAACTTATGGACATAGTGGGTAATTAATCCAGTATGCCCTGTACTTATCAAGTACTGCTGGACTGATCTTTTTCTCATCACTGCCATAGGCACAAAAATTTTACCTCAGTCTTATCGAATTCTGCACCAAAATAATTTGGTTCGGAAAAATTTTCAAAGAACGCTTAGAGTTTTCATAAACTTTAGTCTAGCTGAATCGAATAGCATAGACTCGTATTAATAATTCAATTCAATCAAATTATTTAGGTGTAGCCAAACCCCGTTGGCAAAATAATATTTTTGAAAATATTTTTGAGAAATATGTCATGATGTCGTACTGTATTAACAGTCCGTTTGAGGATGCCATCATCGTATGACTTGTTCATACCACATCATACAATAGTAGAACAATGAATTTAAATCGAATTCACACTAAGTATTCCTGTATTTATAATTCTACCAACTTTTTATCATCTCTGCACCAGTTTACATGGTACATAAGTGATAAATAAAATCATATTTTGATATTTCAAATCATTTGCATCTAGCTAAAATAAGTAGCATATACTATACTTTAAACCGTTCTAAAAATGATTATGAGTCTATATTTTTTTTAAAAGCACATAGTGCGTATTTAACTTGATGTCAAAATTTCAAAGTCTAGCATAGCTAGGAGTTTTGGAAAACTTATGTCTTAACTAATAATCATTTGCTTAAATAATCTATCTATTCATATTATCTTTAATACTCCATTTACACACAACTATACCCAGTTCGTCGAACCACACTTATGAGTTCATGAACTTGCCATAATCATATGAGTTTAAGAACTTGTCCTAGTCAAACCTTTGGCGTCCATTCGCTGAGGGGTTCATAAATATTTCATATCACTATGAATCAAGAATGTCACATAAGTATGTGTTTTAAGAACTCGTACTTAACCTTATATTCTCTACCTATAACCTATCTATCATTTATACACATGAGAAAGGAATCACCCTCTTAACATGCATATAGCAAATAGCGCGACACAACATTTCAATGATTATCAGTGCCAGAAACGAAGTGGTTGTTACACCAAGAATTAGCTTGAACAAACTTTTGACTGAACAAGTATTAAACATGAACAAATATATATGGACCGAATGGTAATGAAGGTGATCAGCCTTTCATACCTGACTTATACATGCAATATATAGAGAGTACAGGCAGTCAACAATGATTAACCATAAGCATATCTGAATGAAACAACTCTTAGTAGAGTTAAGTAAAACTTGCCTGAACTGTTGATTACCGCTACATAATTTATTAAGCTTTATCTGAACCTAATATAAATAATACCGATCTACACATTATAATAATATCATCACAGTATTTAAAATAACCTAAACACATTATCACATAACCCTATCAGTCTATAACACACAAGCGACCTATCCTCAAGTGCAATTTTTACAGTTTGAATCAAGTTCGATACAATTCTGACATCCCGATGGTCTAGTCGGACAAAATTTCAAGTCTAAGTTCAATTAAACTCTGTCTAAACACTTAACCATTATCTAAGATAATTTATTATCAGTCTAAATATTTTTCATAGGCTCGCAACAATTTTCAAATAATTATTACCATTTATCATAATTTTTCAATCATTAATATCGTATTTAAATGAATTAAATACTACATAATTCTTTTATCATTAATATTTATTTATTATCAAATATTAATGAAATTTATGTCATAATATTATAATATATTTTTAATAAATCAAAGTATTTTTAATAACTTGAAATCATATTTATATAATTTTAAAACCGTTAAATTCATTATCCGGTAATTGCTATTAATATTAAAATATTATTATTTTCATGACAAAATATCAAAAGTTATCTTTTATAACTTAATATATTTTTATAACACTTAAATCATTTTTATGTGATTTTTAAATCATTAATTCTATTTTTCCATAATTTATTTAACATAATTATTAAATAAATTAATTATCATTAATATTAATTAAATAATGAAATTCCTCACAAAATATTTAAAAGTTGTTGAAAATAACTTAAAATATTTTCTTTTACCATAAGAAAATTTTTCATGATTTTTCATGAATTAAAATTATTTTTAAATAATTTATTTAATATTATAATTAAATAAATTAAATACCATTTATATTCTAAAAATATTAAATATTTATGAAATATACTCAAAATAATTAAAAACTAATTTTCAGACTTTAAAATAATTTTTAGAAATATATTTTGTATTTTTAATAATTTAAAACTATTTTCTCTAATTATTTATTAAAATAATTAATTTTCAGAAAATAAGTGTCACTAATGGGCAAGGTGGGTGGTTTGATTAGAAATTAATCTATGATCCTTATGTTTTCTGGGTTTGTAATGATGTTAAAGTCGTAGTACTACAACCACAAACAAGAATTATTCCCAAAACATAACACAACAGTAAGATAAAATTAATCAAAAAGCTTGTCAGACATGTTCTTCATTTCTGGGTTACCCAGAAATGAAGAACAGTCTAGGGTGCCATTTTCGAGCCCTGAAATCTTGCATTCTGGGTTTAGTTTGTGTGATCTATAGGTTCTAGCTTGTAATCCTGATGTCAAGGTACCATTATATCACATAATATCAACTTAAAAAAATCACACATGTAAAATCTGAGCCGGTCAAAGTAGGCCAGAAAGACTGTTCTTGAACATTTCTGGAAAACCCAAAAATGTTCTTGAGCAGTTTGGTCAACGGTTGTTTGACCACGAATTGCTATGATTATATTACAGATCCAAGTTATCCAAAGGTTTTAATAGTTACTCCACATGTTAGACTATAAGGATCAAACAACAACATAGCCAAAATATCAAATAACAACAACATTAACGATCTACAAAACTTGTCAGAAGCTTTCTGGAAAAAATATGGGTTGCCCAGATTCTAGACTTCGTGATCGGTCAACGATGTTTGACCAACAATAACTCTCAATCCAAACATGAACTGACCCAGATTTGAGTTTGAGGACAAAGACCACATAACATACTACAAGTTCAAACATTTAAAACACTAAAACCATTAACAGATTCCGATCTATGGAGCCTGACATTTGCTTGTCAGACGATGCTATAAAATTTTTTCGAGATTTAAGAAATCTTCAATTTTGAGCATTTTGATGTTTTGAATCCATGTAATAGCAATCCAGATCAACAACTGACACCCTCTAACACATATCTAACCAACAAACAACAACATTAACACCAATTTTTAAGGATTTTGAAATTTATGGTTTATACCTTCTTATGCTTCGATTTTTGAATCTGATTCTTTGTTGCTGATCTTGGGGTGTTAAGATATGATATTATCTTGTATTATTACACCCTTTCACTCTTAAATCCGAAAATCTAGAAAGAGAAAGGTTTTGGCTATTTAAAAAAAATCAAGTGAGCTTTCTCTCACTATAATGCCATGTATATGATACTTTTAATCTATTGCTGCTAGTTGGTTGAGATAGCTATCAAATATTGGTTGATTGGTGTCACATGGAGTGGTTGTAGTTGGTGAACAACTCACATTTGGAAAAATTTGCACTCTAGCTAAGAAAATGTGACAAAGGGCATAAATGTCATTTAATTTCTAAATTTAATGGCAAAATTGACATTTGATCCAACCCTTAGGGTTTGACCCTTAGGGTTAAAACCTAAGTTTCCATAATTTAATTTTCTAAGATTTTTAACTTAGGTTTTCAAAAATAAAAATTTAATATTTCTAAATTAATTAGGATTCTATAATTATATTAAAATTTCCTAATCATAATTCAAACTTGCTAATTAGGATTATTATTTCCTAATTAAAATTGTTAATTTAGCAATTAGGGTCAAAATGGTATATTAGGGTTTATAACCCAAGAATTAGGGTTTTAAATAGAAAAATAATCTTTCTAATATATAAATTAGATTTCCTATTTAGATTAGGGTTTCCTAATTATTTATAACTTGAAAATTAGGATTAATGTTTCCTAATTAACATTAAAATTATTAAATTAACAATTATGTTTTCCCCTAATTATAAATTAGGGTTTTTAATTAAGAAATTAGTATTTTCTAAAAATCAATTAGGGTTATCCCTAGTTAAATATAATTAAAAACGTTTAAATCTTATACTTGCATTTGAATTCCCAATTAGGGTTTTCAACTTCTGAATTAGGGTTTGGAATTTCTAAAACTGAAATTAGGGTTTTTAGAACCGAATTTAGGGTTTCTTATAATTCTTAAGAATTTTCTAACTGAACGCTGACGTTCTTAATATAATATTAGGGGTTTGCCACATATATAATTTTATCTGGTTAAACCTTAACCCTTAACCACATTCTGAACACATAAATGACTATATACACAAAATATATTCACGTATACACTTAATCCTGAATAATTCACCAAAATCCTTCACAGAATTTTGAAATCCTCAAAATTCATTCCCAAAAATATCAAACGCATACACTTATTTTTTTGTCTAGGTCTATTATTTAACCTTAATTCAATATTTTAAAATTTTTTAAAATTTCTGAATTGTCGGATTGTCACAAATTAAATTTTAACAAGGTATAGCAACGATGTTTTATAAAAAAGGGTTTTCAAACCCTTATGCTCAATAGTAATTGAGGCCTTGATACTTCTATTTTTTATTAAATGTCCGGCTTGATTGCTTTTATTTTCGAGATGCGAACCATCTTCGAGAAAATAATATCTATAGCAATGCCGAACTCCTTGTGGGCATGAAAGCCGTCTAAGGAAATTCAAACACCGTGAATAAATTACAATCCGCATACAGCTAAAAATGTCCATCACGGGAACCGAATCAAGATTCAGAAGACTGAATCTGTGATCACATGATTCTTACGCTCACACGATGTATCAATTTGTATGAAAGCTGTAAACAGTTTACATATATATATATATATATATATATATATATATATATATATATATATAATCAACCACCACGAAGCACCTCCATAGGGGATTAAAAAATGTAAATAAAGTAGTAAAAACCAATCAACCACCACGAAGCACCTCCATGAGGGATTGAGAAAATATAAATAAAGCAATAAAGCGATCAACCGCCTCGAAGTAAACTCCAGGCGAGACGAAATGTGAATAAAGCTGTAAAAGGCCACGAAATAAACTCCAGACCTGACAGAAATGTAAATAAAGTAGTAAAAGGCCACGAAGTAAACCCCATGCCGGACTGAATTGTAAATATATATATATATATATATATATATATATATATAAAAGCGGTAAACGCACCAGATGTGAAATTCAGGCTCAATCAAACAGAGTTTGATAGCAACAACATATATATAAGTATTTATATATATAAAAGTAATAAACGCTCCAGATGTTAATCCAGGCTCATCAAAAAGAAATAAAAGCCACGGACCTAAGTCCGGGCATACACACGCAACACGACTCTTAACGTGAAGAACTGTGTGTGCATAGTAGTGGAGAAAGGCTTTGGAAACTGTAAGAAGGCTTACAGTGGACTGCCAAAGAAGATTTCAATAGCTTTAGATGGATGAAAACTCAGCTCCCGCCGGTAAAACGATAGCAATATAGAAGCTCAGAAGTGTTTAAAATGAGAAAACACTTAGTTTATAGTGTGTACAGAGCAAATTGGACAGGGCTTCTTTGCCTTTTCTCTATGAAAAATAGATGCCCTAAGCCCTCTATTTATAGAGGGGGGAGCCGTAGGTGTACCTGCAACAGCCGCAGATACACCTGCGGCTTCCCGGGGTGCCCCGAGCTCTACGGGTCCCGTCATCTCGAAGTATATGCATGCATGCAACGTGATGTCCGCTTAAACTTTTCGAACATCAATTCGGGCATCTGATCGAGCTGTATAAGACCATTTACGGCATGCTGTTGTCGAGAGCTACACAATGACATGGGATTATAGGTTGTAAAAAGTTAGGAAGATGGGAACATGCCCTTGATCTTCAGGCTTCAAATTCTATCCGGTGTGTTGCCTTGTGTAGTACTTACTCGGGATTGGAGCTCTTTGGTTCTTGTAGAACATTTATGTGTAGAATGTAACAAGGAGGCCAAGGTTGCAAGCGCATCCATAAAATCATTCCTATTTTGAGGAATGTGGAGGAAGAATATTTTCTCACACTCCGAAGCCATCTGTAGAACATGCCGATGGTAAGGCAACAAGTGTAGACCTTTGGTGTGATAGATTCCTGTCGTTTGTCTGATTACCAATTCGGAATCCCCAAAGACAGTTAACCACCCATTGATTGGGCAAGTTTTAGCCCCATGATACAGCCTTCATACTCAGCTGTGTTGTTGGTGTTGGTAAACTACAATTTGACGGCGACGGGATGCTCCTCCCCCGTAACGAATACTAGAACTGCTCCAGCTCCAGAACCTTCCATGTTTACAGCTCCATCAAAACACATCTTCCATGATTGGTGTGTATGATTCTAATGGTACTACTAAACTGTCATTACCCCTTCATCGGGGAAGTATATTTTCAAAGGTTTAAAATCCCATGAAGGTGCGATGGCCTGTTGATCCGTAATTCCTTGACCTTTGATGGACTTTTGCGTCACGTGGACGATGTCAAATTGCTGTATGATCAACTGCCATCTACATAATTGATAATTTAACACGGGTTTACTGAACACGTACTTGAGATGATCCACGCAAGATATGAGATGGGTTATGTGACGATGGAGGTAATGATGTAACCTCATGGAAGCCCATGCTAAATCACAACAAGTCTTCTCAATTAGAGTATACATGTGTTCATTTCTGCTGAATCTTTTGATGAGGTAGTAGATAGCTCGCTCTTGGCCTCTATTGTCTTTCTTTCCCAACATGCAGCCCATGACATCGTCACTTATGGAAAGGAACATGAATAGGGGAATATCAACCCTCGGTGGTACCAAAATAGGAGCTTTGACTAGATGCTCTTTGATTGTAAGAAAGACATTCTGGCACTCATCATTCCACTTCATGGAGGAGTTCTTCCTCCTTAACAACTTCAAAATAGGCTCACAGGTTGTTGTGAGTTGGGAGATGAATTTGCTAATGAAGTTGATTCTTTCCAAAAATTCCCGTATTTCCTTCTCTGTCTGAGGAATGGGCATTTCCGTAATGAAGTTAATCCTAGCAACTTGCCTGATTTAACGCCAAAGGCGCACTTGGCTGGATTCAACTTCAAGGTGTACCTATGCAACCTATTGAAGAGCTTTCTAAGATGGTCTAAGTGGTCTTCCTCCCTTCGGGACTTGACAATGATGTCATCCACGTAGATCTCTATCTCCTTATGCATTAAATCATGGAAAAAAGCCATCGTGGCTCGCTGGTTGGTAGCTTCAGCATTGATGAAGCCAAAAGACAACCGTCTATAGGAAAAGGTTCCCCAAAGCGTGATGAATGCAGTTTTTTCGTGATCCCCTTTAGCAACCATAATTTGATGGTACCCAGCGAAGCAATCAGTAAAGGAGTAATGAGAATGTGTATAAATGCCACGGGAAAGCTATCTTTAAGGTAAGCTTTATTCAGATCCCAGTAATCCAAGAAAACTCGTACCTTTCCTCCTGGTTTAGGCACGGGGACTATGTTGGATATTCATTCAGGGTGTGTGGACACCATGATGATGCCTGCTTGAAATTATATCACAATTTCTTCTTTAACCTTTAAACTCCACTCAGGTTTTATTCGCCTGAGCTTTTGCCTGACTAGCTTGGTTCCCTCTTTAATGGTGAGGCGATGAATGACAATGTCAGTGGACAAACCCATCATGTCTTTATGAGACCATGCAAACACATCCTGGAATTGGTTTAATAGTGTAATAATGTCATTCCATTGGTTTGAAGTGAGCTCGATACCAATCAGGATTAGTTTAGGGCTTTTTAATGTTTCAAGATTTAATGAAGTGGTTTGATCAAGGTTTGGTTTGGGTTTGTCTTCGATCCACTCTTTGATCTCCTGAGGTATCTCAATGTCCCCTTGTATTTCCATAAAGTCTAAGTCCAACTTTTCATCAAAGTTATAATCCTTGTGGAGAAAAGGCACCTCATCAGCAAGTATAGACACATCTAAATTAAGAGTCCTGAAACAAAATATGCTTTCACTTAATATATGAAATTGTTCAATCATACAAAGTGTTAACATGTACTGACAAAACAACTGCTAATACTATACATAAAAGTAAGCAGTTATTGTTATCTACAGGACAGAGGGAGTTTCTACTCATTTTACCCTTGTCGACCAATGAAAGGAGTGCTGCTCCAATTGTCAAGGGTGAAGTCCTGATGGAATGCAATGATGGAGGGGCTGTCATCGTCCTCCTTTTCTTGAATGATGACCATTACATCTGGACAATCATCGTCTAGGGTGTATCTATTGGTGTGATCATCATGGACAATGATGCGTATGTTTGACATCATCCTGGCGATGTCTTGTTTACGTCTTTGTTCCTCTTCTTCCACTTCGAGAGTTATAACCAGGATTTCTTTCCCCTTTACAAGTATCGGTTTAGGAAATAACATAGCCATTACATCGGCAGATACCTTTACCGGAGACCGTACAGGCTCAGGAACTGTAGGTGGAGATAATCGCCGTGTGGCTGAAGCTAAAGGAATCTGTTTATGCTTATGAGGATTCCTGCGATTGGAATTAATAGTATAGCCTAGTCTTATTGTCCCTGTTTGATTGGAAACTTGAATTGGACTCTTAATGCCTTGATGATCTTTGCCCAACCCTTTTCCAGGTTGATAATGTAGCATCCCCAAATCCGGGTACTTTTTTACCACGAATCTGGTATACTAATTCTATAACTATCGCGGAAGATATAAACATAAATTGTTTATACATTAAACTTTTACACATCATTCCCAAGTTCTACAACCTTAACTTAATACATACCTTCAATATCTTAAAAGGTTTACAATGCTATTTTCGTCAGAAAATTTAATAAATCTAACTGCACCATAATTTAGACTTGCACTTTGCCTTTACTTTTGTCTTTACTCGAGCTTTCATCTTAATCTGAAATTCTTTTTATCATGATATAGCAAGGGTGAGCATCAAATTTGCCCAGCAAGTTTAAATTCAATAAAGATATATCATGATTGAAGGAATTGAACAATAAGCTAGCTAACATTCAACAATATAAACATTGTGAAAGAGCATGAACAAATTTTCTTAGCTGAACGACCAAGTCAAATAAAAATGAATGGTCAAGCACGAACAAGAACAGATTAACTAAACCAAATTGTAATGAAGGTGATCAGCCTTTCATACCTGATGAACATTTACAACATGCACAATGTGCGAATCAATAATCAATATAGATGTGAATAATCAACAACAACTATTCACTAACATGCTTTGAACATACAACTTAAGTTTGAGTCAGGGAAAACTTGCTTGATTCGTTGACTACTGCTACGTAGTTTAAGTTAACTTCTTTCGGTAAAACCTATCATTAATAATAAGATTGGTCTTTCAATCAGCATATTCTACTTTGTATCATAATACAATTACTTTATCCATAGATTATCTAACACTTAATCAAATATTAGATAACCTCTTAACACATCAGTATTATTATTGTCCTTTGATAATTCTTTAATCACTATATTATATTCGTTATGATTAACACTCGCTTTTTCATTTCATAAGTTCCTTTCTATAATCCAGTAAAACAAATACTAATATTATAATCTGGATTATTTAAACATATTAATCCAGTAACCTATATTGAAACTATTCTTCAATTTAGTAACCTGGATTTAAACTAACTTACAATCCAGCAAACTGTTTTATAATTCAGCAAGCTGATTTCTCTAATTCAGCAAACTGTTTTCCTAATTCAGCAAGCTGTTTTTTTCGTCTTTTTTTTTCCAATTCAGCAAGCTGTTTTCGTTTTCAATATATCAAATTTCCAAATCATCATACTATACATTCAATATGACCTATTGAATGTCAAATTAACTTAACTCCTCTTTTAAACTCCATTTAATAACATTAAATTTATTTACTAATATTATTAATCATTAAATAATATTTTAAATCAATAATTTCATAACACTTTAATTCAAATGTTATTAATCACTCAACAATCTCATAACCTAATATTATTAATATTATAACAATATTTTAATCATTTACTAAGCTTTTAAATAATTTATTTTAATTGTTTACACTTTATCAAATAATACATTTAATCATTCTAAAATGTCATAAACATCACAATACTTCACACCTGACCCAAAACTTCATCAAAAATCCGCATAAACCATGTTCAAGGGTCTCAAGTCATAAATCATAATTTTTTTCATATTTTTGGACATCATATATTTAATTAAATCCATTTATCCATTTATCATCATTTAGATAAAAAATACCAAATTAGCTCCAAAAATATTTCTTTTCTGGGATTTGACAGAATATAGTTCCGTATTGAACATATATTTTTCCCAGAATTTTTAAAATATATTTACTATATTTAAATAGTCCATAATAGCCAAATCTTCTCGGATTTTTCATAAATCGAGATTACCTCCAAAAATTCTTAAATTTTTATAGTATGATCCTGTTATAAACATGTACTTCCAGTAAAACTTTTTAATTTTTGGACTTACATACAGAGAGTTATTCGGGTGACTTCATAAAAATAGTCCATCACCGTAAAATCCATAACTCTCAAACCGTATGGCCAAAAATTCTCAAATATTTACAGAACCTGCATAACTTCTGATATTATAACTCCAAATTTTTCCAAAAATTTTAAAGCACAAAAAGTGGACAAAAATGCCCCTGTTACTGACTGGTCCAAAACAGTCCTATTTTCTTTCCAAAAATCGGGACTGTTTTGGCTTCCACAGCCACCACTCCATGAAAACTCAACATTTTTGAGTGCTACTACTTGGGTTAACTAGCAAACACATATATCTAGCACCTCTCTTTGACGGATCGTAAAAAGGAGTTATAGATTTAAAACGGTAGATTTTCAAAGTAAATAAAAATTTAAGTTTCAAAACTAGAAAAATTATTTTCTTTTCCTTTTTGATTCCAACAAAATCAACACCCAATATGGGTAAATCCATACTTGAATCCATGAAAAACATATAGATCATAAGGGTTTGAACATCCAAAACAAAAACCCTCTTTTCATCAAATAAGAAAAAATAAAGGAAGAAAGCTTAGGAAATATATATTTGTACCGTTCTTCTTCTTCTACTTCTTCTTCTTTTTCTATGGCTTCGGCCACCCTTCTCTTTCTCTCCCTCTTTCCTCTTTTTCCCGTTCTTCTCTCTTTCTTCCTCTCGGCTTCTCTCTTTCTCTTTCTTCTTTCTCTTCTTTTCTTCTTTCATCTCTCTTCTTATCTCTAATGCCGATCTTCTCTTCTTTTTTTTAAATTCTCTAATTACCTATCTCTTGGCCATCTAATTGCCCCATATAGCTATTATTTTTATTATTATTTCTAATATAACAATTGTCCAATATGCCCTTCTTTAATTGATTTAACATTTGGGCCACTATCTTAATCTTTTGGGCTTTCAATTAATCATTTGGGCTATGTAATATTTACATAGTCCAATATTTTCCATCTTAACTCACCTAAATATTTAATTAAAGTATCCATTCCAAATATATATAATTTAAATCCTCACTTTAGCACATTAAATTCTATAACCCAATTAAACTTGTTTTAATTAAGTTATAAAATTAATAACTTGATATAATAAAAAATAAATCTATTAACTTAATATTATTTTTAATATTATCATCCTCCCACAAGTGGACTTAGTTTGGGCCCTTAATTAATTCCGTTGAGCTAACAAATTTACTTGTTTTACTTACTAATAACAACCAACTTGGGCTTTCAACCCTAATTAAATTGGGTCAATATAATACTTGTCTCATACATAGTATATTGGCTAGATTAAATAATTTAATTGACCTTAATCACTTTATCCACAAGTCTCATGCTTAATTAATTAATTGGGCTTGTTTAAATAATTAAACTTTCTTAGTCTATTAAATTTAATTCTCTTGGACTCTATTTAAATTATTGAGCTATGATATCATTAAAGTCCAATACTTTTAATTTTATTTTACCCTAATCATCTAATTAGGGTTCCACTACACTTTTGTAAATAAATTTCATACCAATGCGTTTTTAATTTCATAACCCAATTAAACTTGGTTATAAAATTAATTATTTGAGATACATAAAATAAATATCTTTGTGTTAGGATATATATTTATATACTAATATTCTCCCAATTTATAACCTCTTAGGTTATTTAATTACCACGCCTAATATATATATTAGGTTACATAACTTAATTCTTAATTCACTTTTATATACAAAATAAATAATTCTTAATTCACTTTTATATACAAAATATATATATTCACATCATATAATGTATATTTATTTAATCATACACATAATTCACTTCTCACACTAATTTTGACTTTTCTCCATAAAAAGTCTGTGAGAGCCCCGAATCCAGGTCCTAAATCACCCCGGATCCGGTTCGATCATTCTATCACTATTACTATATTTGCGAAAGATATAAACATAAATTGTTTATACAATACATTTTACACACTATTTCCCCAAGGTCGAGTAACATTAACTTAATACACATTACATAACTTACTTGACTTATAAAACATAAGATACAACACAAGTACAAATCTACTGCACGCGTATACTAAAGCTGGAACTGTCTTTAACCTTTCCTTGTATCCGACGCATTCGTCTTAATCTGCAATGTTTTATCATGATATAGCAAGGGTGAGCATAAGGATTGCCCAGCAAGTTTAAATTCAACAATATAACGATATATCATGATTGAAGAGTTTGAATAATAAGCTGGCTATAATTCAACAATATAATTGTGAACTAGCAGGAACAAGTTTATGACTGGACAAGTATTATACATGAACAAATATATCTGAAACCAACTGGTAATGAAGGTGATCAACCTTTTATACCTGACTTATACGTGCAATATGTACAGAGTACAAATTATACATGGCAATCAGCAATGATTAACCATAAGCATATCCGAATGAAATACTCTTAGTAGAGTTAAGTAAAATAAACTTGCCGGAATCGTTGATTACCGCAATGTAATTTGTAACGCTTTATCCGAAGACCTAATATTAGTAATATAGATCTCCAATATTAGAATAATATCATCACAATATAATACTAATATATATATACACAGAATAACCTAAACACATAACATATAACCTTATTAGTCTATAACACACATAAGACTCGGTGTCAAGTCAAACTATTGTAGTCTGAGTTGAGTTCGACAAAGTTCTAACATTTCGACGGTCTAGTCGGACTTTTATCGAGTCTAAGTTCAATTAAACTCTGCCTAAACACTTAACAATTAACTCATATAATTTTAATATCAGTCAAAATATTTTTTTAAGTCTCATAATAATTTTCACATAATTATTATCATTTATCGTAAATTTTCAATCATTAAAACGTATTTAAATGAATTAAATACCACATAATTCTTTTATCATTAATATTTATTTATTATCAAATATTAATGAAATACATGTCATAATATTATAATATATTTATAATATATCAAAGTGTTTTTAATACTTTAAAATCACTTTTATATGATTTTTAAACCGTTAAATCTATTATTCGATAATTGCTATTAATATTAAAATATTAATATTTTTATGATAAAATATCAAAAGTTATATTTTATAACTTAAAATATTTTTCTAACACTTAAATAATTTTTATATGATTTATAAATCATTTATTCTATTTTTCCATAATTTATTTAATATATTCATTAAATAAACTAATTATCATTAATATTAATTTATTAATGAATTTCATCACAAAATATTAAAAGTCACTGAAAATATCTTAAAATATTTTCTAATGCCATAATCTTATTTTTTCATGATTTTTCATGAATTAAAACCATTTTTAAATAATTTATTTAATATTATAATTAAATAAATTAAATACCATTTATATTCCAAAAATATTAAATATTTATGAAATATACTTAAAATAATTAAAAACTATTTTTCAGAATTTAAAATAAATTTTTGGAAATTTTTAAGTATTTTTTGTAATTAAAATCTATTTATTTCAATTAATTTAAATTAATAATCTATTTTTCGAAAATAATTGTCACTAAAGGGCCCTATAGCGACACAATCGTCGCTATAGGTGTTCTTGAGGTGTTCTTGAACCTTCATGTCAGACACCAAGGTTGCTACTTTGACCACAAAACTTTTCATGTTCTAGACGTTATCAAGGTTGTATATTGTTTTAATGTTATAGAATACATGCAAGACTACGATTACAAACCGATTTCATGCCCAAACTACATCATCACAGCAAGATCTAAGTCATCCAACTTAATGTCAGACCTGTTCTTCAATTTATGGGATTTCCAGAAATTGAATAACAGTCGAGGCTTCTATTTTGAAACTTTAAATCTTAGCTTTCTTGGTTCGGTTTAAGTGATCTAGTGGTTCAGTCTTGTAGAGTAGATGTCAGGCTACAATAATATATCAACAGGTCGGTCTAACAATAACACGTTTAAGAAATAAAGGTTGGTCAAACTACTGTCAGAAATTTTGTTCTTGAAGATTCTGGGTTTTCCAGAATCTTCATCCGGCCACTCGGTCAACGCTGATTTGACCAGGTATATCTTTGATTATACTGTTATTCTGAGTGATCTAAAAGCTTGATCATGTAGTCCTTATACCTGTCTACAATATCTAACCAACAAAATGACCAAAACGACAAACACCAATAAGATCAGAGGCTTCAAAATGGTTTTCAGACAAGATCTGGGTTTCTGGGTTGCCCAGAAACATAGTCTCCGTGATTGGTCAACGAATTTTGACTGTCTATAACTTTTAATCTACACGTGATCTAGGCTTGATTCAAGTTCCAGATCACATCCCTTACTACATAGTACAAGTTTATAATTTAAAACACAACAAACAATTATTATCCAGAGATCTAGAAGCCCTGACATATAGCTGTCAGGCCCTATTTCAACATTTTTCCATATTTCAAAAATCATCAAATCCGAGCATCAAAATGATATGGATCTAGGTTTTGACCACCCAAATCATCAAGTGACACCCTCTAGCACATATCTAAACAACAAACAACAACATTAACTTAAGATCACAAATTTCAAAATTTTAGAGTTTTATACCTTTTAGGCTATGATCTTTGATTTCTGCCTTCGTGATCTGTTTAAGGAGAGCTAATAACTGATAAGGGTTTTGCTCCCCATTCCCTCTCACTCTAGATTTCAAAGTTGAAGAGAGAGAATGGTCTTGGCAAAAAAGAGAAGTAAAGTAGGATTTTTCTTTACTTTAAATCTTTGCTCTACTTGATTCAATGTATCTAGTTGACAATTGTGGCTGATTTTGGACACATGGCTAGGGCTAGGGCTAGGGTAGTTCACCAACTTAAAATCATAGCAAGATTTACAAGCTAACAATTAAAGAATGTGACAAAGGGCAAAATAGTCATTTCTATACCATTTTTATTTCTAGATTTGTCATTTGTTGCAACCCTTAGTGTTTAGGGTTTGAGCTAATTAGGGTTTAGGGTTTGAACCCTTAGGGTTTGCAATTTAATTTCTAACATTTTCGAATTTCGGTTTTCAAAAATAGAAAATTAATATTTCTAAATCATAATTAGAATTTTCTAATTATATTAAAATTTCTTAATCACTAATTAAATCTTGCTAATTAGGATTAGTATTTCCAAATTATAATCACTAACTACGCAATTAGGGTTAATATCACGGATTAGGGTTTACAACCCAAAATTAGGGTTCCTAATAGAAAAATTAATTTTTTTAAAATAGAAATTAAATTTTCGTAATTAGATTAGGGTATTCTAATTTCTTACAACTATAAAATTTGGATTAATATTTCCTAATTAACATTAAATCACTAAATTAACACTTAGTTTTTCCCGAATTATAAAATTAGGGTTTCTAACCCAGAAATTAGGATTTTCAAAAATTTGAAATTAAGGTTTGCTAATAATTAAGCATTTTCCTAATTAATATTATAATAAATAACACTTATGCAATATAATAATCATTTAAATTCCCAGATTAGGGTTTCATGCACCGAATTAGGGTTTTGGATTCCCGGAACTGAAATTAGGGTTTCAAGAACCGGTTTTAGGGTTTCTTATTAAACACTAGGGTTTTCTAACCGAACGTTGACGTTCTTAATATATACCTAAGGTTTGTTACAGATATCAATTATCTGGTCAACCCTTGACCCTTAACCACATACTGTACATATATACACAGAACATATTTACGTATTTCTTAATCCTGAATAATTCACCTAAATTATTCACAGAATTTTGAAATCCTCAAAATTCCATCTTAAAAATATCACACGCATACACTATTTTTTTGTCTAGGTTCTAATTTTGAACCTTAAATCAGTAAATAAAAATTTTTAAAATATTCAAAATTCTCGGGTTGTCACATTCACCCCTTCTTCTAAAAATTTCGTGCCCGAAATTTACCTTACACCCTACACCATACACATCATCACATGCTATCTAATACATCTCTCACCAGAGTTAAAATTTTGAAATTGTGCTGAGGAATCATATAGACCATGAACTATTGAGGTTTATAGGTATTACTACTTGCTACCTATTTCAATTAAGAAAAAGGTACTCTACCCCTTACAAAGGTTAACAATATGTTTACAATCACAAAGAAGGTAAACTACCGATGCGGGTACTTTAGATGATCAATCTATTGTACCTTAGTAATCGGAATGACTATATGCGTTCTTAGATTAGAATATTTTATCCAATTAGTATATCCCCATTTTTAGGGTTGTTCACCTCAGACTTATCATAGGATTCCGCACCAAAACAATTTGGGTCGGGAAATTTCTTTCAATGAACACTTTAGAGTTTTCATAACATTAGTCTAGCTGAATCGAATAAAATAGACTCATATCAATAATTCAGTTCATTCGAATTATTTAAGTGTAGCCAAACCACGTTGGCAAATTTAAATTTTTGAAAACATTTTCGAGAATGACGTCATGATGCCGTACTGTATTAACAGTCCGTTTGAGGATGCCGTCATTATATGACTTTGTCATGACACATCATACATCAGTGGAACAGTGACTTTAGATCAAATTCACACCAAGTATTCCTGTATTTACAACTCCATCAACTTTTTATCATCTCTGCACCAGGTTACATGGTACATAAATGATAAATAAAATATATTTTGATATTTCAAATCATTTGCGTCTAGCTGAAATAAGTAGCATAGACTATACTTTAAACCGTTTCAAAAATGATTACGAGTCTACATATTTTTTTAAAGGCACATAGTGCGTATTTAGCTTGATGTCAATCATTTCGAAATCTAGCATAGTTAGGAGTTTTGGAAAATTTATGTCTCCACTAATAATCATTTGCTTAACAATCTATTTGTTCCCATTATCCTCAATTCTTCATTTACACACAACTACACCCAGTTCGTCAAACCACACTTATGAGTTCATTTACTTGCCACAATCATATGAGTTTAAGAACTTGTCCTAGTCAGACCTTTGGCGTCCTTCGCTGAGGGGTTCATAAATATTTCATATAACTATGAATCAAGAATGTCACATAAGTATGAGTTTTAAGAACTCGTACTTAACCATATATTCTCTACCTATGACCTATATATCTGTTATACACATGAGAAATGAATCACCCTCTTAACATGCATATAGCAAATAGCGCGACACAAACATTTTAATGATTATCATTGTCAGAACTAAGTAGTTTTTACACCAAGTACAATTCCCTGCCCATACAAGGAATCATACAACTCAGCTGCTGACATGAGTCCTCAATTGAATCCCCACCTAACACTAACACTCTTCTCAATACGAATTTCATTCAACTCGTATTCATAATCCATAACTCTTTTATGAGTTTTCATAGTACAATTTCATATTACAACTATCACACAACAAACTTTGCTGTAACTTTTCAATCATTAGATTGACTCTTCTTCCAATTTATAACCTTTTAGGTTATTTAATTACCACACCTAATATATATATTAGGTTACATAACTTAATTCTTAATTCACTTTTATATACAAAATAAATATATTCACATCATATAATGTATATTTATTTAATCATACACATAATTCACTTCTCACACTAATTTTGATTTTTCTCCATAAAAAGTCTGTGAGGGCCCCGAATCCAGGTCCCAAATCACCTCGGATCCGGTTCGATCATTCTATCACTATTACTATATTTGCGGAAGATATAAACATAAATTATTTATACAATACATTTTACACACTATTTCCCCAAGGTCGAGTAACCTTAACTTAATACACATTACATAACTTACTTGACTTATAAAACATAAGATACAACACAAGTACAAATCTACTGCACGCGTATACTAAAGCTGAAACTATCTTTAACCTTTCCTTGTATCCGACGCATTCGGCTTTAATCTGTAATGTTTTATCATGATATAGCAAGGGTGAGCATAAGGATTGCCCAACAAGTTTAAATTCAACAATATAACGATATATCATGATTGAAGAGTTTGAATAATAAGCTGACTATAATTCAACAATATAATTGTGAACTAGCAGGAACAAGTTTATGACTGAACAAGTATTGTACATGAACAAATATATCTGAAGCCAGCTGGTAATGAAGGTGATCAGCCTTTCATATCTGACTTATACATGCAATATGTATAGAGTACAAATTATAAATGGGAATCAGCAATGATTAACCATAAGCATATCCGAATGAAACACTCTTAGTAGAGTTAAGTAAAACAAACTTACCTGAACCGTTGATTACCGCAACACAATTTATAACGCTTTATCCGAAGACCTAATATTAGTAATATAGATCTCCAATATTAGAATAATATCATCACAATATAATACTATTATATATATATATATATATATATATATATATATATATATATATATATACACACACACACACAGAATAACCTAAACACATAACATATAACCCTATCAGTCTATAACACACATAAGACTCGTTGTCAAGTCAAACTATTGTATTCTGAGTTGAGTTCGACAAAGTTCTAACGTTCCGACAGTCTAGTCGGACTTTTATCGAGTCTAAGTTCAATTAAACTCTGCCTAAACACTTAACAATTAACTCATATAATTTTAATATCAGTCAAAATATTTTTCTAAGTCTCATAATAATTTTCACATAATTATTATCATTTATCGTGAATTTTCAATAATTAAAACATATTTAAATGAATTAAATACCACATAATTCTTTTATCATTAATATTTATTTATTATCAAATATTAATGAAATACATGTCATAATATTATAATATATTTATAGTATATCAAAGTATTTTTAATACTTTAAAATCACCTTTATATGATTTTTAAACCGTTAAATCCATTATCCGATAATTGCTATTAATATTAAAATATTAATATTTTCATGATAAAATATCAAAAGTTATATTTTATAACTTAAAATATTTTTCTAACACTTAAATAATTTTTATATGATTAATAAATTATTTATTCTATTTTTCCATAATTTATTTAATATATTCATTAAATAAACTAATTATCATTAATATTAATTTATTAATGAATTTCATCACAAAATATTAAAAGTCACTGAAAATATCTTAAAATATTTTCTAATACCATAATCTTATTTTTCATGATTTTTCATGAATTAAAACCATTTTTAAATAATTTATTTAATATTATAATTAAATAAATTAAATACCATTTATATTCTAAAAATATTAAATATTTATGAAATATACTTAAAATAATTAAAAACTATTTTTAAGAATTTAAAATAAATTTTCAGAAATTTTTAAGTATTTTTAGTAATTAAAATCTATTTATTTCAATTAATTTAAATTAATAATCTATTTTTCAAAAATAATTGTCACTAAAGGGCCCTATAGCGACAGAACCGTCGCTATAGGAGTTCTTGAGGTGTTCTTGAACCTTCATGCCAGACACCAAGGTTGCTACTTTGACTACAAAACTTTTCATGTTCTGGACGTTATCAAGGTTGTATATTGTTTTAATGTTATAGAATACATGCAATACTACGATTACAAACCGATTTCATGCCCAAACTACATCATCACAGCAAGATCTAAGTCATCCGACTTAATGTCAGACCTGTTCTTCAATTTATGGGTTTTCCAGAAATTGAAGAACAGTCGAGGCCTCTATTTTGAAACTTTAAATCTTAGCTTTCTTGGTTCGGTTTAAGTGATCTAGTGGTTCAGTCTTGTAGAGTAGATGTCAGGCTACAATAATATATCAACAGGTCGGTCTAACAATAACACGTTTAAGAAATAAAGGTTGGTCAAACTACTGTCAGAAATTTTGTTTTTGAAGATTCTGGGTTTTCCAGAATCTTCATCCGGCCACTCGGTCAACACTGATTTGACCAGGTATATCTTTGATTATACTGTTATTCTGAGTGATCTAAAAGCTTGATCGTGTAGTCCTTATACATGTCTACAATATCTAACCAACAAAATGACCAAAACGACAAACACCAACAAGATCAGAGGCTTCAAAATGGTTGTTAGACGAGATCTGGGTTTCTGGGTTGCCCCGAAACTCAGTCTCCGTGATTGGTCAATTGATTTTGACTGCCTATAACTTTTAATCTACACGTGATCTGGGCTTGATTCAAGTTCCAGATTACAGCCCTTACTACATACTACAAGTTTATAACTTAAAACACAACAAACAATTATTATCTAGAGATCTAGAAGCCTTGACATATGGCTGTCAGGCCCTATTTCAACATTTTTCCATATTTCAAAAATCATCAAATCCGAGCATCAAAATGATATGGATCTAGGTTTTGACCACCCAGATCATCAAGTGACACCCTCTTGCACATATCTAAACAACAAACAACAACATTAACTTAAGATCACAAATTTTGAAATTTTAGAGTTTTATACCTTTTAGGCTATGATCTTTGATTTCTGCCTTCATGATCTGTTTAAGGAGAGCTAATAACTGATAAGGGTTTTGCTCCCCACTCCCTCTCAGTCTAGATTTCAAAGTTGAAGAGAGAGAATGGTCTTGGCAAAAATGAGAAGTAAAGTAGGATTTTTCTTTAATTTAAATCTTTGCTCTACTTGATTCAATGTATCTAGTTGACAATTTTGGCTGATTTTGGACACATGGCTAGGGCTAGGGCTAGGGTAGTTCACCAACTTAAAATCATAGCAAGATTTACAAGCTAACAATTAAAGAATGTGACAAAGGGCAAAATAGTCATTTCCATACCATTTTTATTTCTAGATTTGTCATTTGTTGCAACCCTTAGGGTTTAGGGTTTAAGCTACTTAGGATTTAGGGTTTGAACCCTTAGGGTTTGCAATTTAATTTCTAACATTTCTGAATTTCGCTTTTCAAAAATAGAAAATTAATATTTCTAAATTATAATTAGAATTTTCTAATTATATTAAAATTTCTTAATCACTAATTAAATTTTGCTAATTAGGATTGGTATTTCCTAATTATAATCGCTAACTACGCAATTAGGGTCAATATCACGGATTAGGGTTTACAACCCAAAATTAGGGTTTCTAATAGAAAAATTAATTTTTTTAAAATAGAAATTAAATTTTCGTAATTAGATTAGGGTTTTCTAATTACTTACAACTATAAAAATAGGATTAATATTTCCTAATTAACATTAAATCACTAAATTAACACTTAGTTTTTCCCGAATTATAAAATTAGGGTTTCTAACCCAGAAATTAGGGTTTTCAAAAATATGAAATTAGGGTTTGCTAATAATTAAACTTTTCCCTAATTAATATTATAATAAATAACACTTATGCAATATAATAATCATTTAAATTCTCAGATTAGGGTTTCATGCACCGAATTAGGGTTTTAGATTCCCGAAACTGAAATTAGGGCTTCCATAACCGGTTTTAGGATTTCTTATTAAACACTAGGATTTTCTAACCGAACGTTGACGTTCTTAATATATACCTAAGGTTTGTTACAGATATCAATTATCTGGTCAACCCTTGACCCTTAACCACATACTGTACACATATACATAGAACATATTTACGTATTTCTTAATCCTAAATAATTCACCTAAATTATTCACAGAATTTTGAAATCCTCAAAATTTCATCTTAAAAATATCACACGCATACACTATTTTTCTGTCTAGGTTCTAATTTTGAACCTTAAATCAATAAATAAAATTTTTAAAAATATTCAAAATTCTCGGGTTGTCACAAAGTCAACTGTTGACTTTGACCAAAAGTTAACCTTTACACATTTTGTGTTTACTGTCCATTTTGACTAAACTTGACGTTCCGAATGCAACCGAGCAGTCCATGCTTCAAAAATCTATCTCTAACTCAAATTTTGAGTTTTAAATTACTCCCTTCTTATTGCTAATCGTATTAACTAACGACTTTAAACTTATTTATCTTCTTATTTGCCAATCAAGGCCCACATTCATGCTATGTTAATTACTAACATAATTTTATCTTGATCCTTATATCATTAACTTAATTCATTATTCCTCTTGCTAAAATATTTATAGCACCTTACTACGTATATATATTTCTATACATATACTCATCTTCGTTTAACCTCACAACATCTCTTCATGTGAAATCTTATCTCCTTAATAAAATTTTCACATGTACTTATATAACATTTCTTAGACTATTTAGTTCACATCGAATTTACAGGTATCCTAATACCTTATTCTTGATATATTCCTTCAAGTGTATATTAATTCATTTATAGGGTTTTGAATTTTTTTTTGTAACCCATATTTTCTCTATTCTCATTCGAATAGTAAACCATATAGGTTTTACTTGAAAATTTTAAAATAAATCCTCAAATTCTCAACTAGGTTTTATTCTTTAACCTTTATTCTAATCATTCAAGATTTTATAAATTTTTGGGTTGTCACATTCACCCCTTCTTCTAAGAATTTCGTCCCCGAAATTAAAGCATACTAATCTCTACTTATTCTCTTTATGAACACTAGGTTTTTAACTTAACCTTTACAATTTCCTCCTTTGAGGATTTCTCATCTATTATCATATTTCACCATAACTACTCACTAGGAGTTTACATCTTCGAAACATTTACCAAAACTAAGTTGTCATAATAACCTTTATTCAATCATCTCAGATTCTACTCGTATGCAACTAGTTCACAATATTTCATGTCCATCATCACATACTACCACAACATTACTCTAAAGAGTTTAAAATTTTTTATATCTGTTTGAGGGATCACAAAACCATGAACTTTGAGGTTTAGGGGTATTTCTACCTGCTACATCTTTCAATTACGAAAGAAAGGTACTCTACCTCTGAAATATTTTATATTTGGTATGTTTACAATCACAAAGAAGGTAAACTACTGATGCGGGTACTTTAGATGATCAGTCTGTTGTACCTTAGTAATCGGAATGACTATATGCGTTCTTAGATTGGAATATTTTATCCAATTAGTATATCCCCATTTTCAGGGTTGTTCACCTCAGACTTATCATAAGATTCCGCACCAAAATAATTTGGTTTGACATAAGCTTTCAAAGAATACTTTGAATTTCATAAACATTTGTCTAGCTGAATCAAATAGCTTAGATGCATATCAATAATTCGAATTGCAATCGAAACATTGCTGGCCAAATTCAGTTGGCAATAATTTATCTTTAAAATTCTTAAAATCATTTTATGACGTCATGATACCGTACTGTATTTACAGTCCGTTTGAGGATTCCGTCATTTTATGACTTTGTCATACTACATCATATCGTAGTGGGTTGACGATCTTTAGATCACATACCACACTAGGTAATTATGCATTGATAACTCCATCATTTATATCATTCTGCATCAGTTTCCATGATACATTGATGATATAAAAAATATATTTTGACATCTCAAATCATTTTTATCTAGCCGAATCAATTAGCATAGACTCTTCTTTAAACCGTTCAAAAATCTTTGAAAATCATCTTTGGTGTCATCATGCCACAACAGGTAACGATGTGTTAGTGGTACACAGTCCACACCTACACACTTGTCACCATGTGTTGAGGATAACAAAAATTCATTTTATTTCGAAAGGCACATCAGTGCGAATTTAGCTTGATGTCAAAAATGTCGAAGTCTAGCATAGCTAGAAGATTTGGAATACCTATGCTTCCACCTTCAACTTCACTTTCTCTACTGATCCATTGCTTAATAAATCTATCTATTCCTTTAATCCTCAATGCTCTATTTACAACTTTCCTATACCCAGTTCGTCAAACTTACCACACATTATGAGTTCAGGAACTTTCCACAATCATATGAGTTTCAGAACTTATCCTAGTCAGACAATAAGTGTCCATTCGCTGAGGGGTTCAAAGACATACCATATGATTATGAGTCATGAATTTACCATAAGTATGAGTTTTAAGAACTCGCAACTAACCTTATATTCTCTACCTATTCATTATACAAATGAGAAAAGAATCTTCTCAACATGCATATAGAAAATAGCGCGACACCAGGTTCCAATGATTATCAATGCCGAAAACTAAGTGGTTGTCAAACCAAACTCGGCCACTAATCAATATTGGAAGCTAAGCGAACAATTTCCTGCCCATACAAAGAATTGGTCAACCTAACCACTATATCGACTAGGAAGCTAAGTGATTCTAAAACCAAGTACAAATTCCCCGCCCATACAAGAAATCATACAACTCAGCTGCTGACATAAGTCCTCGACTGAAATCCTACACAATTCTAACCTTTTCTTTTCTTAATACGAATTTTCTTTAATCTGTATCTTAACATTTAACACTCTTTTATGAGTTTACATTGTACCATTTCCTAGTACCTTCTCTTTATAGCGTCAAGCTATATCATACCAATCACTTAACATATCATATGTTATTCAACAATTTAATCTGATCACATCGTGATCTTATTTTGAAATCATTTCTCCTTATACATACGATCGTTTTATATTACGATCTTCTTATTCTTCTCTTTAATCATATTATATTATGATTTTATTTACACTTTTCATCTTATAGACATCGTCTATTTAGTATCACTTTTCATTTCTATTACTGGAGTCAGGTAACTCCGGATTCTGATCCTTATAGCTTTTCAAGATTCTTCTTTGAATCTTATTTATTAAATAATGAATTTTCCAAATTCATCTCTTCACAAATTAAACTCTATTTGAGTTTATTCCTTATCATTATCTCCGCGGTTATAGCCTAAGGTACCCCTACCTAAGGTTTATAACTTACGGCTCTGATACCAACTGTAGCATCCCTAAATTCGGGTACTTTTTACCACAAATCTGGTATACTAATTCTATAACTATTGCAGAAGATATAAACATAAATTGTTTATACATTAAACTTTTACACATCATTCCCAATGTCTACAACCTTAACTTAATACATACCTTCAATATCTAAAAAGGTTTACAATGCTATTTTCGTCAAAAAATTTAATAAATCTAACTCTACCATAATTTACTCTTGCACATTGCCTTTACTTCTGTCTTTACTCGAGCTTTCATCTTAATCTGAATTTTTTTTATCATGATATAGCAAGGGTGAGCATCAAATTTGCCCAGCAAGTTTAAATTCAATAAAGATATACCATGATTGAAAGAATTGAACAATAAGCTAGCTAACTTTCAACAATATAAACATTGTGAAAGAGCATTAATAAATTTTCTTAGCTGAACGACCAAGTCAAATAAAAATGAATGGTCAAGCACGAACAAGAACAGATTATCTAAACCAAATGGTAATGAAGGTGATCAGCCTTTCATACCTGATGAACATTTACAATATGCACAACGTGCGAATCAATAATCAATATAGACATGAATAATCAATAACAACTATTCACTAGCATGCTTTGAACATACAACTTAAGTTTGAGTCAAGAAAAACTTGCCTGATTCGTTGACTACTGCTACGCAGTTTAAGTTAACTTCTTTCGGTAAGACCTATCATTAATAATAAGATTGGTCTTTCAATTAGCATATTCTACTTTGTATCATAATACAATTACTTCATCCATAGATTATCTAACACTTAATCCAATATTAGATAACCTCTTAACACATCAGTATTATTTTTGTCCTTTGATAATTCTTTAATCACTATATCATATTCATTATGATTAACAATCGCTTTTTCATTTCATAAGTTCCTTTCTATAATCCAGTAAAATAAATACTAATATTATAATTTGGATTATTTAAACATATTAATCCAGTAACCTGTATTGAAACTATTCTTCAATTCAGCAACCTGGATTTAAACTAACTTACAATCCAGCAAGCTGATTTCTCTAATTCAGCAAGCTGATTTCTCTAATTCAGCAAGCTATTTTCTCTAATTCAGCAAGTTGTTTTTTCTTTTTTTTTTCCAATTCAGCAAGCTGTTTTCGTTTTCAAAATATTAAATTTCCAAATCATTATACTATATATTCAATATGACCTATTGAATGTCAAATTAACTTAACTCCTCTTTTAAACTCCATTTAATAACATTAAATTCATTTACTAATATTATTAATCATTAAATAATACTTTAAATCAATAATTTCATAACACTTTAATTCAAATGTTATTAATTACTCAATAATCTCATAACCTAATATTATAAATATTATAACAATATTTTAATCATTTACTAAGTTTATAAACAATTTATTTTAGTTGTTTACACTTTACCAAATAATGCATTTAATCATTCTAAAATATCATAAACATCACAATACTTCACACCCGACCCAAAACTTCATCAAAAATCTGCATAAACCATGCTCAAGGGTCTCAAGTCATAAATCGTATTTTTTTTTCATATTTTTGGACATCATATATTTAATTAAATTCATTTATCTATTTATCATCATTTAGATAAAAAATATCAAATCATTTTCAAAAATATTTTTTTTCTGGGATTTGACAGAATATAGTTCCATATTGAACATATATTTTTCCCATAATTTTTAAAATAGATTTACTATATTTAAATAGTTCATAATAGCCAAATCTTCTCCGATTTTTTATAAATCGAGATTAACTCCAAAAATTCTGAAAAGTTTATAGTATGATCCTGTTATACACATGTACTTCTAGTAAAAAGTTTGAAATTTTTGGACTTATATACAGAGAGTTATTCGGGTGACTTCATAAAAATAGTCATTCACCGTAAAATTCATAACTCTCAAACCGTATGGCCAAAAATTCTCAAATTTTTAAAAAACCTGCATAACTTCTGATATTACAACTCCAAATTTTTCCAGAATTTTTAAAGCCATAAAAGTGGACGAAAATTCCCCTGTTACTGACTGGTCCAAAATAGTCCTATTTTCTTTCCAAAAATCGGGACTGTTTTGGCTTCCACAGCCACCACTCTATGAAAACTCAACATTTTTGAGTGCTACCACTTGAGTTAACTAGAAAACACATATATCTAGCACCCCTCTTTGACGGATCGTAAAAAAGAGTTATAGATTTAAAACGGTGGATTTTCAAAGTAAATAAAAATTTGGGTTTCAAAACTAGAAAAATTATTTTTCTTTTCCTTTTTGATTCCAACAAAATCAACACCCAATATGGGTAAATCCATACTTGAATCCATGAAAAACATATAGATCATAAGGGTTTGAACATCCAAAACAAAAACCCTCTTTTCATCAAATAAGAAAAAATAAAGGAAAAAAGCTTAGGAAAAATATATTTTTACCTTTCTTCTTCTTCTTCTTCTTCGTCTTCTATGGATTCGGCCACCCTTCTCTTTCTCTCCCTCTTTCCTCTTTTTCCCGTTCTTCTCTCTTTCTTCCTCTCGGCTTCTCTCTTTCTCTTTCTTCTTTCTCTTCTTTTCTTCATTTCTCTCTCTTCTTATCTCTAATGCCGATTTTCTCTTCTTTTTTTTTAATTCTCTAATTGCCGATCTCTTGGCCATCTAATTGCCACATATTGCTATTATTATTATTATTATTATTTCTAATATAACAATTATCCAATATGCCCTTCTTTAATTGATTTAATAATTGGGCCACTATCTTAATCTTTTGGGCTTTCAATTAATCATTTGGGCTATGTAATATTTACATAGTCCAATCTTTTCCATATTAACTCACCATAAATATTTAATTAAAGTATCCATTCCAAATATATAGAATTTAAATCCTCACTTTAGCACATTAAATTCTTTAACCCAATTAAACTTGTTTTAATTAAGTTATAAAATTAATAACTTGATATAATAAAAAATATACCTCTTAACTTAATATTATTTTTAATATTATCATCCTCCCACGAGTGGGCTTAGTTTGAGCCCTTAATTAATTCCATTGAGCTAACAAATTTACTTGTTTTACTTACTAACAACAACCAACTTGGGCTTTCAACCCTAATTAAATTGTGTCAATATAATACTTGTCTCATACATAGTATATTGGCTAGATTAAATAATTTATTAGCCCTTAACCACTTTATCTACAAGTCTCATGCTTAATTAATTAATTGGGCTTGTTTAAATAATAAAACTTCCTTAGTCCATTAAATTTAATTCTCTTGGACTCTATTTAAATTATTGAGCTATGATATCATTAAAGTCCAATACTTTTAATTCTATTTTACACTAATCATCTAATTAGGGTTCCACTACACTTTTGTAAATAAATTTCATACCAATGCATTTTTAATTTCATAACCCAATTAAACTTGGTCATAAAATTAATTATTTGAGATACATAAAATAAATATCTTTGTGTTAGTATATATATTTATATACTAATATTCTCCCAATTTATAACCTCTTAGGTTATTTAATTATCACACCTAATATATATATATTAGGTTACATAACTTAATTATTAATTCACTTTTATATACAAAATAAATGTATTCACATCATATAATGTATATTTATTTAATCATACACATAATTCACTTCTCACACTAATTTTAACTTTTCTCCATAAAAAGTCAACTGTTGGCTTTAACCAAAAGTCAACATTTACACATTTTGTGTTTACTGTCCATTTTGACTAAACTTGACGTTCCGAACGCAACCGAGCAGTCCATGCTTCAAAATTCAATCTCTAACTCAAATTTTGAGTTTTAAATTACTCCCTTCTTATTGCTAATCGTATTAACTAACGACTTTAAACTTATTTATCTTCTTATTTGCCAATCAAGGCCCACATTCAAGCTATGTTAATTACTAACATAGTTTTATCTTGATCCTTATATCATTAACTTAATTCATTATTCCTCTTGCTAAAATATTTATAGCACTTTACTACGTATATATATTTCTATACATATACTCATCTTTGTTTAACCTCATACCATCTCTTCATGTGAAATCTTATCTCCTTAATAAAATTTTCACATGTACTTATATAACATTTCTTAGACTATTTAGTTCACATTGAATTTACAGGTATCATAATACCTTATTCTTCATATTCCTTCAAGTGTATATTAATTCATTTCTAGGGTTTTGAATTTTTTTTTGTAAACCATATTTTCTCTATTCTCATTCGAATAGTAAACCATATAGGTTTTACTTGAAAATTTTAAAATAAATCCTCAAATTCTCATCTAGGTTTTATTCTTTAACCTTTATTGTAATCATTCAAGTTTTATAAATTTTTGGGTTCTCACAGATAACCCAATGACATCATTTCTTGAGTTGCTGACATTACTTCGGCAGAAATTTGGGGTATGAGAGGCGACGCCCCAATAGGATGGTAGTGAGTGTTTCTCACCTCCAGGGCATAAAAACTGACCGGCTCAACTTCTGAATTGAAGCTAATGAGTGGGATGTCACCTTGTTTAGGACATTCTGGCTCACCATTGACAGTGACCAGGCTATTGTTGATAATGTGTTTAAGTTGCTGATGAATGGTAGATGGGACACCTCCGGCCATATGAATCCACTGTCTTCCCAAGATCAGGTTGTATCCTATATCTATTTTGAGCACGTGAAAAAATATGTAGAATGTATGTGGACCAATCTCTACTGGCAGTTCAATCTCGTCGACAAAGTTTCGTCAAGATCCGTCAAAAGCTTTAATGATTGCATGGCTTCTTTGGATTCTGTTGAGATTGATATTCATCTTCACCAAAGTGGCATAAGGGCAGATATTCAAAGATGACCCTCCATCTATCAAAACTCGTCCCACCATGTATCCGGAAGACAAAACTGCTATGTACAACAGCTTGCAATAATCGGTCCCTTTGGGAGGTATATCATCGTCAGTGAAAGATATCACACTGTTGTTGAAAATGTGATCCACCAGATGCTAGAATTTCTCAACATCTATTGACCTAGGAAATTGGGCTTCTTCCAAAACCATGAGCAATACCTTCATATGATCTTCGGAAGAGAAAATCAAGTCTAGTATGGAAACTTGATGTGGAGCTTCTCTTAAGCTTCAAAACCACTTTGGCTTCATTATGGCCCATAATACAGAAAAATTCTTCCACTGTTTCCATAGGAATCCTCCCCTTTGTCTTGATGGTAGGCTTCATCACTAGTTGGGAAAGATACAGTGGATTATCCTTCGACACTGTAGTAGTTATGTGGGATGTGGATCCTTCAACCTCTCCATAATTCTATGTAACTTTCTGTAGGCTAACAACAGGATATTGTGATCTGAATGGCAAGATAATTGGCTATAGCACAGCCACTTTCAAAGGATTGTCAACACCTTTGAGTTGAATTGGTTGGATTGTATGTGAGGGGGTAGCTGAGTCTGTCTCAGAGGATATAACTGGTACGTCTTCCTTCCATTTTAGAGGAAACGCGTCCCCACTCTCTAGTACTACAGCATCATCGTCTGCCATCTGCAGGACACCACTGTCAATTAAATTCTTAATAAGGTGGCGGAGTGCCCAACATTTTTCTGTGTTGTGACTGCGAGAGTGGGAGTGATATTGGCACACTCCATTGAAATCAAACTGTCTTAAACACAGGATGATTGGAAGTAGCAGAGCTATGATTCTTCATTCATTAATCAGTATCTGTAATGTTTCTTCCATCGGTTGGCCTAGGTACGTAAATTCCCTTTTATTGGCAAAATCCCGACGGGCTTTGGCATTTGTTGTTTTTGCAATTTTATCCTATAGTGTTTCATTTTCTAGAGTACACGATGGAGTGTTTGTAACAAGAGGAAGGAGACTAGCATGCTCCTAACTAAATAATTGGCGTGTGACTTGGTGCTGATGGACCACAAGCTCTGCCAATTGGTTAACTTCCTCACAAAGAGTCTTCATTTTCTGTTCCATCGTAAACTAGAACTGTGCAAAATCCCATTTGTCAGAACTATCTTTGCTGGTTTGTGAGGATCCACCACCATGATTGGAACACTGTCCACTACTCCAACTAATCATATTAATCTCTTCTTCTTTGTGTTGAAGAAAAGGGTTATCTTGCACATGGGGTTGGTCGGGTTTAGCTACCACGATCTCACCATTATCAATCAAATCCTGAATCTTGTGTTTCAAGGCCTAGCAATCTTGAGTATAATATCCTGGAGCTCCAGCATGATAAGCGCATTTTCGACTAGCATTGAAACCTTTCCCATTCGGGTTTACTAGTGGAAGAAGATGAGTAATTTTCTTTTGAGTGGTCAGAAGATTGAGAATGTTCTCAAGTGAGTCCCCTAAGGGTGTGAACACTCGAGTGCATCTGACTTCTCCACCCTTTGGCAATGAAGGGTTCGAAGGCTGTGCTTTAAAGGGGGAGTAATTTCTCATTTAGATAGGCATATTCTGATTGCCCTTCTGACCTTGTAGTATCAAGGAAACATCCTATTTTTTCTTTTTATGGACCTTTCGGGGGTTATTTCCATAATTTCCAGACTAGATGTACTTAGCAACAACTTTAAGGGCGGCTAGGTCTTGAATATTTCCTGACTTCAATCCCATCTCAGCCATCTCCCCATGCTTAATCATTTCAGAGAATGGTTTGCCAATACCAACTAAGTCTCTCTCGTAGAAAGGAGCTTCTTATATGTCTATGAAGGTCATTACCATCTCAAACTCATTCATAGACGGAACAACTTAAGCAGCAAGGCGCCTACACCTTTGAGCATACTCTCTGAAAGATTCATTGGTTTGTTTCCTGACTTTAGTAATTTGGTACAGGTCAGGAGCCATCTGAGACTGGAAGCTATACTGACTGAGGAAGGTAAGAGCTAGCTCTTCCCAGCTATAGATCTTGGAGTTGTCTAATCTGGTATACCACGATCGGGCTTCTCCAGTCAGATTTTTCTGGAACAGTTGCATTCTGAGCTTCTCATGCTCTGCATAAGATTCGAGTTCTCTAATGAATACCTTCAAATGTGTGTAAGGATCCCCTAACCCGTCATATTTTTTAAAGTCAGGAATCTTGAACTTCTCTGGATAATGCACACCAGGGAATATATAAAGGTCTGCATATGAAACACTCTCATGTGCTCCAATCCCTTTGATAGAACGAATAGTCTCTTCCATTTGAAGGACTTTCTTTCTGATATCACTGATGCCTAGATCTTCTTTGGGATGGGTGATATCATGGATTTTGTTGGTTTTATCCAACTGAGAATCAGATATGGGAGCTTCTTTGTCTGTACCTTGTGTTCCTCCATATGTAGAGGATTCTGTATGGACGAGCATCCTTGTACACTGAGTAGATTTGTGTAGTTCTTTAAGCAGAATAACCAAATCTGTGATTTGTTTACCTAATCCGTCAAATTCTTCATGGGAGACAGAATTAAGATTAGTTTGATTAGATGAAGACATAATTGGCTGTAGGCTCGTGACCTTTTAGGATTTGGAATGGGTAATAGGTCTAATTGTTTCCCTGCAGAAAACTAACGTGGTTTAGTTTTAGTAAATGTATAAATGTCTACATGCTATATGATGTATCCGTTTTTTAGGAGTATTATCCTGCAAAATGGATGTTAGTTGTTTGTGATACAGGATAACATGTTAATATTTTGTAAATATGTGTGTACATATATTTCTTCATATTTCCCATTACATGGAGATCAATATGGAATGAAATTACAAGTAATTGACTTTACGAGTAATTTGAAATGGGAAAGCATGAAGAGACTTTCCTCCGCGTTTGGTTTATCAGAGGCTGGTCTATCTTAGGCTACTCTCGTGGCTTTTTTGGCATGAAGGTTCCTAGATCATCACAATTTACTCGACAAAAAGTTAATCTGGTCTTTCAACTGGAGAAAATCTGGGTGGTGCCTTTCCTGAGCCTCTTTGGGATTAGTCTCCCTACGAGTCCAGTAATTAAACACCGACAGGATAGCCTCCTGATGGAGGAACCACACAACATACATTCACATGCAACGTGTCTCACCGTTTATGAAAATGATGACATGTGCGAAGCACTAATATCACAAGCAGATATAGTGTAAAGCATTAAGTACAGTAAGTAAATGCATTCCTACACATCCATCAAATGTAAATAAAACATCCACACACAAGCATATAACAATTTTGAAAAGCTTGTAATAGCGGCTTAAGTCCTTTTAGTGGATGTCCCCAGCAGAGTCGCCACCTGTCGACGTCGGGATTTTTATTTGTCCATTTTCTGTTCTTGTCTTTTGGTGTTCTCATGTTAAGTGAGATTTATTTGAAAAAACAAGTTGTGAAAAGGTCCGACATGTATATGTCGACGATTTGGATTGTATGAGTCGCCAGTTGATTTTTTAAATGGTTGTACCAACACAACCAAGACAAGATTTGCACATTAACCCAGTGATGTGACATTACTTAACGAGTCTCTGAAACCGAGATTCGTTAGGGTCCAGGGACTTGGTTATGCGGAGGGAAGGTGTTAGGCACCCCCGGCATCCGTGTTGCCACGGTGACCGCCACGCACTAGTACAAAACCATAAAAAGATAATACTTAAAAGATGACGTTTTTATAAAAAATGTTGTTGTATTTTTTTTACAACGCTTTTAACAAAACATTGTAGATACATTTAAAAAAAATGTTATGTATTTATAAGGGCAATTTTTGGTTTTAAATAGATAACGTTTTAAAAAAAATGTTGTCTATGTAAAAAATACAGAGCAGAAAATAAAAAACGCCGATATGAAAATTTGAAATTAAAAGCTTCTCTCTCGTTTCTTCCTCTCATTTGTTCTCTCCCATTTTCTCTCTCTAGTAGCAACGACGACAAACCTTCCTCCTCTCACTCCTCTTTTCGGTAACCTCATCCCTTCGTCGTTCCCTCGCCAGCGACCTCCTCCTTTATCTCTCTCTATCTTATTCTCTTACAGTAGATCAATAAGGCTCAAACCCTAGACTGATCAGAAAAATTATCATAAACCCAAATAGAAGAAACTGGAGTAATAGTAGAAAAAACCCTAAACTGACCAAAAAAATTATCAATGGAGAAATCATTGCCGAGCTCCGACAGAGGTCGGGAGCTCCAGTGCGTGGGAAGATTAAAAATCGTGCGGCCAAAACCAGTTGGTTTCCTCTATGATTCAATTCCAGTCCCCACTGATACAACTTTCTATGCCTTGAATTATGCTCTCGTTCCCTCTACTCATATTTAATTTTTTTCTCTCTTTATATCTATATCTGTGTATGTATGTTTGTACATATCTGCTTGTTTGCATGTGTATTTTTTCGGTTAATTACCCTTTGATTAATTGATTCTGAGTGGAAGTTAAGTACTATATTTGTATTATAATGTACTTTTGGAATTTAGAACTTTATGGGTTGTTAGGTTGTTAATATGTAGAAGTTTAATTGTGTTTTTTTGTTGAATGTGATTTTGGGAATTTACAGTGTTATAATACTCGATTCTGCTCATAGGCTATTGGTGTTCAGCACATTTTATAAGGTTATGATTTATGATTATTTTTACCCAAGGCTTTGCTACTTCTGAGAATACATTTTAGAATTCAAATTCAAACTAAGGTTTAAAAAATTTAGCTCTGTTTCTGTTTGTTCATTTTTATGTGTGTGAAGGAAGGCGGACCAGTGCATAACTGTTTCTAGCCTAAGATATTGTCAAGTCTTTTATTTCTAGGAATCCTCATACAAGCAGTTGTTCTAAGTTTTAGAACATAAATGGCTTATGAAAAAAAATTATCCTTAAGACTATGAAATAATTGATATCATTGATAATGATTTTAAAATAATTTGTTTGCTAAAAACTGCTTTATGAACTAAAATCATTGGATGAGGTAAGGTATGTATTACCTAAAAACAAGTTATATTCAACGACATATAGATGAAGTTATATTTTCCTCTTTGCCAGTAATTTTGAAATGGTAATATTTGTTTACTAAATTATAATGAAAAGAATTTCAATGTGCTTCATGGAGATTCTTGACACTTGAAGATTCTGTCTAGGTTGCAGCAAGCTTATGGGCTGCTACCATAATTGGGAGCTAGTGCAATTTTCTGACCGTTTTGTATATTGGTAAGAGATCTTACTATTTTTTTCCGAGTATATAATAGGTTCTAACTTAAACGCTATTCACTTTGCACAGCTCTGTAAATGCATTGGCTATGTTGTACTCAGGTGAATCATAATCACGGAATGAATCCTATTTTAGCATTATTCACCAATATTGGCTATAATTACCCAATAGAGCTAAAAAATTTTACTTAGCATTAATAAAAGTAACTGGAAAAAATATTGATCATTTGATTTATAGGAAAAATAACTGATATTTTTATGCTCATTGTTCGAATGACCTGATGTTGTTCAAGTTTGAGGAGAAACTTGGGGGCATAAATTCATGATTTTGAAAATGTTATGGCCAAACTGTTTGTTCAAATTTAATGTTCTCTCGAGTCTTCTTAGATTCGTTTTTTTAGATTTCATGCTTAATCTCTTGTAGCTTGAAAATGTAATGTCTTGATGCTGTTATGAAATCCTACCGGCTATATCATTATAGTGTTGGTAGTCTATATTATGACTAACAGAACACTAGGGAGAAAGGGTGAGATGTGATCCTATTTTCTAGAAAGTTAAGTGAAAAAAGGTTGGAAAACTCCGTAGGGGATCTGTTTTTAAGGATCATTTGGATGCTTATAGTTGTTAGAACAGAGCACGAAGAGAATTATTTGATGTTACGTTTATTTACTAAAGTTATTTTAATGATTGAAGGTTTTGTTGCTTCCCACACACTCCTTGTCTTGTACGAAAGGTACGACGACCAAATTGACAGGTTCGTCTACAATGTTCTTGGGCAGGTTCAGCACAATTACCGGAAGCTGGGTGCTAGTGTGCTCAGCAAATTCCCAAAGGGAAAGTTGAAGGGGAAAAAGTATGAATAGAAAAAGTATTGGGGGGGCAATTGTTGATTTCTGAACCCGAGCGCTCCAAATGGTAAAGTGAACACCATCCATTGCTTTTTCCAATCTCTTGCATAAAATGAGTATTGAGTATAGTTTAAACTAACAAGTAATAACTATATATACCAAAAGCATTGAGGTTCGCTTATGGTTACTACATACTAATTGTCGATTGACATGCAGTGTGAGGAAAAAGGTCACATATAAACTTTTTATTTTTTTCTTGGTTGGAAGCATAATATGTCCTAACAAATGCACGTTATGTGTTCCTAAGAATGCTTGTTAGCATGGCTCAAAGTATCGGTTGATACCGGTATATCAGTATTGGCAGTGAACGATACATAACATGTGCTAATAAGAATGCTCATTAGGATATTTCTTAATGTTACTTACTAAGATGAGGAGTTGAGGACTAAATCCTTTTTGTTTCCAAGTAAAGTGGGACGTGCTCATATTAACAACTACAAATAGCAGTGGACCTGATTACTTCTCAAATGAACTATATATTTATATATTTTTTGGGAATAAGTAAACAGATTATTCATTATTTTGAGGACAAATGCTCGCGCCTTTCCGCTGTCAAACGTGGGAATGTAGCCCGTATGCAAAGGTGCCTCTTTGTGTGAACATTAAGGGCAGGCATTAAAAAATGATTTATTAAGGGAAAACTTATGAAAATAGTTTAATCTGGGAAACCAATTGTATGTGTATTTGTGTATATGTGTCTGCTTATTTCAGAGATTGATAATATCTTTCTGGTTACATACTCATCATTGTTATATGTTAGTATATTTCTGGTTACTTACTCATCATTGTTATATGTTATCACAATCTTCCTCTTCTGATGTTTGGATGATATATTTTCAGATCTTACCATCCATAAATTATTTGTCACTCGTGCTGATTTGTACAAGACAATCTATACTCATGCAAAAGTGAAGGTATGGTAGTTGGTTATTAGTTATCAAATAAGGGTTTCTTTGTCTAAATTGTCAAACACAACACTGTCATTATGCAGATGGGTTGTGCATTATTCTCGTACTCGTACTCCTCAACCAGATGGGTTGTACATTATACCAATTTATTGAAGCAGTGAGTAGGGATATGTTTGTTGCAAACACATTTGGTGCATTTAAATTGCTTATACTTTTTTCTCTTGGGGGCGTTGTCATATCACGAGGTATAGAATGCCAACTGAATTTAAAAATAACTTTTCTCATATTAAGTTATACACTGACCAATTTCCCCCACCCCCCTTATTTTGTATAAGTTGATGTAAAGAAGTGTGGTGGTTATGGGGTTACTGGACATCACTAATGATGTATGTGATGAATGCATTAGCAGTGAATGATAAATAGCTTTATTATCTTTAATTCCTTGTTGCATGACGTTAGTTTGCTTGTGCTTCTTGATGAGATGTCAATTTTGGGAGGAATGAAATAGTTCTTCATGTACTATCTTTTTTTCTTAAAAAACCTTTTAAAACTTCCATCTTGTCACTTTCCTCCAAGTTGCAATATTGAATTATCTTCAGTAAACTGCCATCTGGGGCTTTAATTGACCAACTGCTTTATCCTAGTGCCATAGCGAACCTTGCCAAACATGCTCGTAAGTTCATATGGCTCGTAACCATGCAGCTGCATATGTATCACTCCTCGATCCTTTTTCTAAAAGAACATACACCGTTTCATTGTCTTTACGATTTGTATAAGGTTAACTTGTTGTCAATTAATTATGGAAGTTTGGGAAAATTCAGATTCGTAAATTTTGTATTCATGGTTTTTGATGCTTTCATGTTTATCTAATGCTTTTCGTTGCTTGGGAATATGTCTACTAAAAAATAGAAGTGTAATAAGAATGAATTTCCAAGCCTGTTGTCTGTATTCTCTTTCTCTAATAGATTTTTGTTGCAGGTATTTGAAGCTTCTGTTAGCAAAAACCATAGCACTATTATTGTTCCCGCAAGGACTGAGCATGTTGAAGGTTGGGCAGCATTTAGGAACATTTTGGGAGAAATACATGAACCATCAAGCCTTTTCATCATGCCGAATTAGGTGTTTCTTTATTCCAAAATTGTTAGAATATAGGATCACACACACGCATACAAACGATAGAGAATTGAGAAGAACACAAGAGATTTACGTGGTTCTCCACTTTCGGAACTCCATATGTGACGCCCCCAAATTCGGGTACTTGAAACCCGAACTCGGTGCTTCACGATACCATTTCTCTGAGCGGAATAATACTAATAATAATAACAATAATATAAAGATCAACTTAATTTACATATCATCAGAGTCTAATCCCAAATACGTAACCTTTAAACATTCATTACAACCCATGATAGATAATATATGTCATACTTGTCTTAATAATACCAAACTATTACATAACATAATAATTCGTTCATTTAGCAACCTTCCATTTTCCTTTGTTCTTAGCAGAGCTCTCTGGTCGTTCGCACTTAGCTGAAAACATTTAAAATTAAGCAAGGATGAGCATTTGAGTGCCCAGCAAGTAATAGCAATTATATAAGCTGAAAGAATTTAAATGTTTTCTTTGTACTATTCTTTTACAACATGTCAATAGTTGTGAAGTATTATGAACCAATAGTAATAACATAACAACTCTCTTTCAAAGTTTTGAAATTTCGTATAGACTATATCTGGGGTATGGTGACATGCCATGAACATTATTTTAAATTTTTGATAGGGTAGGATAGAAATTCATCTGCAAACCGTCATAACTTACGGGCACGGGGGGTGATCAGCCCGTTATGCCCTGCATTGATCAATACTACATTGCTAGAACGATATTATCGTTCATCCTTTGTCCGCCGGAGCGCATAAAAATTTTCCCGTGTAGGGATGTTCATACCTGTCTGGGTTCTAAATCAAAGGTTTTATCTTGTCAACAATAATCTATAATTCAACATATATGTATACGGGTAATTGACAAAGGTATATCAATATGTGATTAAATACAATGATTATCCAAGTGGGGACACTTGTTTAACCATTTCTAGAAATTAACGAACATGATATATATATCTGAGTTACCATATACTAACATGTTGATATTCAAGGAGCTTATATAATATAAGGTTAATAATCTGTACCATAATAATATAGTTTAGAAACATTCTTACTCACATCCATTGCATAAAGAAAATGCAAAGGTTAGATACTTGCCTGAAGCGCTGCTTACAGTTTGCAATTTAGATTTATCGCTTATCTCACGACCTATCATTAATAAGATCGTTCGTTCTATTAGAACAACATACTATAACATATAACACTTCTTATTGCAGTCAGCACATACCCTAATCACATTGACACATAGATTTAACAACCATTGAATCACAAATAATCACATATCTAATCAAATTATCTAAGTTCAGATCAATTTTTGAAACATACGGTGTACCGACAACTTTATCGGGTAATTATCGAGTCTAAGACTCTATACTGTAACTTAATATCAGTCATATTATTTTTAAATGACTTAGTATAATTTTCAAACATTTATTATAATTTATCACGAAATTTCAAACATCGGAATCACATTAAAATGATTTAAATATTAATCAATTCTATTATCATTAATATTTAATTACTATTAATCTATTAATGAAATCATTTCTAAAATATTAAAGTTATATATAATAACTCAAAATATTTTTAAAGTATTAATATTACCCTTAAATGATTTTTAAAATAATTAAAATCATTTTTAAATAATTACCATTAATATTAAAGTATTAATGTTTCATTTATCCAAATATTAAAAGTCATTAAGCATAACTTAAAATATTTTTAATTCATTTATTTCCTTTTTAAATAATTTTAAAATAAATAAAATCATTTTAAAATAATTTATTTAAAATAATTATTAAATAAACTTAATATCCTTTATTATTAAATTAATATCATTAATATTTAATTATTGATGAAATTATCCCTTAAATATTAAAAGTTATATTTTATAACTTAAATAACCTTTAAATCATTTTTCTATAATTTTTATATCATTAATTCTATTTTCCATAATTTATTTAATACATTTATTAAATAACTTAATTACCATTAATATTAATTAATTAATGAAATTTCATCACAAAATATTGAAAGTTATCAAAAATAACTTAAATTATTTTCTTATACAATAATATAATTTTAAATAATTTTTTATGTACTAAAATCATTTTTAAATAATTTATTTAATATTATAATTAAATAAATTAAATACATTTAATATTCTAAAAATATAAAATATTTATGAAATATATTCAAAATAATTAAAAACTAATTTTCAAATTTTAAAATAATTTTTAAGAATTTATTTAGTATTTTTCATAATTAAAAACTATTTATTACTAATTATTTAATAAAAATAATTATTTTATAAATTAATTGTCGCTAAAGACCACCTATAGCGACAGAACCGTCGCTATAGGTGTTCTTCGTGTTCTTCAGCAAAATTCAGAACACCAAGTCAGTTTCGAGGATGCTAGGTTTGACCATACGTAAATCTCAATCTATGATGTTTCCTAACATGCTTGTGGTCAGATCTTATAGTACTAGTGTAGGACTTCATTACAAAACAATAAACATAATTATAACATCAAATATCAGCAAGATCTAGCCCTCCAAAAATCATGTCAGAACTGTTCTTCAATTTGTGGGTTTTCCAGAAATGAAGAACAGTCGAGGCACTTACTTTCTAAGCCTTGATTCAACCGTTCTGGGCTTGATATGACTATTATAATGGTTTATACGTATAGAGTACATGATAGGGATCAATACCATATCATCAGATCATCAAAACATCAACACAATAAAGAAATTAAAGTCGGTCAAAGTGGTCTCCAAAACTGTTCTTGAACATTTCTGGAAAACTCAGAAATGTTCATAAACAGACGGTCAACCCATGTTTGACCTTGAATAACTTGGATCCCATTACGTATCTTGGTTGTCTTAAGACTCTAATATGTAGTCTTCATATCAATCTACAACAACAAAACAACAACTGGGCCAAAACATCAAAAACCGGCGAGATCATAAGCTTTAAAAATCTTGTCAGAACCACCTGGGAAATCTGGGCTGCCCAGATTTTAAATTTTTCGTGGTCGGTCAACTGACTTTGACCACGATTATCTTACAACCTATGCATGATCTGGTCCTACTAACAGTTTTAGAACACAGATCTCACAACATACAACAAGATCCAACATTGAAACAACAAAAACACGTAACAACAAAAGATCTATGAGGTCTTATTTGACTGTCAGACCCAAAAATAATATTTTCCAAATTTCAAAAATTTTCAAATTCATGCACTTTGATGTTATTGATCCATCAACTACCAACCCAGATCAATTATATGGACTCCAAATAACGTGATTAGCATATAAAAACTAACATCTAACACGGAATCAAAGATCAAATTTCTTGGTTAGGGTTTATACCTTTATGCTTTGATTTCTGGAATTTGAGCTTCTGATTTGATATGGTAGAGGTGGGGCTGTGTTTTGGGACTGATCTAGCACTATGTTTCGTGGGTCTTGATAGAGAGAGACTTTGTGGAGTGTAAATGTACAAAGAAGGCTTGAAAATGAACTTTTCTCTCTCTAATTCTATATATATAATGGTGAAATTTATATGGCTGGTCTAATGTGTTGATATTGCTGCTGATTTTGTCACATGGAGTAGGTGTAGTTGCTCACCAACCAAATATATGGCAAGATTTACAAGTTTCCACTAATAATGCATTAAGGGTATAATAGTCATTTCACTTTTATTTCTAGAATTTTCATTAGTTGCAAACCCTTAGAGTTTAGGGTTTGGGTGAATTTAGGGTTTCGAGCATTCTTAGGGTTTAGGAGCTAAAATTATAGGATTTAAAAATAAATAACAATTTAGTTTCTAAAATAATAATAATAATTAAGGTTTCTTAATTAATTCAGTTTCCTAATCACGTAGACTTGATAATTAGATTTATGTTTTACTAATTATCATTAAGCGTGCCTAATTAGCAATTAGGGTTTGCAATTAGCAAATTTAGGGGTTTATAATTTAGAATAATTAATAATAACAATTTATACCCTTTAAAAAAATTAAGGTTTTGAAAACAATTAAGATTCTTCCTAGCTAGGGTTAATATCTTTAATACCGGTCATTACAAACATTATCATGATTACATAACTACATAACAAATTCTTAAAGTCATAAATGACCTTTGAATTAGGGATTCAAATCAAATAAGGTTTATAATTTAAATATTAGGTTTTCTAAAATTAGGATTTCAAATATTAATTAGGATTTCTCTAATTAACATTAAATTCCATAATACACCACTTAAATCACATAACACAGTTATATAACAACCTCGAACTCATAATCGAGTTCCAAATTAGAGTTTTAGAAATATTAATTAGGGTTTTCTAAAAATTAGGGTTTCTAGAATTTTAATTAGGGTTCACCTAATTAATACATTTAATACACGACATAAATTATATAACACACTTATAAAATAATCTTGCACTCTAATTTGTATCTCAAATTAGGGTTTAGCATTATTACTAGGGTTTTAAAATTAAACACCATAATTGACCAACCATTATCAATACGGAAATACAGTACATATCCATGGCACTGAAAAATCAAAATATAATTAATATTATATTATTATTCTCATACATTGACAATAATCCAAAATTAGGGTTTGGATTCCATATTTGATTTATTTACCATATTTAACCTTAATAATTAAGGTAAAATAATTACTTTAATAATCCATACTAAAATTCGTATAATAAAATAGTTATTATAATTATTCTAAAAATCATTTCATATATTATTTAAATAATATATGATTATATTTTCATGGAAAATAATTACTAAAAACATTTCTACCATAATTTAATTATTATTAGAATATACTCTATAATAATCAATAATTCTAAAATTAAATTACTTGTAAATATTTATGTAAATAACTATATTTTTATTTACCACTTAAATACACATACACATTATCTTGTACAAATCATCATCCTTAAATAAGTAAAAAAAATTTATACGTAAAATTTCTTATTTATTTATGTAGAAAATATCGGGTTGTTACATTCACCCTCCCTTATAAAGATTCCGTCCTCGGAATCACCGCTTTAAAACCTATACATACTTGGTACATAGCATACACAATCATCATAAGTAGATCTTGATCAACTTTGATCGAACTGATCTTTAACTATTCACATAAAGCTTGTCTTTCTGTTTAAACAGAAATATTTGATTTCTAAAAGAACTCAAATTCATCCTCAAAATTTCTTTATAAAATAATTTACTATATATAAGAAATAATATATAAGAAAATAAATTTGATTAGAATAATACCTGGAGTTGCATTCCCGGCTGCTATAGTTTCTTGAATGGTCATGTTGAAGACTCATTCGGTTGGTTTTGTTAGTTCATTTGTTGAAGTCGGTCCCGTTATCGCCAATGCCCTGCTGCCTTTCCTCGTATTCGCATTCTTTGTTTCCCTTCTCCTTGGACAGTCTTTCACCTTATACTCCTTTAATCCACAAATAAAATACCCACTATAAATTATTGGATTGGGGCAGTTAGGAGAGATATGTCCCTCCTACCCACACTTGCAGCACACATTCTTTCCTTTCAAATACTTTCCCGAATGATTCTTTTCACAATTTCTACCATGCACAACTCGTTTCTTTCCATCTTCTGGCCTATTTTTCGTATTCCCAACATTATCACCTTTCCTCTTTCCAGTTCTACTACCACTACTCCCTCCTTTGGCTTTAACTTGAGTTGTCTCCCACCAAAGATTCACCCCTCCTTTCGCTGTATAGGTGGCAAAAGCTGTCTATTGCCCCTCCGTTACCCTAGCTATCATAACCACTTCTACAGGGTTAATTGGTCTTCTAAATCCTGACGGTTCATTTATCTTGAAGTTTTCAAAGTTTGCCGATTGATTATCTGGCTGATTTCCTGCAATTGGTAATCCATTCTGCATAGCTTGATCGTCTATATTCGTCAAATTCTGCGTTGGGTCTGGTTGTCCTCCAGCTTTGTTGGCATGTTCTTCTTTCCTGTGATTTCGTTTTTGTTTTGGTGGCATTATCTGATTAAATTATTCTTTATTAACTTACATTCTAAGCCTTATCGTATACGTTTAGCATATAACACAAAATATTCTACTCAAATAATCATGTACTCAAAATATTAGATTTTGAAAACCTGGTTTACTAAATTAATCAATACTCATATAATTAACTACTATCTTTTCACCAACTTATTTCATTAATCCCATAAACTCATATTCATATCACTTGACATATCATAGCACCTTTTGCTTTAATCATTTGCTATCCCATTGTGACTTAAAATTCAGGAATCGCTGCCATAACTTATACAAAATTTGAAAATTATTATCTTATACAAACATACCTATCATATACATAACAGAAAATCATATCTATTCAATTAATACTAGTACTACTTATTTCTTACGCCTCCAATAAGGATCAATTGCTTAGTAATCTGTATATTCCCCTTATCCTCAATAATCCATTTACACCTAACTACATCTAGTTCGTCCAACTTAGCATACATTACGAGCTTAAGAACTCACCACAAACATACGAGTTTAGGAACTCGACATAGACCACATATTTTTTTTTATTTTTTTTCTATCAGTTATTCTATCATTCTAGGATCTGGTACTATACTTTCCAAAATAACCACCTCATGGAGGTAGCTTTCAATGTGAGCCTCTATTTCAGCTATTGGCTTTGATATTGGCTCGGTTATGGAGGTTGACTTCTTCTTTACGATTTAAGGGTATCCTAATCCTTTTTCACCTGACATCTACACATAAAATTATCTTGAATAACATATAGTATATACACACAAAAAATAAGAGTTTTATACAAGTTATCTTTTATTTAGTTTGACGATGAATTTAGTCAATTCATCTCTTTTTAAACTCTATATGAGTTATTTATATTTTCAACGTTTCCCTCTGTTCTAAGGTTATAGCCTAAGGTCTAGCCCACCTAAGGTATTTAACCCCTAAGCTCTGATACCAACTTGTGACGCCCCCAAATCCGGGTACTTGAAACCCGAACTCGGTGCTTCACGATACCATTTCTCTGAGCGGAATAATACTAATAATAATAACAATAATATAAAGATCAACTTAATTTACATATCATCAGAGTCTGATCCCAAGTACTTAGCCTTTAAACATTCATTACAACCCATGATAGATAATATATGTCATACTTATCTTAATAATACCAAACTATTACATAACATAGTAATTCGTTCATTCAGCAACCTTCCCTTTTTCTTTGTTCTTAGTAGAGCTCTCTTGTCGTTCGTACTTAGCTGAAAACATTTAAAATTAAGCAAGGATGAGCATTTGAGTGCCCAAAAAGTAATAGCATTTATATAAGCTAAAAGAATTTAAATGTTTTCTTTGTACTATTCTTCTACAACATGTCAATAGTTGTGAAGTATTCTGAACCAGTAATAATAACATAACAGCTCTCTTTCAAAGTTTTGAAATTTCATATAGACTGTATCTGGGGTATGGTGACATGCCATGAACATTATTTTAAATTTTCGATAGGGTAAGACATAAATTTATTTGCAAACCGTCATAACTTACGGGCACGGGGGGTGATCAGCCCGTTATGCCCTGCATTGATCAATACTACATTGCTAGAACGATATTATCGTTCATCCTTTGTCCGCCGGAGCGGATAAAAATTTTCTCGTGTAGGGATGTTCATACCTGTCTGGGTTCTAAATCAAAGGTTTTATCTTGTCAACAATAATCTATAATTCAACATATATGTATACGGGTAATTGACAAAGGTATATCAATATGTGATTAAATACAATGATTATCCAAGTGGGGACACTTGTTTAACCATTTCTAGAAATTAACGAACAGAATATATATATCTGAGTTACCATATACTAACATGTTGATATTCAAGGAGCTTATATAATATAAGGTTAATAATCTGTACCATAATAATATAGTTTAGAAACATCCTTACTCACATCCATTGCATAAAGAAAATACAAAGGTTAGATACTTGCTTGAAGCGCTGCTTACAGTTTGTAATTTAGATTTATCGCTTATCTCACGACCTATCATTAATAAGATCGTTCGTTCTATTAGAACAACATACTATAACGTATAACACTGCTTATTGTAGTCAGCACATACCCTAATCACATTGGCACATAGATTTAACAACCATTGAATCATAAATAATCACATATCTAATCAAATTATCTAAGTTCCGATCAATTTCTGAAACATGTCGGTGTACCGACAACTTTATCGGGTAATTATCGAGTCTAAGACTCTATACTGTAACTTAATATCAGTCATATTATTTTTAAATGACTTCATATAATTTTTAAACATTTATTATAATTTATCATGAAATTTCAAACATTGGAATCACATTAAAATGATTTAAATACTAATCAATTCTATTATCATTAATATTTAATTAGTATTAATCTATTAATGAAATCATTTCTAAAATATTAAAGTTATTTATAATAATTCAAAATATTTTTAAAGTATTAATATTACCCTTAAATGATTTTTAAAACATTTAAAATTATTTTTAAATAATTACCATTAATATTAAAGTATTAATGTTTCATTTATCCAAATATTAAAAGTCATTAAGCATAACTTAAAATTTTTTTAATTCATTTATTTCCTTTTTAAATGATTTTAAAATAAATAAAATCATTTTAAAACAATTTATTTAAAATAATTATTAAATAAACTTAATATCCTTTATTATTAAATTAATATCATTAATATTAAATTATTAATGAAATTATCCCTTATATATTAAAAGTTATATTTTATAACTTAAATAACCTTTAAATCATTTTTCTATAATTTTTTTATCATTAATTCTATTTTCCATAATTTATTTAATACATTTATTAAATAACTTAATTACCATTAATATTAATTAATTAATAAAATTTCATCACAAAATATTGAAAGTTATAAAAAATAAATTAAATTATTTTCTTATACCATAATATAATTTTAAATGCTTTTTCATGTATTAAAATCATTTTTTAAATAATTTATTTAATATTATAATTAAATAAATTAAATACTTTTAATATTCCAAAAATATAAATATTTATGAAATATATTCAAAATAATTAAAAACTAATTTTCGTATTTTAAAATAATTTTTAAGAATTTATTTAGTATTTTTCATAATTAAAAACTATTTATTACTAATTATTTAATAAAAATAATTATTTTATAAATTAATTGTCGCTAAAGACCACCTATAGCGACAGAACCGTCGCTATAGGTGTTCTTCGTGTTCTTTAGCAAAATCCAGAACACCAAGTCTGTTTCGAGGATGCTAGGTTTGACCATACGTAAATCTCAATCTGTGATGTTTCTTGACATGCTTGTGGTCAGATCTTATAGTACTAGTGTAGGACTTCATTACCAAACAATAAACATAATTATAACATCAAATATCAGCAAGATCTAGCCCTCCAAAAATCATGTCAGAACTGTTCTTCAATTTCTGGGTTTTCCAGAAATGAAGAACAGTCGAGGCACTTACTTTCTAAGCCTTCATTCAACCGTTCTGGGCTTGATATGACTATTATAATGGTTCATACGTATAGAGTACATGATAGGGAACAATACCATATCATCAGATCATCAAAACATCAGCACAATAAAGAAATTAAATCCAGTCAAAGTGGTCTCTAGAAACTGTTCTTGAACATTTCTGGAAAACCCAAAAATGTTCATAAACAGACGGTCAACCCATGTTTGACCTTGCATAACTTGGATCCCATTACGTATCTTGGTTGTATTAAGACTCTAATATGTAGTCTTCATATCAATCTACAACAACAAAACAACAACTGGGCCAAAACATCAAAAATCGGCGAGATCATAAGCTTTAAAAATCTTGTCAGAACCACCTTGGAAATCTGGGCTGCCCAGATTTTAAATTTTTCGTGGTCGGTCAACTGACTTTGACCACGATTATCTTACAACCTATGCATGATCTGGTCCTACTAACAGTTTTAGAACACAGATCTCACAGCATACAACAAGATCCAACATTGAAACAACACAAACACGTAACAACAAAAGATCTATGAGGTCTGACATTTGACTGTCAGACCCAAAAATAATATTTTCCAGATTTCAAAAATTTTCAAATTCGTTCACTTTGATGTTATTGATCCATCAACTACCAACCCAGATCAACTATATGGACTTCAAACAACGTGATTAACATACAAAAACTAACATCTAACATGGAATCAAAGATCAAATTTCTTAGTTAGGGTTTATACCTTTATGCTTTGATTTCTGGAATTTGAGCTTCTAATTTGATATGGTAGACGTGGGGCTGTGTTTTGGGACTGATCTAGCACTATGTTTCGTGGGTCTTGATAGATAGAGGCTTTGTGGAGTGTAAGAGTACAAATAAGGCTTAAAAGTGAACTTTTCTCTCTCTAATTATATATATATAATGGTGAAATGTATATGGCTGATATAATGTGTTGATATTGCTGCTGATTTTGTAACATGGAGTACGTGTAGTTGCTCACCAACCAAATTTATGGCAAGATTTACAAGTTTCCTCTAATAATGCATTAAGGGTATAATAGTTATTTCACTTTTATTTCTAGAATTTCCATTAGTTGCAAACCCTTAGGGTCTAGGGTTTGGGTGGATTTTGGGTTTGGAGCATTCTTAGGGTTTAGGAGCTAAAATTCTAGGATTTAAAAATAAATAACAATTTAGTTTCTAAAAAAAATAATAATTAAGGTTTCTTAATTAATTCGGTTTCCTAATCACGTAGACTTGATAATTAGATTTATGTTTTATTAATTATCATTAAGCTTGCCTAATTAGCAATTAGGGTTTGCAATTAGCAAATTTAGGGTTTATAATTTAGAATAATTAATAATAAGGATTTATACCCTTTAAAAAAATTAAGGTTTTGAAAACAATTAAGATTCTCCCTAGCTAGGGTTAATATCTTTTATACCGGTCATTAGAAACATTATTATGATTACATAACTACATAACAAATTCTTAAAGTCATAAATGGCCTTTGAATTAGGGTTTCAAATCAAATAAGGTTTATAATTTAAATATTAGGTTTTATAAAATTAGGATTTCAAATATTAATTAGGATTTCTCTAATTAACATTAAATTCCATAATACACCACTTAAATCATATAACACAGTTATATAACAACCTCAAACTCATAATCGAGTTCCAAATTAGGGTTTTAGAAATATTAATTAGGGTTTTCTAAAAATTAGGGTTTCTAGAATTTTAATTAGGGTTCACCTAATTAATACATTTAATACACGACATAAATTATATAACACACTTATAAAACAATCTTGCACTCTAATTTGGATCTCAAATTAGGGTTTAGCATTATTACTAGGGTTTTAAAATTAAACACCATAATTGACCAACCATTATTAATACGGAAATACAGTACATATCCATAGCACTTAAAAATCAAAATATAATTAATATTATATTATTATTCTCATACCTTGACAATAATCCAAAATTAGGGTTTGGATTCCATATTTGATTTATTTGCCATATTTAACCTTAATAATTAAGGTAAAATAATTACTTTAATAATCCATACTAAAATTCATATAATAAAATAGTTATTATAATTATTCTAAAAATCATTTCATATATTATTTATATAATATATGATTATATTTTCATGGAAAATATTTACTAAAAACATTTCTACCATAATTTAATTATAATTATAATATACTCTATAATAATCAATAATTCTAAAATAAAATTACTTGTAAATATTTATGTAAATAACTATATTTTTATTTACCACTTAAATACACATACACATTATCTTGTACAAATCATCATCCTTAAATAAATAAATAAAAATTTATACGCAAAATTTTTTATTTATTTATGTAGAAAATATCGGGTTGTTACACCATAGGCGGCTTGTTATTTATTGATGATTCATTGGTTTGTGTGCGTGTGTGATCCTATATTCTAACAAATTGGTATCAAAGCATAGGTTTAACACGTGGTAATGATGACATCAAATTCATCGATAAAAAATTGGTATCAAAGCATATGTTTAACACGCTGTAACAAAAACAAATGCATTATTTTTGGCCTTCCCTCACTTTTTTTCTTCTCTCTAGAGACTGCCTCACTAGCTCCCTTGTTTTTTTCTTACATTGGTTGTGTGTGGTTGTGTCAAAGCAAAAAAATTCTGAGTGCTCAGAACATCTGGTTGGGCTTTCAGATGATGTAGGGGTTGGCTTTATATCTGGCCACAGTTCTCAACCTGGCCCTGCATCTGACCTGGATGCAGACAACAGATCAGTGGATTTGCCCCCAGTCGATGAAATTGGTAATTTGGGGTTTCAAAAGTGATCAGGGCTGATCAAAAGATATTCTTCTTTGATCTTGGAAGCAACAACATGGGGCACTTCTTAAGAATATTTGAGGTGCGAATTTGAGGAATATTATGATGTAGCAATTTGTATTAACCACCACGAAGGACCTCCATGGGGGATTAAAAAAATTTAAATAAAGCAGTAAAAACCAATCAACCACCATGAAGCATCTCCATAGGGGATTGAGAAAATATAAATAAAGCAATAAAGCGATCAGCCGTCTCGAAGTAAACTCCAGGCGAGACGAAATGTGAATAAAGCTGTAAAAGGCCACGAAGTAAACTCCAGGCCTGACATAAATGAAAATAAAGCAATAAACGGCCACGAAGTAAACTCAAGGCCATACTAAAATGTAAATATATATATATATATATATATATATATATATATATATATATATATATATATATATATATATATATATAAAAGCGGTAAACGCACCGGATGTGAAATTCAGGCTCAATAAAATAGAGTTTGATAGAAAAAACATATATATAAGTATTTATATATATATATATATATATATATATATATATATATATGTAGTAAACGCTCCAGATGTTAATCCAGGCTCACCGAATAGAGTTCGACCACAGTTTATATAGAAGTATATATATATAAAAGTAATAAATGCTCCGGATGTAATCGAGGCATAACTCGATAATGTTAGTATATATAAATATATAGTATATATATAAATATATATATACAAAAAGAAATAAAAGCCATGAACCGAAGTCCGGCCATACACACACAACACGACTCTCAACGTGAAGAATTGTGTGTGCACAGTATTGGAGAAAGGCTTTAGAAAGTGTAAGAAAGATTACAGTGGACTGCCAAAAAAGACTTTAATAGCTTTAAATGGATGAACACTCGGCTCCCTCCGGTAAAAATATAGCAATATAGAAGCTCACAAGTGTTTAAAATAAGAAAGCACTCAGTTTATAGTGTATACAGAGGAAATTGGACAGGGCTTCCTCGCCATTTCTCTATGTAAAATGGCTGCCCCAAGCCCTCTATTTATAGAGGGGGGAGTCGCAGATGCATCTGCGCCTGCTCGTGGTGCCACAAACTCCGTGGGTCTCACCGTCTCGAAGTACGTGCACGCGTGCAACGTGATGTATGTTCAAACTTTTAAAACTTCAATATGGGCATCCGATCGAGGTGTATAAGACCCTTTACGGTATGCTGTTGTCGAGAGCTACACAATGGCATGGGATTATAGGTTGTACAAAGTCAGGAAGATGGGGTCATGCCCTTGATCTTCAGGCTTCAAATTCTATCTGGTGTGTTGCCTTGTGTAGTAGTTACTCGGGATTGGAGCTCTTTGGTTCTTGTAGAATATCTCTGTGTAGAATGTATGTTTGAATGTTGTGGAGACGGCGCAATGTGGGATCGAGATGGCAAAATGACGATTCTGCCCCTCACCAGGGTTATCTCCGGTTTGAGTTGATTTAGCAGCCGTTGCTTAGGGTTATCTCTGTGATTAGACTACTGCAGGTGTTGACTGTCCTCAGGGTTATCTCTAAGGTGTGCCTGACCTCCCAGGGGTTATCTCTGGACTTGGGGAATGAGTGCCTCGGGGCTATCGCCGAGTGTTGAAGCTGATTGATGGGAGTGGAAAAGAGCATTTACAGGGTTATCTCCAGAACTACCACTGCATTCCTCGAGGTTGTCTCTGAGGTTGGATTGAAGATCCTGAGGTTGTCCCTGGGATTAGGACTGAACATCTCGGGGTTGTCTCCGAGATGGCACTGAGGATTCTGGGGTTGTCTCCAGAACTGCAATTGCATTCCTCGGGGTTGTCTCCGAGGTTGAAACTGAATCTCCTGGGGTTGTCTCCGGGACTGGATTGAATATCTCGGGGTTATCTCTGAGATGGAAAACTGAGTATCCCGGGGTTGTCTCCAGGACTGAGTTGAGTTTTCCTCCGGGGTTATCCCTGAAAGACGATTTTGCCCTCTTGCCAAGTTAGTAACAGGAATGCAAAATTTTGAGTGTTTACAATGACCAATCGAAGAGTTGAAGGTATAGCAGAATGCTATAAAAAGGTACTATGAAAAAAACTCAGTAAGAGATATAAAGATGATGGAATATGAATTAAAAAAAATTTGTATTAAAGTAAAGAGCAAGGTAACATCAAGAGAAGAACAAGATAGGATTGGGTGCGATTTCAATTGAGGACTCATATGATAGCTAAGTTGTGAAAACCTTTGTAAGGACGGAGGCTTTGTGCTTGGTTTAATGACCACTTAGTCTTTTATATTGATAATCATTGAAATATCGGTGTCACACTATCGGTATATATATATATATATATATATATATATATATATATATATATATATATATATGGTGAGAAGGTGATTCTTTCCTCATATTTGTATCTGATAGTAGAGAATATAGGACTATGTGCGTGTTCTTAAAACTCATATTTATGGCAAGTTTGTGACTCATAATCAAATGGAATGTTTTGAACCCCTAAGCTTATGGACAGTCCCTGATTGGTTCTTGGACTACGTATTGCTATGATAAGTTCTTAAACACATATTTTTATGGCAAGTTCTTGAACACATAAAGTGTGGACAGTTTGATGAACTATACTACGATATAGGAATATTATAGATTTAGAACTGATTATCTTCAGTATTAGTGATATGATTGTATGATGAAGCTATGGAGTAATAAGGAAAGCTGAAGTAGATGAAGGAAGACATGGATGCTCTGAAATCTTCTAGCTATGCTAGATCTAGAAATTTTTGAAATCAAGCTAATTCGCAATGATGTGTGTGACACCCCCAAATCCGAGTACATTTTCTCAGGATTCGGTGTTCACGATATACAAGCATTCATTTCTAACTACCCAATCATAATAAAATTTAATAATAAACCAGCCTATGCAGGATTACATTTAAAAAAACAATCTCCAGGTTGTCTAACCTTTAAATACAATCATTCATGAGGAAAAATTTAAATAAACTTCGTTACAATATTTAAACCAAAGTCTGATAATAAAACTATCAACATATTACAAATCTTCAGTACTTGTTCATCTTTCCCATTCATTTACTAGTGCTAGGTACGTCACCCTTTTCAACTTTAGTTGTAATAGTGATACAGGCATGAGTGAGCAAACAAGGCTCATTTGGAATAACAATAAATAAAACTTTAAACTTTTACATCATTTACCAAATATTAGGCTCAATAGAACTGAACAATAGGTTATATTAACATTTTGAAATACATCACTGAGGGTCTAATGACCACGAACCATGTCCATAGTTATAAGTACTCTTTCAACTTAAACTTTAACAGTCATAAGACTCTAAGGACTCCACGTACTTAGGGGGATCAATCTTTCGTACAATGTATTGTGCACAAACATTTCAGCGCTAAGTGTAAATAAAGCGTAAACCCCTATAAATAGGGTTGTTCATCTCAATATTTCGAGTACAAGTCCTCCCCAAAGTAAGTTTGGTTTCGATATGTTTCAATGAAATTTAGAATTCAACGGTTATCAACTAAGGGATTAGTTGAATACAAAGTTAATAACGTTACGTTATGGAATAATCACAACATGCTCGTTTGAACAATACTAAGTCGAGGTTATTGAGAATAGAATACTAAGCATGCATATCGAATAGTAATTTGAACGATAACGTTGTTCAACATTAGAATATCAATGTATCAACTTGGATGCTAAATAACGAATTGCATGTTAGAGACTTGCTCAATATCAAAAGATAAGACTTACAAATCTTGCATCATCATGAACAAACTAAATTCAAGAATTGGTTCAATAACAAACAAATTAGCTCCACGAAAGTGTGGAGATTCTAAACTTTAACAACGAAGGTTTAGGTTTATAAGACTTGAAAAATAATAACAAGGTAAAGTAATAACTTGTTCAACGAAAGTAATCTTGCTTAATAAGGTATAGAGTTAGGAAACTTGCATCATTATTAACAATTTAGGTACAACAATCTTGTTCAACGAAAATAAACTAACTCAACGAAAGTGTGCAGATAGAAAACTTGTAAAATAATAACAAGGTAAGGTTATACTTGTTCAACGAAAGTAATCTTGCTCAATAAAGTATAGAGTTAGGAAACTTGCATAACGAAGGTTTAGGGTTAGAAGACTTGCCTTGCTTGTAGGCTAAACCGTTATAACTTGAACCACAATATCCTATATACATGTTATCATGACATAATCAGTCAATATCAACACACTACACCTCTACATCACGTATGGTTTCGATTTATAACCACATAATCCAAATACATTATTAAAATAATAATAAACTCGTTAGGTATTAACACCATGCTCGTTCTTAGCATTACAATACCCAAAATAACAAAAATATATGTTTAACAATCATCAATTTACATTACATTAACATTCACAGGCTCTTGTGCACAACAAAAGTCGTTACTGGACTTTCTGCTAAGTGGCGCCGCGGCGCCACAGTTTTAACTGTGGGCCGCGCTGCGGCGCTGAAGTGGTGCTTTGGCACTAGGGCCAGGCCATTGGTCGGCGCTACGGTGCGAAGTTGGTGCTGCGGCGCTGACTTCGGTGCTGCGGCGCGGAGTCTGTGGCTGGGGCTCTGATTTTGGCGCTGAGGCACCGAAACTTACAGAAGCAACTCGACAAAGAACAAAACACCACAATTTTGTCTATAACTTCAATTCTAATACTAATTAATATGTATAAGTTATGTAAATTATACATATACACGTTACCCATCATGCATATATTAATTTAACATAACTAAATAACAATAGCAGCAAACTTAAATCCTTCAAAACCATATTTTAAACCCAAAACTCCATTTTTGATATTCTTTTACACAGTGAAAACGACACAATGAACACTGCACAATTATAACCCAATTTGATTCTTTTAAACTATGTTCTCTAAATTTCTTACCCAAATATCATATACAAGGTTAAATTTCACAATTTCACAATTAACATATACTAATTTTGTTATCTTACAAAAATCATATTCATGCATATATGTTCACTGTAGAACCAACTCCCTTTCTTGTATACATAAATTAGCATACAATCTTGTCTATATACTAAACATACAATCATATATATATATATATATATATATATATATATATATATATATATATATATATATATATGATCGTATAACAACCACAATTATACATACACATAATTCCTTAACCAATTATACAAACATGGTTTTACATAAAGTTTGTGAAGAACCTTATATTATAGTCCAATTCATAAATACAGTAATTATAGATTATCTCGTAAAACACATATATGTTAAGATTATACATACCTTTTGTTGCTTTAGAAAACTTTGCTAACCACTGATAAAAGCTTGATAATCTCAGAACTTTTCTCTCTCAGGCTCTCTCAAACTATCTCTGTACTTTTCTTTTCTTTTCTCAATATTAGACTTAAGCTACTAACAACAGTAAGCGTAAACTAACTGATAGGCTAGCCAACATAAAATAAAACTGATAAATAATAATACGCCTACTAATGACCTTTTTAAAAACAACGGTTACTAAACATATAATGTATAGATTATAATTATATTTTATTTATTTAGTTTATTTTATTATAATTAAAAATTCAAAAGAAATCCAAAAGTCATAAGGCTCCGTTTGGTAAAACCCTTTAAAATTAAAGAATTAATATCCTTACACCTTGTTTGGGTAAAATTAAATTAAACTATTTTAATCTATTTTAATAATTCCTTATAATATAGTTATTTTTCACGCTTTAATCACATAACTCAATCCAACTAATTAAACATCAAATTGAAATATCAATATAATAATAATTTCCTTAACTCGTTAATTATTTATTTAACAAATAATTAACCACATCAATTCAAAATAAATTAAACAATTATTTATTCAACAATAAACACATCCATTAAATACTTTTATTATTTAATAAATATTTAGTATTACAATTTAAAATTTTGGAATGTTACATTATTCCCTCCTTACAAGGATTCTGTCCCCAGAATCATAATTCAAACAAATCAATCATCACAATCTTCCCTACTTACAAAGATTCTGTCCCCATAATCGAAGACACATATTAAACAAATAACTCAGGGTAATCTTTCATCATTTTTTTCTCGAGTTCCCGCGTTGCTTCTTTAGCATTGTGGTTCCTCCAAATCACCTTCACGGAAGGTATAACATTATTCCTGAGCACTTCTTCTTTCCTGTCAACTATCTGGATAGGAATCTCTTCGTAAGACAAATCTTTCTCAAACTACAACAGTTCGTACTCGATTACGTGCTTGTAATCAGGTTTATACGATTGTAACACCGAAACGTGAAAAATATTGTGAATGTTTTCTAATTCTGGAGGTAGAGCTACCTCGTAATTCACCTCTCCAACTCTTCGTAGCACTTTGAAGGGTCCAATAAACTTCGGGCTGAGTTTTCCCTTTTTACAGAAATGAATTTTCCCCTTCCAAGGAGAAACTTTTAGGAATATGAAATTTCCTACGTCGAATGCACGATCTTGTCTGTGTTGATCAGCATGCTTCTTCTTTCGGTCTTGAGCTGCTACCAATCTTTTCCTGATGAGTTTGACAACCTTGGTAGTTTGCTGTACCAATTCTGGTCTTAGCAGTTGACGTTCACCGACTTCATCCCAGCATAGTGGAGTTCTGCACTTCCTACCGTATAATGCTTCGTAAGGCGGCATATCGATGCTCGCATGGTAACTATTATTGTAGGTGAATTCCACCAACGGTAAATGTTCTTCCCAGCTTCCTTTGAAATCCATGATGCATGCTCTCAGCATATCTTCCAATGTCTGGATCGTTCGTTCGCTTTGGCCATCTATTTGTGGATGATAAGCCGTACTCATTCGCAACTGCGTTCCCAAGCATTCTTGTAGTCTCTTCCAAACGTTTGACGTGAAGTGCGGATCTCTATCTGACACAATTAACACTGAAACCCCGTGTCTCGAAATGATCTCTTTAACGTACAACCTTGCCAACTGATCAAGATTGAACCTAATCTTTATTGGTAAAAAGTGTGCTGATTTCGTTAGTCTGTCCACTATCACTCAAATCTCATCGCATCCTCTCTGAGTAGTTGGAAGGCCCACCACAAAATCTATTGTGATGTGTTCCCACTTCCATTCATATATTTCCAACGGTTGAAGTAATCCGCTGGGTCTTTGATGTTCAGCCTTTACTTTTTGACATGTCAAACATTTTGCCACGCATTCTACAACGACCCTTTTCATATTTGGCCACCAAAAATGTCGGCAAAAATCTTGATACATCTTCGTACTTCCCCGATGAATTGAGTATCTTGAGCTATGAGTTTCGGTTAAGACTTCATCCTTAATCTCTGGTACTGCTGAAACCCAGATTCTTCCCTCGAACCGTAGTAATCCCTCGGTATCGATCTTGTATTTCGTATCACTACCCTCAATCACTTTCTCTTTGATTTTCTCACATTCTTCATCTTGTTGTTGAGCGTTCTTCACCTTGTCCACTAAAGTTGGACCATCTTCTATCTGGAATAGTCGTTCATCGTATTCCTGTGGAAATTTGATTTCTAGCTCTAACCTTTCTATTGCTGAAATGAGCTCCTCCTGAGTGGTTATCAGCATCAACTTTTCTCAACCTTTCCTGCTTAAGGCATCTGGAACCACATTCGCTTTGTCTAGATGATAAAAGATCTCACAATCGTAATCTTTTATCAATTCAATCCATCTTATTTGACGTATGTTCAGGTCCTTCTAAGTGAAAATATACTTCAGACTCTTATAGTCTGTATATATCTCACATTTCTCTCCATAAAGATAGTGTCTCCATATCTTCAGAGCAAATACTACTGCAGCTAATTCCAAATCATGAGTCGGATACCCTTTCTCATAATCCTTTAGTTGCCTTGATGCATAGGCAATAACTTTTGCGTTCTGCATAAGGACACAACCCAATCCTTTGTGTGAGGCATCACTATACACCACAAAATTTCCTATACTATTTGGTAATGACAACACAGGTGCTACACTTAACTTTTTATTCAAGTCCTAGAAACTTTCTTCATATTTCTCCGTCCAAACAAATTTCACAGCTTTCCGTGTTAAATTTGTTAACGGAGTGGCTATCTTGGAAAAATCTTGAATAAATCGTCTATAATAACCGGCTAGTCCCAAGAAACTCCTCACCTCCGAAGGTGCCCTTGGTTGTTCCCAAATAATTACATCTTCCACTTTTGATGGATCCACTGAAATCAAATCTTTGTCAATCACATGACCTAGAAATTATACACGATCTAGCCAAAAATCAAAGAATTTCGCGTACAACGTTTCTTTTCTTAGTGTCTCCAATGTCAAACGTAAATGTTCTACGTGTTCTTGAGTTTTGAAATACACCAGAATATCGTCGATAAATACCACCACGAACTTGTTTAAAAATGGTTTAAACACCTTGTTCATCAAATACATGAATGTAGTAGGGGCATTTGTCAAACCAAAAGACATCACGAGAAACTCGTAATGTCCATACCGAGTTCTGAATGTCGTTCTAGGTATATCCTCCTTTATTACTTTCAATTGGTGATACCCACTTCTCAAATCTATTTTCGAGAAGTATCTAGCACTTTTCAATTGATCAAACAACTCATCTAGTCTTGCCAACGGGTATTTGTTCTTAATAGTGACTTTGATTAACTCCCTATAATCAATGCACAGACGCATTGACCCATCCTTCTTCTTCACGAATAACATCGGTGCTCCCTACGGTGATACGCTTGGCTAAATATACTTATTGTCTAATAGCTCTTGAAGTTGTACAATCAGTTCTTCCATCTCTACTGCAGCCATTCTGTACGGGGCTTTCGATATCAGTGTTGTTCCTGGCGCTAAGTCGATCACAAATTCAATCTCTCGGTCAGGCAGAAGTCCTGGCAAATCCTTTGGAAACACATCTACGAATTCCCTAACCACTGGTATCTCCTCCAGTTTCATACCCTTCTTCTGAGTATCAACTATGTAAGCTAAATAACCCACACAGCCTTGACTCAATAACTTCTTGGCCTGCATAACCGTCAGACATCTCATTTGTCTAGGTGATTTGCTACGATAGAAAACTACCTTTGACGGAGTCATAAGTTTTACACACTTCTTTTGGCAATCAATTACTGCTCCGTATTTGAACAACCAATCCATTCCCAAAATGACATCAAACTCTCCAAGTCTAATCGGAATTAAATCTACCATCATGATATTCCCCTTAATATTCACCCTACAGTTCTTGTATACGAACCTAATATGAATCACTTCCCTATTCGCAATTTCTATGTTTAAAGGGAAATGTAGTTCTTCACTAGGCAATTCTAACCTCTTAGCAAATTCATCAGATATAAACGAGCAAGTAGCACCCGAATCAAATAATACATAAGCATTAATATCGTTGATTTGGATAATACTTGACACCACATCTTTTGATTACACAACATCTTGCATAGTCATGTTGAAGGTTCTGGTTGTAGGTTTGTTTGATGATGTAGGTTCATCAATGGCCCAAGTACCACCACTGCTACCTCCCTTGTTTCCTGCCGTCTCTCCAGCCTTCTTCTTAGGGCATTCATGAGCAAAGTGATCCTTAGATCCGCACATGAAGCAAATGTTCTTCTTGGGTTGAGTGCAATTTGAGGTGATGTGACATTCCTGGCCACAACTGAAACATGCACGTTTCCCCATTAAGCACACACCCTTGTGAAACTTCCGGCATGTAGCACATGCTTCAAACTTCCTATTCTACTGGTTACCCTGCTGGTTTCCAGCGCCCACGTTTCCATTCCACTTCCTCTTCAGATTCTTGTTGTTGCCGTTTCCACTACTACCACCTCCATTCTTATTATCCACTTCATTATTCTTCTTCTTTTTGTTCCTGATTGAACTTTGTCACTACCTCGCCTCCACCTTCAGCGAGTATTACCTTCTCTATCACTGCTGTGAATGTCTTCAGCTGGAACAGGGAGACCCTACTGTACAACCAGGGCTTCAGTCCCTGTTCAAACCTCTTCACCTTGTATTTGTCTGTACTGACTTGATATGGCGCAAACCTCGCCAACTCGTTGAATTTCGCGGCATACACAGATACCGTCATCGTTCCCTGTTTCAGTTCTAAAAATTAAATCTCTAGCTGACTCTTCGAACTCTCTGGAAAATAGGTCTCAAAGAATATCTCCTTAAATCTATCCTAGGTCATCACTCCTGGTTCTTCCCGAGCTTTATTGGCCTGCCACCAATAACTAGCCTCTACTTTCAACATGAATGTTGCAAAAGCAGTCTTCTGATCACCCCCTACCCTAGCGACATCAAACACCTTTTCTATCTCCATAATCCAGGTATGTGCCTCGACTGGATTCATGGACCCACGGAATTTTGGTGCTCCTACAGCCTTGAAATCCTTAAATGTAGTACCTTGGTTCTGGGGTTGATTTTGCAATGCACCCGTCAGTAAAGTCACTAGCTGTTGGATGGGATTAACTTCGACATCGTTATTATTAGTTCCCTCATTAGTTCTCTGCCGGGGTGGTTGACGTCTTGGAGGCATTTTCTGTTAAAAAATACATATATTAGATTATTTCTCAATTCCTTTAAGTAACTTCTACTTAACTTGCCCCCATAAAAGAAATTATCACATAACACATAACACTTTGAATAAAATAAAATAATAACTTTTATTTATTCATAATCTTTTTGGAAAAACATCAAAACAATAGCATCTCTACTATTTACATTACTTTTCTGAAATACAATAGTTTTAGGATCACATCATCATCATATCCCATGGTTACATAGCACTAGGGATTTACACATTAAACACTAGGGATTTACACATTATTAAACATTTTATTAACAGCACAACAGGTACATTTTCTATGATCTTCTACTAAGATACTTCATAGCCTTTCGACGCTCTTCTTCCATAATCCGGAACATTATTCGGCGATCTAACACGTACGATGGCAGAGTCTCAAACTGAATTGGATAACACATGACTTGATCTTGAGCTCGATTGATCATGGCGTTGAATACGTTATCCATCTCTTCCATCTTCATCCTCTTCGCTTGTGCGTCTCTTACTGTTGTCCCGGTTCGTTGATAAGCTTCTTCGTATGCATCTTCAACTCTTGCCCTCTTATTAGCTTCTTCCTTCAGCTTGTTCTTTAGTTCTGAAATCACCTCGATCAGCTGTTCATTCTCTCCTTCATTCTGTATCAGCTTCTCTTCAACATTAGTTAGACGTTCAATGTCGTCGTCCTTCTGTGCCATCAAAGTTTGTTGTTCTGCTACTATTTCTTGCAACTCCTTTACTGTGTCCTGAAGTTCCACGTTGCGGTCGTAGACTTCATCATACATACTAGCAGCTATCGAAATCAATGGAACCTCTTCTTCCTCGTCCTCGTCATCCTCATTCTCCTATGGCAGTTCAAGGGGATCCTCCTCGTCCGTTTCCACATCATCATCCTCATCTTCAACCACTGTGACCAACGGGGCTGACTCCCGTGGCAGCAGTTGTTCCCAAACCACCTGAATGTTGCGAAGCTCCTCCTCTATAGGCATCTGAGGTCCTTCGTCTCTAGTCTGACTAGATTCTCCGACATTAGTCATCCTGACAACAAAATTTTAAATTTTAATTACTAATTATTACTATTCGTCACTCACGAGCATATAAGTTATAATCACATAAGCACATAAGTATTTTATTACTTCTTCCTTAAAACTCGATAATAGTTTATCACCACTATCTTTTCAAAGGTTACTTCCTAAGGCTTTTCCCCACCTAAGGTTCATAACCTAAAGCTTTGATACCAACTTGTGACACCCTCAAATCTGAGTACTTCATTTTCTCAAGATTAGGTGTTCACGATATACAACCATTCATTTCTAACTACCCAATCATAATAAAATTGAATAATAAACTTGCCCATACAGGATTACATATATATATATATATATATATATATATATATGCTAGTATAACAACCACAATTATATATACACATAATTCCCTAACCAATTATACAAACATGGTTTTACAGAAAGTTTGTGAAGAACCTTTTATTACAGCCCAATTCATAAATACAGTAATTATAGATTATCGCGTAAAACACATAGATGTTAAGATTATACATACCTTTTGTTGTTTTAAAAAACTTTGCTAATCACTGATAAAAGCTTGATAATCTCAGAACTTTTCTCTCTCAGGCTCTCTCAAACTATCTCTGTACTTTTCTTTTCTTTTTTCAATATTAGACTTAAGCTACTAAGAACAGTAAGCGTAAACTAACTGACAGGCTAGCCAACATAAAATAAAACTGATAAATAATAATACGCCTACTAATGAACTTTTTAAAAACAGCGGTTACCAAACATATAACGTATAGATTATAATTATATTTTATTTATTTAGTTTATTTTATTATAATTAAAAATTCAACAGAAATCCAAAAGCCATAAGGCTCCGTTTGGTAAAACCCTTTAAAATTAAAGAATTAATATCCTTACACCTTGTTTGGGTAAAATTAAATTAAACTATTTTAATTTATTTTAATAATTCCTTATAATATAGTTATTTATCACGCTTTATTTAATTAAGCTTTCATACTTAATTTAATTAATTCAAATAACAATTTATTCACTGAATCATTTAATCACACAACTCAATCCAACTAATTAAACATCAAATTGAAATATCAATATAATAATAATTTTCTTAACTCATTAATTATTTATTTAACAAATAATTAACCACATCGATTCAAATCAAATTAAACAATTATTTATTCAACAATAAACACATCTATTAAATACTTATATAATTCAATAAATATTTAATATTACAATTTAAAATTCTAGAATGTTACAATGTTCCTTTAAAAAAAATGAATTTTGTTATCAACAACACACGGTGACAAGGTTATGGATGTGGAATTTAAGCCAGTAACACATTGTTACCTCTTGCGGTATAATAACACCAAAAATGATTTTCAATTGTTTTGAATCGTTTAAAGAAGAGTCTATGCTAATTGTTTCGGCTAGACAAATTTAAAAATATCAAAATGTACTTTAGTAATCATTGCATCATTATGCGATGTCGATGTGACAAATGTGATCTATGGATCGTCATTCCACTATAGCATGATGTAGCATGACGAATTCATAAAATGACGACATTCTCAAGGGGCTATTAAACAGTGTGATATTATGCGTCATAAAATAATTTTCAATATTTTAAGAAATAAAGATTAGTCAAAGCTATTTTAATCGGCTAGACACATATATTTCATTGCTAATAATAAGCCTTTGAACTGTCCGACTAAATTGGTTTAGTGTGGATTCCAGAACATCCCTGATTAGGAAACTTTTTATACAAGATGAACGCGAATGTCGTTCTTGCAAGAACTAACACAGGGCGTAGCAAGCTGATCACCTATGTGTTCATAAGCAAGATAAGCAAGACGGTTTACAGATGCATATCTGTTAAAATATTTTCAAAATAAATTTTTTAAAAGCTCATTCTAAACGAATCGTTTGATTTCCTGAGTTATTTTTATTTGCTTCACAATTATTGAACAATTGTGAAGAATTTCTATTATGGCAGTTAGATTAGCAAGATTAAAGTTCATTAGAAAGGAATGCGTTATAGAATGCAGCACATGTGATCGAATGTTTAAAAAAGAAGAAGAAATTGAAGAATATTACGAATACAAAATTTTTTAATACTGGAATGGATGGGAAATGGTCGCATGAAGTTTAAAAATGTGTAAGTTCGAGAATTTTTGGACTTTTGAGCATTAGAGGGATAGGTATGAGAAAGCAAAACGCTATTGATTTGTAGATGCATGAATATGTGTATGTGTTGTGATATGTGAAAATAATATATTTTATTATCACTTCAACTAAGTAGGGAGTTTCAGTATTGTGATTCTGGGGATGAAATCCTTATAAAAGGGGGAAGAATGTGACGAATCGAATTTTTAAGAATTTATTAAAATTAGAATTGAATTAAATAAAATTCTTATTATGTGATATTTGGTTTTGTGTAAAACTGAGCTGTGCAAGTTTATTATTTGTATAATAATAAAAATACTATTATTCATTATTATAAATTGGTGAATCTAATTTATAGGAAAACAAAAGGAATTTAGCAAATATATATATTTTATATATTCAACTTGATTAAAGATAAATTGTGAAAAACAATTTATTTTAAAGAAAGAGGAACGAGTCCATATTAAAATGATTTATATAATTATTTTAATATGATAGGGCTTGGTATATTAAATTTAAGTATACAATATTTTGTATGCAATACGTATGATATATTGAAGTAATTTATGAAGATAAATTATTTTAAGATAATAAAATTATCTCATTAAATAAAATAATTTTATGTATAATTTCTATTTATTTGGAAAAGAATTTTGGGTATTACATTTTAATAATTGGTGTATAATGTGTAAATTACTTTCTACGCGATATGTATGGAAAGGGTAAAATAAGCATAAATATAAAATTAATGTATGTGTATTACACTACAGTATAACAAATGTGAAACCCAAAAACCATAATAAGACTCGGTTATGTAAATTCAGTATTACTAAAATAAATCTCTCCGTTCTGAAAGTGCTTTGAGTTACTATATACTCTGTTATATAATTAAGTCAAATAAATTTTTGTCCGATAATTGACGTGCTTGACACGTCATGCTTAAAATTTTTATTCCAAAAACGAACATTTCGGTATATCTATTTTGACAAGCTACTTTTTCGTGCTTACACTGACAAAATGCTTTGTCGTGCTTGCTAGGATTTGTGTAAAAATCTATTTTAGGAACACTAATATCGAAATTAAGAAACCCTAACCCTAGATTTACAAACCCTAACCCTATTTTATAAATCTTAATCCTAATTGGTTAGACTAAACCCTAGTTAGGTTATCCTAAACCCTATTCATGACTATTAACTTCAATTAAATGTTACTAAACATCATTAAACAGCCCTAATCATATAAACCAAAACCCTAATCAAGATTAAAGAGGATTAGGAATAATTAAGCCACTAATGATGATGAACTAGCTCACAAGTAGGTAACTACTCATCAAAGCAAGTCCCAAGGCTACACATGACATGGTTGCAACTCCCAAGCAACACAAGTATAAAACATCAGATCTTTGTAGAGTCAAAAAGGTAAAACAATGACCAAAAACCCTAGCTTGGCAATTCTATAAATAGAAGCCTTAATTCAGTTCAAACCCGCGAACTTTCTAAGCCTATACACACATATAATATACCTAAACAAGCCTTGGTTATAACAAGAAAAGAATCAGAAGCCAGAAATCAAAATTAAGCAAGAAAAACCCTAAGTTTAACCTAGATCGTTGATGTTATGTTTAATTTATAGTTTAGATGTTTAGATATATGTAATAACATGTTAGTAAGTATGCTAAGTTCATAGAACATGTTTACATAACATCTAGATGCATCAAAACGATGTTTTAAGCAAACTGGAAATTCTGGAAAAACAAGTTTGACAGTCGAATGTCAGAGCCTGCAGATCCGTGTATGTTAAAATTTAGGTCTATTAATTGTATGCTAGTTGTAGTATTACATAAGGTCTTTAATCTAGAAAAGAAAGCAAGTTAATTAGAATCATATATTGCAAGATATAAGTGGTCAAAAGTGGTTGACCGACCACGAAGTTCTGATTTCTAGGTTACCCGGAAATCACAAGAATAGGTTGAGCCGACTACTTTGACCAACCTTTAAATTGCTTTCTATTTGTTGTTAGGATGTCTAAGTGTTATGAAATGATACCCTGACATACATACTACATATCACTGACACTTAAACTCTTAATCCATTCATAGGATTACTAGAATTAATGGTCAAATATTGTTGACCAAGCATGACTGCGTTTTCTGGAAAACTCAGAAAACTGATGAATATCAAGAATAGCTTCTGGTTGCACTTTGACCAACATAAATCTAAACCTTAGAACCTTATTTTGTTCAAACAAGTGTAACATATATGTACCTTGATATGTAGACTACATATTACAACAATCAAAACATACATCTATCACATGGATTGAAAGATGTAGAAGCTACAAACTCGTTGACCGACCATGACCATTGTTCTGGGTTACCCAGAAATCCAAGAACAGCTCTGACAGTGACTTTGAGCCTCTATAACTTCTTGTTATATATAGGTTAAAGCCTAAAATTGGTATGATGTTGTACTATTACATGAGTACTATAATTCCTATACACTTATAAACCCAGAATCATCAGCAGTTAAGAGATAGACTAAGGTCAAAGTGACCTCTAGGCCTTGAATAAACTGATCCTAGAAAATCAGGAACACCTATAGCAACACTTTCTGTCGCTATAGGGCTTTAGCGACAGATAGTAATTATAAATTTAATAAATAAATTAATAAAATTAGAAATAATTAATAAATAAATATAAATAATTAAAAAAATAGTTTTGATTGTTTTTAAGTTATGCTAATTAACTTTTAATATTTTTACATAAATTCAATAAATATTTTATTTATTCAAATATTATTAATAATTAATTTAATAATAATTTAATTAAAATAATCATTTATAAATCATAAATAATTATTTAAAATGAAATCAACGATTTAAAAATAACATTAAATGGATATAAATTATTAAAACATAATAAACAAGATTTTTATAATGTTCTAAGTAAATATTAATTATTTAAAAATAGAAATAAATAATTTAAAAATTATTTAATGGATAAATGAATATCTAAAAATTATTATAAGCTTCCGAAAATTATTATAAAGGATATACAAATTATCTAAAAATATAATAAAACTTATAAATAAAGTTTAACCAAGATATTAACTTATTAAGTATCCGGTAAAGTCTTATAACACCGAAAGCATAACAAATTTAATCCGAATGTGAATAGTTTATGTATTTAAGTACTGTTATCAATACTAATGTGTTAGACTTATATGACTTTACATCTTAGGTGTTTATAAACGAAACGAGTAGCGTTGCTTAATCGGTCTTCGCTCAGGTAAGTTTCATGTACCCTAATTACTTACGCAAGTTCCCTACTTATTCGTTGAACAAGATTCCTATCTTGTTTTGCTTTTGATATGTTATACCAAACCTACCTTGATTGCTAATTATTGCCAAGTTATTGCTATAGCTTCAGCATAACTAAGAAATGAAATATTAATTCATACGTTATTGTTTATTGAGCATAAACTGTTGTGTCAAACCAAATTGCTTTGGTAAGACATCCTATACTAAGTTATAAATCACAGAAGAAAAAAATTGTGTGTCAGTATATCTAACACTTAGTACAATGTGGGCATAATTAGGATGATATGCATACTTCTAGGATGTTGAATGGGTTGATCCAATGTCTCACATCAGAACAAGATTTCAAAGTCTATGTGACTGACAAAAATAATAAAAAGTCCAAAAATGGTTAAAATATAAAAATTCCATAAATGGTATACAACACTAAGTTGAGAAAAGTTTTGAACTGTTATACTTCTTCAAATTCTATATTGTGTTATAAATATAAAACTTGATGAGCATGTCATTGCTCATCCTTGCAAACCATTCCCTTTGCAGTATTAGATGGTAACCATCCTTAGATTAGTTTAAATTACTGTCTAGCTGAATGTAATACTTTTGTAATAAGAAATTCTTTATGTAAAATCATGTAATCGAACCTTTATATATATATATATATATATATATATATATGATATAATATCATCCTTTATTTTCGCGATCATGTTTCCTTTACATAGATAGATGTAGATAGAACTTTATATTTATTTTGATATCCTTGGGAACTATACATCTAAGTGAGGGTATTGGTAATATGGAATGTTCATGTTAATGTCGATACTCTGAATTTCAGATAGATAGGTACTATCGATACGGTAGATAATCTGTAAGATATAGACTATACATCTGAGTGAGGGTATTAGTAATATGGACTATTCATGTTATTACTAGTACTCTGAATTTTGGATAGATAGATACTATTCGTAGATACAGTCTAAACATCCAAGTGAGGGTATCCAAACACAACAATAGTTCTTCAGTGAATTATTATCCGTTATGGGATACTGTGAACCTTGGATCTATGGGAATTGTATCTTATAAAATATGTATAGTAGTTCAATTAGATATAAGCATCAAATCGGATACCGTGGGTGTATAGATTGGGATGTGTTATATTAATTGATTAATTGTGAACACCAGATCGAATACCGTGGGAGTATAGATGAGACGCCCCTAAAATAGGCATACATCACCCATTCTTAGTCTCCAAATACTTGGTACAAAAACAAATACAACTTCCTTAATACAATTATCATGCAAAATACGACACACATCTACTATGAGTTTAAATACAAATATTATCTAATAGACAATATTCAAACTCAAAAGGAGTCCTCATTACAATTATTGATACACTATTTTACAAAACTAGTTAGGACTGCTAAAACAACTTTCTAGAACCATCACCCTATACCCCGGCTAGTTCCTGCTATATTCTCACCTCCTGAGAAGAAAAATGGAACAAAAAGAAAAAGGGTGAGCTCAACTAGCCTAGTAAAGAATATTATGAATAAGATAATGAACAACAAATTATCGTTAGCCTTAAACAAATCAGATAAAATATAATGGACAACCAGTTTTAGATCAATATTCGCAGCGAAAATAACAATTCATTAGAAGAGTTAAGTAGAGAATGAAATCTACTATCATCTATGAATTTAAAAATCCATCATCAATATTTTATCCTTGTAACATCAATCAATATACATCTTGAATCAAATATTCATCTTTGCACTACAGACCAAAGATATTCATTTGTATCACCAGTTGGTCATGTTTATCTCAACACCTGTTTGTCTTTGCACTACGGGCTAGAGATATTCATCATTTAATCATTCATCTTTGCACTACGGGCCAAAGATATTCAGTTACATCATCATTTATAATGGAGGATAATAAAATTTTTTTTAAAAAAACGAATCCAGTGAGATAAAAGGACAAAATTAGGAATTCGTACTTTAGATAATCCAAGTTCAAAAGTGATCCATAATAAACCATAGTGGAGTAAAATTGAAGAATAAAGATCAAAACATAGATACAATCAAAGATAGTAACTATAATAGATATCTTGGACAAAGAAGAGAAAACTTCATTTTTCTTTGAATAGTGTCGTAATCGTGAGTAGTGCCGTATATGTGAATAGTAACCCCGACTCAAAAAGGTAGAAATTAAAAAATAAAATTCATATCAATATTTCGGCATAATGATATTGAAGAAAATAATATCATTTATGAAGAAAATAACATCCCTTACCTCAAAAGAACAATATTTTTTCCTAGAATATCGGATGTAATACTGAAGGAAACTTGGACTGAATAACAACTCTCAAAATATCTAAATACTCACAAAATACGCTCGATAATATATAGAGAAAAAAAACTTGTTTATAGTGTGATTTTCAATTCTAACTGTGCACCCTATTTATAGGAAAATACTAGAACGTCAAAGCAGACTAAATTAATAAAATAATATTTTTATTTTTTCTACGCATGCTACTTTCAAAAATCTTAGCCCACCACATTTGAAAATTAATTCAGCACATTTTATCAACAAGAGATAAAAGTGGGTCCCACCCATAATTTTAATAAAAATATTTATTTCTGAAACTTCAATAATTCATAATAAATAGCTCTTTTATCAAAAAAATACGAATTTTATGTCAATTCCATAGGAAATTAAATTCTCTACAACTTTGTAGATTTAAGTTTTCCCAAATTCCAAACGAAAAATGACCGAAATTCATATACGGACGATTTTCAACACCTCTATACCGACAAAATACTAATAAAACACCTCAACATTTATTCCTTCATTTATATACATATAAAATAAATATTTCCCTATCCATCAGTTATATCCACATAAATATTTACTTATCATATAAATCAATAATTAATTATTCACAAATAATATCACAGGATCACAATTATAACAACCAGGTCGTTCCCAAGAAATAGGGGGCATTCCGATAAGGATTTCTCATTATTGGCGCGCAATTAGGTGATCAAACCCCTTTGCTCGACAGAAATTCCTTAGACATTGCCATTAATGCTATCTAATAATATTATTCAAATAATATGAATTATTGATCTGATAATGGGCAATACTATGCAGTGACAATTATTAAAATAACAATAATATAAAATATCAACGTAGCAATTATTGAATCAATAAAACAAAATATTGAACAGTAATTACTGTAATAATTATTGAGTAGTGCCTTCTTACGTAAGATTCAACAATTTAAAAATATTGTACAGTATAGTGTGCTAGTGTTCAACCACGCGTATTACTGTATTTTAACCACCGGGTATTCCAACAGTGTTAACGGTAACAATTACGTCGTTGTTTATAAAAATTTAAACTTGTCGTTTTCTTTATCCGACCGTTTTTCGTTATGGGGCCCATAAATGGCTACGTCGTCATACCAATATTCCCCGACAGTAAGAATATTCCACGACCAAACGAATATTCCCCGATAACAATGAATATTTTATAACCACTTGCTTATTTTGCAAAATTTGCACATTTCACCCATAACCAAAGTATTATATAAAATTAACACTTATTATTCACAATAATAATTAGAGGAAATTCGATTTTATTTATTAAAAAGTTGGGGTCTTATAACCTCCCCTCCTTATGAAATTTCATCCTCAAAATTGATGTACGTACCTGGTATTTCGAAAAGGTGAGGATACCTCTCTTTCATTTTCGAATCTAACTCTCAGGTCATTTCTTCAATAGCATGGTTCCTTCACAAAACCTTAACTTATGGTATAACCATGGTCCATAGGACATGCTCTTTCGTATCTAAGATCTTAACAGGTACCTCTTTGTACGTTAAATCTTCGGCTATCTCGTCTGGTTCTAGCAGAAAAATATGGTTCGGGTCTTTCACCTATTTACGAAGCATAGATATGTGAAAAACATTATGAACACGAGACATGCTTGAAGGTAATGTGAGTCTAAAAGCCACATTTTCTATTCTGTCAAGAATCTCAAATGGACCAACAAATCTTGGCTTAAACTTTCATCTCTTCCCAAATCTTATAACTCCCTTCCATGGAGCAATACGTAACAATACATGATCCCCAATATTAAATTTTATGTCCTTTCGATGAAGATCCGCGTAACTCTTTTGTCGATCATGTGCCGTTTGTATACGTTGTCGAATCGTTTGGATCTTTTCTGTAGTTATGCGTACCAATTCTGGTCCCAACAATGTTCATTCTCTCACCTTATCTCAGGATACTAGAGAGCGACACTTTCGTCCATATAATGCTTCAAATGGAGCCACACCTATACTTGCCTGATAACTGTTGTTGTAGGAGAATTCCACCAATGGTAGGTGCTTATCCCAACTCCCTTTGAAATCTAGGACACAGAGTCTTAATAGATCTTTAAGAGTTTGAATAGTCATCTCTGATTGCCCGTCTGTTAGAGGATGGTATGCCGAACTGAAACGTAAATCTGTGCCCATAGCTTTCTGCAAGCTAACCTAAAATCGTGAAGTGAATCTTGGGTCACGATCCGAAACTATAGATACTGGCATACCATGCAATCTCAAAATCTCATTCATGTACATACGAGCAAGACGTTCAAGGGAATAAGTCTCCCGTATAGGAAAGAAATAAAAAGACTTGGTTAATCTATCAATAATGACCCAAATTGCATCTATGCCTTGAGAAACCTTGGGAAGACCCATAACGAAATCCATGGTAATGTGTTCCCACTTCCATTTCGGAAACTCAAGTTGTTGCAATGGACGCTTTGGCACTTGATGCTCTGCCTTTACACGTTGACAAGTTAAACACCTCGAGATAAACTCCTCGATCTCTCTCTTCATATTACTCTACCAAAACGCATGTCAAAGATCATGATACATTTTGGTACTCCCAGGATAGATCGCAAATGATGTGTTGTGTGCCTCCATCATGATTCTATGTTTCAAGTCAGAATCATTAGGAATGTAAAGTCTGGAGTTGACTCGAAGTATTCCTTCTTCATCGATTCTTGCTTCTGGAATAACACCTTCTTGCACTTTCTTCTTCATACGCATCAGCTTCAGGTCCGTAGCTTGAGCAACTTTCACTTTATCGATTAAAGTCGGTTATACTTGTATGCTTGATATCATCACGTGGGTACTTGGAGCCTTTACCTCTAACTCCATCCTTTGCAAGTCATATAAAATGGGCTTTTGTGTTAACAATTTTGCACTCGTACTCGCATATGATCTTCTACTCAATGTGTCAGCTACCACGTTTGCTTTTCTAGGATGATATTGAATGGTATGGTAGTAATCTTTCAACAACTCGATCCAACGTCGCTGCCGCATGTTGAGTTCCTTTTGGGTGAAGAAATATTTTAGGCTTTTATGATCTATATAGATCTCTACTTTCTCTCTAAACAGGTAGTGTGTCCAAATCTTCAACGCAAAAATGACTATTGCCAACTCCAGATCATGAGTAGGATAATTCAACTCATATTCTTTGAGTTGTCGCGAGGCATAGGCTATGACTTCCCCATGTTGCATGAGAATACATCCTAACCCTTTGCCTGAAGCATCGTTGTAGATAACAAATTCATCTGAACTAGATGGTATTGTCGAAACAGGTGTTAAAATGAGTCTCCTCTTGAGCTCTTGGAAACTCCTCTCATATTCCACACTCCATACAAATTTTACATCTTTTCAAGTCAGCTGAGTTAACGGAGTAGCAATTCGAGAAAACCCTTCCATGAATCTCCGATAGTAACCAGCTAAGCCCAGAAAGCTACGTACTTCAGTCACTGACTTCGGTTGCTCCCAACTTTGTACTGCTTCAATCTTCGTCGGGTCAACAGATACTCCATGTTTTGACACCACGTGCCCAAGGAATGCTACTTTCTCAAGCCAGAACTCACATTTTTTTAGCTTGGCATATAGCTTGTTGTCACGAAGCCTTTGAAGTACCAGCTTCAAATGGTACTCGTGATCTTCACGGCTTTTGGAATAGCTGAGGATGTCATCAATAAAGACAACAAGGAACTGATCAAAATATTCCTTGAACATAAGGTTCATTATATCTATGAAAGCAGCAGGAACATTAGTTCATCCAAACGACATGACTAAGAATTCATAATGCTCGTATCGAGTTCTGAAAATGGTCTTCGGAATATCCTCAGTTTTAATCTTCTGCTGATGATATCCAGAACGAAGATCGATCTTTGAAAAGAATTGTGCTCCTTGCAACTGGTCGAATAGGTCATCAATGCGAGGTAGCGGATACCTATTCCTGATGGTGACATGGTTCAACTCCCGGTAGTCAATACAAAGTCGCATACTCCCATCTTTCTTCTTTACGAATAAAATAGGAGCACCCCAAGGAGATGTACTAGGACGAATGAAACTGAAGTCCAACAACTTATGTAGTTGGTCCTTTAACTCCTGAAGTTCAATAGTAGCCATTCGATATGGGGTTTTAGAAATGGGCTTTGTAACAGGTTCAAGGTCAATAAAGAATTTAACTTCACGTTCTGGGGGTAGACCAGAAAGTTCTTCAGGAATTACGTCAGGGAATTCACGAACAACAGAAATATTATTCAAATCTGACGTGTTTTTGTTCAAGTCCGTGACATGGGCTAAGAAAGCTAAACATCCATTTTTCAATAAACGAATAACTTTATGGCTTGATATGACAGTGATTGACTTTGGTGGTTTGGTTGCTTGATTTCACATAACAGGTTGGTTAGGAATATGAAAACTAACAACCTTAATAAAATAATCAACTTTATCATGATGAGTGGTTAACCAATCAATCCCTAAAATCACATCAAATGCAAGTATTTTCAAACAAATAAGATCGACAGGTAATGTGATGGTACCCACTTGGATCAAGCAAGATTTTTAAATAGTGGATGTAACGAAAGTTTCTCCTAACGGAGTTTTAACAGATAGGTAAAAGTCTAATTTCTCTGGAGTCAAGTTCAAACATTGAGAACAAGCAGGAGAGATTAAAGAATGGGTAGAACCGGTATCTAATAAGGTATAAACTTCGCAAGAGTTTATGATTAGCTTACCCGTGATCACCTCGTTCGGATTCCTCGCATTTTGGGCAGTCACGACAAACGTCCTTCCAGGAACCACCAACTTTGACTTGTCCGGGATAACCTTTGGAGTTACCATTTCCATTGGACTTGGATTTGGTATAAGATAATCTCTAGCTATATGACCTTTCTTTCCACAGTTATAACACACCTTGGATTGTTGTGGGTAGTTTGGGTTGATATGTCCCTCTTTCCAGCAATTGTAACATACGACCACTGATCGATCTCCTCCCCTAGAAACAGTTGATGTTGGTGTTGACGTCTTTACGTTATCATTGTTGTACATTCTCTTTTTGAAATCTCCCCCCAACTCGCTTCTTCTACCTTCATGGCCACGATTACCACCAGAGTGGTTACCACTTTTGTCCGAATATTTTCCTCCCAGCTGTTTGTCATTTCTCCGATGACTGCTGCCACCGGTATGACCCTGGTTGTGGTCCCTCGGTTGAACATACTCATTATCTCACTCGAATAATTGAGCCCTATTTACAACATCTGAATATAAAAAAATTTATGAGAGATAAGATATTGCTGAATCTCGGTTTTTAGACCTCTCAAAAACATCCGCGTCATTCGTTCCTCATTCTCTACCAAATCAGGTGCAAACCTGGATAACTCTACGAACTTCGCCTCGTACTGGGACACCGTCATGTTGTTTTGTTCAAGTCTAATAAACTCTACCTCCTTCATATGATGAATACTTTCAGGAAGGTACTTGTCATTAAACAGTTTCTGAAATATTTCCTAAGACATACTGAGTGCGGCTAGCTGGGTACACTTCACAGACTCCCACCAATAGTCTGCCTCACCACGAAACATGAAGGTGGCGAAAGGAACCTTTTGTTCCTCCGTGCATCCCAAGACATTAAATATCTTGGTAATTTGCTTAACCCACGTTTCCACCTTGATCGGATTCGGCTTTTCCACAAATTCTGGTGGTCCCAACTCTTTGAACTGCTTGGCTGTGACAAGCCACACATTGCTATCATTTCCACCCGTATTTTGTATCCGAGTCTCCCTCGTCTGATTTTGCATGAACTGCAAAAAGCTTCTAAACATCCCATCATTCATCATTTGTTCGGTAGTGTTGTTTACATGAGGAATATTGTCTTCCTGTTGCACGTTTGCCTGGATGGTGATTAAAGGTGTTTCCACGATCTCATTCACTCCATTGTTAATATTTCTAGATGTCATTCTCAAATACTGCCACAAAACAAGGGTTAATTAACAAATTAACATATCACATAATAACCATATGCTCCGACTGTCCAACCACAAGCTTAGGTATGACACACTAGCGAAGGATTACTCGTCTCTCCCCTCCTAGTTCTATTCTCCGATCTCCCTCAGAGACCGTATCCCTAAGCTTTGATACCAACTGTGACGCCCCCAAAATAGGTATACATCACCCATTCTAAGTCGCCAAATACATGGTACAGAAATAAATATAACTTCATTAATACAATTGTCATTCAAAATATAACACACATATACTATGAGTTTAAATATAAATATTGTCTAATAGACAGTATTCAAACTCAAAAGGAGTCCTCATTACAATTATTAATACATTATTTTACAAAAATAGTGAGGACAACTAAAACAACTTTCTAGAACCATCACCCATACCCTGGCTAGTTCCTGCTATATTCTCACCTCTGAGAAGAAAAATTGAACAAAAAGGAAAATGGAGCTCAACTAGCCCAGTAAAGAATATTATGACTAAGATAATGAACAACAAATTATCGTTAGCCTTCAACAAATCAGATAAAATATAATCGACAACCCGTTTTAGATCAATATTCACAGCGGAAATAACAATTCATTAAAAGAGTTAAGTAGAGAATGAATTCTACTATCATCTATGAATTTAAAAGTCCATCATCAACATTTTATCCTTATAACATCAATCAATATATATATCCTTAATCAAATATTCATATTTGCACTACAGGCCAAGGATATTCATTTGTATCACCAGTTGGTCATGTTCATCTCAACACCTGTTCATCTTTGCACTACGGGCCAAAGATATTCATCAGTTAATCATTCGTATTTGCACTACGGGCAAAAGATATTCAGTTATATCATCATTTAGGACTGAGGATGATGAAAAATATTTTAAAGAAACGAATCCAGTGAGATAAAATGACAAAGATTAAGGATTCGTAATTTAGATAATCAAAGTTCAAAAATGCTCCACAATAAACCATAGTGGAGTAAAATTGAAGAATATAGATCAAAACATAGATACAATCAAAGATAATAACCATAATAGACATCTTGGACAAAGAAGATAAAACTTCATTTTTATGTGAATAGTGTCGTATTCGTGAATAGTGCCGTATACGTGAATAGTAACCCGACTCAAAAAGGTATAAATTCTACAATAAAATTCATATTAATAATTTGGCATAATGATATTGAAGAAAATAATATCATTTACGAAGAAAATAACATCCCTTACCTCAAAAGAACAGTACTTCTAACTGGAATATCGGATGTAATGCTGAAGGAAACTTGCACTGAATAACAACTCTCAAAGTATCTAATACTCATAAAATACGCTTGATAATATATATATAGAGAGAGAAAACTTGTTTCTGATGTGATTTTCAATTATAACTAAGCACCCTATTTATAAGAAAATGCTAGAATGTCAAAGCAGACTAAATTAATAATTTATTATTATTATTTTTTCTATGCATGCTACTTTGAAAAATCTCAGTCCACCACATTCGAAAATTAATTCAGCACATTTTATCAACAAAGGACAAATGTGGGTCCTACCCATAATTTTAATAAAAATATTTATTTTTAAAACTTTAATAATTCATAATAAATAGCACTTTTATCAGAAAAATACGAATTTTATGTCCACTCCACAGGAAATTAAATTCTCTACAACTTTGTAGATTTAAGTTTTCCAAAATCAAAACGAAAAATGACCGAAATCCACATACGGACAATTTTCAACACCTCTATACCGACAAAATACTGATAAAACACCTCAGCATTTATTCCTTCACTTATATCCACATAAAATAAATATTTCCCTATCCATCAGTTATATCCACATATATATTTTATTATCATATAAATCAATAATTAATTATTCACAAATAATATCACAGAATCACAATTATGACAATCAGGTCGTTCTCAGGAATGAGGGAGCTTTCCAATAAGGATTTCTCCTTATTGGCGCGCAATTAGGTGACTAAACCCCTTTCCTAAATAGAGCTTCCTTAGACATTGCCAATAATACTTTATAATAACATTATTCAAATAATATGAATTATTTATCTGATAATGTGAAATATTGTGCAGTGACAATTATTAAAACAACAATAATATAAAATATCAATGAATCAATTATTAAATCAATAAAATAAAATATTGAACAATAATTACTGTAACAATTATTGAGTAGTGTCTTCTTACATAAGAATTTATATTTCAAAAAATACTGTGCAATACCGTGTGCTACTATGCAACCATGCGTATTACTGTATTTTAACCACCGGGTATTCTAACAGTGTTAGCGGTAACAATTACACCGTTATTTGTAAAAACTCAAACTTGTCGTTTTCTTCATCTGACCGTTTTCTGTTATGAGGCCCACAAATGGTTGTGCCGTCGTACGAATATTCCCCAATAGCAAGAATATTCCAAGACCAAACGAATATTCCCCGACAACAATGAATATTTTATAACCACTTGCTTAGTTTGTAAAATTTGCATATTTCACTCATAACCAAAGTATTATATCAAATTAACACTTATTATTCACAATAATAATTAGAGAAAATTCAATTTTATTTATTAAAAAGTTGGGGTCTTACAATTGATTTGGGGGTCTCACATGTTTAGTATCAAAGCATTAGGCTATAGATCTAAGGAAGATGTATCTTAGTATATAGTCTTCGAGTCCGTAAAAATAACAAATTACACATAAAATAACATTAAAAACCTTATGTTCTGCATAAAAATTTTGTAAGCATAAATTATAAAGAAGTTCTTTTTAAAGGATGGCCAACTCCGATGCTGAGGAAAGGACAATAGTAAATATTCCACCGAGAATTGAGTCATTTATAGATAGTGATATAGAAGGGGAAGAGTTGTTTCATGATCAAAAATTGTTTGATGCTAAGGAAGAGGAGGATCCAGTAATAGGAAATTGTTTAATAAGAATTGAAGACCATGAAGAAGCAATGGCATCACTAGTACACAAATCTACGAGTGAGAATGATCAAATGAAGTTTAGGGCACATTTGGTCGAGGGTATGCTGGAGTATGAAAGGGGAACCAATAATCGACTAAAAGTATAACTGCACCATGCACAAAGTGGCTAGAGGGAAATATAGTTAAGGTTGACCAATCTACTATAGGAACTCGGGTTGTATTCAGCGATTTGCAGCATCGAGTGGTTCGATATCCAGTAGAGGAGAAGAAGACTGCTTATCTGATAGATCGATCTGTGGTATGCCATATGATCTAGGATTCCTATGATGAAGTTAATGATTTCTGTATTATAGTATAGAAATCTAAGTGCTCTATATTAGTATGAATAAAAGAGCATTTGTTGTCTGTATTGTAACTAGTACTATTATGTGTAAAACCACTAGATGGTTCTGTTATGTACTATTGTGAAATATAAATAAAGAGTATGTTTATTTTCAAACAAAATTCTTATTGTGGATGTTTATTTGTTTTATATAAAATCATGCCACAAACCAGAAGACCTCAGGGAGAGATTGATAATGATGTTAATCCCACCCAACAGTTAGTAGAACTCTTGTTAGGTGCTATGAATAGACCCATAACTTAAACCAGTCCATTTAAAGACTTTAAACTAATAGGTCCACCTGAGTTTAAGGGTACATTTGAACCTGTTGATGCACAAATCTGGATTACTGAAATATAAAATTTTTTCTTAGTAACCAATGTTAATGACAATGAAAAGACAGTGTTCGCAACCTTTTTCCTAAAAGGAGAGGCAAATTACTAGTGAAACTCTACTAAGGGTCGTGTAGAAACTAAAGTTTTGTCATGGGATAGATTCAAGGAATTGTTCTTTGAAACTATTTTTCCCAATCTCCGAAGGATCGCATGGAAGTACGATTCTTAGAATTAAAGCAAGGAGAACTTACTGTATCCCAGTATACAGCCAAGTTTAACGAACTGTCCAGGTTTGCTCCATATCAAGTTGATACTGAACCTATAAAGACTCGTAGGTATCAAACAGGTTTGAAACCTCAGATACGTAGTAAATTATCTATATTCAAAATCAAAACCTTCTCTGATATACTCGAAAAAGCTTCCATAGCTGAGAGTGAAAATGAAAACCTCATTAAATTTCACAAAGATAAAAAGAGTCAAAATGAGGGGGGGGGGGAATCTAAGACAGAACCCAGTTCAGGTGGGTTTAATAATAAAAGGAAATGGGATACTATTTTTTCTAACAACTCTAGGAAAAAGGTAAGTAATAATAACAACAATTTTAATAATACTAAGAATAACAAGATTGAACCTTGTCTTACATATGGGAGAAGACATAAAGGTTTATGGAACATTCCAGATTTTTAATTGTAATATTAAATATTTATTGAGTTATATAAATATTTAATGGATATGTTTATCGTTGAATAAATATTAGTTTAATTGATTTGATTTGATTTGGTTAATTATTTGTTAAATAAATAATTAATGAGCTAAGAAAATTATTATTATATTGATATTTCAATTTGATGGTTACTTATTTGTAGTGAGTTATGTGATTAAATAATTTATTTAATTAATTGTTATTTAAATTAAATAAATTAAGTATGAAAGCTTGATAAAATATAGTGTGACAAATAACTAAAGTATAAGGAGTTATTAAAATAAATTAAAGTAGTTTTAATCTAGTTTAACCCAAACAATGCTTAAGGATATAAACTCTTTAACTTTAAATAATTTGCCAAACAAAGCCCTATGGCTTTTGGATTTCTTTTTTAATTTTGAATTATATAAATAAAATAAAATAATAAATCTAGTATATTTATAATTTATACGTTGGTTTTATTGTAACTGACACTTTCTTAAGTTGGAGTATTAAGGTTGTCAGTTTAGCTTTACGTATAATCTATATTGTCTAAGCCTAAGCCTAAGAAAAGCTACAGAGAAAAATTACAGAGGGTTTTAGAGAGAATTGCTTGAGAGGTTTTGAGAGATATTTGAGAGTTGTGGATTCTAAATAGTTCCAACAAGGATTTCAAACAAATTGAAGGTATTGTATCTAAACCTTTGTATTATATATATATATATATATATATATATATATATATATATATATGTTTTTTGGCAAACTGTATATTTTCTGTGAATTGCAAATGTGTTTAATTGTTGTAGAAAACTGAATTATGGTGAGTATATGTTTATGATGCTAGAGTTTATGATTTAATAAGAAATTTCATGCTAATTCGGTTAACAGTAGAAGAAAAGTTAACGACAGTGTATGTTGTATATATTTTTCAGATGGCTCATGTAAGTACCAATTTTGATGGTCAATTCATATGTTAAACTGTAAATTGAGTCTTATATATGTTAGTTCATTAAGAAACGAGCATAGAGTAATTTGAACGAAACAATTTAGCCAAGTGTAGAGATTAAAGTGATAATTTTTGCAAGAGATGTCAAAAATGGAGTTATCATATGAAATTATGGAATTTGAGAAATCAAACTAGTTTTAGTTGATGTTAAATTGTTCTAATTGGTTGTAAATGTTAACAAACATGTTTATGATTAGTTTATAGCAATTGTTTGCGTTAATTTCACTATTTTGTGGGTGAAATTCGTGTTAGTTGGCTTAAGAAAACTGTCGTAACCATGTTCTACAAAACTGGAACTGGTGTGTGGCGCGGGCGCGCTGTAACCCAGTGTAAAACTGGCGAGGTCGCGCCAGTACCCTGTCACAGATAGTGAAGTCTACTAATTATGCAGACTTTGGACGTTCAATGTAACTTAGCTTAATGTTAGGTTAATGTGAGAATCATGTAACAATAAGGTTAAACAGAGTCATGTTAGGTGGATTGTAAATTCAAAGTTGTAAAAGTGATTAGTAAGTTACAAACGTGTTATGTGTAACTTAGTTTATACAATGAATGTTAGATAAGTGTTGTGATGTTAACACTTGAGAATTCTGAAATATATATGGTAGCTTAAGACTTGTGCTAAAATAACAAGTTTAGCTAGTAATGCGTTTAGTATTGAAAAATGAATATTGGTATGTCTAATAGATGTTGTGGTTTTAATACTGTGTATAGGTGAATGTGAGTTTTGATATTTTGGCTTATGCTCGAGGCAAGTTTTCTAATTCTACACTTTCGTTGAGTTAGTTCTATTATTACATTGTGTAACTTCATTCTTTTGGTTGAGCAAGTTTCTAAACTCTACATTTACGTTAAACAAGTTTCTTACTTTAACCATTCATTAAGCGAACTTTTGTATTCCTACTCATTATTTGAGCAAGCTAGCTGTGACTTTAACTTTATTCGAACAAGTTTAAGTTCCAATATTTATTGACGCATTCTAACTTGTTTATTGTTAGACAAGTTTCTTTATAGTCATTCGGATATTATGAATGCAGTTTTCTTGAATTCTAATTTCTAATGTTGAACTATCTTATCTCATTTACTTGGCACAAACTATTCTCATAATGAGCAAGCTTTATTTTCAGCTAGCTATTATTTAAAGTATAATCAGTAATTCATAGTTCTAGCTTAATATTATTCAAGCAAGGTTTGTTGTCATTCAATACTTATGCCTTGTAATTGTTTCTAAGCATGAGTTCAAAATATAGTTAGTTCGCTTACATTTATTCATTGTTCCATATTATGTTACTATTGATCAACTGTTGTGTTATCAAATACTATTGATTCAACTAGTCCTCTAGTTGATGATCGTTAAACTTCAAAATACCCTTGAAAGCTTATCCAAACCAAACTTTCTTTGGCGCGGACTTGTACTCTAAATACTGAGATGAACAACCCTATTAATAGGGGATAATTTATGCTTAGCGTTGAAATGTTTGTGCACAATACATTGTATGAAGGACTGATCCCCCTAAGTACGAGGAGTCCTTATAGTCTTATGACTGTTAAAGTTGAAGTTGAAAGATTACTTGCAACTGTGGACATAGTTCATGATCTTATGACCCTCAGATATATATTCCATATTTTGATTCTAGTCTTTGGTTATTATTGATAGAGTGCTATTTAGTTTTGATGAGCCTATTCATTGGCAGTTATCATTATCTTATTGATTCATTGTTATATCTAGTGAGCATTTGTTTTGCTCACTCTTGCATAAATATAATTATAGTAGCTAAAGTTGAGAAGGTCGATGAGCCTTCAAATAGCAAAGGAAAGAGAAAAATGTACAAGTGATGAAGACTTGTAATTTTATTTATTATTATGATGATAGACTTTTAAAATAATGATGTGATGTAATAATTTATTTCCGCACTTGATTTAGGTTTAAGGTTAGATAACCTAGGATATTTTTGGATTAATGATGTAACCCTTTAAAGGGAGGATTTATGGTTTAAATGTTATTTTATTTGGGTAAATAGTATTAATGTATGGAAATTGAACATCAAGTCTTAGGGGAATGAAGTACCCAGATTTGGGGGTGTCACAAGTTGGTATCAAAGCTTTAGGTTACGGACCTTAGGTAGGGGAAAAACCTTAGGAAGTAACCTTTGAAAAGATAGTGGTGATAAACTCTTATCGAGTTTTAAGGAAGAAGTAATAAAATACGTATGTGCTTATGTGATTATAACTTATGTGCTCGTGAGTGTCGAGTAGTGATGATTAGTAATTAAAACTTAAAATTTGGTTGACAGGATGGCTAATATAGGAGGATCCAGTTAGGCTAGAGAAGTGGAGTCTCGAGATGTGCATGAGATTTGGGAACAACTACTGCCATGGGAAACAGTTCCGTCGGTCACAGTAGTTAAGCAGGAGAGAATACCTGACGAGGATGATGAGATAGAGACAGATGAGGAGGACCCTGTTGAGCTGCCATAGTCGGATGAGGAGAACGATAAGGAAGAACTTCCACTTAACTCGATAGCTGCTCGTATGTATGACGAAGTGTATGACCGCAATGTGGAATTTCAGGATACCGTCGAGGAGTTGAAAGAGAAAGTAACTAAGCAACAGACATTGATGGCACAGAAGGACGATGAGATTCTAGATCGAGAGGAACGTCTGAATAACGTTAAAGAGAAGTTGGTTCACACTAAAGGAGAGAACGAACGAATGACAGCGGAGATTGTAGAGCTAAAGAACAAGTGGAGGGAGGAATCGACTAAGAGGGCAAGAGCCGAAGACGCGTACAAGGAAGCTTATCAACGAGTCGGGAAAGCAGGAAGAGATGCACAATCAATCGAGCTCAAGATTGGGTCATGGGTTATCCTATTAAGTTCGAGATTCTGCCATCATACGTGTTAGATCGTTGAACAATGTTCCGGATTATGGAAGAAGAATGTCAAAAGGCTACGGACTATCTTAGTAGGACATCGTAGGGAATGTGTCTGTGATGAGACTAATAAAATGTTAAATAATATGTAAGTCCCAAGTGTGATGTAACCTATGGGATATGATAATGATGTTATCCCGGAACTTTAGTAGTTCAGGGAAGTAATGTAAATAGCAGTGATGCTATTGTTATGATGTTTTCAAAAAGATTATGAAGGAATAAAAGATATTATTTTATTCAAAGTGTTATGTGTTACGTGATAATATTTTATAATGTGCAAGTCAAGTATATAATACTTAAAAGATTGAATAGAATCTAATGGATGTATCTTAACAAAAAATGCCTCCAAGATGCCAACCATGACAAAGGAATTCGTAACGATACTGACGGGAGCATTACAGAATCAGCCACAGAATTAAGCTACAACTTTTAAGGACTTCAAGGAGGTTGGGCCACCGAAGTTTCGTGGGTCCATGAATCCCGTGGAAGCATAGTCACGGATCATGGAAATAGAGAAGGTATTCGATGTTGCGAGAGTAGGGGAGGATCAGAAGACTGCTTTTACAACATTCATGCTGAAAGCAGAGGCGAGTTATTGGCGGCATGCCAATAAAACTCGAGTTATGACCTGGGATAGGTTTAAGGTTATATTCTTCGAGACCTATTTCCCAGAGAGTTCAAAAAGTCTGCTAGAGGTGCAGTTTTTAGAATTGAAGCAGGGAATAATGACGGTGTCTGAGTATGCCGCAAAATTCAACGAGTTGGTGAGGTTTGTGCCATATCAAGTCAGTATAGACGAACGCAAGGCGAAGAGGTTTGAACAGGGACTGAAGCCCTGGTTGTACAGTAGGGTCTCCCTATTCCAGTTGAAGATGTTTGTAGCGGTAATGGAGAAAGCAATTCTGGCTGAGAGTGGAGGCAAGGCTGTAACAAAACACAACCATGAGCAGAGGAAGAAGAAGAGTGAAGGTGAAGCTAAGAATGGTGGTGGTGGTAATGGTGGGAATGGAAACATCAATTTGAAGAGGAAGTGGAATACAAATGTGGAAATCAGCAAGGAAGCCAGAAGAAGAAGTTCGAACCATGTGCTACATGCGAAAAGTTTCACAAGGGTGTGTGCTTGATGGGGAAAGGAGTATGCTTCAACTGTAGCCAGAAGGGTCACATCACCCCAAATTACACTCAACCCAAGAAGAATGTTTGCTACACCTATGGATTAAAGGATGACTTTGCTCGCGAGTGTCCAAAGAAGAAGTCTGGTTAGATAGCTGGAAGCAAGGGAAATGCTAGTGGAGGTACACTGACTATTGCGGGACTAACGTCAACAAATAAGCCCATAGCCAGAACCTTCAATATGACGGTGCAGGACGCGGTGCAATCAAAAGATGTCCTGTCAGGTATTATCCCAATCAATGATATAAATACATATGTATTATTTGATTCGGGTGCTACTTGCTCATTTATATCTGATGAATTAGCTATGAAGTTAGAAATATCTAGTGAAGAGCTGAATTTCCCTTTGAACATAGAAATTGCGAATAAGGAAGTAATTCCTGTTAGGTTCGTATACAAGAACTGTGGGGCGAATATTAAGGGGAATATCATAATGGTAGATTTAATTCCGATAAATCTTGGAGAGTTTGACGTGATTTTGGGAATGGATTGGTTATTCAATTATGGAGCGATAATTGACTGCCAAAAGAAGTGTGTAAACCTTATGACTCCGTCAAAGGTAGTTTTTCATGGTAGTAAATCGCCTAGAAAAATGAGATGCCGGATGATGATGTAGGCCAATAAGTTGTTGAGTTAATGTTGTGTGGGGTACTTAGCCTACATAGTCGATACTCAAAAGAAGGAGGGTCTAAAACTAGAAGAGATACCAGTGGTTAAGGATTTTGTAGACGTATTTTTGGAAGATTTGCCAGGATTTCTGCCTGATAGAGAAATCGAGTTTGTGATCGACTTAGCACCAGGAACCGCTCCAACATCGAAGGCCTCGTACAGAATGGCTCCGGTAGAGATGAAGGAACTAATGGTACAACTGCAAGAGCTTCTAAACAAGAAATATATTCAACCGAGCGTATCACCGTAGGGAGCACCGATGTTTTTCGTGAAGAAGAAAGATGGGTCAATGCGTCTTTGCATTGATTATAGAGAATTAAATAAGGTCACTATTAATAACAAATATCCATTGCCAAGAATAGATGACTTGTTTGATCAACTGTAAGGTGCTAGATATTTCTCAAAAATAGATTTGAGAAGTGGGTATCACCAACTGAAAGTAAGAAAGGAGGATGTACCGAGGACGGCATTCCAAACTCGATATAGACATTACGATTTTTTTGTGATGTCTTTTGGTTTAACAAACGCCCTTGCAGCGTTCATAGATTTGATGAACAGGGTATTTAAACCATTTTTAGACAAGTTTGTGGTGGTGTTCATCAATGATATCCTGGTGTACTCTAAAACTCAAGAGGAACACGTGGAACACTTACGTCTGACACTGGAGACATTAACGAAAGAAAAGTTATACGTGAAATTCTCTAAATGTGAGTTTTGGCTGGAACGTGTACAATTTCTTGGGCATGTAATTGATAAGGATGGGATTTCCGTAGATCCATCAAAAGTTGAAGCGGTGATAAATTGGGAACAACCAATAACTCCATCAGAAGTAAGAAGTTTTTTAGGATTGGCAGGATATTACAGATGATTTTTTCAAGATTTTTCCAAGATTGCTACTCCGTTAAAAAAATTGACGAGAAAATCTGTAAAATATGTTTGGACGGAAAAGTGTGAGGAAAGTCTTCAAGAACTGAAAAAGAAGTTAAGTGTGGCACCTGTGTTGTCATTACCTGAAAATACAGGAAACTTTATGGTGTATAGTGATGCTTCACACAAAGGATTGGGTTGTGTCCTTATGCAGAACGACAAAGTCATTGTGTATGCATCAAGGCAATTAAAAGACTACGAGAAAGGGTATATGACTCATGATTTAGAGTTGGCGGCAGCTGTGTTTGCACTAAAGATATGGAGACACTGTCTCTACGGAGAGAAATGTGAAATCTACACATACCATAAGAGTCTGAAGTATATCTTCACACAGAAGGACCTGAATATGCGGCAAAGGAAATGGATGGAATTGATAAAGGATTACGATTGTGAGATCTTTTATCATTCGAGCAAAGCTAATGTGGTTGCAGATGCTTTGAGTAGGAAAGGCCGATAGAAGTTGATGTTGTTAACCGATAAGGAGGAGCTCATTTTAGCAATGGCAAGGCTAGAATTAGAAATCAAATTTCCAAAAGAATTCGATGAAAAATTGTACCAGATAGAAGCTAGTCCAACTTTGGTGGACAAGGTGAAGAACGCACAATTACAGGATGAAGAACGCAGAAAAATAAAGGAAAGCATGGTCGAGGGTAAAAAAGTAAAGTACCAAGTCGATACTGTGGGAATGCAAAGATTCGAGGGACGAATTTGGGTTCCAGTAGTTCAGGAAATTAAAGAAGAAATCTTGATGGAAGCGCATAACTCAAGATATTAGATTCATCCGGGAAGTACAAAAATGTATCAAGATTTGCGGATCATTTCTGGTGGCCGAACATGAAAAGAGATGTTGCAGAATGAGTTACGAAGTGCTTAACATGTCAGAAAGTGAAGGCCGGTCATCAAAGACCAAGCGGATTACTTCAACCGTTGGAAATACTGGAATGGAAGTGGGAGCATATCATAATAAATTTTATGGTAGGTCTTCCAATGACCCATAAAGGATACGATGTGATATGGGTGATAGTGGACAGATTGACAAAATTTGCACACTTTTTGCCAATAAAGATTAAATTTAATCTTGATCAGCTGGCGAAGCTATACGTTAAAGAGATCATCTCAAGACATGGAGTTCCAGTGTCAATTGTATCAGACAGATATCCAAGGTTCATATCAAATTTATGGAAGAGGTTACAAGAATACATGGGAACGCAATTGAAGGTGAGCACAGCATATCATCCGCAAACTGATGGACAAAGCGAACGAACAATCCAGACACTAGAAGATATGCTTAGAGCGTGCGTCATGGATTTTAAAAGAAACTGGGATGATCATCCACCGTTGATGGAATTTGCATACAACAACAGTTACCATGCAAGCATTGGCATGCCGCCATACGAGGCGTTATACGACAGAAAGTGCAGAACTCCACTATGTTGAGATGAAGTTGGTGAACGTCAACTGTTAGGCCCAGAACTGGTACAGCAAACCGCTAAAGTTATCAAACTCATCAGAGCAAGATTGGTAGCTGCTCAAGATCGACAGAAAAAGTATGTTGATCAACACAGGTAGAATCATGAATTTGAAGTAGGAAATTTTGTATTCCTGAAAGTTTCTCCTTTGAAGGGAAAAATTCGTTTTGGCAGGAAAGGAAAGCTCAACCCAAGATTTATTGGACCATTTGAGATACTACGAAGAGTAGGGTAAGTGGCTTATGAGGTAGCATTACCTCCAGAATTAGAACACGTTCACAACGTTTTTCATGTGTCGGTGTTGCGACCATATAAACCAGATTACAGGCATGTGATCGAGTATGAAACGTTGTAGTTTAGTAAAGATTTATCTTATGAAGAGATTCCTATCCAGATAGTCTACAGGAAAGAACAAGTTCTCATGAATAAAGTGATACCTTCTGTGAAGGTGATATGGCGGAACCACAAGGTCGAAGAGGCTACGTGGGAACTCGAAACTAAAATGATGAAGAATTATCCTAAGTTATTTGTCTAGTCTATGTCTTCCATTTTGGGGACAGAATCTTTGTAAGAAAGGAAGAATGTGACGATTTGATTATTTGAATTGTGATTCTGAGGACAGAATCCTTTTAAGGAAGGAATGATGTAACATTGCAGATTTGTAATTATAGTATTAAATATTTATTGAGTAATATAAATATTTAACGGATATGTTTATCGTCGAATAAATATTAGATTAATTGATTTGGTTAATTATTTGTTAAATAAATAATTAATGAGTTAAGGAAATTATTATTATATTGATATTTCAATTTGATGGTTAATTATTTGTAGTGAGTTATGTGATTAAATGATTTATTTAAATAATTGTTATTTAAATTAAATAAATTAAGTATGAAAGCTTGATTAAATATAGTGTGATAAATAACTAAAGTACAAGGAGTTATTAAAATAAATTAAAGTAGTTTTAATCTAGTTTTACTCAAACAATGCTTAAGGATGTAAACTCTTTAATTTTAAATGATTTGCCAAACAAAGCCCTATGGCTTTTGGTGTAAAGCCCCCAAATTTAGGTACTTTAAACCCGAACTTGGTGCTTCACGATACCATTTCTATGAGCGGAATAATACTAATAATAATAACAATAATATAAATATTAAACTTAATTTACATAATTATCAGAGTCCAGTTCCCAAGTAAGTAACCTTTAATACATTCATTACATAGCATGATAGATAATATATATCATTGTCCTAATAATATCAAACTATTACATAAGATAACATTGCATTCATTCAGCAACCTTTCCTTTTCCCTTGTTCTTAGCAGAGCCTTCAAGTTGTTCACACTTAGCTGAAAATATTTAAATTAAGCAAGGATGAGCATTTGAGTGCCCAACAAGTAATAACAATTATAAACATTAGCTGAGAAGATTAAATATTTTCTTTGTACTATACTTCTACAACAATTAAATAGTTATGAAGTAATCTGAACCGATAATAATAACATAACAACTCTCTATCAAATTTTTGAAACTACGTAATGACTATAAATAGGGTTAAGGTGACATACTATGAAAATTATTTTTAATTTTTGAATAGGTTAAACAAAACTTCATCTACAAAACGTCATAACTTACGGGCACAGGGGTGATCAGCCCGTTATGCCCTGTATTGATCCATACTACATGCAAGAAAGATATTATCATTCACTCTGTCCGCCTTGGGCGCATAAAAGTTTTTCCTTGATCGAGATGTTCATACTTGTCAGGGTTCCAAACGAAAGATTTTATCTTGTTCAACAATAATCTATAATTCAACACACACACACACACACACACACACACACACACACACACACACACACACACACATATATATATATATATATATATATATATATATATATATATATATATATATATATATATATATACGCGGGTAATTAACAAAGGTGTATCATCACGTGATTAATTACAATGATTATCCAAGTGGGGACACTTATATAACCATTTATAGAAATTAACGAACAAAATATATATCTGAATTACCATATACTAACATGTTGATAATCAATGAGCGTATATAATATATATAACAATAGGGTTAATAATCTATACAGTAATAATATAATTCTAAAAATATTCTTACTCATGTCCATTGCACACAAAAAATGCAAAGGTAAAGATACTTGCCTGGTCTGCTGCTTACAAAATGCAACTTAGATTTATCTTTTATATCACGACCTATCAGTAATAAGGTCATCTTACTAATTAGAATAAGATATCGTAACACATAATACTGCCTATTGCAGTCAGAACATAACCTAATCACATTACCACACATGTTCAACAGTCATTGGATCACAAACGAACATTAATACAATCAAATTATCTAAGTCCATATCAATTTCTGAAAAATGTTGGTCCACCGACGGCTTTATCGGGTAATTATCGAGTCTAAGACTCTATTCAGCAATTCTATAACTGTAAATATCAGTCATATTATTTTTAAATGACTTATAATAATTTTTAAACATTTATTATAATTTATCATGAATTTTCAAACATCGAAATCATTATTAAATGATTTAAATATTAGACAATTTTATTATCATTAATATTTAATTAATATTAAACTATTAATGAAACAATTGCCAAAATATTAAAGTTATTTATAATAACTCAAAATATTTTTAAAACATTTATCTTGCCTTTAAATGAATTTTAAAACATTTAAAATCATTTTTAAATAATTATCATTAATATTTAAATATTACTATACTATTACTTAAAATATTAAAAGTCATTAAGTATAACTTAAAATATTTATAATTCATTTATATCCTCTTTAAATAATTTTTAAATTAATAAAACTATTTTAAAACTATTTATTTAATATAATTATTAAATAAATTTAATATCATTAATATTAAATTAATATCATTAATATTAAATTATTAATGAAATTATCCTTTAGATATTAAAAGTTATATTTTATAACTTAAAATATCTTTAAACACTTTATTTTCATTTAAAATAATTTTTATAATAATAAAATTATTTTTAAACTAATTTATTTAATATAATTCTTAAATAACCTTAATATCATTAATAATAATTAAGTAATAAAATTTACCTTTAAATATTGAAAGTTATATTTTATAACTTAAAATATTTTTACATACCTTATTATTATTTAAAATGATATTTAATATAATAAAATCATTTTTAATTTATTTATTTAATTCATTTATGAAATAACTTAATTATCATTAATATTAATTTATTAATGAATTTTATCACAAAATATTAAAAGTCATTAAAAATAACTTAAAGTATTTTCTTATACCATAATATAATTTTAAATGATTTTTTGAGTATTTAAATAATTTTTAACTAATTTATTTAATATTATAATTAAGTAAATTAAATACCTTTTATATTTCAAAAATAGTAATTATTTATGAAATATATTAAAAATTAATTTTCAGACTTTAAAATTTTTTTTAATAATTTATTATGTATTTTTAATAATTTAAAATAATTTTTTTATTTAATTGAAATAATTAATTTTTGAAAATATTTGTCACTAAAGGGCCCTATAGCGATGAAACTGTCGCTATAGGTGTTCTTGAGCTATTCTTGGCCAAACCCAGAAACTCATCCCAGTGATCGAGTGGGCAGGTTTGACCACGAATCATTTACTGAGTGTTGTGTTTCTGGACATGTTGTTTGTCAGATCGTGTAGTACTAGTGTAGGACTACAGTATCCAATAACAAACATAGTCATGACATGCACATCAAAGGAGATCTGGACTTCACAAGTGACTGTCAGAGGCTGTTCTTCATTTATGGGTTACCCAGAAATGATGAACAGTTCGACTATTGACTTTTGAGCTTCTAAAACTTATTGTTCTTGAAACGTTTATGTGTTATAATGGTTGCAGTGTGTAGCCAGAATGACAAGCAAGATATTCATTACATAAAATCCATATAAGAACAACAGAATCATTAGATACAAGCTGGTCAAACCATGTCAGACGACATGATCATTCGTTTTTTGGGTTACCCAAAAAATGCATTTCATGAACGTCCGGCTTGGTTTGACCGGCCATTAAGATCTACCTGGTTATGTTTTTAGTGATCTAGTGTCATAAACTTGCAGCCCAAACAACAGACTATAAGCTAGATACCATAAACAAAACAAAACAACAACCAGAAGCGAGATCAAGGCTCATCAATATCTTGTCAGACACTGAAAACCCATTTTTAGGTTACCCAGAAATGGTCCGGTCATGGTCGGTCAATGACCTTTGACCAACAATATCATGCAATCTAGAACAGATCTAAATCATATTTCAAGCTCAGATCACAGTGCACATATCAGACTACAACTATTAACTTTCAAAACACAAAACACATTAAAGATCACAGAGATATAAGGCCTGATATTTGGTTGTCAGCCATCAAAAACATAATTTCCAAATTTTGCAAAATTTAAATCTGAGCCTCTAGATGTGATGGATCTAACATCTATCAACCCAGATCATCAGTATACACTATAAACAACATGTTTAACACAAAAAAATTAACATCTAACAGAGGATCAAAGTTAGATTTTTAAAATTAGGGTTCTACCTCTTTTAAACAAATTCTTGTTTCTGACTACTGATTTGATTGTGGTGTTAGTGGGGCTTTGATATGGGACTGATTTGTCTTAAAATTTTCGTGGGTTTGGGTTGAGAGAAAATGCTTGAGTGTTTGGTGCAAAATGAGCTAGCAAAATGACGTTCTCTCTCTCCCAATCTATAAATACAAGTCTATGATACATGTATTGGCTGATCTAGAGCTGATGTGCTGGAGTTTTAAGTCAATGGAGTTGCTAGAGTTGTTGAGCAACTAAAGTTCTAGCTAAATCTACAAGCAAGCTACTAAAGAATGCACATAAGGGTATTTTGGTCCATAGCCTTGCAAATTTAATGGCAATCTTATAATCTTGACAAACCCTTATGGTTTGACCCTTAGGGTTTAACCCTATGGTTTAGCACATATCATTTGTAAGATCTAGCAATTAAGGTTGTACAAAAATAAAATTTTAGCTTCTAACATTTGTAATTAGGGTTTTTTAAATTAGATTAGTTTTCTCATTACTTTATACGGGAACATTAGGGTTTAATTTCGCTAATTATAATTAACATTGCTAAATTAGCAATTAGAGTTTATAATTTTGATAATTAGGGTTACCAAATTACAATTGGGGTATTTAATTACCAAATTAGGGTTCTAGTTATTAGGGTTCTAAATTACTAATTAGGTTTTCCATAATTAGCAATAAAACCTACTATACATTATATTAATCACATTAATACAATTTCTGACGGATCATAAACTCCAATTTAGGTTTCAAATTAGGGTTTTATAATTAGGTTTTTTTTCTAAAGATTAATTAGGGTTTCTAGATTTTTAATTAGGGTTTACCTAATTAATCATTTAATACACATGAACCTAAATCATAAAACACAGTTATATAACAATTTTGAATTTCCCATTTGAATTTAAAAATAAGGTTAAGCAAATTAATGCTAGGGTTTTGACCTTATACACTATAATTGACCAACCATTATCAATACGTACATACAGTACATATTTATAGTACTGAAAAATCAAAATAAAATATAATTATTATATTGTTATTCTCATGCCTTGATAAAAATCCAAAATTAGGGTCTGGATTCCATATCTAATTTATTCTCCATATTTAACCTTATTAATTAGGTTAAAAATCATTATCTTAATTAATCTAACATAAATTCATATAATAAATAAATACTTATTATAAAAATTCTAAAAATCATTTCATATATTATTTAAATAATATATAATCATAATTTCATGAAAAATAATTAATAAAAATATTTCTATTATAAAATTAATTATTACAAGAATATACTTTATAATAATCAATAATTCTGAAAAAAAAATATTTTTAATTATTCATGTAATAAATATATTTTTATTTATCACATAAATACATATACACAATATCTTGTATAAATCCTCATCCTTAATATAAAAAAAAAATAAAATTATACGCAAAATTTTTTATTTAATTATATAGAAAATATCGGGTTGTTACATTCACCCTCCCTTATAAAGATTTCGTCCCCGGAATCACCGTTTTAAAACTCATACATACAGGGTACATAGCATACACAGTTATTGCAAATAGATCGCAATCAACTTTGATCGAACAAACCTTTAACTTTTCAGCATAAAGCTTGTCTATCTGATTAAATGAAAATTTAATTTCTAAAAGAACTCAAATTCCTCCCTCAAAATTTCTTTATAAAATAATTTATATATATGGAAAATCATGTAAAAGAAAATAAAAGTTATACGAATAATACCTGGAATTGCACCACCAGCTGCTATGGTATCCTGGACCGTCATGTTGTAGACTCTCGTAGTAGATTTCGTTGGCTTGTTGGATGACGTTGGTCATGTGATCGCCAAAGTCTCGCTACCCTTGCCAGTAGTCACACTTCCTGCCTCCATCCTTCTTTTCGGACAATCCTTCACCTTATGTTTAGTCGACCCGTATAGAAAACACCCACTATTCATCCTAGGATTAGGGCAGTTGGGAGAGATATTGCCCTCTTGCCCGTACTTGTAGCATATAAATTTACCTTTCAGACATTACCCTGTATGGTTCTTTCCACAAGTCTTACACTGTACTGCTGGCTTCTTAACATCTTCTTATTTTACCTGCACACTTCCAAAATTGCTCCCCTTCCTCTTTCTACTACCACCCCTACTCCCACTATTAATTTTCTACTTTCTCAGTTCCTTCAACCTTACCTTTGTTCTTCCTCACCTTGTTGTAGAGGCTCATGGCCTCACTCCCCTCCTCAGCAATAATAGCTTTCTCCATGAATGATGCAAATGTAGGAATCTGCAACACCGCCACCTTGTTATAGAGCCAGGGTTTTAAGTCTAGCTCGAACCTTCTTGCTTTCCTAGCCTCCGTATCAACTTGATGCGGAGCGAACCTAGCCAACTCGTTGAACTTTGCGGCATACTCTACAACAGTCATATTCTCCTACTTTAACTCTAAAAATTTCACCTCCATCCTAGCCTGCATACTAGATGAAAAATAGTTTTCGAAAAAAAAAGTTTTGAACATATCCCAAGTAACTATTCCTTCTCCTGCCCTTGCCTAATTTGCTTCCCACCAAAAGTTTGCTTCACCTTTCATCATGTAGGTGGCAAAAGCGGTATTTTGCCCCTCAGCTACCCTAGCTATCACGAATGCTTTTTCAATTTCTTTGACCCAAGTTTGAGCTTTAACAGGGTCAGTGGTACCTTTAAATTCTGGCGGTCCCACAGCCTTGAAATCTTTAAAGTTCGCCAAGCGGTAGTTCAGTTGGTTCCCTGCTACTGGTATTCCCTGTTGCATAGCCTGAGCTACCATGTGTGGAAAGTGCTGCATCGGGTCTGCTTATTGTTGTCCCTCAACGTTATTGACAGATTCTTCTTCCCATTGATTTTGAGTTCGACATCTTGGCTGCATTATCTGATTAATAAAATCATAAATTTAACTTACATTCTAAACCTTATCATATAAGTTTAATATTTTAAACTTGTTTCATTACCCAAACACAGATTCATATGCATTTAACGAATACTTTACATAGCATAGCACATAATGCTTTAAACATCAGATATCCCTTTGTGACTACAAAAGTCGGGATTTACAACCTTGATTAATACAAAAAGTTAGAAACATTACATTATACAAACATACCTATCATATATATTACATTAAACATACCTACGCCACAGAACCTATACTACATATTTGCTACGCTTTTTTCTTAGACAACATTTCACCTGATGACCTTCCAATCCACAAATAAAACATGCTCCTGGTTTATAGTTGGGACGATACAAAGTGGTATGTCCCTCATAACCTCAAAGATAACATATCTTTTTCCATTTCTTCTTATCGGATTTTCCTAAGTCATGGTCTTCTATCTTTCTTTTCCCCTTATTGCTCGGAGCTTCACACGATGTGTTGCTTAAGGTTCCCATCTAATCAATTTAGATTTATAAGCTTATCATGTTCTTACATTGTTTCTATTAACGCCTAACGCAACTGACTATTTAGCAGCTTTTCTATTTTCCACAACTTTTCTAGAGAAGAAACCTTGTTCCTCAGATTCTGCCCCTCCGTTGATGCTTGATCAACTTCAACTTTAGTATCTGAATTACTATCTGTCAGTTCTACCATTTCTGGATCTAGTACTACATTTTCCACGATAACCAACTCGTCTGAGGTGGTTTCATTGTGAGCCTCTATTTCAGCTATTGGCTTCAATATTAGCTCGGGTGTATGGATTTGATCCTTCTTCATGCTATAAGCATATAACAAACCTTTTCCACTAGACATCTACACACATAAATTATCCTGATTAGTATATAATATATACACACAGCAATTAATAATTTTATATAAGTTATCTTTTATTTTTCTTGACGATGAATTTATCAGATTCATCTCCTTTTAAACTCTGTCTGAGTTATTTATATTTTCAACGTTTCCCTCTGTTCTAAGGTTATAGCCTAAGGTCTATCCCACCTAAGGTTTTTAACCCTAAAGCTCTTATACCAACCTATAAAGCCCCCAAATTTAGGTACTTGAAACCCGAACTCGGTTCTTCACGATACCATTTTTGTGAGCGGAATAATACTAATAATAATAAAAATAATATAAATATTAAACTTAATTTACATAATTATCAGAGTCTAGTTCCCAAGTACGTAACATTTAATACATTCATTGCAGAGCATGATAGATAATATATATCATTATCCTAATAATATCAAACTATTACATAAGATAACATTACATTCATTCAACAACCTTTCCTTTTCCCTTGTTCTTAGCAGAGCCTTCTGTTAGAGTTTATGCCCTAGAGGCCAATTATTTGATATAATTGCTTAACATTTGATATTATTGTTGATTGAATAAATAAATGATTTTATTCTGTTTTTATTTACTGCGTAATATAATTGTTAACATAATAAAATTTCTTAGAATAGTGATACAAATTATATAGTTTCAAGTATGTGACTTGAACATGAGATTATATAATTACAATTAGTATCATTGTTCTTAAATGTCCCTAGTCGAGTATCATTATTGATGGGACAACAATGATGCATTGAGACTAGTATGTGGATTGACTGATGACCAAATCTCATTGGTCATAAATATATGAGATATTAAGTCAATGCATAGGTACATGTTAGAGAACGATGTACTGGACAGACCCACCATGAGAATTATATATGGAGCATTATGCGAAGTGTCATTAGCAATTCTCATAGTGACAATGATGTAATGGTCCTCTGACCTGAAACCGCTATATTACTACACGAGAATTTATGTACTTTGATATCATCAAATGTCACCTTTAATAGGGTGGACTATAAAGGTGATTATTGGGTTCATTGTGAATCGTGTGAGAAATATGAGTGATCTAGATGGAATTTAACCATCCTATATTTTATAGGTGATATCCATAGGCCTCTTGATTGAGTAGGACTATGAAATGCATGGCCATGCTCAAATAGTGATTTGTTTCATATAGTCTACTCATTGATCAAGAAAACTCAGATTAAATTATGAAGAGTATGACACATTCCATGACTCGAGTTTAATCTAGGATATTAAGGTTAAAAGGATTAAATTGCATTTAAACATTGGTCACAAAAAGGTTGCATCGAATCATCGATCTTATTATTACTTGGGTAGCAGTGATGCATTACTAGATGCCGCTCACCGTTTATAACTTTATAATATGATTTTAAAGTTATTACCAACGTAATAATAACCTATAGGGTCACACACAAAGAACGTAATTAAAAGGAAATTAATTTAAATTGTAAAGATTTAAATATGTCAATATGATTGATATAATTTTAAATCACAAATTTAAATTAATAGGATAATTTATATATAGATATATTAATTAAGTACGACTTAATTAAGATATATATAAATTCGGATTTTAATAAAATTAGGTTTTGATTAATTCCTCCTAACTGCAATATATATGATGTATATCAGTCACTTTAGGTTTTACGTCAAAACAAAAACCATAGCCGCTCTTAGAGAGAGACTAGAGAAAAACAGTTTAAAAATCCTCATCCTTGGTGGCTAGTACCACGTTTCCTTCTTCTGAAGATCGTAGGACGATTCGTGTGGAGCGTTCGTGTGGATACCGTAGAGACGCAGTCCGTTTGAATTGCGTTGGAGATTCGACCGCATCGATTCTAGCTTTTACAATCGGTATAATTTCTTACCACTGAATTAATTATTTTTCACATGGATCCTGTTTTAGGGTTTTGAAATTGCTTTAAATTTTAATTTTCGCTGTACGTTTCTATATCGAAACCCCAACAGTGGTATCAGAGCTACTTGCGAAAAGATTAATTCAGATTACGTGTTTTAATTGTATTCGATATATATGATATATGATGATGCATGTTTACCGATATGAAATTGAATATATGATATTCCGTTGTATATGTATTCTGGTAATATATATGATGATACTGTTAATCGTATCTTTAATCGGTGGAATAACAATATAACTGTTCTAATCGGATTAGAAGCGTGAAGAATCGTTTTAATATGATTAATCGAAACTGGATATATATGATAAATTCTGGGTGTACTGTTATTCTTTTTAATATGATTAAATCGAAACTGGACATATATGATCGGTCCGCCGGCTGATCAGTCAGCCGGACCACCGCTAGGGGGGAGACCCCCCCTTGGACCCCCCCGTCGTTGCGCATGATCGTCGTGACCCCAATTTGTTATATATTTTTCTTTAATTTTATATAAATTCTTATATGCTTATTGTGATATGCATGGTGCATAGTTATGGCCTTTTGACCCATAGGTTAGTGGTTTTGGTTTTGAAATACGGCTTGTATGTCGTGCCTTTCTATAAATTCTAATGTAATATTCTCTTCTCATCTAAATCCCCTCGAATGTAACTCGAGGTTTCTTTATGTCATGTAATAATCTGTAGTCAATGAAGATGTCAAGATGGAGAACACGATGAAAGATGATGATGGAAAGGAGGCACATGCTTGAGGAAGATCCAAGGAAGATATTTATTTTAAGATCTTTTACCACCTTAGATTGACCTTTAATCTTTCATTAGCTTGAAAAGATTGACAGTGGATTGGGCCATAACTGTGACACATTTAATTTTGCACTTTATTTATACTTGTATGCGATATGATATGATAAATAATGTGCATGCTTAATAAGATTAAAATTGGTGAGATCTAAATTAATTAATAAAATCCCTCATTAAATTATTAAGTCTAAATCAGATGCCTTCCAATGAATAACACTCATCAAGACCTTGATCAATAGATGTAGGTTTGCCAAAGCAAAGTACCCTATTTATCTAGGTAAGATGCGATAGGATAAGTGTGATATCCAAACTGTTAAAATCATTGGGCCCGACTTAACTAAGTTATCTCAATAGGATTGTGGACTTAGAGGCATAGAGTTTGGTAGGTACTATTAGATGGACTAAAAACAATTGTTGTTTACCAAACTATCCAGGAGTTATATATGATATAATTGACAAAAGGTTGTCTACCTAAATAATTATGTTTTAAGAGATTAGCCAAAGCTAACTTAAGTCATAATGAAATATGGATCTTGGCTCACTAGAAAGATTTAATAGAAAATGCTTTCCGAATTAATGGTGAGGGCTATTAATTTGAATAAAATAGTGAGAGGTATATTTTGAATGTACTATTATCAATTACATAATATCAACTCTGCAATTTGACTTATTATTTTGGCACTTATAAATTGTAGATATCAATGGCAAACAACAACAACACAAGTAGTCTTTCACTACGATCAGTCCTTGAGAAGGACAAGCTGAGTGGGATTAATTTCCTTGACTGGCACAGGAACTTGAGGATTGTCCTCAAACAAGAGCGTAAGCTATATGTCCTTGATGGGCCCATTCCTGCAGCACCGGCTGTCACTGCACCACGTGCGGAGCATAATGCTTACAAGAAGCATCAAGATGATGCTCTGGACGTGAGTTGTCTCATGTTAGCAACCATGAACGCTGAGCTTCAGAAGCAACATGAGTTAATGGATGCTTATGAGATGATCGAGCATCTCAAGAAATTGTTCGAAGGGCATGCTCGACAGGAGAGGTATGATACAAGCAAAGCGTTGTATCACTGCAAGATGGGTGAACGTGATCCAGTTGGTCCACATGTGCTAAAAATGATTGGGTATATTGAGTACCTTGATAGGTTGGGTTTTTCAATCACTCCGGAAGCCCAAACTGATCTTGTTTTACAATCTTTGAACAGCAGCTACTCTCAATTTGTTATGAACTATCTTATGAATGAAATTGAGAAACCCCTTACTGAGTTGTTGAACATGTTAAGAACTGCCGAGAACAACATGAAAAAGGCAGGACCCGCTCCCATAATGATGGTGCAAAAGGGGAATGCTAAGGGAAATTAGAATGGCAAAAAGAAGATAGGATCTAAGTCTGTTGCCAAACCCAATTCCAAAATCAAACAGTCTTTAAAACCTAAAGGTGGGGTGGCTAAAGAAGGTGAATGTCACTTCTGTGGAAAACCTGGACACTGGAAAAGGAACTGTCATGCTTATTTGGAAGAAGTGAAGAAAAGGAAAGGAAGTACGACTTCTGATTCAGGTATATATGTTATAGAAGTCAATTTGTCTACTTCTACATCATGTGTATTGGATACTGGATGTGGTTATCACATTTATGTTAATGTGCAGGGACTCCGAAGGAGTAGGACTTTAGCGAAAGGAGAGGTTGACCTACGAGTTGGGAATGGAGCAAAAGTTGCTGCACTGGCCGTAAGAACTTATCATTTATCTTTGCCCACTGGGCTAGTTTTAGAATTAGAAGATTGATATTTTGTGCCTGCTATAAAATTTTTTTTTTTTTCTGTTTCTTGTTTGGACAAGAAAGGTTTTTCATTTATAATTAAGAACAATCGTTGTTCGTTTTACTTAAATGATATTTGCTATAGTGTTGCACAATTGTTTAACGGTCTTTATATTCTTGATTTAGAAATGTCCATCTATAACATAAACACAAAACGATTTAAATCAAATGATTCAAATCCGACATATCTCTGGCACTGTCGTTTGGGCCATATAAATGAGAAACGCATATCAAAACTCCATAAAGATGGATTTTTGGATTCATTTAATTTTGAATCATATGAAAAATATGAATCTTGTTTATTAGGCAAGATGACTAAAGCCCCTTTCACTGGACACAGTGAACGGGCTAGTGATATATTGGGACTTATACATAGTGGTGTATGTGGACCCATGAGTTCGTTAGCAAGAGGTAGGTTTTATTACTTCATTACATTTACTGACGACTTCAGTAGATATGGATATGTGTATCTAATGAGACATAAATCCGAATCCTTTGAAAAGTTTAAGGAATTCAAGAATGAAGTTCAAAACCAATTTGGCAAAAGCATAAAAGCCCTTCGATCCGATCGAGGAGGTGAATACTTAAGCCAAGACTTTGATGACCTTCTAAAGGAGTGTGGTATTATATCACAGCTCACTCCACCTGGAACACCACAATGGAATGGTGTGTCTGAGAGGAGGAATCGAACCTTGTTGGACATGGTACGATCAATGATGAGTCATGCAGATCTTCCAATAAGCTTCTGGGGCCATGCCCTAGAGACGGCTGTATTCACACTTAACCGTGTTCCTACAAAGACGGTTCAAAAGACACCATATGAGATGTGTACTGGGAAACGTCCTAGTATGTCGTTCATGAAGATTTGGGGATGCGAGGCGTTTGTAAAACGTCTGGATTCTGATAAGCTCGGACCCAAATCTGACAAATGTAATTTTGTGGGATACCCAAAAGAAACAAAAGGGTATTATTTCTACAAACCTTCTGAGAATAAAGTGTTTGTTGCTCGAACTGGTATTTTTCTAGAAAGAGAATTTGTCTCTAAAGGAAACAGTGGGAGGAAAGTAGACTTCGAAGAAATTCGAGAACCACAAAATATCATTGAACCTGAGTTGGAACGTGAGCAGGAACCACAAGAAATTGTGGAAAGTGAACCTGCTCAAATTACACAAGGAATTCATAGATCTGGTAGGACACGCCAAGAGCTCGAGAGATATTATGGATATCTTGTGACTCAAAACGGTGATGTGATGCTCATAGATCAGGATGAGCCTACTTCCTACCAAGAAGCTATGAATGGACCAGATTCTGAGTGATGGCTTGAAGCCATGAGATCTGAAATGGACTCCATGTATACTAACCAAGTATGGACTTTGGTTGATCCACCCGAAGGGGTAAAACCAATCGGGTGCAAGTGGGTTTTCAAGAAGAAAACCGACATGGATGGTAATGTACAAACCTATAAAGGTCGACTGGTAGCAAAAGGTTTCAAACAAATTCAAGGTGTTGACTATGATGAAACTTTATCTCCAGTGGCAATGGTTAAATCCATCAGGATCTTACTTGCTATTGCAGCTTTTTATGATTACGAAATCTGGCAGATGGATGTCAAAACTGCTTTCCTTAACGGAAATCTACTTGAGGATGTGTATATGACACAACCTGAAGGTTTTGTCACTCCAAAGGATGCTAGAAAGGTATGTAAGTTGTAGCGATCCATTTATGGATTGAAGCAAGCCTCTCGGAGTTGGAATCTTTGATTTGATGAAGCAGTCAAAGAATTTGGCTTTATTAAAAATGAAGATGAACCTTGTGTATATAAGAAGGTTAGTGGGAGTCACATTGTATTCCTAGTATTATATGTTGATGACATATTAATTATTGGGAATGACATTCCTTCCTTACAGGCTGTAAAAACATGGTTAGGAAAATGTTTCTCCATGAAAGATTTGGGCGATGCTGCCTATATTTTAGGTATCAAGATCTATAGAGATAGATCGAGAAAAATGCTCGGCCTAAGTCAAAGTACATATATTGATAAAGTGTTGAAACGGTTCAGCATGCAAGAGGCGAAAAGAGGAAATTTACCCGTGACTCATGGTATAAAGATCTAAGGCCCAATGTCCTAAATCACAAGATGATGAGGAGCGTATGAGAAAGATCCCTTATGCTTCGGCAATTGGATCTATCATGTATGCAATGATATGTACTCGTCCGGATGTCTCGTATGCTTTGAGCATGACGAGCATATACCAGTCGAATCCAGGTGAAGGTCACTGGATAGCAGTCAAGAATATCCTCAAGTACCTGAAAAGGACTAAGGATTCATTCTTGGTATATGGATGTGAAGACGAACTGGCAGTAAAGGGTTACACAGATGCTAGTTTCCAAACTGACAATGATGACTATAAGTCACAGTTAGGTTTTGTGTTTTGCCTTAATGGTGGTGTTGTTAGCTGGAAAAGTTCAAAGCAAGAGACAGTAGCTGATTCTACAACAGAGACTGAGTATATTGCTGCTTCTAGTGCAGCCAAGGAGGCTGTATGGATTAAAAAGTTCATCACTGAACTTGGTGTTGTTCCAACCATTGTTGATCCGGTTGCTCTATACTGTGATAATAATGGAGCCATTACACAGGCTAAGGAACCCAGATCTCACCAATGATCCAAGCATATACTTAGGCGGTACCATCTCATCCGTGAAATCATTGACCGAGGAGATGTACATATAGGAAGAGTGCCAACAGATTATAATGTTGCAAATCCACTGACCAAGGCTTTGTCGCAGCAGAAGCATGACGGTCACATTAGTTCCATCGGTATTAGATACATGAGTGATTGGCTTTAGTGCAAGTGGGAGACTGTTAGAGTTTATTCCTCAGAGGCCAATTATTTGATATAATTGCTTAACATTTGATATTATTGTTGATTGAATAAATAAATGATTTTATTATATTTTTATTTACTGCGTAATATAATTGTTAACATAATAAAATTCCTTAGAATAGTGCTACAAATTATATAGTTTCAAGTATGTGACTTGAACATGAGATTATATAATTACAATTAGTATCATTGTTCTTAAATGTCCCTAGTCGAGTATCATTGTTGATGGGACAACAATGATGCATTGAGACTAGTATGTGGATTGACTGATGACCAAATCTCATTGGTCATAAATATATGAGATATTAAGTCAATGCATAGGTACATGTTAGAGAACGATGTACTGGACAGACCCACCATGAGAATTCTATATGGAGCATTATGCGAAGTGTCATTAGCAATTCTCATAGTGACAATGATGTAATGGTCCTCCGACCTGAAACTGCTATATTACTACACGAGAATTTATGTATTTTGATATCATCAAATGTCACCTTTAATAGGGTGGACTATAAAGGTGATTATTGGGTTCATTGTGAATCGTGTGAGAAATATGAGTGATCTAGATGGAATTTAACCATCCTATATTTTATAGGTGATATCCATAGGCCTCTTAATTGAGTAGGACTATGAAATGCATGGCCATGCTTAAATAGTGATTTGTTTCATACAGTCTACACATTGATCAAGAAAACTCAGATTAAATTATGAAGAGTATGACACATTCCATGACTCGAGTTTAATCTAGGATATTAAGGTTAAAAGGATTAAATTACATTGAAACATTGGTCACAAAAAGGTTGCATCGAATCATCGATCTTATTATTACTTGGGTAGCAGTGATGCATTACTAGATGTCGCTCACCGTTTATAACTTTATAATATGATTTTAAAGTTATTGCCAACGTAATAATAACCTATAGGGTCACACACAAAGAACGTAATTAAAAGGAAATTAATTTAAATTGTAAAGATTTAAATATGTTAATATGATTGATATAATTTTAAATCACGAATTTAAATTAATAGGATAATTTACATATAGGTATATTAATTAAGTAAGACTTAATTAAGATATATATAAATTCGGATTTTAATAAAATTAAGTTTTGATTAATTCCTCCTAACTGCTATATATATGATGTATATCAGTCACTTTAGGTTTTACGTTAAAACAAAAACCCTAGCCGCTCTTAGAGAGAGACTAGAGAAAAACAGTTTAAAAATCCTCATCCTTGGTGGTTAGTACCACGTTTCCTTCTTCTGTAGATCGTAGGACGATTCGTGTGGAGCGTTCGTGTGGATACCGTAGAGACGCAGTCCGTTTGAATTGCGTTGGAGATTCGACCGCATCGATTCTAGCTTTTACAATCGGTATAATTTCTTACCACTGAATTAATTGTTTTTTGCATGGATCCTGTTTTAGGGTTTCAAAATTGCTTTAAATTTTAATTTTCGCTGTGCGTTTCTGTATCGAAACCCCAACACCTTCAAGTTGTTCACACTTAGCTGAAAACATTTAAATTAAGCAAGGATGAGCATTTGAGTGCCCAGTAAGTAATAACAATTATAAACATTAGCTGAAATGATTAAATGTTTTCTTTGTACTATACTTCTACAACAATTTAATAGTTGTGAAGTAATGTAAACTGATAATAATAACATAACAACTCTCTATCAAATTTTTAAAACTACGTAATGACTATAAATAGGGTTAAGGAGACATACTATGAACATTGTTTTCAATTTTTAAATAGGGTAAACAGAACTTCATCTGCAAACCGTCATAACTTACGAACACGGGGGTGATCAGCCCGTTATGCCATGTATTGATCAATACTACATGCAAGAACGATATTATCGTTCACTCTGTCCGCCTTGGGCGCATAAAAGTTTTTCCTTGATCGGGATGTTCATACTTGTCAGGGTTCCAAACAAAAGGTTTTATCTTGTTCAACAATAATCTATAATTCAACATATATATATATATATATATATATATATATATATATATACGGGTAATTAACAAAGGTGTATCATCATGTGATTAAATACAATGGTTATCCAAGTGGGGATACTTGTATAACTATTTATAGAAATTAACGAACAAAATATATATCTGAATTACCATATACTAACATGTTGATAATCAATGAGCTTATATAATATATATAACAATAGGGTTAATAATCTGTACAATAATAATATAATTCTGAAAACATTCTTACTCATGTCCATTGCACAAAGAAAATTCAAAGGTAAGATACTTGCCTGGTCTGCTGCTTACAAAATGCAACTTAGATTTATCTTTTATATCACAACCTATCAGTAATAAGATCATTTTACTGATTAAAATAGCATATCGTAACACATAATATTGCATATTACAGTTAGCACATAACCTAAACACATTGCCACACATGTCCAATAGTAATTAGATCACAAACGAACATTAATACATTCAAATTATCTAAGTCCAGATCAATTTCTAAAACATGTCGGTCTACCGACGGCTTTATCGGGTAATTATCGAGTCTAAGACTCTATCCAGTAATTCCATAACTGTAAATATCAGTCATATTATTTTTAAATGACTTATAATAATTTTTAAACATTTATTATAATTTATCATGAATTTTCAAACATCGGAATCATTATTAAACGATTTAAATATTAAACAATTATATTATCATTAATATTTTATTAATATTAAACTATTAGTGAAACCATTGGCAAAATATTAAAGTTATTTATAATAACTCAAAATATTTTTAAAACATTTATCTTGCCTTTAAATGAATTTTAAAACATTTAAAATTATTTTTAAATAATTACCATTAATATTTAAATATTACTATACTATTACCTAAAATATTAAAAGTCATTAAGTATAACTTAAAATATTTTTAATTCATTTATATCATCTTTAAATGATTTTTAATTAATAAAACCATTTTAAAACTATTTATTTAATATAATTATTAAATAAATTTAATATCATTAATATTAAATTAATATCATTAATATTAAATTATTAATAAAATTATCCTTTAAATATTAAAAGTTTTATTTTATAACTTAAAATATCTTTAAAAACTTTATTTTCATTTAAAATTATTCTTATAATAATATAATCATTTTAAAACTAATTTATTTAATATAATTCTTAAATAACCTTAATATCATTAATAATAATTAATTAATGAAATTTACCTTTAAATATTGAAAGTTATATTTTATAACTTAAAATATTTTTAAATACCTTATTATTATTTAAAATATTTTTTAATATAATAAAATTATTTTTAATTTATTTATTAATTCATTCAATAAATAACTTAATTATCATTAATTTTAATTTATTAATAAATTTCATCACAAAGTATTAAAAGTCATTAAAAATAACTTAAAGTATTTTCTTATACCATAATATAATTTTAAATGATTTTTCGAGTATTTAAATCATTTTTAACTAATTTATTTAATATTATAATTAAATTAATTAAATACCTTTTAAATTTCAAAAATATTAATTATTTATGAAATATATTAAAAAATTTTGAAAATTAATTTTAAGACTTTTAAAATAATTTTTAATGATTTATTATGTATTTTTAATTATTTAAAACTATTTTTTTCTATTTATTTAATTAAAATAATTAATTTCGAAAATATTTGTCGCTAAATGGCCCTATAGCGATGAAACTGTCGCTATAGGTGTTCTTGAGCTATTCTTGGCCAAACCTAGAAACTCATGCCAGTGCTAGTGTAGGACTACATTATCCAATAACAAACATAGTTATAACATGCACATCAAAGGAGATCTAGGCTTCACAAGTGACTGTAAGAGGTTGTTCTTCATTTCTAGGTTACCCAGAAATGAAGAACAGTTCGACTATTCACTTTTGAGCTTCTGAAACTTATTGTTCTTGAAACGTTTATGTGTTATAATAGTTGTAGTGTGTAGCCAGAATGACAAGCAAGATATTCATTACATAAAACACATATAAGAACAACAGAATCATTAGATACAAGCTGGTCAAACCATGTCAGACGACATGATCATGCGTTTTCTAGGTTACCCATAAAATGCATTTCATGAACGTCCGGCTTGGTTTGACCGGCCATTAAGATCTACCTGGATAAGTTTTTAGTGATCTAGTGCCATAAACTTGCAGCCCAAACAACAGACTATAAGCTAGATACCATAAACAGAACAAAACAACAACTAGAAGCGAGATCAAGGCTCATCAATATCTTGTCAGGCACTGAAAACCCATTTCTGGGTTACCCAGAAATGGTCCGGTCATGGTCGGTCAACGACCTTTGACCAACAATATCATGCAATCTAGAACATATCTAAATCTGATTTCAAGCTCAGATCCAAGTGCACATATCAGACTACAACTACTAACTTTCAAAACACAAAACACATTAAAGATCATAGAGATATAAGGCCTGACATTTGGTTGTCAGACATCAAAAAAATAATTTCCAGATTTTGCAAATCTTTAAATCTGAGCCTCTAAATGTTATGGATCTAACATCTATCAACCTAGATCATCAGTATACACTATAAACAACATGTTTAACACAAAAAAATTAACATCTAACAGAGGATCAAAGTCAGATTTTTAAAATTAGGCTTCTACCTCTTTTGAACAAAATCTTGGTTCTGCCAACTGATTTGATTGTGTTGTTAGTGGGGCTTTGATATAGGACTGATTTGTCTTAAAATTTTTGTGAGTTTGGGTTGAGAGAAAATGTTTGAGTGTTTGGTGCAGAATGAGCTAGCAAAATGACATTCTCTCTCTCCCAATCTATAAATACAAGTCTATGATACATGTATTGGCTGATCTAGAGCTGATGTGCTGGAGTTTTAAGTCAATGGAGTTACTAGAGTTGTTGAGCAACTAAAGTTTTAGCCAAATCTACAAGCAAGCTATTAAAGAATGCATATAAGGGTATTTTGGTCCATAGCCTTGCAAATTTAATGGCAATCTTGTAATCTTGACAAACCCTTAGGGTTTAACCCTAAAGTTTAGCACATAGCATTTGTAAGATCTAGCGATTAGTGTTGTACAAAAATAAAATTTTAGTTTCTAACATTTGTAATTAGGGTTTTCTAAATTAGATTAGTTTTCTCATTACTTTATACAGGAACATTAGGGTTTAATTTCGCTAATTATAATTAACATTGCTAAATTAGCAATTAGGGTTTACAATTTTGATAATTAGGGTTACAAAAATATAATTAGGGTTTTTAATTACCAAATTAGGGTTCTAGCTATTAGGGTTCTAAATTACTAATTAGGTTTTCTATAATTAGCAATAAAACCTACTATACATGATATTAATCACATTAACACAATTTCTGACTGATCACAAACTCCAATTTAGGTTTCAAATTAGGGTTTTATAATTAGTTTTTTTTCTAAAGATTAATTAGGGTTTCTAGATTTTTAATTAGGGTTTACCTAATAAATGATTTAATACACAACCTAAATCATATAACACAGTTATATAACAGTCTTGAATTTCCCATTTGAATTTAAAAATAAGGTTAAGCAACTTAATGCTAAGGTTTTGACCTTATACACCATAATTGACCAACCATTATCAATACGTACATACATTACATATTTATAGCACTGAAAAATCAAAATATAATTAATATTATATTATTATTCTCATGTCTTGATAAAAATCCAAAATTAGGGTTTGGATTCTATATCTAATTTATTCTCCATATTTAACCTTATTAATTAGGTTAAAAATATTTATCTTAATTAATCTAACATAAATTCATATAATAAATAAATACTTGTTATAAAAATTCTAAAAATCATTTCATATATTATTTAAATAAAATATAATCATAATTTCATGGAAAATAATTAATAAAATCATTTCTACTTTAAAATTAATTATTACAAGAATATACTTAATAATAATCACTAATTCTGAAAAAAATTATTATTTTTAATTATTCATGTAATAAATATATTTTTATTTATCATATAAATACATATACACAATATCTTGTACAAATCCTCATCCTTAATATAAAAAAAAATTAAAAGCAAAATTTCTGATTTAATTATATAGAAAATATCGGGTTGTTACATTTGGATTTTCTTTTTAATTTTGAATTATATAAATAAAATAAAATAAATTAAAATAATAAATCTAGTACATTTATAATTTATACGTTGGTTTTGTTGTAACTGACATTTTATTAAGTTGGCTTATTAAGGTTGTCAGTTTAGTTTTACGTATAATCTATAATGTCTAAGCCTAAGCCTAAGAAAAGCTACAGAGAAAAATTACAGCGGGTTTTAGAGAGAATTGCTTGAGAGGTTTTGAGAGAGAATTGAGAGCTGTGGATTCTAAATAGTTCTAACAAGGATTTCAAACAAATTGAAGGTATTGTATCTAAACCTAAGAATTATATATATATATATATATATATATATATATATATATATATGTGTGTGTGTGTGTGTGTGTGTGTGTGTGTGTGTGTGTGTGTGTGTGTGTGTGTGTGTATGTTTTTTTCGGCAAACTGTATATTTTCTATGAATTGCAAATGTGTTGAATTGTTGTAGAAAACTGAATTATGGTGAGTATATGTGTTTATGATGGTAGAGTTTATGCTTTAACAAGAAATTTCATGTTTATTCGGTTAACAGTAGAAGAAAAATTAACGATAGTGTATGTTGTATGTATTTTTCAGATGACTCATGTAAGTACCAATTTTGATGGTCAATTCATATGTTAAACTGTAAATTGAGTCTTGTTTGTGTTAGTTAATTAAGAAACGAGCATATCGTAATTTGAACGAAGCAATTTAGCCAAGTGTAGAGATTACCGTGATGATTTTTGCAAGAGATGTCAAAAATGGAGTTTTCATATAAAATTATGGAATTTAAGAAATTAAACTAGTTTTAGTTGATGTTAAATTGTTCTAATTGGTTGTAAATGTTAACAAACATGTTTACGATTAGTTTATAGCAATTGTTTGTGTTAATTTCACTGTTTTGTGGGTGAAATTCGTGTTAGTTGGCTTAAGAAAACTGCCATAACCATGTTATGCTAAACTAGAACTGGTGTGTAGCGCGGGCGCGCGGGCGCGCTGCAACCCAGTGTAAAACTGGCACGGCTGCGCCAGTTCCCTATCACAGACAGTGAAGTCTGCTAATTATGCAGACTTTGGACGTTCAATGTAACTTAGCTTAATGTTAGGTTAATGTGAGAATCATGTAACAACAAGGTTAAACAGATTCATGTTAGGTGGATTGTAAATTCAAAGTTGTAAAAGTGATTAGTAAGTTACGAACGTGTTATTCGTCACTTAGTTTACACAATGAATGTTAGATAAGTGTTGTGATGTTAACACTTGGGAATTTTGAAATATATATGGTAGCTTAAGACTTGTGCTAAAATAACAAGTTTAGCTAGTAATGCGTTTAATATTGAAAAATGAATATTGGTATATCTAATAGATGTTGTGGTTTTAATACTGTGTATAGGTGAACGTGAGTTATGATATTTTAGTTTACGCTCGAGGCAAGTTTTCAAATTCTACACTTTCGTTGAGTTAGTTCTATTATTACAGTGGGTAACTTCATTCTTTTGGTTGAGCAAGTTTCTAAACTCTACATTTACGTTAAACAAGTTTCTTACTTTAACCATTCATTAAGCGAACTTTTGTATTCCTAATCATTATTTGAGCAAGCTAGCTATGACTTTAACTTTATTCGAACAAGTTTGAATTCCAATATTTATTGACGCATTCTAACTTGTTTATTGCTAGACAAGTTTCTTTATTGTCATTCGGATATTATGAATGCAGTTTTCTTGAATTCTAATTTCTAATGTTGAACTATCTTATCTCATTTACTTGGCACAAACTATTCTCATAATGAGTAAGCTTTATTTTCAGCTTGCTATTATTTAAAGTATAATCAGTAATTCATAGTTCTAGCTTAATATTATTCAAGCAAGGTTTGTTGTCATTCAATACTTATGCCTTGTAATTATTTCTAAACATGAGTTCAAAATATAGTTAGTTCGCTTACACTTATTCATTGTTCTATATTATATTACTATTGATCAATTGTTATGTTATCAAACACTATTGATTCAACTAGTCCTCTAGTTGATGATCGTTAAACTTCAAATTACCCTTAAAAGCTTATTCAAACCAAACTTTCTTTGGTGCGGACTTGTACTCTAAATACTGAGATGAACAACCCTATTAATAGGGGATAATTTACGCTCAGCATTGAAATGTTTGTGCACAATACATTGTACGAAGGGCTGATCCCCCTAACAACGAGGAGTCCTTATAGTCTTATAACTGTTAAAGTTGAAGTTGAAAGATTACTTGCAACTGTGGACATAGTTCATGGTGATATGACCCTCAGATATATATTTCATATTTTGATTCTAGTATTTGGTTATTATTGATAGAGTACTATTCAGTTTTGATGAGCCTATTCATTGGTAGTTATCCTTATCTTGTTGATTCATTGTTATACCTAGTGAGCATTTGTTTTGCCCACTCTTGTACAAATATAATTATTACAGGTAAAGTTGAGAAGGTCGATGAGCCTTCAAACAGCAAAGGAAAGGGAAAAATATACACGTGATGAAGACTTATAATTAGATTTATTATTATGATGATAGACTTTTAAATTAATGATGTGATGTAATAATTTATTTCCTCACTTGATTTAGGTTTAAGGTTAGACACCCTGGGATATTTTTGGATTAATGATGTAACCCTTTAAAGGGAGGATTTATGGTTTAAATGTTATTTTATTTGGTAAATAGTATGAATGTATGGAAAGTGAACACCAAGTCTAAGGGGAATGAAGTACCCAGATTTGGGGGTGTCACAATTTATGTCTTAAAAATAAATGTTACAATTGTGGTCAGGAGGGACACTATCCTCCACAGTGTCCTATCTCTAATAAAAATAAATGTTTCAACTTTGGTTCGTCCGATAATTTAGGAAAGAACTGTACCAAACCCAAGAACCAGGGAGGAAGGGTAAATAGAGTACAGGAGAATAATAATAATAATAATAGGTCAATAGTAGCTGTAGTTGGAGCTCAGAGTTGACCGACCGCTAAAATATTTAATATGTCGGTGAGGGATACTGTTGCTTCACAGGATGTGGTAACAGGTATTGTGACGCCCCCAAAATAGGTATACAACACCCATTCTGAGTCGTCAATAACATGGTACAGAAACAACTACAACTTTTTTAATACAACATAAAAACTGTGAGTGTAAATACAAATATTGTCACCTAGACAATATCCACAGTCAAATAAGTCCTCATTACAATTATTGGTACAATATTTTACAACAAAAAAATGGTGAGGACTACTAAAACAACTTCCTAGAACCTTCATTCCATACCCCGACTAGTACTTGCTACATTCTCGCCTCCTGAGAAGAAAATGGAACAACAAGGAAAAGGGTGAGCTCAACTAGCCCAGCAAAGAATATTATGACTAAGATAATATACAACAAATTATCGTTAGTCTTCAACAGGAAAAAATTTAATAGAATACAATAGACAACAAGTTTTCAATCAATATTCGCAACGGAAAATAATAATTCATAGAGAAGTTACGTAGAGAATGAAATCTACGATTATCTATGAATTTAAAAGCCCATCATCAATATTTTATCCCTGTAACATCAATCAATAAATATCTTGAATCAAATAGTCATCTTTGCACTATAGGCCCAAGATATTCATCAGTTGGTCATGTTCACCTCAACACCTGTTCATCTTTGCACTACGGGCCAAAGATATTCATCAAAAATCATTCAACTTTGCACTACAGGCCAAAAATATTCAGTTATATCATCATTTAAGACTGAGGATGATGAAAAATATTTTTAAGGAAACGAATCCAGTGAAACAAAATAATAAATATTAAGGATTCGTATTTCAGCTATTCCATGTCCAAAAAATACCTCATAAATAATCATAGTGGAGTAAAATTCAAGAATGATCAAAACATGGATACAATCAAAGCTAGTATCCAGAATAGATATTTTGGACGAAAAGAAGAAAATTTCATTTTTCGGTGAATAGTAACTCGTGAATAGTAACCCTGACATGAAAAAGTTCCAAATTTGATAAAAACTCTAACCAATATTTCGACATAATGATATTGAAGAATAATATCATTTTCGAATAAAATAACATCCCTTACCTCGGAAAGACGGTACTTCTGACTGGAATACTAGATATAGTGCTGAAGGAAATTTGCACCGTAAAGCAACACTCAAAGTATCAAATACTCACAAGAATACGCTCGATATAGAGAGAGAAATAGAGAGAAACTTGTGTTTCTGGTGTGATTTTTAATTCTAACCTAAGCACCCTATTTATAGGAAAATGCTTAGAACACCAAAGCAGAAAATTTAATATAATATATATATATATATATATATATATATATATATATATATATAAATTTTCAAGCCCACCTTAGAAAATCTGAAATCAGCCACCTTGCACATGTTTATGATGTCCAAAAAAATACAAAAAACGTTTTTCTCAAAATAATTAACTAAAACTCCCAAAAATCAATTATTTCGGAACTTCGAAACTTCAATAATTCATAATAAATAGCCCTTTTGTCAGAAAATTCGAATCTCTTGAGTTTTTATAGGAAATTCAATTCTCTACAACTTTGCAGAAGAAAGTTTTTCCAAATTCCAAATAAAAGTTGACCGAAATTCACAAACGGGCGATTTTACAGTCAATAATAAATTTTCAGTCAAGAATTATGTCCACCAACACACAAAACATGTGTTAGTCATTTAATGCCACAAAAATACTCTTCCTCCTCATATACTCATATATCCCACATTCATTATAAAAATACCACCATCAATATATTATTAAAATAATATATTTAAATGAATTATTTTATCAAAAAAAGATAAAATATTAATTTTCAATAATTGTCACATTAAAATTTTTCTCTATCTATATCCACATAAAATCACTATTTTCCTCATCATATAAATCAATAATTAACGGGTATTCCAACAGTATTAACGGTAACAACTACGTCGTTATTTATAAACAACTTATTTTTGTCGTTTTCTTCATCCAATCGCTTTCTGTTATGGGGCCCACACAAGGCTGCACCGTCGTACGAATATTCCCCGACAACAAGAATATTCCACGACCAAACAAATATTCCCCGACAACAATGAATATTTTATAACCACTTGCTTATTTAAAATATTTGCGCATTTTACCCATAACTAACCACATTAATCAAATCAACCCTTACTATTTCAGAATAATAAATAGAGGAAATTAAATTTCATTTATTAATAATTTGGGGTCTTACAACCTCCCCTCCTTATGAAATTTCGTCCTCAAAATTGACATGCGTACCTGGTGTTTCAAAAAGATGAGGATACCTAGCTTTCATTTCCGTTTCCAACTCCCAGGTCATTTCCTCAATAGTATGATTTCTCCACAAAACTTTAACTTGTGGTATGACCTTCGTGCGCAGGACATGCTCCTTCTTATCCATGATCTTGACAGGTACCTCCTCGTACGTTAAGTCTTCAGCTATCTCGTCCGGTTCTAACTCAATAACTTGGTTTGGGTCTTATCCATGATCTTGACAGGTACCTCCTCGTACCTCCTGTGCCGTTTGTATACGTTATCGAATCGTTTGGATCTTCTCTGTAGTCATTCGTACCAACTCTGGTCCCAACAACGTTGCTTCTCCCACCTCATCCCAACATACTGGAGAGCGACACTTTTGTCCATACAATGCTTCAAAGGGAGCCACACCTATACTTGCCTGATAACTGTTGTTGTAGGAGAATTCCACCAATGGTAGGTACTTATCCCAACTTCCTTTGAAATCTAGGACACAAAGTCTTAATAAATCTTCAAGAGTTTGAATAGTCCTCTCTGATTGCCCGTCCGTTTGAGGATGGTATGCCGAACTGAACCGTAAATCTGTGCCCATAGCTTTTTGCAAGCTAACCCAAAATCTTGAAGTGAATCTTGGGTCACGATCCGAAACTATGGATACTGGCATGCCATGCAACCTTACAATATCATTCACGTACATACTAGCAAGACGTTCAAGGGAATAAGTCTCCCGTATCGGCAAGAAATGAGCAGACTTGGTTAATCTATCAACTATAACCCAAATAACATTTATACCTTGAGAAACCGTGGGAAGACCCGTAACAAAATCTATGGTAATGTGTTCCCACTTCCATTTCGGAATCTCAAGTGGTTGCAATGGACCCTTTGGTACTTGATGCTCCGCCTTTACACGTTGACAAGTTAAACACCTCGAGATAAACTTTGCAATCTCTCTCTTCATATTGTTCCACCAAAATGTATGTCGAAGATCACGATACATTTTAGTACTTCCAGGATGGATTGCAAATGGTGTATTGTGTGCCTCCATCATGATCTTGTACTTTAAATCAGAATCGTTAGGAACACAAAGTCTGGAGTGGACTCGAAGTATTCCTTCTTCATCGATTCTTGCTTCTGGAATAGCACCTTCTTGCACTTTCTTCTTCATACGCATCAGCTCCGGGTCTGTAGCTTGAGCAACTTTAACTTTATCGATTAAAGTTGGTTCTACGCGTATACTTGACGTCATCGTACTCGTTCCTGCATATGATCTTCTACTCAACGCGTCAGCTACCACGTTTGTTTTTCCAGGATGGTATTGAATAGTGTGGTCATAATCTTTCAACAGCTCGAGCCAACGTCGTTGCCGCATGTTGAGTTCTTTTTGAGTGAAGAAATATTTGAGGCTTTTATGGTCTGAATATATCTCCACTTTCTCCCCATATAGATATTGCCTCCAGATCTTTAGCGCGAAAACGACTGCTGCCAACTCTAGATCATGAGTAGGATAATTCCTCTTATATTCTTTAAGTTGTCGCGAGGCATAGGCTATGACTTTCTCTCGTTGCATGAGAACACATCCTAACCCTTTGCCTGAAGCATCGCTGTAGATAACAAATCCATCCGAACCAGATGGTATTGTCAGAACAGGTACCGAAATGAGTCTCCTCTTAAGCTCTTGGAAACTCTTCTCGCATTCTTCGCTCCATACGAATTTGATATCCTTCCGAGTCAGCTGAGTTAACGGGGTAGCGATTCGAGAAAACCCTTCTACGAATCTCCGATAATAACCAGCTAAGCCCAGAAAGCTACGTACATCGGTCACCGTGTTCAGTTGCTCCCAGCTTTGTATTGCTTCAATCTTCGTCGGGTCCACAGATACTCCATATTTTGACACCACGTGCCCTAGGAATGCTACTTCCTTAAGCCAGAACTCGCATTTCTTCAACTTAGCATATAGCTTGTTTTCACACAGCCTTTGGAGTACCAGCTTCAAATGGTGCTCATGATCTTCACGGCTTTTGGAATATATGAGGATGTCATCAATAAAGACAACAACGAACTGATCCAAATAATCCTTGAAAACTCGGTTCATCATATCCATGAAAGCCGCAGGAGCATTAGTCAATCCAAAAGACATGACTAAGAATTCATAATGCCCGTACCGAGTTCTAAAGGCAGTCTTCGGAATATCCTCAGTTTTAACCTTCAGCTGATGATATCCAGAATGAAGATTGATTTTTGAAAAGAATTGTGCTCCTTGTAACTGGTCAAACATGTCATCAATACGAGGTAGCGGATACCTATTCTTGATGGTGACATGGTTTAATTCCCGGTAATCGATACAAAGTCGCATACTCCCGTCTTTCTTCTTTACAAATAAAACAGGAGCACCCCAAGGAGATGTACTAGGACGAATGAAACCGATGTCCAACAACTCTTGTAGTTGGACTTTTAACTCCTGAAGTTCAATATGAGCCATTCGATATGGGGTTTTAGAAATGGGTTTTGTACCAGGTTCAAGATCAATAAAGAATTCAACTTCACGTTCTGGGGGTAGACCGGGAAGTTCTTCAGGAAATACGCCAGGAAAGTTACTAACAACAGGAATATTATTCAAATTTGACGTGTCTTTATTCTAATCCATAACTTGGGCTAAGAAAGCTTGACATCCGTTTTTTAATAAACGAATGGCTTTATGACTTGATATGACAGTGATTGATTTTAATGGCTTTATTGCTTGAATTCGAACAACAGGTTGATTAGGAATATGAAAACTAACCACCTTACGAAAACAATCAATTTTGGCATGATGAGTAGTTAACCAATCAATTCCTAAAATCACGTCAAATGCAAGTATCTTTAAAGAGATAAGGTCAACAGGTAAGGTGATGGTGCCAACTTGGATCAAACAAGATTTATAAACAGTGGATGTGATGAAAGTTTCCCCTAACGGAGTCTCCACAGATAAATCAAAGTCTAATTTCTCCGGAGTCAAGTTTAAATGTTGAGCACAAGCAGGAGAAATAAATGAATGGGTAGCACCGGTATCTAGTAAGGTATAAACTTCACATGAATTTATGATTAGCTTACCCGTGATCACCTCGTTTGGGTTCCTCGCATGTTGACCAGTCACGACAAACGCTCTTCCAGGAACCGTTGACTTTGACTTTTCTGGGGCAGCCTTTTGAGTCACCGTCCCCGCTGAACTTGGTTTCGCTATCGTACAATCTCAAGCGATATGTCCTTCCTTTCCACAATTATAGCATACCTTAAACTGTTGTGGACAGTTTGGGCTGATATGTCCCTCTTTTTCACATTTATAGCATATGACCGGTGGTCGTTCTCCTCCCTTGGAACCAGTTACTGCTGGTGCTGACGTCTTCGTATTGTCATTATTGAATCTCCTTTTTTTAAAATCTCCTCCCGACTTGCTTCTTCTATTTTCATAGCCACGATTACCACCAGAGTGGTTGCCGTTCTTGTCTGTATTTTTCTTTCTCCGCTGGTTATCATTATTCTGATGACTGTTGTCACCGATATGATCCTGGTTGTGGTCCCTCGGTTGACCGTACTTCTTATCTCGCTCTAATAATTGAGCCCTGTTGACAGCATCTGAATAGAGAGAAAATTTATGAGAAATGAGATATTGACGTATGCCGGGTTTCAAACCTCTCAGAAACATCCGTGTCATACGTTCCTCATTCTCCACCAAATGAGGTGCAAACCTGGACAACTCTGCAAACTTCGCCTCGTACTGGGACACCGTCATGTTATTCTGCTCCAGTCTAATAAACTCTACCTCCTTCATATGACGAATACTTTCAGGAAAGTATTTGTCATTGAATAGTTTCTGAAATATCTCCCAAGACATGCTGAGTGCGGCTGGATGGGTACGCTTCACAGATTCCCACCAGTAGTCTGCCTCACCACGGAACATAAAGGTGGCGAATGGAACCTTCTGTTCCTCCGTGCATCCCAAGACATCGAATATCTTGATAATTTGCTTGACCCACGTTTCCGCCATGATCGGATCCGGCTTTCCCTTAAATTCTGGTTGTCCCAACTCTTTGAACTGCTTGGCTGTGACCAGCTTTGCGTTGCCATTGTTTCTTCCTATATTTTAAACAGGAATCTCCTTCGTCTGGTTTTGCATGAACCGCAAAAAATTTCTAAACATCTCATCGTTCATCGTCTGCTCATTGGTGTTGTTCACAGGAGGAACATTGTCAGCCTGTTGCACGTTCTCCTCGTTGGTGAGTACAAGTGTCTCCACGGTTTCATTTACTCCACTGTTAACATTCTCAGTCGACATTCTCAAATACTGTCATAAAACAGGGGTTAATTTAACAAATTAACAAATCACATAATATCCCTATATTATGACCGACCAACAAATAAGCTTAGGTAGGACACACTAGCGAAGGATTTACTCGTCTCTCCCCTCCTAGTTCTATTCCCCGATCTCCGCCAGAGATCATATCCCTAAGCTCTGATACCAACTGTGACTCCCCCAAAATAGGTATACAACACCCATTCTGAGTCGTCAATAACATGGTACAGAAACAACTACAACTTACAACATAAATACTGTGAGTGTAAATACAAATATTATCATCTAGACAATATCCACACTCAAATAAGTCCTCATTACAATTATTGGTACAATATTTTACAAAAAAAAATGGTGAGGACTACTAAAACAACTTCCTAGAAACTTCATTCCATACCCCGACTAGTACTTGCAACATTCTCGTCTCTTGAGAAGAAAATGGAACAACAAGGAAAAGGGTGAGCTCAACTAGCCCAGTAAAGAATATTATAACTAAGATAATATACAACAAATTATCGTTAGTCTTCAACAGGGAAAAATTTAATAGAATACAATAGATAACAAGTTTTCAATCAATATTCGCAGCGAAAAATAATAATTCATAGAGAAGTTACGTAGAGAATGAAATCTACGATTATCTATGAATTTAAAAGCCCATCATCAACATTTTATCCCTGTAACATCAATCAATAAATATCTTGAATCAAATAGTCATCTTTGCACTACAGGCCAACGATATTCATCAGTTGGTCATGTTCACCTCAACACATGTTCATCTTTGCACTACAGGCCAAAGATATTCATCAGAAATCATTCATCTTTGCACTACAGGCCAAAGATATTCAGTTATATCATCATTTAAGACTGAAGATGATGAAAAATATTTTTAAGGAAACGAATCCAGTGAAACAAAATAATAAATATTAAGGATTCGTATTTCAGCTATTCCATGTCCAAAAAATACCTCATAAATAATCATAGTGGAGTAAAATTCAAGAATGATCAAAACATGGATACAATCAAAGCTAGTATCCAGAATAGATATTTTGGACGAAAAGAAGAAAATTTCATTTTTCGGTGAATAGTAACTCGTGAATAGTAACTCATGAATAGTAACCCCGACATGAAAAAGTTCTAAATTTGATAAAAACTCTAACCAATATTTCGGCATAATGATATTGAAGAATAATATCATTTTCGAATAAAATAACATCCCTTACCTCGGAAAGACGGTACTTCTGACTGGAATACTAGATATAGTGCTGAAGAAAACTTACACCGTAAAACAACACTCAAAGTATCAAATACTCATAAGAATACGCTCGATATAGAGAGTGAAATAGAGAGAAACTTGTGTTTCTGGTGTGATTTTCAATTCTAACCTAAGCACCCTATTTATAGGAAAATGCTTAGAACACCAAAGCAGAAAATTTAATATAATATATATATATATATATATATATATATATATATATATATATATATATATATATATATATATATATTTTCAAGCCCACCTTAGAAAATCTGAAATCAGCCACCTTGCACATGTTTATGATGTCCAAAAAAATACAAAAAATGTTTTTCTCAAAATAATTAACTAAAACTCCCAAAAATCAATTATTTCGGAACTTCGAAACTTCAATAATTCATAATACATAGCCCTTTTGTCAGAAAATTCGAATCTCGCGAGTTTTTATAGAAAATTCAATTCTCTACATTTGTAGAAGAAAGTTTTTCCAAATTCCAAACAGAAATTGATCGAAATTCATAAACGGGCGATTTTACAGTCAATAATAAATTTTCGGTCAATAATTATGTCCACCAACACACAAAACATGTGTTAATCATTTAATGCCACAAAAATACTCTTCCTCCTCATATACTCATATATCCTACATTCATTATAAAAGTACCACCATCAATATATTATTAAAATAATATATTTAAATGAATTATTTTATCAAAAAAAGATAAAATATTAATTTTCAACAATTGTCACATTAAAATTTTTCTCTATCTATATCCACATAAAATCATTATTTTTCTCATCATATAAATCAATAATTAATTATACACAAATAATATTACAGAACCACAGTACTGGCAACCAGGCCGTTCCAAGGAAAGAGGGGGCTTTCCAATAAGGATTTCTCCTTACTGGCGCGCAATTAGATGACCAAACCTCTCTTTAGACAGAACTTTCTAGACATTGCCAATAATGTTATCTAATAATATTATTCAGATAATATGAATTATTGCTCCGATAATAGAAAATACTGTGTAGTGACAATTATTGAAACAACAGTAATATAAAATATTAACGCAACAGTTATTGAATCAACAAAATACTGAATAGTAATTACTATAACCATTATTAAGTCGTGCCTTCTTACGTAAGAATCAATAATTGGTGCAATACAGTGTGCTACGCGTATTATCGTGTTTTAACCACCGGGTATTCCAACAGTATTAACGGTAACAACTACGCCGTTATTTATAAACAACTTATTTTTGTCATTTTCTTCATCCAATCGCTTTCTGTTATGGGGCCCACACAAGGCTGCGCCGTCGTACGAATATTCTCCGACAACAAGAATATTCCACGACCAAACAAATATTCCCCGACAACAATGAATATTTTATAACCACTTGCTTATTTAAAATATTTGCGCATTTTACCCATAACTAACCACATTAATCAAATCATCCCTTACTATTTCAGAATAATAAATAGAGGAAATTAAATTTCATTTATTAATAATTCGGGGTCTTACAGGTATCATCCCTATCAACACTTTAAATGCATATGTGTTATTCGACTCTGGTGCTACTGTAACGACCGAAAAATTCAGATGTTATTGTAAAATGATTTTATTAATTTAAATAATAATAAAATCATATTCTATGTGTTATCAAGATGGTTGTCTTTGTATAACCTATTGATGTTAGAATGTCGTAGTATTTGAGCTACGTGGATGAATTAAAGTGTTTGAATTTCCAAGATGAAAATAAAAGTTTTTCGAGAAATTTTCTGAAAAACACTATTTATCGGTATTTGCTCGGGATATAATTTTGGATTTCCAAGAAATACGTAATGATGGAATAATAAGTTGAGATGGATTATGTAATAAAAATTTAGTTATGGAAAAAACGATATTTCGCTTGTGGACTTAATTTATAAACGTTAAGGAAGGCGAAATAGTAATTAATATGTAATAATGGTATGATACTTGTGTATTGTACAAAGAAATAGAAATGAGTATAATACGAAGTATTATACGAGGTTGTATGAAGGGTGAATTATTGTATATAAATTCTATATGAATTAGAATATCAAAATAATACATAAACTATATGTATTATGAAATGTTAATGGAATTGGAAAGATTGTTGGGAATTAATATAAGTCAAAGGGAATTAAAGGGAGAGGCCCAATTATTAACTAAGGAATCAACTAGTGGTTTGTTCATACAAAGCCCAATGATTTAATCTAATCTTAGCCCAAACTTAAGTCCAATAAAATGGGTTGACCCATGGGGCAAACCATATCAATATGGTTAATATGTGGTGATCAAGTTAATGTGATGACCAAGACTTAAGAGTAATGACCAAGTTAAAAGAGTAATGACCAAGTGTAGGATAAGTGTTGTGATTAACAAGTAATGAATAGTAAGGAGGTGGGATGATTTAATGACTAAACTACCTTAACTTTGCAAATTCTATAAATAGAGAAGACTTACAAGCATTTGTTGGTAGTTCAAATAATCTAGACTTCACAAAGTGCTTAAGTGTTAGAGAGAATAAGCTAGCAATAAGTTACTTCCATAAGTCAAGAAGAAGAAGAAGCTATTTATCAAAGACTTCAATAGTAAGACTTCTTCTCCAATTATCTTCTATTTCTACCGTGATAGGTTGATAAGAAAAGATGGATTAAGAAATATGAATGATAAGAAGCAAGAAGAATATATAAGTCATGGACTTAAGCCACATAAGTTGGTAATAAGTCATTTAAGCTAACATAAGTTATAAACTTATATGAATATAATATGAACTTATGAGGAGTTTATTAAGAGAATTGATATGAAGGTAAAAGAAGTTATATGATTATATGTATTATGTATACCTATGTAAAGTTATATGTGAAGCACATGTAAAGTATGATGATTAAGAAACTCTAATTGTCATAAGTCATGAATAATCCAATCTTAAGTAGTTTATAATTTGATAAGTTAAAAGCTCATGAGGAGTCAAAGTCCAACAATGAAAATAAGTTGTTGTATTATGTATGTTGAGATGTTCACATGACGAATGAAGTTCATTTGTAATGTTGAACAAATCGTAGGAATGAAGATTTGCCGGAAATTGCACGATTGGACGACAATCGTCGAATTCGTAAAATTCTCGGAATGGAAGTCAAATTTTGCGTTTGATCACGGAATCATTGCTTTACAATGGAGTTAAGTCATATTTGGCATTTAAGAGTTGCGGACTCAAAAATGACCGAATTTCGACTTAGAACGAAGAAACGAGCGTTGAACGTTCACGAACGTTTATCGTTTTCATTAAAAAATGAACTAATAGGTAAATTTTTAGCAAACGAATTCAAAAAGATAAAATTCTTAGATGATCATGTAGATTACGAAATTTGTGAACCGTAGGCTTTTGAACGAGCCAATTCGAACTTATAACGAAGAAGTTATGCGTCCGGGAAGTTCACAAAATTTTAAAACTGAAATTATTTTCTGGTGCACAAAGTTGGCGCCGCGGCGCCAACCCTAGGCAAAATGACCCGCGCCGCAGTGCCATGTATAGTACCAAAAATTTTTGGAGAGTCGCGCCGCAGCGCGGCCCATTAAGTAAGGACTCGCGCCCCAGCGCCAAGTCCGGGACATGCTAGGATAAGGCTCGCGCCGCAGCGCGAGATGTAATTATAAAGCCGGCGCCGCAGCACCAGCCTCAGAACAAAGATAGTAATGAAGGTTTCTAAGTACAAAGAAAGGAAATGGAAATAAACACAAACCAAAGGAAGGTAATGTAACATTGTTTAAACTTTGTTAAACCTTAAGGAATGTAAAGTAAATGTAAACCTAGTCGAATATAAATGCAATGGTAATGTTAAACCGGAATGAATAGTAACTGAATCTTATACACGATTAGATTGAAATGAAGTGTATGATATAGTCATATACATATTTGATTATATGTGACCTAATGTAAAGTCATTATGTGATCATGTATTGTAGAGACTTGAATGACTTGAACATAAAGTGAATATACAGTAGCAGACGCTAAAGGCAAGTATTCTAACTCTTGTTTCAGTTCAATCTGAACAAGTTTAAGATTCATGTATTCTTTTGCTTGAATTGAGGTATGTCGAGGTTAAAGCCAATCCCCTTTGGCTAGACTTGATAATCTACTCTTGTATTATTAAATGTTGCTATCTTTTGTCAACTACTTGATATGGTTTTCAAAAGAAGACTGAAATGTTAAACAAATGTTTTGTCGGTAAAACAACAGGCACGTGAGGTTGCCAAATGATTAAACGTACATACGTTTAATGGATGTAGTCTTGATCAACATAGAGTACAATAGGTTGATCACCTAGAAGTGCTCGTAAGTAATATCGGGCTTACGAAATTCGTTCCGGGTTGTCCTTTTTCAATAAAGAATGAATACTCAAGGTCTTTGACCGGGGTGAATGTTTTACTAAATATTGTTGTTATTGTAAAACATTTTGAAAGAAAAGATGAAGTGCTACTTTGAATTATCAATAGTACTTCATAACTATTGTTTAGTTATTAAAGATATACGATTTGTATGTGTCAAGCATGTTGTTATTAAATTATTATACTTGCTGAGCTAGTCATGCTCACTCTTGCTTGAACCATATGAATGCAGCTAAAACTGAACGTCCCGAAGGATCAAAAAGGGATAAAGGAAAAGCTAAGGCAGATTTTTAAGCTGTCTTGCAATAGTATAGGTCTATAGTTGTAATGTAACTGATATTATGACAAAGAACCTTTGTAATGGGTATAGAACCTGGGAATTGTAAATATTACTTTAATATATAAAAGTTATATTCGTTCTTTGAGACTTTTCAATTGAATGAATGTATGAATGTTGTACAGTATTGCACCATCTGTCGGGATGGAAGATACCCGGATTTAGGGGCGTTACAGCTACTTGTTCTTTTGTGTCTTATAGATGTAATGCCCCAAAATCTGGTCTATCTTCACACCTGGATTTTGTACGTCACAAGTACATCATTCACCCAACATACATCATTATATACTGAAATATAACAACATACCTTCTCAAAACCAAGGTTCTAAAACCTTATAACCTCTTTCATTACAAATAATGATAATTACATTATTCATTTCATCTTACAAGAGTGACTTTTATCCGTCATCAAGGATAGATAACAGTTCATTACACTAGTCTATAGTTTAATTTCCTCTTTCTACATTACAAGTCTTCACTTGATCTTCTTGCTCATTCACATTCTTCATCTAGATACCGTCAGCTTGATCTCTACGGGATCCTTAAGTTCTTCTAACATCGGTCGCGAAAAATATTTTTTATTTAAAGAAAATGTGAGCATTCAATTGCCCAGCAAGTCATAATGGTTGAACAAACAACTTCAAGAGTTTAAATATTTCTTCAGAACTTCAATAACCGAACAAAGGTTATGAAGTAGCTTGAATAATAGGAATAATCTCGATTCCTATCATTTTAAAATAATATTCACTTTCACTTTGAAATACTTTCATTCTTCTACCTTTTCATACACATTCTGTCAGGCTAGAATCATTAGCACAGACTTAATAATAACGAATTATGTATAAACAGGGCATTCCCTTATTGAACAGGTTAATCACAAAATAGTTTATCTCAAAAAAACACCGAAGTGTTCACATTGTGGCACAAGGCCTAATACATACTTCCACCTTGTACATACATCGCACATATGCACATAGAGAAGACTTCTCAAGTTTAACATTTGAGAAGTTTAAGAAACTAGAATTAATTTAGAATATGAATGAAGTTAAGAAACTTGCCTTACGTACAGCTTACGCTGAACTGCTCATTCCAATTCCTGTATAACATTTAAAGAGAAAACACAAACACCAATTAGTCATATATTAAACTTACGCATTGGTTTACTTAACTTTACTTCTTAGGGTTCGTGTTCTTACAATATAAGTTTATGCGACTAACTTCCTTTACCAGTTTACGGCTTCATGACATACGGAGATGTCTTACTCAAAACGTTCATCATCTTGATGATTTTCATTCTTATCTTCTTCTTATAACTTCTCTAGGACTCAGCACACATCGCTTCTCTTCTAGTAGTCCATATGGTACTCTGAGTTGTTTCCCACAAACAACCAACAAACAAGTTCCCGTCTCATCTACACTGCCATCACAGTGAGTTAGATCGATTGCCAGTTTCCTATATACCTTCACTCTCTAAAGGAATTTTTGAGCACAGCTCCCATATGTCAACCATCAAAGGTTACGATTGTAGCACAACCTAAACTTATCGTAACTTATCCGAACCATTAACTATAACGTTCGTTAAGTTAATTTCTTATTCATTATGGCTTTCTGGCAACTAAATGCCATACCTCAGGATTCATTCTTATACGACTCACCTTCAGCTTTCATTAATCTTATTACCGTTCATTACGGCTTTCTTAATACCATTCGCATCTTACTTAATACTTTCGTTATCCTTTACTTGAACCCCATGTTCATTAGTCATTCTTAATGTCGAAGCCATATCGTTCATTGTATGCTAAGATCATTCGTTTATCGCAACAGCGTTGAGCACACAGCGTCTATACGCTTCACACTTATCTCTCATTATCATGACATAACAACGAAATGTTATTGTAACGCCTCAGATAAAAATCGGATTTTTATCTGAATTAAATTTTTATTTGATTATGTGGATTATGTGGATTTAATTGATTATTTATGGGCGTAAGTTATTTGAAGGTCATTCTATGACCTAGACATATCAGAACGTCGTAGTATTTTGGCTACGTGATAGAATTAAAGTGTTTGAATTTCCAAGACGAAAATAAAAGCTTATTGTGAAATTTTCCAAAAAATACTATTCACGCATTTTTGCTCGGGAATTATTTTTGAACTTCCTAGAAATGCGTAACGATAGAATATCAAGGTGAAATGGAATATCCAATAAAATTTTAGTTATGGAAAACACAGTTTTTTGCCTACGGACTTAAAACCTAACGGTTAGGTAACGTGATTTTCGAGAAGGAAATGAAATGCGATTAATGAATTAAAGCAATGATCATATAATATGTATGTATTGTACGACGTAATGAATACCTGTATAATATGAGGTATTATATGAGTATGTATGAATGATGGTATGTCGAATATGTGGAATATGTATACGAGTGAGAATACGAGAATTATACGTATAGCATATGTTCTAAGGCTTTAAGCCAATTATAATGGACTTGTAGGATTGTGTAGCAATTTGTGAAGTCCAATAAGAATTAAGGTGCAAGCCCAAGATTTAGTAATGATATCGCCCAAGTGTTGGTTAATATAAAGTCCAAAGAAAATTAATGCAAGCCCAAAAGAGTAAGCTAAACTAATTAAACCTTAGCCCAAAGTAATGATCCAATGGATTGGGGTGACCCATGGGTCAACCCATGATAATTTGGGTAATCTTAGTGACCAAGAACTTTATGTGATGGCCAAGTAAGTTATGTAATAAGCAAGTTTACTTAATAAGTAAGTAATGAATAGTATGGATGTGTAATAATGTGATGGCCAAGTAAGTTATGTAATAAGCAAGTTTTGTAATAACCTGATATTTCCTATATAAATAAATAAGAAATTTTGCATATTAATTTTTTTTATTTAAAGATGGGAATATGTGCCAAGTAATGTGTATGTATATATGTGATAAATAAAATTTATTTATTACATAAATAATTTCAATTAATTTTATTTTAGAATTATTGATCATTATAAAGTGTATACTTATAATAATTAATTTTATAGTAGAAATGTCTTTATTAATTGTTTTCTATGAAAATATGATTTTTATAATATTTAAATAATATATAAAATGATTATTAGAATTATTATAATTACTAATTTATTGTATGAATTTTGTTCAAATTATTAAGTTAATTATTTTAACTTAATTAATAATGTTATATATGAATGATAAATCAGATATGGAATCCAAACCCTAATTTTGGATTTTGAGCAATGAATGAGAATAATAATATTATATTAGTTATAAGATTATTTTTCAGTGTTATAAATATATATTGTATATGTGTAGTCTGATATTGGTTAGTTAATTATGGTAACGCCCCCAAATTCAAGTACTTGAAACCCGAACCCGGTGCTTCACGATACCATTTCTATTAGCAGAATAAGACTAGTAATAATAACAATAATATAAATATCAAACTTATCTTACATTTATCAGAGTCTAATCCCAAGTACGCAACCTTTACTACAATATATTACATAATAGATAATAAATATCATGGTCTATATATTGTCTAACTATTACAAAAGATACCATTAAACTTATTCTGTTTGATTTCCTTTTCACTTGTTTTTGTCTGAACCTTCGGGTTGATCATGCCTAGCTGAAAATATTTAAATTTAAAGCAAGAATGAGTATTTGGGTGCCCAGCAAGTAATAACAATTATAAATATAATTAGCTAAACTAAACCGATAATAATAACATAACAATTCTATATCAAAATTTTGAAACTACGTATTGACTGTAAATAGAGTTAAGGTGACATACTATGAACATTGTTTTAAATTTTTGATAAGGTTAAACAGAACTTTATCTGCAAACCGTCATAACTTACGGGCACGAGGGTGTACATCCCATGGACCCTGTATTGATCAATACTACATGCAAGAACGATAGGATCGTTCACTCTGTCCGCCTTGGGCGCATAAAAATTTTCTCTTGATCGGGATGTTCATACTTAGTCTGGAATCCGAACAAAAATAATTTGATTGAATAAAAAAGGTTTTATCATATTCAACGATATTTCTAAATCTGTGTCTAGCTGGTCAAATAGCTTAGACGGCTTATATATATATATATATATATATATATATATATATATATATATATATATATATATATATATATATATATATGAGTTATGTAATATAATATCATGTTGATAAACAATGATCGAATATAATATATACGACAATAGGGTTAATAATCTAGTACAATAATAATATAAATTTGAAACTTTCTTACTCATGTCCATTGCATAAAGGAAATGTAAAGGTAGGATGCTTGCCTGATCTGCTGCTTACAATACGCAACTTAGTTTTATCTTTTATATCACTACCTATCATTAATAAGATCATTCATTCGATTAGAATAACATACTATAACACATAGCACTGCTTATTGCAGTCAGCACATAACCTAATCATTAATAACATACTATCATTAATAAGATCATTCATTCAATTAGAATAACATACTATAACACATAGCACTGCTTATTGCAGTCAGCACATAACCTAATCACATTGTCACACATATTCAACAGTCATTGAATCATAAACAAACATTAATACAGTTAAAATATCTATGCCTAGATCAATTTCTGAAACATGTCGGTGTACTGACGACTTTATCGGGTAATTATCGAGTCTAAGACTCTATCTTGTAGCTCAATAACTGTAATTATTAGTCATATTATTTTTAAATAACTTATAATAATTTTTAAACATTTATCATAATTTATCATAAATTTTCAAACACCGAAATCATTATTAAATAATTTAAATATTAAATAGTTCTATTATCATTAATATTTAATTAATATTAAACTATTAATGAAACCATTGTCAAAATATTAAAGTTATTTATAATAACTCCAAATATTTTTAAAGTATTAATATTACCCTTAAATGATTTTTAAAAGATTTAACATCATTTTAAAATAATTATCATTAATATTTAAATATTAATGTACTATTCATCCAAATATTAAAAGTCATTAATTATAACTTAAAATATTTTTAATTCATTAATATACTTTTTAAATGATTTTTAAATAAATAAAACCATTTTTAAACTATTTATTTAATATAATTATTAAATAAATTTAAAATCATTAATATTAAATTATTAATGAAATTATCCTTTAAATATTAGAAGTTATATTTTATAACTTAAAATATTTTTAAACACTTTATTTTCTTTTAAAATAATTTTTATAATAATAAAATTATTTTTAAACTAATTTATTTAATATAATTATTAAACAAATCTAATATCATTAATATTAAAATCTTAATATTTTCATTACAAAATATCAAAAGTTATATTTTATAACTTAAAATATTTTTATAACCTTTAAATCATTTTTCTATAATTTTTAAATCTTTAATTCTATTTTTCTATAATTTATTTAATACATTCATTAAATGACTTAATTATCATTAATATTAATTAATTAATGAAATTCATCACAAAATATTTAAAGTCATTAAAATTAACTTAAAATATTTTCTTATATCATAATATAATTTTAAATAATTTTTCATGCATTAAAATTATTTTTAAATAATTTATTTAATATTATAATTGAATAAATTAAATACCTTTAATATTTCAAAACTATTAAATATTCATGAAATATATTCAAAATATTTAAAAACTAATTTTTAGACTTTAAAATAATTTTTAATAATTTATTTTATATTTTTAATAATTAAAAACTAATTTTTCTATCTATTTAATAAAAATAACGAATTTAGTAATAATCGGTCGCTAAAGACTGCCTATAGCGACAGAATCCTCGCTATAGGTGTTCTTCATGTTCTTGGCCAAACCCAGAAACTCATAGCCCGCTAGCGAGTGGGCTTGTTTGACCGGTTTAATTCCTATGATCGTGACATTTTCTGAGTTTGTAATTGCTTTAATGTTGTAGTATACATGCAATACTACAAGTATTAATCGATTACATGACTAATACACAACACCACATAAAAATCTAAGCTGCAGAAAAGTCTGACAACGCTGTTCTTCATTTATGGGTTTTCCAGAAAATGAAGAACAGTTGATGGTCCTATATTTAGCTCCTTATATTTTGCATTCTGAGTTTGCTACTTATGTGCTAAAGGTTCAAACATGCAGAAGAAATGTCAAGGTACAAGTTTATAACATCAAAGCATTATAACATCAAAACATGTGTAAGATCTGGCATGGTCAAACCATATCAGAAATCTGTTCTTGAGCATTTCTGGGTTTTCCAGAAATTCTCCAGGCAGTTAGTCAACTATAGTTTGACCATGATTAATTTTCACCCTGGTCATGATCTAAGTGTTTTGATGATTTGAATATGTAGTATATATACCAGTATATAACATTATAACAAGAAAATAGCTAAACTCATAAACAGTTGTAAGATCAGAAGACCTAAACATCTTGTCAGACAGTTACTGGAAAAATTTGGGTTTCCTAGAATTTCATTTTCGTGACCGGTCAACCCTGTTTAACCACTTATAACTTTTAATTTATAACAGATCTGGACCTGATTTAAGTTTCACATGAAATACCTCAAACCATACTATAGATCTAACACATAAAACAACACAAAGCATGAACACAGAAGAATCTATGCGGTTTGACATTCGTTGTCAGACAACATAAAAAAATTTCCAGATTTTTGAAATCTTCAAATCCAAGCCTATAGATGTTATGGATCTAACATCTATCAACCCAGATCACTTAAATAGACTCCATATAACATATTTTAACTTTAAAACACAAGATCTAACAGAGGATTAAAGTCAGTTTTTCAATTCGTGTTTATACCTTGATGAACAAATCTTTGATTCTGGGCTCCTAATTTGTTATGATTGTTAGTGGGGCATGAATTGTGACTGAACTAACACTAGAATTTCATGGGTTTGGGTGAGAGAAGAGTGTGTTAAGTGTTTGAACAAAATGAGGCTAACAAATGACATTTCTCTCTCTTTAGATCTATATACCATGTGATACAATGCACATGGATGAGATTGTTGGCATGAATTGGCTGAGGTGTTGATAAATAAGTCTCTTTGTCAACATTAGTAGGTCACCAACTAAAGCTTTAGCTAGATTTTCAAGTAAATTTCGATTATACAAAAAGGGGTATAATAGTCATTAGCCTTATGATTTTAATGGCAAAGTTGTAACATGGCAAACCCTTAGGGTTTGACCCTTAGGGTTTAACCTTAAGGTTTAGCATAAAAATTATAAAATTTCTAATTAGGTTTAGTTTCTAAAAATACAAAATTAAGGTTTCTTAATTAATTTAGGTTTTTAATTACTTAGTATATTCCTAATTAGGTTTAAGATACACTATTTAGCATTAAACTTCCCAATTTAGTAATTAGGGTTTACAATTTATAAATTAGGATTTATAATATAAATATTAGGATTTTTAGATATTAATTAGGGTTTCTCTAATTAATATTAAATTCTATAATACACCATATAAATCACATAACACAGTTATATAACAATCTCAAACTCATAATTGAGTTTCAATTAGGGTTTCCATCTAGCAATTAGATAATTATTATTTATGGTTCCAAATTTTAGAAAATAGGGTTTTCAATTACAAATTATGGTTTTCCGCATAATAATTAGGATTTTTTATAATTAAAATTAAATTCTAATAATACATATCATATACCACATAACGCAATCACTAGACAGATTTTAAAGTCTCATTTGACTTAAAAACTAGTGTTTGTCAGTAAAATTAGGGTTTTGCAGTAATACTAGGGTTTATAAAAATATTGTTAGGGTTTGGTCATAGTACACCATAATTGACCAACCATTATCAGTCCACACATATGCAGTACACATTTATAGCACTGAAAAATGAAAATATAATTAATATTATATTCTTATTTTTATTCCATGATCAAAATATTAAATTAGAGTTTGGATTCCATATCTGGTTTATCTGGCTTATATACCTTTATTAATTAAGTTTAAATGATTAACTTAATTAATATAAATTAAATTCATATAATAAAATAAAATAATTATTATAATAATTCTAATAACCATTTCATATATTATTTAAATAATATAAAATCATATTTTCATGGAAAATACTTAATAAAAATATTTTTACTATAAAATTAATTATTATAAGAATATAATTTATAATGAGCAATAATTTAAAAAAAATTATTTGTAATAAATAAATTTTATATTTATCGCATAAGTGCATACACATTATCTGGCACATATTCTGACCTTTAAAATAAATAAAAAAAAAAATTATACGCAAAATTTCTGATTTAATTATATAGAAAATATCATGTTATTACATTCACCCTCCCTTACAAAGATTCCGTCCCCGGAATCACCGTTTTAAAACTTATACTTACGAGTGTACATAGCTTACACAATCATTGCAATTAGATCTCGATCATAATTAATCGAACCGATCTTTAACTATTCAGCATAAAGCTTATCTATCTGATTAAACGGAAAATTGATTTCTAATAGAACTCAATTTCCTCCTTCAAAATATCTTTATAAAATAATTTACTATATATAAGAAAATAATATATAAGAAAATAAAATTTGATCGAATAATATCTAGAGTTGCATCTCCGGCTGCTACCGAATCCTAAACAGTCATGTAGAAGCTAGACTTCTGCAGTTGGTTCTGTTGGTTTGTTTGTTGAAGTTGGTCCCGTTGTCACCAATGTCCTGCTGCCTTTTTTCGTATTCGCATTCCTTTCCTCCCTTCTCCTTCTTGGACAGCTTTTCACCTTATACTCTATTGATTCACAAATAAAACACCCACTATACGTTCTTGGATTGCGGTAGTTGGGAGACATATTTCCCTTCTGCCCACACTTATATCACACAAACTTTCCCTTCAAACATTCACCGGAATGATTCTTTCCACAATTCTTACACTGCAAAACTTGTTTCTTTCCACCTCCTGGTCTGCTTCCGGTATTATCGAAATTATCTCCTTTCATCGTATAGGTGGTAAAAACTATTTTTTGCCCCTCCGTTATCCTAGCTATCACAAACATTGCTACAGGGTCAATTGATGCTCTAAATTCTGGAGGTCCGATTGACTTAAAGTCTTTGACGTTTGCCGTTCGATTATTTAGCTAATTTCCCGCGGCTGGTATTCCGTTCTACATAGCTTGATCGTCCATATTCGCAAAATTTTGTATCGGGTCTAGTTGTCCTCCAGCTTTGTTGACAGGTTCTTTTGCCCTTTAGTTTCCTTTTCTTCTTGGTGGCATTATCATAAATTATTCCTTATTAACTTACATTCTAAGCCTTATCGTATACGTTTAATTAACATACCACGCAAAATTTTCTATTCAGATAATCATTTATTCAAAATATTAGATTTCGAAAACTCAGTTGACTGTATTAACCAGTGTTTAGATAAATATCTACTATCTTCATACCAACTTATTTCATTAATTTAACATAGACTCATATTCATAACACTTGACACACCATATCACATTTTGCTTTAAACATTCATTATCCCTTTGTGACTCAAAAGTCGGGAATCGCTGCCATAACTTATACAAAAGTTAAAAATATTTCCTTATACAGATATACATATCATTTACACCACATAGAATCATACATACTCAAGTAATACTAATACTACCTATTTCTTAGGCCTTCACTAAGGATCAGTTGCTTAGTATTTTATATATTCCCATTATCCTCGAAAATCCATGCACACCTAACTATACCAAGTTCGTCCAACTTACCACAAATTATGAGTTTAAGAACTCACCACAAACACATGAGTTTAAGAACTCGAGCTTGACCTTATATTCTTTAACTATACTCTACCTATCTGCTATACTATCGTTTCTGGGTCATGTACTACACTTTTCAAAATAACCACCTCATTGAGGTAGCTTTCAGTGTGAGTCTCTATTTCAGCTATTAGCTTTGATATTGGCTCGGTGATGGACGTTGACTCCCGCTTTACAATCTGAGGGTATCCTAATTCTTTATATCTGACATCTATACACCAACTATCTTGATTAGCACATAATATATACACACAGCAAATAATAATTTTATATAAGTTATATTTTAGTTGATCTAACGATGAACTTATTCAATTCATCTCCTTTTTAAACTCTATATGAGTTATTTGTATTTTCAACGTTTTTCTCTGTTCTAAGGTTATAGCCTAAGGTCTAATCGACCTAAGGTTTCTAACCCTAAAGCTCTGATACCATGTTGTAACGCCCCTAAATTTAAGTACTTAAAACCCGAACTCGGTGCTTCACGATAGCATTTCTATGAACAAAATAATACTAATAATAATAACAATAATATAAATATCAAACTTATCTTACATTTATCAGAGTCTAATCCCAAGTACACAACATTTATGATAATATATTACATTATAGATAATAAATATTTTGGTCTATATATTGTCTAACTATTACAAAAGATACAATTAAACTTATTCTATTTGCTTTCCTTTTCACTTGTTCTTGTCTGAACCTTCGGGTTGATCATGCCTAGCTGAAAATATTTAAATTTAAAGCAGGAATGAACATTTGGGTGCCCAACAAGTAATAACAATTATAAATATAATTAGCTAAACTAAACCGATAATAATAACATAGCAATTCTATATCAAATTTTTGAAACTACGTATTGACTATAAATAGGGTTAAGGTAACATACTATGAACATTGTTTTAAATTTTCGATAAGGTTAGATAGAACTTCATTTGGAAACTGTCATAACTTAAGGGCACGAGGGTGTACATCCCATGGACCCTGTATTGATTAATACTACATGAAAGAACGATAGGATCGTTCACTCTGTCCGCCTTGGGCGCATAAAAGTTTTCCCTTGATTGGGATGCTCATACTTAGTCTGAAATCCGAACCAAAACAATTAGATTGGATACAAAAATGTTTTATCATATTCAACGATATTTCTAAATCTGTGTCTAGCTGGTCAAATAGCTTAGACGACTTATATATATATATATATATATATATATATATATATATATATATATATATATATATATATATATATATATATCTACATATGTTTAAATACAATGATTATCTAAGTGAGGATACTTGTATAACCATATTTTGAAATTAACGAACAAAATATATATATATATATATATATATATATATATATATATATATATATATATATATATACAATATCATGTTGATAAACAATGATCGGATATAATATATACGACAATAGGGTTAATAATCTAGTACAATAATAATATAAATTTGAAACTTTCTTACTCATGTCCATTGCATAAAGGAAATGCAAAGGTAGGATACTTGTCTGATCTGTTGCTTACAATACGCAACTTAGTTTTATCTTTTATATCACGACCTATCATTAATAAGATCATTCATTCGATTAGAATAACATTCTATAACACATAGCACTTCTTATTGCAGTCAGCACATAACCTAATCACATTGTCACACATATTCAACAGTCATTGAATCACAAATAAACATTAGTACAGTTAAAATATCTAAGCCTAGATCAATTTTTGAAACATGTCGGTGTACCGGCAGCTTTATCGGGTAATTATCGAGTCTAAGACTCTATCCCGTAGCTCAATAACTGAAATTATCAGTCATATTATTTTTAAATAATTTATAATAATTTTTTAACATTTATCATAATTTATCATAAATTTTTAAACACCGGAATCATTATTAAATGATTTAAATATTAAATAAATCTTTTATCATTAATATGTAATTAATATTAAACTATTAATGAAAAAATTGTCAAAATATTAAAGTTATTTATAATAACTCCAAATAGTTTTAAAGTATTGATATTACCCTTAAATAATTTTTAAAAGAATTAACATCATTTTTAAATAATTATCATTAATATTTAAATATTAATGTACTATTCATCCAAATATTAAAAGTCATTAATTATAACTTAAAATATTTTTAATTCATTAATATCCTTTTTAAATGATTTTTAAATAAATAAAACTATTTTTAAACTATTTATTTAATATAATTATTAAATAAATTTATTATCATTAATATTAAATTATTAATGAAATTATCCTTTAAATATTAGAAGCTATATTTTATAACTTCAAATATTCTTAAACACATTATTTTCATTTAAAATAATTTTTATAATATTAAAATTATTTTTAAACTAATTTATTTAATATAATTATTAAACAAATCTAATATCATTAATATTAAAATAATAATATTTTCTTAACAAAATATCAAAAGTTATATTTTATAATTTTAAATATTTTTAAAACCTTTAAATTATTTTTCTATAATTTTTAAATCATTTATTATCCTATAATTTATTTAATACATTCATTAAATGACTTAATTATCATTAATATTAATTAATTAATGAAATTCATCACAAAATATTAAAAGTCATTTAAAATAACTTAAAATATTTTCTTATATTATAATATAATTTTAAATAATTTTTCATGCATTAAAATCATTTTTAAATTATTTATTTAATATTATAATTAAATAAATTAAATACCTTTAATATTCCAAAAGTATTAAATATTTATGAAATATATTCAAAACAAGTAAAAACTACTTTTCGGGCTTTAAAATAATTTTTAATAATTAATTTTATATTTTTAATAATTAAAAATTAATTTTTCTATTTATTTAATAAAAATAATTAATTTAGTAAAAAACTGTCGCTAAAGACTGCCTATAGCGACAGAACAGTCGCTATAGGTGTTCTTCATGTTCTTGGCCAAACCTAGAAACTCATAGTGCGCTAGCGAGTGGGCTTGTTTGACCAGTTTAATTCTTATGATCATGACATTTTTTGAGTTTGTAATTGCTTTAGTATTGTAGTATACATGCAATACTACAAGTATCAATCGATTACATGACTAATACACAACACCACATAAAAATCTAAGCTGCAGAAAAGTCTGGCAACTCTGTTCTTCATTTCTGGGTTTTCCAGAAAATGAAGAATAGTTGACGGTCCTATATTTAGCTCCTTATATTTTGCATTATGGGTTTGCTACTTATGTGCTAAAGGTTCAAACCTGCAGAAGAGATGTCAAGGTACAAGTTTATAACATCAGAGCATTATAACATCAAAACATGTGTAAGATCTGGCACGGTCAAACCATGTCAGAAATCTGTTCTTGAGCATTTCTGGGTTTTCCAGAAATTCTCCAGGCAGTTGGTCAACTATAGTTTGACCATGATTAATTTTCACCCTGGTCCTGATCTAAGTGTTTTGATGATTTGAATATGTAGTCCATATACCAGTATATAACATTAAAACAAGAAAATAGCTAAACTCATAAACAATTGTAAGATCAGAAGACCTAAACATCTTGTCAGACCGTTTATGGAAAAATCTGGGTTTCCCAAAATTTCATTTTCGTGACCGATCAACCCTCTTCGACCACTTATAACTTTTAATTTATAATAGATCTGGACCTGAATTAAGTTTCACATGAAAGACCTCATACCATACTATAGATCTAACACATAAAACAACACAAAGCATGAACACAGAAGAATCAATGGGGTTTGACATTCGTTGTCAGACAACATAAATTTTTTTCCATATTTTTGAAATCTTCAAATCCAAGCATATAAATATTTTGGATCTAACATCTATCAACCCAAATCACTTAAATAGACTCCATACAACATATTTTAACTTTAAAACACAAGATTTAACAGAGGATTAAAGTCAGATTTTTTAATTCGTGTTTATACCTTGATGAACAAATCTTTGATTCTGGGCTCCTGATTTGTTATGATTGTTAGTGGGGCTTGAATTGTGACTGAACTAACACTAGAATTTCGTGGGTTTGGGTAAGAGAAGAGTGAGTTGGGTGGTTGTACAAAATGAGGCTAACAAATGACATTTCTCTCTCCTTAGATCTATATATCATGTGATACAATGCACATGGATGAGATTGCTGGCATGAATTGGTTGAGGTGTTGATAAATAAGTCTCTTTGTGAACATTAGTAGGTCACCAACTAAAGCTTTCGCTAGATTTTCAAGTAAACTTCAATTATACAAAAAGGGAAATAATAGTCATTAGCCTTATGATTTTAATGGCAAAGTTGTAATATGGCAAACTCTTAGGGTTTGACCCTGAGGGTTTAACTCTAAAGTTTAGCACAAAAATTATAAAATTTCTAATTAGGGTTTGCAAAAATAAAATTTTAGTTTCTAAAAATACAAAATTAAGGTTTCTTAATTAATTTAGGTTTTTAATTACTTAGTACATTACTAATTAGGTTTAAGATACACTAATTAGTATTAAACTTTCCATTTTAGCAATTAGGGTTTACAATTTCTAAATTAGGATTTATAATAAAACTATTAGGATTTCTAGATATTAATTAGGGTTTCTCTAATTAATATTAAATTCTATAATACACCACATAAATCACATAACAAAGTTATATAACAATCTCGAACTCATAATTGAGTTTCAAATTAGGGTTTCTTTCTAGTAATTATATAATTATTATTTAAGGTTTCAAATTTTAGAAAATAGGGTTTTAAATTACTAATTATGGTTTTCCACATAATAATTCGGGTTTTTCTTAATTAAAATTAAATTCTAATAATACATATCATATACCACATAACATAATCACTTGACAGATTTTAAAATCTCATTTGACTTCAAAACTAGGGTTTGTCAGTAAAATTAGGGTTTTGCAGTAATACTAGGGTTTATAAAAATATTGTTAGGGTTTGGTCATAATACACCATAATTGACCAACCATTATCAGTCCACACATATGCAATACATATTTATAGCACTGAAAAATAAAAATATAATTAATATTATATTCTTATTTTTATTCCTTGATCAAAATGCAAAATTAGGGTTTGGATTCCATATTTGATTTATCTGCTTATATACCTTTATTAATTAAGTTTAAATAATTAACTTAATTAATATAAATTAAATTCATATAATATAATAAAATAATTTTTATAATAATTCTAATAACCATTTCATATATTATTTAAATAATATAAAATCATATTTTCATGGAAAATACTTAATAAAAACATTTCTACAATAAAATTAATTATTATAAGAATATAATTTATAATAAGAAATTATTCAAAAAAAAATTATTTGTAATTATTCTTGTAATAAATAAATTTTATATTTATCACATAAGTGCATACACATTATCTGGCACATATTCTCACCTTTAAAATAAATAAATACAAAATTATACGCAAATTTTTTGATTTAATTATATAGAAAATATCGGGATATTACAACAAACATTAATATTACTATCATAAACCATAAATTGAAACTCAAAACTAGAGTTTAAGGTCGGTCATAAATGGTGTTATATGAATTATATTGCGTATTATAGAATTTCTGTTAATTTGGAAAAACCTAATTAATATTTGAAAATCCTAATTTGCTAATTAGGAACCCTAATCGCAAAATTTAGAAACCCTAATTATTATTTTAGTAAATTAAATTGTTAATTTGGGAACCCTAATGATAGTAAGGAACCCTAAATATTTAAACACAAATTTCTATTAAAAACCCTAATTTTAATTAGTGTATTTTAATTAAAATTTTGTTACACTTTAATTTTAATTTTTTAAATCCTAGAAATTAATTGGGAAACTTTATGATTTAAAATCTAGTGATTAAACCCTAGATTTAAGTACCTTGGACAAGAATACCCTTAAAATTGATAGCAAAATTATCATTATACCCTTTTTGTCCCATTTGGTGAATTATTGCTAGAAAATCTAGCAAGATCTTGGCAAGCCACCCTAATCTAGCTAGGAGCTATAATACACCAGCACATCATCCATTATTACCATGCAAATACATTGCATCAAGTTTTATATAAGGATCAAGAGAGAGAAATGCCTTATTTACCTCATTTGTACCCATACTCTCATCCTAGACCATCTATCTCTAAAACCCACGAAAATATTTGGTGATTCAGTCCATATCTAAGTTCCTAGAACACCCAAGCACAATCATCAAAGATCAGATTCAAAATCAAGGTGTAAAGAGGTACAAAAACCCTAACTTGAAAAACATGTGATTTGATATTAAATGTTAAGTTCTTATGTTAAAACATGTTGTATGTAGTATATGTTGATGATCTGGGTTGCTATATGTTAGATCCATAACATCTAGAGGCTCGGATTTGAAGTTTTAAAAAAATCTGGAAAATTTTATTTTGTTGTCTGACAATGAATGTCAGACCTCAGATCTCAGTGACGTTTAATTATTTTTGTGTTTTGAAAGTTGGTAGTTGTTGTATACTACGAGATCTGTGAACTGGAACTTGAATCAGGGTCATATCTAGCATAGATTGGAAGTTATTAATGGTCAAAGTCAGTTGACCGACCATGACCGAGCCTTTCTAGGTAACCCAGAACTTACCCAGATGGCTCTGACAAGATATTCATGTCCTCAGATCTTGCTCAAGTTTGTTGTTTTCTTTATGTTGTTGTATACATATTATAGTATGATATATGTACTACATATTCAAGCTTTTATATAACCTAGATGACTAACAGGATGGATTTAATAGACGGTCAAACTAGGTAGCCCGATCACGTTTCTATTTTCTGGGTAACCTAGAAAAAGTATGAACACCATCTCTGACATGGTTTGACCGGAATGGATCTAGAGATTTTATTGTTGTTATGATGTTTATATGTATTAGATCTCTTCACCTACATGTTAGCTACTCACTACAACTCTTTTATCATAAAAACATCACATGAACAACATGTAGTGGAAGCCCAAACATGCACACTCGATCTGTTCTTCATTTCTGGAAAACCCATAAATGAAGAACAGTCTCTGACAGGATTTTCTGTAGCTTAGATCTTTCTTGTTGTTGATGTTTAGGCTTTCACAGTGATCCAAACAGATACATTGTTAGTTAGTCTACAAGGCCCGACGTCTAAAATAACTATAACATGAACTGATTGACTGTAATGAGGCCATAAAGGGCGTTAACCGGCCATGACTGAAAATTCTGGGCAGCCCATAATATGATGAACACGTTCTGACAGCTAGTTAAAAGCTTAATAACTTTTGATTGTGATGATGTATGACCTGGTTATTGGTTGTTACATGTAGTGTGGCACTAGTACTACAAGAAAAATGTTTTAGCTTGCCCAGAAACCTCACAGATTGGAAATTATCAATGGTCAAACTACCAAACTCAAAAACTGACTTTGAAGGCTCAAGAACACTACTACACTTTTTGTCGCTAAAGACCTAGAGCGACGGTTCTATTAATTTTAAACAATTTAAATTCTAAAAATTATTTAAAAATAGAAAATAACTTCTGAAAATTACAAAAATTATTTTAAGTTATAGAAATTAACTTTTAATAATTTGACATAATTTTCATAAATATTAATATTTATTTGGATATTGTTGGTATTTAATTTATCTAATAAATGCATTAAATAAATTAATTAAAAATGATTTTATTGTATTAAAAATCATTTTAAATGATAATAAGGTATTTAATAATTTCTTTAAGTTATAAAACATAACTTTTAATACTTTGAGATAAATTTCAATAATTATTTAGTATTAAAGATATTAGATTTATTTAATACTTATATTAAATAAATTAATTTAAAAATATTTTTAATATTATAAAAATCATTTTAAATGGAAATAAATAGTTTAAAAATATTTGAAGTTATAAAATATAACTTTTAATATTTAAAGGAAAATTTCATTAATAATTTAATGTTAAATGATATTAGAGTTATTTAATAATTATATTAAATAAATAGTTTAAAAATGGTTTTATTGATTTAAAAATCATTTAAAAAAGAAATAACTGAATTAAAAAATTTTAAGTTATAATAAATAACTTTTAATATTTTGATAAATAATAAACTAATATTCTAATATTAATAGTAATTATTTAAAAATGATTTTAAATGTTTTAAAAATCATTTAAGGGTAATATTAATGTTTTAAAAACACTTTGAGTTATTATAAATAACTTTAATATTTTGACAATGGTTTCATTAATAATTTAATATTAATTAAATATTAATGATAATAGAATTAGTTAATATTTAAATCATTTAATAATGATTCTAGTGTTTAAAAAATTATGATAAATTATAATAATTATTTAAAATTTATTATAAGTCAAATAAAATAATATGACTGATATTTTCAGTTATTGAACTACATGATAGAGTTTTAGACTCGATAATTACCCGATAAAGTCGTCGGTATACCAAAATATTTTAAAAATTGATCTAGACTTGGATAATTTGACTAGATACGTGTTTGTTTATGATTCAATGACTGTTAAACATATGTGACAATGTGATTAGGTTATGTGCTGACTGCAATTAGAAATACTATGTGATATGATATATTATTCTAATCGAACGAATGATCTTATTAATGATAGGTTTCGGTATAAAAGATAAAAACTAAGTTGCGTTATTGTAAGCAGTAGCTCAGGCAAGTATCTGAACTATTATTTACATTGTGTAAGTATCCTAACTTTGTATTTCCTTTATGCAATGAACATGAGTAAGAAAGTTTCAGAATCATAATATTGTGCCAGATTATTAACTCTATTGTTATTGATTACGTATCCAATCTTTGTATTCATACAAGTTCTTACATTATCCGATCATTGTATCATTGTATAATTTAGATATTTATTTTGTCCGTTAATTCCTATATAGGGTTAGACAAGTGTCCTCACTTGGATAATCATTGTATTTAATCACATGTTGATACATACTCATTGGTTTCCGGTATGTATACGTTGACTTAAAAAGCCGTCTAAGCTATTTGATTCATCTAGACATAAAAATATTGTTGATCATGATAGAACTTTATTGTATCCAACCAAATTATTTTGGTTCAGATTCCCGACTAAGTACGCATGAGCATCCCGAACAGGGGAAAACTTTTGTGCACCTAAGGTGGATAGAGTGAACGATAATATCGTTCTTGCATGTAGTATTGATCAATACAAGGCACATTGGGATGATCACCCTCGTGCCCATAAGTTATGACGATTTGCGGGTGAAGTTCTGCTAAACCTTAGCAAAAATTAAAAACAATGTTTATAGTCTGTCGACAAATCTCCAGTTATAGTCAGAACGTAGTTTCAAAAATTTGATATATAATTGTTATGTTGTTATTATTGGTTTAGCTTACTTCACAACTGTTGATTCGTTGTAGAAGTGTTATTCAAAGATAACATTTAATTCTTTCAGATTATATTAATTGTTGCTATTACTTGCTGGGCAATCAAATGCTCATTCTTGCTTTAAATTTAAATGTTTTCAGCTAAACATTATCAACCGGAATGTTCAGGCAGGTACAAGGGAAAAGGAAAGCAATCAGAATAATCTTATGTTATCTTTTGTAATAGTTAGACAGTATTAAGACAATGATATTTATTATTTATCATGTAATGTATTGTAGTAAAGGTTGCGTACTTGGGATTAGACTCTGGTGTATGTAAATTAAGTTTGATATTTATATTATTGTAATTATTATTAGTATTATTTCGCTCATAGAAATGGTATCGTAAAGTACCGAGTTTGGGTTTCAAGTACCTGAATTTTGGGACGTTACAAGTTTACTTAATAAGTAAGTAATGAATAGTATGGATGTGTAATAAGGACGTGGGATGAAAAATTTGACAGATTTTCTACTTTGTGAGATTCCCAAGCTCGTAACTTCTTCGTTATAAGTCCAAATTGGCTCGTTCAAGAGCCATCGGTTCACAAATTACATACTCTACGTGTTCATGCAAGAATTTTATCTATTTAACTTCGTTAACTAAAAATTCACCTATTAGTCCATTTTTAAGGAAAACGATAAACGTTTGTTAACGTTCAACGCTCGTTTCTTCGTTCTAAGTCGAAATTCGGTCATTCTCGAGTCCGCAACTCTATAATGCCAAATAAGACTTGTCTCCATTGAAAACAAACATTTTCGAGCTAAATATCAAAATTTGATTTCCATTTCGAGAATTTCATGAATTCGACGATTATGGTCCAAACTCGTGAATTCCGGCAAAACTTCGTTACTTATGATTTGTTCTTTGCTTCAAATGGATACAATCTATCATATTAACATCTTGACATACATACTTCATTAACTTATTTTCATGATAAGTTATTACTTGTTCTTCATGAGTTTATAGCTTATAAAAGTATAAACTACTTATGATTTTCATTTCTCATGACTTAACAAGGTTTTAATCTTTTAATCACCATCCTTGCTTCTTATTATCATACAACTTCATTATTATAAACATAAGGCAAGTTTCTACAAGTTCTTCCTTGGTTCATAACTTATATATAAACAACGTACTTATCCACGGCTTATTAAGACTTACGTTCTTTAATTCATCCATTTCTTTACTTCTTAATATACAAGTACCATCACTTCTCTATCAAGCTACTATGGAAGAGATAGAAGAATATTGCACAGGAGTCTTACCCTTGATGAACTAGCTTTTCTTCTTCTTAAAAGTCTAACTTAAACTTGCTTATTCTCTCAAACACTTAAGCACTTATCTTGTTGGTGAAATTAACAAACAACAAAATGAGCTGACACCGCAGCACGGCCTGCAACGCTAGGACTCGCGTCGCAGCGCCAAGTTCAGTCTGTAGCCTCTGAAGTGTGGCGCCGCAACGCTGCTTAATAAGAGGAAGCTGGTACTGCAACGCCAGCCTTAAGGATTTCATAGTAAGGAAAGTTTATAAGTGAAGGAAGAACATTAATTGATTAGTAATAAACTAAAGCTTAATGTAACATCATTAAGGATGCTATAAACCTTAAGTATGTCACTAAAGGTTGAAGGAAAGATTAATTGAACGTAAGTTATTGATAATAAAATGATGACCGATAATAAGCTGTAAGGGTAGATAAATACTCAAAACGAGTTTTGTTAAAAAAATAAGTATGATTAAGTATACGAAACAATAACATTGAGAGTTACAACTAAAAGTTGTTGAATATTACTTGAACGGGAACGATATGCAATAAGTGTACTTAACCTATGACGATCGAATTTCGATTAATAACGTATGAACGTTAGTAAGCCGTGAGGAAGAATGATTAACTTGAACGAGTGGTATTAGTAAAGTAAAACCACTTACGACATAGAAGAGAAAGAAGTTGGTAAGAATGATGTAAATTATAATGATAAGCCGGAACCAATAAAAAGCAATCTGATACATGATTAAATTGAGAAGAAGGGTAAGATTCATTAGGAACCATGTATGTTCATTCATGACCTAATGTGGTATGTTATGTGATTATGTGTTATAGAGACTATAAAAACTCAAAGGGAAAGTAATTTTTACTGTAGCAGACGCTGAAGGCAAGTTTTTTCTTATCGCTTGTCTAACCTTCGTGTTAGCCAGATTTTCAATGATTCATGTTATGAGATGCATGAATGGTTTAAATAAAGGGTCGATGCCAGTTTTAACCCGGCTAGACTAATTCAGAAGAGTTGATTGATTTATTCACAAGTCTTTTAATATAGAATTGATAAAGCTATCCTACGCCAATTGTTTGGTACGAATTCAAGGTAAGCCTAAGTATGAATAAACAAATGTATTTTCCATCGAGTATTTGATGGGCACGTGAGGTTGCCAAAACTTAAACATACATACGTTTAATGGATGTAGTGTTGATCAACATAGAGTACTATAGGCTGATCACCTAGAAGTGCTCATAAGCTATACCGGACTTACGGACTTAGTGCTGGGTTGTCCTTTCCAAAGAACTTATGAAATGCTCATGGTCTTGGATTAGAATTGATGTTTTACTGAATATTATCATTGTAAAACGTTTTGAAGGAAAAGAAATGTTATTTTGAATTAAAGATAGTACTTCGTAACTATTATTCAGTTATTGAAGATATCTAATTCCTCTGTTCAAGCATGCTATTTAAAAGAAATTTTTGTACTTGCTGAGCTTGTTATGCTCACTCTTGCTTGAACCATATGAATGCAGCTAAGACCGAACGAACCGAGGAATCCGACAAGGATAAAGGGAAGGCTAAGGCGAACCTGTAGATTACATATGTAATAGTATTGGTTTGTAATGATAATATTTGATATTGTGATAAAAACAAATGGAACAGTTATAAAGAACCTGGAGAATGGTAATATTATTTTAATATATATATATATATAAGATATATTTGTTCATTTGAGGCATTTCAATTGAATGTTTGTGTGAATAGTAGCACCGTGTAGCAACATCTGTCGGGTTGGAAGATACCCAGATTTGGGGGCATCACAGTTATTCATTACCCTCGTCGCTCAACGTCTAAGGAATCACAACCATAGCAATCCTCCACGTTAGTTTATTGTAACTACGGTCCCAGAATATCGGTTCCGTAATCTACCGCTTAAATTCTCTGTCTTTTAATCTTATTTAATATTTCCGTTCAACCTTTACTAATAATTTAAATCACTTGATTTAGTGTTAAATTAGTAGAACATTATGTTCTTTATCTTCCCTTACGTTTCCCCTTAGAGCTGAGCAGTTAAAAGCTCTTCTCTGGCTTTTTCCCTACACCGGCGTTGCAGCGTCACTCTTTTTCTTTCCTCTCGCGCTGCGGCGCGAGTCTATGTCACCTTCTTCCCCAGACTGACGCTGTGGCGTCACTTGTCAGTAGCTAATGGCCGATCTTGCACTGCAGCACCATCTCCCACCGCTCAGCTAGCGCTGCGGCACCGAGCACAAAACCTAGAAAATTTTGTAAGTCTTGAATCAAGTTTGAGATGCGTACTTTACGATCTCGTATCTTCTTTGTTATAACTCGGAACAGGGTCGTTCGAAAGCCATTATCTTCCTTATCTAACATACTTCAATACCCATTAGATAGAACTTCATTCTGAATCCGTTAAAGTGCCATTCGATTGGCTTAATCTTCACCCTTCGTTCATTTTTACGCTTTTAACATTCTTCTTTCATTCGTCCGTAATTTGGCCATCCGAACTCGGAACTCGATCGTTCTTGAGTCCATGAGTCACGTTTTCTTCATTCTTTTACATTCTTATAAAACCCTACACGTTCGAGTTCATTTACTAACTTTTCAATTATTGTTTGTCTTTTATGAAATTTTTGCCATAACTTCGTTATAACTTAGTTTTATCCATTCTTCATGAACGTTTCTACCGTTCCTAACCAAGCAATAAGCATGTAACTTATACGAGATGGTTTAAACTTATCTATCAACAACAATTATGCTACAATGGTTTTAAATTTGTCCATCAACAACGTTCTTCGTGTTCTTCGCGTGTTCTTCGTTCGTTCTTCATTTTAATCGATATTTTGGATTACGATTTCGGTTTTTATTATAATTTGATGTTATAGAACATCATTACTTACTTATTTCACCTACTTATTTATATAATCCACACGGATCGTTCTAATTCATTACGAATCTTATACTTCCTTAAGAAATTTATAAAATAAACATCTAATTCTTATTTCTTCATTTCTTTGTGATTTCAACCATATGAAATAATCCATAACATCATCTACTTCTTATCCTCATTAAGTTATGTTTTTAAACATAAAAACTTAAAGAAAATTTATAAGAGACTAGGTTTCGAATTACCGTTCTCCTTTAATTTTCTTCCGTCGGACAAAGTTTGCACACGACCAATCTTTTCCTTCTCCTCTTTCCTCCCATCCGAACTCTCTCTCTCTCTCAAGTGTTATCGGATTTTTTAAATCCAAAACAAATGAATTTAGCTTCCTATTTATAAATTTTCAAAGCTAGGGGCAAAATAGTCATTTCGCCCCCCAAACCTCCTTATTATTCATTACTTAAACACTAAGTTAACTTGCTCATCACTTATAAGAACATTACTTAGCCATTAAGTTTACTTAGTCATCACATAACTTATCTCTTACTTAGCCCTTAAGTTTACTTAGTTATCACATAACTTATCTCTTACTTAGCCCTTAAGTTTACTTAGCCATCACATAACTTATCTCTTACTTAGCCCTTAAGTTTACGTACTCATCTCTTCGTATATTGTTCGTACGATATTCGTATTATACGTCGTAATAATATTCGTACTATACTCGTATAATAACTAGTATTACACTCGTATTTCTTACGCATAATAACCCTAATTATTATACGAAATTATTAAATTCTCGTAACTCACTTTTCCTAACCCTAAGGTTTTAAGTCCGCAGGCAAAAATTTCGTTTTTGCCATAACTGAAATATTATTGAATATTCCATTACGTCTTAGAATTCTATCATTATGCGTTTCTTAGAAATTCAAACTCAATCTCCGAACAGAAACGGATGAATAGTGTCTATTTCATCTTTTTCCCCAGAAATATTTTTATTCCCGAAAAAATTTTATTTTCGTCTTGAAAATTCTTACTCGTTCAATCTAGCTCGTAGCCAGAATCCTCCCGACTTATAATCATCCTAGGTTCTATAACGATTAATAAACACATAACACATAATCTTATTGATAAAAATTCCTTTTATTAATAACTAATTCTTTAAACTTAAAATCTGGACAACCCGAATTTCCGGGTTGTCACAATCTTCCCCCTTATAAAAATTCGGTCCTCAGAATTTCTTAAAACCACACCCTTACCCGGGTCATCACATTCAGCCCTACTTTATAAAATTTCGTCCTAGAAATTTTAGCCTACCCTTCTTCTTAACTTCCCTTCAACGGAGTTCTTATCTTTTCATCATTCCTAACCCCCATAACCTATCAAGAATTATGAAGTAGAAGGAATAACGAGGAATATAAAATTTCCTTTAAAAATGTTTCATACTTTTGCTGAGGGGTCAAATCGACTATGAACTCTTACTAGGTTTAACAGCATGACGCCGTAACCTTTCTTCCATGGTCAATTTACAATCACAAAGAAAGCAATTACCTCTTACACATCGTATACCCCATTTCGGGATATGTTCACCTCAGACTTAATCATTAGATTCCGCACCAAAATAATTTGGTTTGGCATAACTTCTTCAAAGAAAGCTCGATTTTCTTTTAAACATGACATACCATTTGTCTAGTCGAATCAAGTAGCTTAGACCATACCAATAAATTGGATATCAACGTGAAACATTCGTCTAGTCAACTCAATTGACATTGACTACTTCTGTAAATTCCTTTTGCAATACATCAAAACATTTTATGAAGTCATGATACAGTACTTTTCATAGTACGTTGAGGACTTCGTCAGTTTGTGACTTCGTCATTATACATCATACCATAGCAGGTTGTTGATCTTAAGATCACATCCAATACCAGGTTCAATTGCATTAATAACTCCATCCTTTTACCATCTTTGCATTAATTGCAATGATGATATAAAAATTATTTTGATATTTCAAATCAATTTTTGTCTAGCCGAAACAATTAGTATAGACATACAAAGAATAGTTCTTTTAAAAATCTATTGATTCCAAAAGTTAAACCAATTCTTTCCTTTTTCAAATGCACACGTAATCACAATTTCAATAAAGTTCGAAATCTAGTGTAGCTAGATGACTTGGAATATCCTATTCTCCATCTTCCTTCGTTGTCTTACTTGTGACAATACTTAATCTTCTTTAGTACCTTCAATACTAAGCTTACTGAAAATAACTCATTTTCAGTCTAAACATTCCTATATCTTAGTAGAGTCCATCAACTTACCACACATTATGAGTTCATGAACTTTCTACAATAATATGAGTTTAAGAACTATCTAGTCAAACCATAGGCGTCCATTCGCTGAGACGTTCGAAAACATACCATATGATTATGAGTTACAAACTTACCGTAAGTATGAGTTTCAAGAACTCGCACCTACCTTATCATTCTCTACATATCAAGTATATACATGAGAAAAGATTCACCTTCTCGCCATATACATATTGATAGTGCAACCAATCCCAATGATTATTATTGTAATAAGCTAAATAGTTGTTACGCCAAGCACAAACCTCTGCCCATAACAAAGGTTCATACAACTCAGCTATCACATGAATCCTCAATTAAAATTTTACAACCTCTAAATCTCTATTTACTTTATACGAATTTTCTTTAATTCATATACTATCCTTCACAACTCAATCTGAGTTCTTCTTCCTATATTACCTTATAGTACCCTTCATTCATAGCATTTGCTATAAATCATTCATCGTTTAACAACTCATCTATTACTACGAATCACTATGATCACGTGGTGATCTTCTTATCCTTCTCTCTACGATTATAGTCTTAGGTACTCCTCCCTAAGGTATATAATCTATCAGCTTTGATACCAACTTGTAACTCCCGAAAATCTGGTCTATGTCACAGGTACATCATTCATCCAATATACATCATTATATACTGAAATATAACAACATACCTTCTGAAAACCCAGGTTCAAAAACCTTATAACCTCTTTCATTACAAATAATGATAATTATATTATTCATTTCATCTTACAAGAGTGACTTTTATCCGCCACCAAGGATACATAACAGTTCATTACACTAGTCTATAGTTCAATTTTCTCTTTCTACATTACAAGTCTTCACTTGTTATTCTTGCTCATTCACATTCTGAATGGCACTTCATCTGGATACCGTCAGCTTGATGTCTACGGGATCCTTAAGTTCTTCTAACATCGATCGTTGAAAATATTTTTCAATTAAAGCAAGTGTGAGCATTCAATTGCCCAGCAAGTCATAACGGTTGAACAAACAACTTCAAGAGTTTAAAAATTTCTTCATAACTTCAATAACCGAACAAAGGTTTTGAAGCAGCTTGAATAATAGGAATAATCTCTATTCCTATCATTTTAAAAAATATTCACTTTTACTTTGAATTACTTTCATTCTTCTACCTTTTTTAAACACATTCTTTCTGGCTAGAATCATTAGCACAGACTTAACAATAACGGATCATGTATAAACAGAGCATTCCCTTATTGAACAGTTTCATTACAAAATAGTTCATCTCATAGAAACACCAAAGTGTGCACATTGTGGCACAATGCCTCATACATACTACCACCTTGTACATACATCTCACATATGCACATAGACAAGACTTCTCAAGTTTAACATCTGAGAAGTTTAAGAAACTAGCATTCATTTAGAATATGAATGAAGTTAGGAAACTTTCCTTACGCACAGCTATAACTTACGCTGAACTGCTCATTCCAATTCCTATATACACAATAAGGAGAAAACATAAACACCAATTAGTCATATATTGAACTTACGCATTGGTTTACTTAATTTTACTTCTTATGGTTCGCGTTCTTGTAATATAAGATTACCCGACTAACTTCCTTTACCAGTTTACGGCTTTATGACATAAAGAGATGTCTTACTCAAAACGTTCATCATCTTTGATGATTTGCATTCTTATCTTCTTCTTATAACTTCTCTAGGACTCAGCACACATCGCTTCTCTTCTAGTAGTCCATATGGTACTCTGAGGGGTTTCCCACAAACAACCAACAAACAAGTTCCCGTCTCATCTACACTGCCATCACAATGAGTTATATCGGTTGTCAGTTTTCTATATACCTTCACTCTCTAAAGGAATTATTTAGCACAACTCCCATATGTCAACTATCAAATGTTACGATTGTACCATAACCTAAACTTATCGTAACTTATCCGAACAATTAACTATAACATTTGTTAAGTTAATTTCTTATTCTTTACGGCTTTCTGGCAACTAAATGCCATACCTCAGGATTCATTCTTATACGACTCACCTTCGGCTTTCATTAATCTTATTACCGTTCATTATGACTTTCTTAATACCATTCGTATCTTACTTAATACTTTCGTTATCCATTACTTGAACCCCATGTTCATTAGTCATTCTTAATGTCGAAGCCATACCGTTCATTTATTACAACAGCGTTGAGTACACAACGTCTATACGCTTCACACTTATCTCTCATTATCATGACATAACATCGAAATGATATTCATTACCCTTGTCGATAAATGTCTAAGGAATCACAACCATAGCAATCCTCCACGTTCATTTATCGTAACTACGATCCCCAGATATCGGTTTTGTAATCTACTACTTAAATTCTCTGTCTTTTAATCTTGTTTAATCTTTCCGTTCAACCTTTACTAACCATTTAAATCACTTGATTTAGTGTTACATTAGTTGAACATTATGTTCTATATCTTCCCTTACGTTTCCCCCAAGAGCTGAGCAGTTAAAAGCTCTTCTTTGGCTTTTTCCCTACACCAGCGCTGTGACGCCACTCTCTTTCTTTCCTCTCGCGCTGCGGTGCGAGTCTGTGTCACCTTCTTAGCCAGACTGGCGCTGCGGCGCCAAGCCCCTCCTTCTTTCTCGCGCTGCGGCATCACTCGTCAGTAGCTGATGGCCGATCTCACACTGTGGCACTGTCTCCCAAGGCTTAGCTAGTGCTGCGGCGCCGAGCACAAAACCTAGAAAATTTTGTAAGTCTTGAATCAAGTTTGAGACGCGTACTTTACGATCTCGTATCTTCTTCATTATAACTCAGAACGAGGTTGTTCCAAAGCCATTCTCTTCCTTATCTACCATACTTCGATACCCCTCGGATAGAACTTTGTTCTGAATCTGTTAACATGCCATTCAATTGGCTTGATCTTCACCCTTCGTTCATTTTTACGCTTTTAACGTTCTTCGTTCGTTCATCCGTAATTTGGCCATCCGAACTCGAAACTCGATCGTTCTTGAGTCCACGACTCACGTTTTCTTCATTCTTTTACATTCTTATGAAACCCTACACGTTCGGGTTATTTACTAACTTTTCAATTCTTGTTCGTCTTTTACGAAATTTTTGTCATAACTTCGTTATAGCTAAGTTTTATCCGTTCTTAATGAACGTTTCTACCGTTCCTAAACAAGCAATAAGCATATAAATTATACGAGATGGTTTTAAACTTGTCCATCAACAAAAATTGTCCTACAATAGTTTTAAATTTGTCAATCAACAACGTTCTTCGCGTGTTCTTCTTCGTTCTTCATTTTAATCTATATTTTGCAATACGATTTCACTTTTTATTGGAATTTGATGTTATAGAACATCATTCCTTACTTATTGCACCTATTTATTCATATAATCCACTCGGATCGTTCTAATTTATTACGAATCTTATACTTCCTTCAGAAATTTATAAAATAAACTTCTAATCCTTATTTATTCATTTTCTAACGATTTGAACTATTTGAAATCATCCCTAAAATCATCTACTTCTTATCTTCATTAAGTTATATTTGTAAACATAGAAACGTAAAGAAAATTTATAAGAGACTAGGTTTCAGATTACCATTCTCCTTTAATTTTCTTCCGTCGGACAAAGTTTGCACACGAGTAAGCTTTTCCTCTTCCTCTTTCCTCCCATCCGAACTCTCTCTCTCTCTCTCTCTCAAGTGTTATAGGATTTTCAAAATCCAAAACAAATGAATTTAGCTTCCTATTTATAGATTTTCAAAGCTAGGGGTAAAATAGTCATTTCGCCACCCCAAACCTCCTTACTATTAATTACTTAAACACTAAGTTAACTTGCTCATCACTTAGAGTCACATTACTTAGCCATTAAGTTTACTTAGTCATCACATAACTTATCTCTTACTTAGCCCTTAAGTTTACTTAGTCATCACATAACTTATCTCTTACTTAGCCCTTAAGTTTACCTACTCATCTCTTAGTATATAGTTCGTACGATATTCGTATTATACGTCGTAATAATCTTCGTACTATACTCGTATTATAACTAGTATTACACTCGTATTTATTACGCATAATAACTCTAATTATTATACGAAATCATTAAATTCTCAGAACTCAATTTTCCTAACCCTTAGGTTTTAAGTCCACAGGCAAAAACTTCGTTTCTGCCATAACTAAAATATTATTGAATATTTCATTACGTCGTAGAATTCTATCATTACGCGTTTCTTAGAAATTCAAACTCAATCTCCGAACAGAAACGGATGAATAGTGCATATTTTGTCTTTTTCCCCAGAAATATTTTTGTTCTCTGAAAATTTTTATTTTTGTCTTGAAAATTCTTACTCGTTCAATCTAGCTCGTAGCCAGAATCCACCCGACTTATAATCATCCTAGGTTCTAGAACGATTAATAAGCATATAGCACATAATATTATTAATAAAAATTCCTTTTATTAATAACTAATTCTTTAAACTTAAAATCTAGACAACCCGAATTTCCGGGTTGTCACGATAGCTTTTCTAAAAATTTGAATATGCCATGTGAAGACTTAGACATACCATTTTGTGTAGAAATTACAAATAACGAGAAGATTCATGTTAAAACTATGTATAGAAATTGTAGCATGGGTATAAAGGGACACATATTTCTGGTGAACCTTATTCCAGTATAGTTAGGGGAATTCGATGTAATCTTAGGGATGGATTACAACGGAGGTTGTTCACTAAGAAATCTCGATGTTTGACCATAACCCAATTAGAAAAATTACTTAGAAGGGGTTGTACAGGTTATTTGACCTACATAGTTGATACTCGAAAGGAATGAGTAAAGCTAGATCAAATACCTAAAGTTAAGGAATTTCCCGATGTATTCCCAGATGGCTTACCAGGTCTTCCTCCAGATAGGAAAATCAAGTTTGTTATCGACCTTGCACTGGGTTCGGTAACAATTTCTTAGGCACCATACAGGATGGCATCTGTAGAACTGAAAGAGTTGTTAGTACAATTACAATAACTCTTAGAAAACAAGTACATACAACCTGGTGTTTCACCTTGGGGAGCACTGGTAATGTTTGTAAAGAAGAAGGATGGAACCATGAGGTTATGTATTGACTATAGGGAATTAAATAAGTTAACCATAAAGAATACGTATCCTTTACCAAGAATTGATGATTTGTTTGACCAATTAAAAGGGGTCGAACACTTTTCAAAAATTTACCTACGGATATGTTATCATCAGTTAAAGGTAAGAAAAGAAGACGTGTCGAAGACAGTGTTTAGGACACACTATGGACATTATGAGATTCTTGTGATGTCCTTTGGTTTGACAAATGCACCAGAAACAATTATGGACTTGATGAATCAAATGTTTAAATCGTGCTTAGACAAATTCGTTGTAGTGTTTATCGACGATATTCTGGTATACTCGAAAACATGGGAAGAGCATGCCGAACACTTGAGAATCGTATTGGAGATATTACAAAAAGAACAACTTTACGTAAAGTTTTCCAACTGTGAATTCTGGTTAAGAAGAGTTCAATTTTAAGGTCATGTAATTGACAAGAATGGAATTTCAGTAGATCCAACTAGGATCGAAACGGTTGTGAATTGGGAACAACCAACAACTCTAACAGAAGTAAGAAGTTTTCTCAGTTTAGCGGGTTATTATCGACGTTTCATAAAAGATTTATCAAAAATAGCAAACCCACTAACCAATTTAACTCGAAAGATGGTGAAATACGTCTAGATAGATAAATGTGAAAAAAGCTTCCAAGAGTTGAAGAAGCGACTGAGCATGGCTCTAGTGTTGTCCTTACCAGATGATACATGAGGCATTGTTGTAGTTAGTGATGCATCACACAAAGGTTTAGGGTGTATATTGATGCAACATGGGAAATTGATTGCTTATGCATTACGACAACTCAAAGATTATGAGAAGAGGTATCCTACTCATGACCTAGAATTAGCCATTATAGTTTTTGCCTTGAAAATTTGGAGACATTACCTGTATGGGAAGAAGTGTGAGATATATATACAGATCACAAAAGTCTAAAATATATATTTACACAAAATGAGTTAAACTTAAGGCAGAGTAGATGGCTAGAACTGACAAAGGATTTTGACTGTGAAATCTTATATCATCCCGAAAAAGCCAATGTAGTGGAAAATGCATTAAGTAGAAACAACCAAGAGAAGTTTATCGTAATAACCAACAATGAAGGGTTAATAAAAGATTTTGAAAGACTTGAAATTGAGGTGGAATGTCCAACTACCTCTATGTAAAAGTTATTCATTCTAGAGGGAGTTTTGACTCTACTAGATAAAATCAAAGAGATGCAGGAAAAAGACGAGGAGTGTCAAAAATGTAAATCTGATATAACTCACATCAAGAATATTAAATTTAGAATAGACAAGGATGTAGTACTAAGATATGAAGATAGAATTTGGGTTCCATTAAATCAAACATTGAAAGATAAAATCTTAAATGAAGCCCATAATTCTAAGTTTGCAGTATACCCTGGTAGTACTAAAATGTACAAAGACTTAAGTCAACACTTTTGGTGGTCAAACATGAAAAGAGAAATAGCGGAGTTGGTAAGTAAATGTCTCACGTGTCAAAGGATTAAGGCTAAACATCAAAAGTCGAGTGGTTTACTTTAACCCTTACTAATTCCTGAGTGGAAGTGGGAACACATAACAATGGACTTCGTGGTAGGCCTTCCTGCTACATGGAAGGGCCATAATGCCATTTGGGTAATAGTTGACCGACTTACCAAATTAGCTCACTTCCTCCCTATCAAAGTTACTCATCACCTAGACCAACTTGCCAAGTTATATATTAATGAAATTATCTCTAGGCATGGAGTACCTATTTTTATAGTGTCACATTGAGATCCGTGATTCACCTCAAATTTTTGGGGAAGTCTTTAAAAACACTTAGGAACTCAGTTGAGATTAAGTACATCATATTACCCTCAAACAGATTGGTAAAGTGAGAGAACCATCCAACCACTAGAAGATATGTTAAAAACCTGTATCATATATTTCAAAGGAAGATTGGAAGATCAGTTACCTTTGGGAGAATTTGCCTACAACAACCGTTACCATGCTAGCATAGGTATGCCACCCTATGAAGCCTTATATGGAAGGAAATGTAGAACACCGTTATGTTAGGATGAGGTCAGGGAAAGACAAATGCTAGGACCTGAGATAATCCAACAAACCACTAAGATAATCCGAGGTATACGTGAACTATTACAAGCATCTCAAGATCAACAGAATAAATACGCTAATCCACATCGTCAACAACGAAACATTAGCATATGAAGCCATGTATTCTTGAAAGTGTCCCCTTGGAAGGGCAAGATACATTTGGTAAGAATGGAAAATCGAGTCTGAGATTTATTAAACCATTCAAAATTTTGAGGAGGGTACTTGAAGTTAGTTATGAAATAGCACTACCTCCTGAGTTAAACCATATTCATAATGTATTTTATGTGTCCATTATACGACCATATAAACCTGATTATAAACATGTTATAAATTTTGAGTCGATCCAAATCGAAGAAGATCTGTCTTATGTGGAAGAACATGTGCAGATCATCGACCGTAAAGAACAAGTCCTAAGAAATAAAGTGATAACATCGGTCAAAGTGATTTAGGGTAATCAGAACGTTGAAAAGGCTACATGGGAGCTCCATTACATGTATTATCCCATTAAATAGTGAGGACTACTAAAGCAAAAGGGTGAGCTCAACTAGCCCAGTAAGAAATATTATGACTAAGATAATGCAGAATAAATTATTGTTAGCCTTCAACAGCGTTAAACTGATAAAATACAATAAACATCAAGTTTAACTGCAGCGGAACAAGCAATCCAATAGTAGAGTCAAGTAGAGCATGATATCTACTATCTTCTATGATTTAAAAAGTTTGTCCTCAATTTTATCGCTGAGACTCAACTTAATAAATAAACCACATCATCGAATCATCGCTGCACTACAGGCCAATGATATTCATTAGTATCACGACCACGAATTATCCATGCACTACGGGTCAAGGATATTCATGTTTTCACTAATGGTCAAGATCATGCCAACAATTGTCCATCAATGCACTATGGGCCAATGAGGACATTTACCACATCATTTACAACATTACGGTCATGATTATATCGAATATTCTATGGTCATAATCATACCAATCAACAATCCATTTATGCACTACGGGCCAAAGTTGACTTTTATCATAATATAAGCATGAGGATGATGACAATGATATAAGAATTTAATTAAATGAAAGCAAAGGATAAACTTTAAAGATTTATAATTTAATTTATTTAGAATTTAAAAAACGTAGAAATTGTCAACATGATACTGCTTTGTGGAGTAAAATTCAAGAATAATATTGTATCAAAAATGATTTGGACCGAAAAAAAATTAAGTTTTGTCATGAATAGTACTCCGGGTGAATAGTAACAGAGTGAATAGTACCCTGTGAATAATACTCTGACATGAAAAGGTTAAAACTTATCAAGAATGCTCAGCATAATATTTTCATGAAAAGATACTGGATGAAGCGTAAATATCAAGGATATTCTACTAATTTCATGGAGAATAGAAGCCAACACTTAACAAAATAAGTGTAGAATTCAGAATCTGAAATGAAATAATATTACTTACATACTACAGAGTATGGAAAATAATATTATTTTATACAAATACCGAACAAAAATAATATCCCTTACCTTAAAAAGGAAAGTATTTTAACTGGTATAGCGGGGATATTCTTGAAGAAAACTTGAACTATTTTATACGCTCAAAGCTTCCTTAAATTCTAAAGAAATACGCTCAATATTATAGAAGAAGAATTCTCTGATTCTGGTGTAATTTTCAATTCTAACTAAGCATCCTATTTATAAGAGAATGGAAATGATAATATTTGAATTTAGAAATCACGGACTGTACAGTACGAATTTCACGGGTGCAATTCTGAAGGAAATTTTGATTTACTATGCAGCATTATGCAATAAAATATAATATAATCTATTTTTCATAAAAAAAACAAAAATTATTATAATATATATATATTATATATATATATATATATATATATATATATATATATATATATATATATATATATATATATATATATATATATATATATATATATACAGTCCCCTTCAGTTGAGGGATCACTCAAATAGTGTTATTTGAGGGATAGTGCGCTCAACCGTTGGATCTGTTTTAATAACTTTATGTGGCTGAGATTTTACAAATAACCCAACACATCCAATGCAATGGTTATCCAATGCAACACAAAAGATGTAAAATCTCAGCCACATAAAATTATTAAAACAAATCCAACGGTTGAGCACACTATCCCTCAAATAACACTATTTGAGGGATCCCTCAACTGAAGGGAATTGTATATATATATATATATATATATATATATATATATATATATATATATATATATATATATATATATATATATATATAATAATAATTATTATTATTATACTAACTCCCTACATTTCACGTTACATACCTCCCCCCCTCATTTCCATTACCATTCCACCAAAATCATATATATATATATATATATATATATATATATATATATATGCGTGTGTGTGTGTGTGTATATTCGATTTATAACTTCCTACCGATTATTTTGAGAAATGGATAAGTGGGGTTCCAAATAATAAGCAAAATTTACAACAAATACTTCATAAAATCCCCTCAATATTTTCAACAACATTTGTTCATTATTATTATAATCCGTAATATTCAAAACCAGATCGTTCCCGGGAAAGAGGGGGCTTTCCGATAAGGATTTCTCTCTATTGGCGCGTAATTAGGTGACCAAACCCCTTTTCTCGACAGAAGTTTTTAGACATTGTTAATTATGTAAATAATAATATGAATAACTTGTCATCTCAATTATTGATTTAATAATATAAAATATTGTAACAATAATTGAATCAAATAACGTGAGATACGATGTAGCAATAATTGAACAAAACTGAGTGACTTCTCACGTAATCATCAAAAATTAATATCGTGTGCTACTATGCAACCATGCGTATTACTGTACTTTTACCACCGGATATTTCAACAATTAACAGTAAAACTTTCACCGTTATTTTCATAAAAAGATATTTCTGTCGTTTTCTAACTTTGACAATAACTCCGTTGTGGGGACCACCAATGATTATGCCGTCGTACGTATATTCCTTGTTAAAATGAATATTCCCCGACCAATCGAATATTTTATAACAACTTGCATACTTTATAAAATTTATAAATATTACCCACAATTGTAACATTATATCAAATCTACACCATAATATTCAAAAATATATTTCGAGAAAAATTAATCTTTATTTATGAAAGTTGGGGTCTTACAACCTCCCCTTCTTATGAAATTTCTTCCTCTAAATTGGGGTTCGTACCTGGTATGTCGAAGATGTGAGGATACCTTGATTTTATTTCAGATTCTAACTCCCAGGTCATTTCATTAACATCATGGTTTCTACACAAAACTTTGACTTGAGGTATAACTTTGGAGCGTAGAATATGTTCCTTCTTATCCAAGATTTTAACAGGTACCTCTTCATACGTTAAATCTTTCGCTATCTCATTCGGTTCTAACTCAATAACGTGGTTTGGGTCTTCCACATATTTACGTAACATGGATATGTGAAAAATGTTATGAACGCGAGACATACTTGGCGGTAAGGCGAGTCTATAAGCCATAGTTCCTACTCGGTCAAGAATTTCATATGGGCCAATGAATCGAGGATTGAGCTTTCCTTTCTTTCCAAATCTCGAAACTCCCTTCAATGGCGCAACACGTAACAACACATGTTCTCCAACATTGAATTTCACGTCCTTCTGATGAAGATCATCATAACTCTTTTGTCGATCTTGTGTGATTTTTTACGTTGCTGGATCATTTGAATCTTTTTCGTAGTCATGCGTACCAATTTTGGTCCTAACAACGTTGCTTCACCCACCTCGTTCCAGCATACTGTAACATTCCATAATTTTAAATGTAATATTAAATATTTATTATTTTATATAAAGATTTAATGGATGTGATTATTGTTGAATAAATATTTGTTTAATTGATTTAATTTTATTTGGAGAATTATTTGTTAAATAAATAATTGATGAATTAAGAAAATAGTTATTATATTGATATTTTAATTTAATGGTTAATTATTGTATTGAGTTATGTGATTAAAGGATTTATTCAATTAATTGTGATTTGAATTAATTAAAATAAATATGAAAGCTTGATTAAATATAGTGTGACAAATAACTATATTATAAGGAGTTATTAAAATAAATTAAAGTAAAGTAGTTTAATTTAGTTTTTGCCAAACAAGGCTTAATATATTAATTCTTTAAAAATTCAAAGGGTTTTTGCCAAACAGGCTTTTGGAATTTCTAGATTTTTTAAAATAAATAAAATATATAAAACAATAAGTATAATATAATTATAATATATACGTTTATTTTTGTAACTGTTATTATATTTATGCGTATTAAGGTGTATCAGTTTCTTTTGTTTACACTTACTATTCAGTTTGGGTTTTTACGCTTAAGTTGGTCTGTGTTGTGATACTGAGAACTCTGAGAAAATTGAGAATTTCTTGAGAGAGAATTGGAGAGGAGTCTAGGAAATTTTCACGTCAAATCCAGTGTGTTTAGCAAGAAATTATGTCAAGCAACAAAATGTATGTTCATAACGGTGATAATATATATGTATTTGTGTGGGACGGCAAGAAGTTTCTCATGTTCGGTAATAAGCAACTGTTAAATTGTGGATTTATATAATTGGTAATTGCAATTGTATATGTTTATAATGCTAGAGTTTATGTCAAATAAGGAAATCACATGTTAAATTTTTGGTAACAGTAAAAGAAAATGATGTCAGTGTTTATGTTTTCATATGTAGCTATGTAAGTACCAATTTTGGTGGTTAAATTGCATGCTAAGATGTTAATTGAGTTTTATTTATGCTAGTTTGTTAAGATACGAACATAATGTAAATTGAATGAGATGATTTGGTCATGTATTGAATTCATAGTAATGATTTTTAGGATGAATGTCAAGAAAGTTGAGTTTTTCATGAAAATATGAGAATTGAGAAATTAAAATAGTTTTAGTGATTGTTAAATTATGTTAAGTGGTTGAATATGTTAGCAATCATGTCTATAATAGTTGTATATTTATTTTACGTGTTATTATCACTCTTTGGTGGGTAAAATTTGTGTTAGTTGGCTTAGGAAAAGTGCCGAAGCTCCGTTCTACAAAATTGAGTTCTGTGCATCGCGCGGGCGCGCAGCTGCTGCGCGGGCGCGCGCCCTCCAAGGACAAAACTCGCGCCACCGCGCGAGTGCCCATTTCCAGACACTGAAGTCTGCTAATTATGCAGACTTTGGTCGTTCTTTGTGGCTTAGCTAAAGGTTATGGTAATGTGTCCAACATGTAACAACAAGGCTAAAACAGAGTTGTGTTATGGGGTTAGTGAATTTAAAGTGGTAAAAATGATTAGTAAATTTCGAACGCATTATGTGATAATTTAGTATATATAATGAAAGTTAGACAAGTGTTGCGAAGTAAAACACTTAGAGTTTCTGAAATGTAAATGGTAATGAACATGTTATGGTATGTTAGCATATCTAATAAGTATTGTGGTTCTAAAATTATGTGTAGGTGATCGTGAGTTTAATTTTATAGCTTACGCTCAAGGCAAGTTGTTAAAACCCTATCTTTTTACATTGAGAAAGTTTTCTAACTCTACACTTTCGTTGAGTTAGTTCTATTATTACGTTGTGTAACTTTATTCTTTTGATTGAGCAAGGTTTTTATCTTAACTATTATTGAACAAGTCAATTGTTCCTGAAATTCATTCGAGCAAACTTTAACTCTAGTATTATTCGAAATTCTCATTTGATTGATTCATTTTAACTTGTTTTTAATTAAACAAGTTTCTTAAGTTCTATTATTGTATAATGAACGTAGTTTTTGAACTCTCGTCTCTATTATTGAACTGTTTACATAAGTTAATACCACGTTGGGCAAGTTTTTAGTTTCCAGCTTGTTATCCGTTAATGTACGTTCAGTAATTTTATTTCTAAATGTTATAAGACTCTAACATTAACTTATTTATTGTTCAAGCAAAGGTTTACCATTTTATTCATTTTGTTGAATACTTATGCTCAATAGTTATTTCAAGCATGAGTTTAATATGTATAATCAGTTCATTTATGATTCTCAATTGTTCAATGTTATGTTGTTATTAAACATCCGTTGTGATTATCAAACACTATTGATTCGACTAGTCCTCTAGTTGATGTTCGTTAAACTTCAATTTTTCTTAAAAGCTTATCCAAACCAAACTTTCTTTGGTGCGGACTTGTACTCTAAATACTGAGATAAACAACCCTATTATTATTAGGGGATAATTTACGCGTTGCGTTGAAATGGTTGTGCATAATACATTTTACGAATGACTGACCCCCCTAAGTGTGTGGAGTCTTTATAGTCTTATGACTGTTAAAGTTGGAGTTGGAAGATTACTCGCAACTGTGAACATTGTTCATGGTCTTATGACCCTCAGTTATATATATTCTATATTTTGGATTCTAGTTTGTGATTATCATTGTCGGAGTATTATTCAGACTTGATGAGCCTATTCGTTGGTAATTATTATTATTATTTTTCTGTTGAGCTATTGTTGTATCCAGTGAGCAATTATTTTGCTCACTCTTGCATATTTATACACTCATTGCAACTAAAACTGAGAAGGTAGATGAGCTTTCAACTAGCAAAGGAAAGGGAAAGATGTACAAGTGATGCTGATTTGTACTTTTGTTTACTATTTTGATCATAGACTTTTCAATAATGATATAATGTAATAATTAAATTCCGCAATTGAATGATGTTTAAAGGTTAGATAACCTGAGATGTTTTTGAATTAATGTTGTAACCCTATTTAAAAGGGAGGGTTATGGTTTAAATATTATTTTATCTGGGTAGATAGTATGAATGTTTGGATAGTGAACACCAAATCTTGTGGGAATGAAGTACCTAGATTTGGGGGTGTCACATGGAGAATGACACTTTCTTCCATACAACGCCTCAAATGGAGCCATGCCAATACTTGCTTGATAACTATTGTTGTAGGAGAATTCCACCAATGGCAAGAACTTGTCCCAACTTCCTTTAAAGTCAAGGACATAGAGTCTTAATAGATCCTCAATAGTTTAAATAGTCCACTCCGACTGTCCGTCCGTCTGAGGATGATACGCCGAACTGAATCGCAAATACGAGCAAGATGTTCAAGTGTATAAGTTTGTCGTATAGGTAAGAAATGAGCCGACTTGGTCAATCTATCAACAATGACCCAAATTGCATCCATGCCTTGAGAAACCTTAGGAAGACCAGTAACGAAATCGATGGTAATGTGCTCCCACTTCCATTCTAGAATTTTAAGTGGTTGCAATGGACTTTTTGGCACTTGATGCTCAGCCTTGACACGTTGACAAGATAAACACCTTGAGATAAACTCCGCGATATCTCTCTTCATATTGCTCCAAAAAAATGTACGTCGAAGATCACGATAAATATTGGTACTCGCATGATGGATTGCAAACGGTGTGCTGTGCGCCTCCATCATGATTTTATACTTTAAATCAGGGTCGTTAGGAATACAAAGTCTGGAGTTGACTCGAAGTATTCATTCATCATCGATTCTTGCTTCCGACATAACACCTTCTTGCACTTTCTTCTTCACACGCATCAGCTCTAGGTCTGTAGCTAGAGCAGCTTTAACTTTATCGATTAAAGTCGGTTCTACTCGTATATTTGACATCATCACGTGGGTCCCTGAAGTCTTTATCTATATCTCCATCCTTTATAAGTCATACCAAATGGGTCTTTGCGTTGACGATATCTCACTCGTACCCGCATATGATCTTCTACTCAATGCGTCAGCTACCACAATCAATTTTCCAATATGGTATTGAATGGTATGATCATAATCTTTGAATAGCTCGAGCCAACGTTGTTGTGACGAACGAGATTTTATAATTTAATTTTAATATTTATTAAATTAAATAAGTATTTTTCAATGATTTAATTATTAGATTAAATAATTAATTGATGAAATTATGGTAGATTAATTTAATTATATGTGTTATATTTATTAAATTAATGTGGAGAATTTTATTATTCAAAGTATGTAATTATGTGAGCTTATTAAATTAAAAGAAATATTTAATAAGCCTAATATTATTTAATTTAAATTGATAATTAATGAGAAAATTATTAATTTGACATGATTAATCAAGGAGAAAATTAATTATGTGACTATATGAATCAATGAGAAATTATAATATTTTATTTAAATTAAACTAAATAAGATATTTATTTATTTTATAAGGGTGTGACATTATTAAACTATAGTACAAAAGATCTATTAAATTAAATAGTTATAATTCTTTTAAGGTTAGCCAAACAAGGCATTAGGGGAGGTTGAGGGCAGTTAAACCATGATCGGTTAACTCACCACAACTGCGTCAGTTTATAAATTATATACATATTGTCTTTTATATTATTTTTCTAAGTCTGACAAACTATTCAGAGAGAAATTGATAGTTTTGAGGGAAATTATGAGTGTGATTGAACAACCAACTGAGAAAGGATCATCTCTTCTAATCTACACTTTATACTCTAGGTAATTCCTTTAATATAAAATCTATTTTACGTTGTTTAAGTTTTATAAGAAAATGGCTTTCAAGTTCTGTAAAATCTCTGTTATTAGAAAAGGAGTAAAGATTATGTGTTAGTATGTAAGTATAACATGGTTTATTATATATCGTATAATTTCATAGCATCAGTTTCATAAAAACATATCGTAGATAGTTTATTCAAAGTTACAGAGTATGAAAATATGGTCATATGGCCTTACATACCAAATTTAATACAATAATCCTAAGTTGTATCATAAATTTACACTTGTATATAATTATGCATGTCAAAACGAAGAAAACAAACTTCAAATGAACAGATTCAGTGTTATAATGAACCCGTAATGTTGATTTTCATGTTTTATATTCAAAACCTTAAAAAATATCAAGAACAGTAAATTATATGTTTTGATTCTGTAAATTATGTGTTATAACATGTTCAAATCTTGCTAGAAGGGTTGAGAGGTAAGTATATGTGTATTACAGTATTTGGGTATGTCTAATTTCGTGTAAGAATAAATTAATTGGAGGTGTTGGCCATGTTTGGCAATTTTTTGTGAATTGCAGAACTGTTACTGGTTCGCCGAGCCACAACGCCAAGGGTCAAGCCGCAGCGCCAGCGCTCCGAAGACAAGCCTATAAGTGGCGCCATAGCACCATTTTCCAGATTGTCCAGAAATGAAAATTTTAAAGTGTTCAAGTCCATGAATGTGATAGTAACCTAATCTAATGAACATAAAAATATGTTAGAAGTATAATGAGATGTTAAAATAGATTCTTAATATGTTAATAACGCATTTAAGTGTGAATTAAATTATTGAACGCATAGTTAGCTTATTGTTTGTATAGTGTAATATTATGTGACAATAAGTGTGGTAATTTGACTAAGTATAGTCATAACCAAAGTTTAGACAAAAGAATGAACTTGTGATGACTAGTTACATTATAATTAACTGGAATTGTGAATGGAAATGATGTGTAGGATTAAATCGAAGAATGTGTATAATTAGCGTGTAACCCTACTTGTTATCGTTATCCAAGTTTATAAACTTAGATCGAGCAAATTCTTGTTATTATTAATCAAGTTCAATTTGTTATATTAAAGATTACTAATCTTTTCAAGGTATGATTCTGTTATATAATACTTATTCTATTGTATACCTCTTAAGATTGTTATTCGTTTTAAATATCAGTTATTGTTGAACCTTGTTAGACTAGCGAACCTTTAGTGATTCGACTAGTCCATAGTTGATGAATGTTCTAAATTTCAGAACCTTTGTTAAATTATCCAAACCAAACTTCCTTTGGTGCGGACTCGAATGTCAAACTGAGATTAACAACCCTGTAAAAGAGATTACTTATGTGTTAGCGTTAAGATATTGTGCACAGTATGGTACTAAGGGCTGATCCCCCTAAGTATGAGTACAAGAGTCCATAGTCTTATGACTATTAAAGGTGTCAAGTATAACCCTTGATAACCTAGGACATAGTTCAAGGTCTTATGACCTCAGAAATCTTTTGATTCTTGTAATTCATTCTTGATTAAAAAGTTAAGTTTATTTCCAGAAGTCTTTGATTCACTCTCAATGTTATTATATTGTTGTTTCATTATTATACTTGTGGGCAATTGTGCTCATTCTTGCGTGATAATAACATTGCAGTTAAGAATGAAAGGTCCGACGAGCCTTCTACTAGTAAAGGCAAGGGCAAGATGAACAAGTGATGAAGACTTGTGGTTTTATGTGATGACGTATTCTTGTTTTAGAATTATATTAATGTTGTGTAAGACAATTAATTGTTTATGTTCTACATTTAAGATTTAAGGTTAGTATAACCTGAGATAATTGTACTTATTTCAGATGTTGTAACTCCTTAAGGAGAGGATTTATTTCTATTTATTTATGTTTTCATTTATTATGGGTAGAAAGACATAGGATGTTTGAATAGTGAACACCAAATCATGTGGAAATTGAAGTACCCGGATTTGGGGGTGTTACAGGTTGGTATCAAAGCTGTAGGTTATGAACCTTTGGTGAGAACAACCTTATGTAGTAGCCTTATAAGAAGAACAAAGTGATGGAAAACTCTTATCAAGTTCTAAGAAATTAATTTCTTAATTCATTAAAGATAATAAAAGACTTTATGTGTTTATATGATAAATTATGTGCTCGCTAGTACGACTTAATAACTAAAACTTAAAACTGTGTTGTCAGGATGTCTGATGTTAGAGGAGCTAGTCGAGCTGGGGAGGAGGAACCCTGAGTACCTACAGAGGAGGAACCCCGAGAAATTCATGTCGTCAGGGAGCAGTTGGTACAGAGAGAGTCATCTCCGTTGATCACTGTTGTTAGTCAGGAGCATGAGCCTGAGACTGATCCAGAGGAGGATCCTGAGGAAGAAGAGGAGTTCCCACTGAACTCCATCGATGCTGAGATGTACGACGAGTTATATGATTGTAACGTAGAGTTACGTGACACTGTTCAGGAGCTGACTGAACTAGCGATTATTCAGTAGATTACCATTGAGCAGAAGAATAGGGAGGTTGTGACTCTTCACACACGTCTAGGAAACGTATAATGGGATTTGGTCCACGAGAAGGGTCAACCGAGGAGAAGTCTGAAGAGATAGAGAAGTTAAAGAAGGAACTAAAGGAAAGCTCAGAAAGGCTGACCATAGCAGAGGAGGGTTGGGTAAGAGAATCACGTCGTGCTGATCTTGCAGAAGAGGAATGTCGTGCGAAGAAGGCTAAGCTTGGGGAGACGTACTCTACATTACAAAATGCAATGGATGAGGCCCAAGATCGAGTTATGAGATACCCAATTCAGTTTGAAGGACTACCATCGTATATGCTAGATCGCAGGACGATGTCTCACATCATAGAAGATGAACATATCAAGGCTATTCGGTGCCTTAACAGGTAGTGATAGGATTTGTTTAATTATGTGAATACTTATATGGTATTTAGATGTAAATTCTGATGTGTTTATAAACAAAGGAATATCTTAATGTTTTAAATCCTGTAGATTCTTTATCTCGGGAGAGTTGATGTAAATAGCAGTGATGCTATCGTATGATGTTAAAAACTTTTGATTAAATATAATATATCAAGTTGTTTGAGATAATGTGTTAAGTAATTATGTTAGATTGTTGAGTTAAGCCTTAATTATTTCGAGAATTTAATAAAAATCTAATAAGAATATATTTTAACAGAAATATGTCGCCGAGAAGAAGACAAAACTGTCAACCAGTTCAAGAAGAATCAACGAATAACAAGAACGCCAATGCTAACCCCGTTCAGCAATTGGTGAACTTACTAGCTGGAGCAATGAATAATCAACCTTAAGCCCCGCCAAATACGACGTTCAAAGATTTTAAGGCGGTGGGACCGCCAGAATTTAAAGGCTCCATGAACACGATAGAAGCTCAGACTTGGGTTATGGAGATGGAGAAGGTTTTTGATGTCGCCAGAGTCAGAGAGGACCAGAAGATCGCTTTCGCAACATTTATGCTAAAATTCGAAGCCAGTTATTGGTGGCAAGTAAATAAGGTCTGTGGAGGAGGATGTATGATTAACTGGGATAGGTTCAAGGAGATATTTTTCGAGACGTATTTCCCAACCAGCTCGCAGAACCAAATGAAGGTCCAGTTTCTGGAGTTGAAATAGGGGAATATGTCTGTACCAGACTATGCGGCAAGATTCAATGAGTTGGCTACGTTCCCCACATATCAAGTGCACACAGATGAGAGAAAAGTAAGAAGGTTTGAACAAGGACTGAAGCATTGGTTGTATAGTAAAGTGTCGATGTTTCAGTTAAAGACGTTTGCTGGGGTACCAGAGAAAGCCATACTCACTGAAGGTGGAAGCGATGTGGTAACCAAGTATAATCAGGATCAGAAGAAGAAGAAGAATAAGAGTGAAGGAATTAGCAAGGCTAGTGGAAGCAACACAGGAGGTAGTACTAATCAGAAGAGAAGGTAGTCTGACAACTCGTCAACTGGAAATCAACAGGGAGGTCAGAAGAAAAGAATCGAAGCATTCCCGACCTGCGGGAAAGCTCATTTGGGAGTATGTATGAAAGGTAAACAAGTGTGCTATAATTATGGTCAGGAAGGCCATATAGCACCTAACTGTCCTAACCCAAAGAAGGGTGCCTGCTTCACTTGTGGTTCAAAGGATCATCTTGCAAGGGACTGTCCTAAAAAGGTATCTGGAGGGGCAGGATCAAAAGGAAATCGGGGAATTAGCAGTGGAAGCGCTCCGACTATCACAAGATCAACCACAACCGACCGACCGACCGCCAGGACATTCAACATGACAGTGAAGGATGTTGTGCAGTCTGGTGATGTGGTGTCAGGTATCATTCCGATCAATAAAGTTAATGCTTTTGTATTATTTGATTCGGGTGCTACTTGTTCATTTATACCCGATGACTTTGCTAGGAATTTAGAATTACTTAAGGATGAGTTAGAATACCCTATGAACATAGAAATTACGAATAGAGAAATAATTCCTGTTAAGTACGTACATAAGAACTGTAGAGTGGATATTAAAGGTAATATCATGAACGTAGATCTTATCCCTATCCAGCTTGGAGAATTTGACGTTATCTTGGGTATGGACTGGTTATTTAATTATGGGGCCATAATTGATTGCCAGAAGAAGCGCATTAATTTTATGACTCCGTCAAAGGTTTTATTTTATGGTAGCAAGTCGCCTAGACAAGCGAGTTGTCTGACGATGATGCAGGCTAGGAAGTTGTTAAGACAAGTCTGTGTAGGATATCTAGCTTACATAGTCGACAGTCGTAAAGTGAATCCAAAAATAGAGGAGATACCAGTATTGAGGGACTTCACAGACGTATTTTCGGACGATTTGCCAGGACTTCTGCCATATAGAGAGGTCGAGTTCGTGATCAATTTGGCACCAGGAACGACTCCAATATCGAAGGCATCGTACCGAATGGTGCCAGTTGAGATGAAAGAGTTAATGGTACAACTACAAGAATTACTGGACATGAAGTACATTCAACCGAGCGTATCATCGTGGGGAGCACCGGTGCTGTTCGTGAAGAAGAAAGATGGGACGATGCGACTCTGTATTGACTATAGAGAATTGAATAAGGTCACGATTAAGAATAGATATCCATTACTGAGGATCGACGACCTGTTTGATCAATTGAAGGGAGCGAGATACTTTTCAAAGATAGACTTGAGGAGTGGTTATCATCAACTGAAGGTGAGGCCAGAGGATGTACCGAAGACAGCGTTTAGAACACGATATGGTCACTATAAATTTTTGGTAATGTCATTTGGTCTAACGAATGCTCCTGCAGCATTTATGGGCTTAATGAATGGAGTGTTCAAGCCGTTTTTGGACAAATTCGTAGTGGTATTTATAGATGACATTTTAGAATATTCGAAAACCAAGGAAGAACATGAAGAGCATTTGAAGGTAAAGTTAGATGCGTTGAGAAGAGAGAAGTTGTATGCCAAGTTTTCGAAATGCAAATTTTGGATCGAGCGGGTACAATTTCTTGGGCATGTGATTGATAAGGACGGAATTTTGGTGGATCCATCCAAAGTCGAAGCTGTGATAAACTGGGATCAGCCGAGAACACCATCAGAAGTACGAAGTTTTCTTGGATTGGCAGGATATTACAGAAGATTCATTCAAGAATTTTCTAAGATCGCAACTCCGTTAACAAATTTGACTCGAAAAGCTGGGAAATTTGTTTGGACGGAGAAGTGTGAGGAAAGCTTTCAAGAACTTAAGAAGAGGTTAAGTACGACACATGTGTTATCTCTTCCGGATGATACATGAAATTTTGTTGTTTATAGTGATACGTCGCATAAAGGACTTGGATGTGTGCTTATGTAAAACGGCAGAGTCATTGCGTATGCGTCACGACAATTTAAAGATTATGAGAAGGGGTATCCGACCCACGACCTGGAGTTAGCTGCGGTGGTTTTTGTTTTAAAGATTTGGAGGCACTATCTTTATGGGGAGAAGTGTGAAATATATACAGACCACAATAGTCTGAAATATATTTTTACACAGAAGGACTTGAATATGCGCCAAAGATGGTGGTTGGAGTTAATTAAGGACTGTGATTGTGAGATTTTATACCATCCGGGTATGGCAAATGTGGTTATCGGCGCCTTAAGTAGAAAGGGTCGGGAGAAATTGATGACGTTGACCGCTCAGGAGGAGCTAATTTCAGAAATGGAGAAACTAGAGTTAAAGTGATGTATCCTATGGAATTGAATGAGAAGTTGTTCTAGATGCAATCTGGTACAACCCTACTGGATAAAGTTAAAGAGGCTCAACTTCAGGAAGAAGAATGTAAAACGGTGAAAAGGAAGATATCTGGAGGAACCGAACCGAGATTCAAAATGAACAAGGAAGGAATACTGAGATTTGAGAATAGAATTTGGGTACCGCCAGTACCAGAGATTAAGGAAGACATTTTGAGCGAGGCTCATAGTTCACAATATTCGATTCACCCTGGTAGTACCAAGATGTACCTAGATCTTTGACAACATTTCTGGTGGCCAAATCTAAAATGAGATATTGCAGAGTGTGTTGCCAAATGTCTAACCTGCCAGAATGTGAAAGAAGAATATCAGAGGCCGAGTGGGTTGCAATAACCGTTGGAGATCCCAGAATAGAAATGGGAATATATTACGATGGATTTCGTGGTTGGCCTTCCGACAACTCAGAAAGGCTATGACGCAGTATGGGTTATCATTGACCGACTGACAAAATCCGCATACTTCCTTCCGATCAAATTCAGATTCAACTTAGATCAGTTGGCAAGGTTATATGTGAAAGAGATTGTTTCGAGGCACGGAGTTTCGGTGTCAATTGTTTCCGATAGGGATTCACACACTACATTGAACTTCTGAAAACGTCTACAGGAATGCATGGATACGCAGTTGCGAATGAGTATGCCATATCACCCTCAGACAGATGGGCAGAGTGAAAGAACGTTTTAGACATTAGAAGATATGTTAAGAGCTTGTGAAATGGACTTTAAAGGAAATTAGGACGATCACCTACCACTAGTAGAGTTCTGATACAACAACAGTTACTCCGCTATACTGGGATGAAGTTGGCGAGAGGCAATTACTAGGCCCAGAATTGGTACAGTAGGTAACAAAGATAGTTAAAGTGATCCGAACAAGACTAGTAGCAGCTCAAGATAGGCAGAAGAAATACGCCGACCCACGCCGTAAAAATGTTGAGTTTGAATTGGGAAGTTATGTGTTTTTGAAAGTCTCTCCCTGGAAGGAAAAGATCAGGTTCAGAATGAAAGATAAATTAAGCCCAAGATTCATTAGACCATTTGAGGTACTGCGAAGAATTGGAGAAGTTACGTATGAGGTAGCCTTACCTCCAGCACTCGAGAATGTCCATAACATTTTCCATGTTTCGATTTTACGGCCCTACAAACCCGATTACAAGCATGTGATTGAATATGAACCCCTTCATTTTGAGAAAGACTTATCTTACAAAGAAATTCCATTTCAGATTGTCGACAGAAAAGAACAAGTTCTCAGGAATAAAGAATTACCACAACGCTGAAGAAGCTACGTGAGAACTCGAAGAGCATATGATGAAGAATTACCCTCAGTTATTTAATTAATTTATGTGTAAGCGATTCCGGGGACAGAATTTTTGTAAGGAGGGGAGAATGTAACGGGTCGAATTGATTAAGTCGTGATTCTGGGGACATAATCTTTTTAAAGGGGGAAAGATGTGACGAACGAGATTTTGTAATTTAATTTTAATATTTATTGAATTAAATAAGTATCTTTCGATGATTTAATTATTAGATTAAATAAATAATTTATGAAATTGTGGTAGATTAATTTAATTATATGTGTTATATTTATTAATTTAATGTGGAGAATTTTATTATTCAAAGTATGTAATTATGTGAGCTTATTAAATTAAAAGAAATATTTAATAAGCCTAATATTATTTAATTTAAATTGATAATTAATGAAAAAATTATTAATTTGACATAATTAATCAAGGAGACAATTAATTATGTGACTATGTGAATAAATGAGAAATTATAATATTTTATTTAAATTAAACTAATTAAGATATTTATTTATTTGATAAGGGTGTGACATTATTAAACTATAGTATAAAAGATCTATTAAATTAAATAGTTATAATTCTTTTAAGGTTAGCCAAACAAGGCATTAGGGGAGGTTGAGGGCAGTTAACCCGTGATCGGTTAACTGACCACAACTGCGTCAGTTTATAAATTATATACGTATTGTGTTTTATATTATTTTTCTAAGTCTGACAAACTATTCAGAGAGAAATTGATAGTTTTGAGGGAAATTGTGAGTGTGATAGAACAAGCAACTGAGAAAGGATCATCTCTTCTAATCTACACTTTATACTCTAGGTAATTCCTTTAACATAAATTCAATTTTACGTTGTTTAAGTTTTATAAGAAAATGGATTTCAAGTTCTATAAAATCTATGTAATTGGAAAAGGAGATTATGTGTTAATATGTTAGTATAACATGTTTTATTATATATCGTATAATTCCATAGCATCAGTTTCATAAAAACATATCGTAGATAGTTTATTCAAAGTTACAGAGTATGAAAATAAGGCCATATGGCCTTACATACAAAATTTAATACAATAATCATAAGTTGTATCATAAATTTACACTTGTATATAATTATGCATGTTAAAATGAAGATAACAAACTTCAAATGAACAGATTCGGTGTTATAATGAACCCGTAATGTTGATTTTCATGTTTTGTATTCATAACCTTCAAAAACATCAAGAATAGTAAATTATATGTTTTGATTATGCAAATTATGTGTTATAACATGTTAAAATCATGCTAGAAGGGTTGACTAGTAAGTATATGTGTATTACAGTGTTTGGGTATGTCTAATTTTGTGTAAGAATAAATTAATTGGAGGTGTTGGCCATGTTCTGCAATTTTTCGCGAATTGCAGAACTGTTACTGGTTCGCCGCGCCGCGGCACCAGTCCGACGCCTTAAAGCCCACGCCGCAGCACCACCACACCGCAACGCCAAGGGTCAAGCCGCAGCGCCGAAGACAAGACTATAAGTGGTGCCACAGCGCCACTCTCCAGATTGTCCAGAAATGAAAATTTTAAAGTGTTCAAGTCCATGAATGTGATATTAACCTAATCTAATGAACATAAAAATATGTTAGAAATATAATGAGATGTTAAAGTAGATTCGTAACATGTCAATAACGCATTTAAGTGTGAATTGAATTATTGAACACATAGTTAGCTTATTGTTTGTGTAGTGTAATATTATGTGGCAATAAGTGTGGTAATTTGACTAAGTATAGTCATAACCAAAGTTTAGACAAAAGAATGAACTTGTGATGATTAGTTAAATTATAATTAACTGGAATTTTGGATGGAAATGATGTGTAGGATTAAATCAAAGAATATGTATAATTAGTGTGTTTCTTAAGCCTACTTGTTATCGTTATCCAAGTTTATAAACTTACATCGAGCAAATTCTTGTTATTATTAATCAAGTTCAATTTGTTATATTAAAGATTATTAATCTTTTCAAGGTATGATTCTGTTATACAATACTTATTCTATTGTATGCCTGTAGAGATTGTTATTAGATTTAAATATCAGTTATTATTGAACCTTGTTAGACTAGCGAACCTTTAGTGATTCGACAAGTTCATAATTGATGAATGTTCTAAATTTCAGAACCTTTGTTGAATTATCCAAACCAAACTTCCTTTGGTGCGGACTCGAATGTCAAACTGAGATGAACAACCCTGTAAAGGGGATTACTTATGCGTTAGCGTTATGATATTGTGCACAGTATGGTACTAAGGGCTGATCCCCCTAAGTACGAGTAGAAGTGTCCATAGTCTTATGACTATTAAAGGTGTCAAGTATATCCCTTGATAACCTAGGACATAGTTCAAGGTCTTATAACCCTCATAAATCTTTTGATTCTTGTTATTCATTCTTGATTCAAAAGTTGAATTTATTTCTAGAAGTCTTTGATTCACTCTCAATATTATTATATTGTTGTTTCATTATTATACTTGTGGGCAATCGTGCTCACTCTTGCGTGATAATAACATTGCAGTTAAGAACGAAAGGTCCGACGAGCCTTCTACTAGTAAAGGCAAGGGCAAGATGAACAAGTGACGAAGACTTGTTGTTTTTTGTGATTATGTATTTCTATTTTAGACTTATATTAATGTTGTGTAAGACGATTAATTGTTTATGTTCTGCATTTAAGATTTATGGTTAGTATGACCTGGGATTTTTGTACTTGTTTCAGATATTGTAACTCCTTAAGGAGAGGATTTATTTCTATCTATTTATGTTTTCATTTATTATGGGTAGATAGACATAGGATATTTGAATAGTGAACACCAAATCATGAGGAAATTTAAGTACCCGGATTTGAGGGTGTCACATTTGTTGCCGCATGTTGAGTTCCTTTTGAGTGAAGAAATATTTGAGGTTTTATGATCCGTATAGATCACCACTTTCTCCCCATACAAGTAATTCCTCTGAATCTTAAGTGTGAAAATGACAGATACCAACTCTAGATCATTAGTAGGACAATTCCTCTCATATTCTTTGAGTTGTCGTGAGGCATAAGCTATGACTTTCCCATGTTGCATGAGAACACATCCTAACCCTCTGCCTGAAGCATCACTGTAGATGACAAAACCCTCCGAACTAGATGTAATTGTTTGAACAGGTGCTGAAATGAGTCTCCTCTTGAGTTTTTGAAAACTCTTCTCACATTCATCGCTCCAATCAAATTTTGTATCTTTTTGAGCCATATGAGTTAATGGAGTAGCGATTCGAGAAAATCCTTTCACGAATCTCCGATAATAACCAGCTAAGCCCAAAAAGCTACGTACTTTAGTTATTGACTTAGGTTGCTCCCAGCTTTGTATTGCTTCAATTTTCGCTGGGTCAATAGATATTCTGTGATTTGATATCATGTGCCCAAGGAATGCTACTTCCTTAAGCCAGAACTCGCATTTCTTTAACTTGGCATACAGCTTGTTTTCATGAAACTTTTGGAGTATCAGCCTCAAGTGTTGCTCATGATCTTCACAGGTTTTGGAGTATATGAGGATGTCATAAAAAAAATAATAACAAAATGATCCAAATATTTCTTGAATGCTCGTTTCATCATATCCATGAAGGCAGCATGAGCATTAGTTAATCTAAAAGACATGAGTAGGAATTCATAATGCGCGTACCGAGTTCTGAAAGTAGTCTTTGGGATGTCATCGGTTTTAATCTTTAACTGATGATATCTGGAACGAAGATCGATCTTTGAAAAGAATTTGGCACCTTACAACTGGTCAAATAGGTCATCAATACGAGGTAATGAATACCTATTTTTGACGGTGACATGGCACAACTCCCGATAATCAATACAGAGTCACATACTTCCATCTTTCTTCTTTACGAATAGAACAGGAGCACCCTAAGGAGACGTACAATGACGAATAAAACCGATGTCTAACAACTCCCGCAGTTAGGTTTTTACCTCCTGAAGTTCAATAGGAGCCATTCGATATGGGGCTTTGGAAATGGGTTTTGTACCGGGTTCTGGGTCGATACAAAATTCAATTTCACACTCTAGGGGTAGGCCGAGAAGTTCTTTAGGGAATATGTCAGGAAATTTATTAACAATAGAAATATCATTCAAATCTGACGAATATTTGTTTAAATCCGTGACATGGGCTAAGAAAGCTTGGAATCCGTTTTTTAATAAACGAATAGCTTTATGGCATGATATGACAATAATTGACTTTAGTGGTTTGATTGTTTGAATTCGCATAATAGGTTGGTTAGGAATATGAAAGCTAACAACCATACAAAAATAATCAATTTTAGCATGATGAGTGGTTAACTAATCAATCCCTAAAATCACATCAAATGCAAGTATTTTCAAAGAGATAAGATCGACAGGTAACGTGCGGTTGTCAATTTGAATCAAACAAGATTTATAATAGTGGATGTAATGAAGGTTTCTATAAACGGAGTTTCAACAGATAAGTCAAAGTCTAATTTCTCTGGAGTTAAATTTAAACGTTGAGCGCAATTAGGAGAAATAAAAGAATGGGTAGAACCGACATCAAATAAGGTATAGACTTTGCAAGAGTTTACGATTAGCTTACCCGTGATGACCTCGTTTGGGTTCCTTGCTTTTTGGAAGGTTACGATAAACGCTCTCCCTTGAACTATCGACTTTGACTTGTCTGGGATGACATTTGGTGTCACCATCCCAACTGGATTTGGATTCACTGCACGACAAAATCGAGCTAGGTGACCTTCTCTTCCACATTTGTAACACGTTTTGGACTGTTGTGTGTAATTTGAACTGATGTGTCCCTCCCCTTCGCATTTGAAGCATATGATAGGTGGTCGTTCTCCTTCCTTAACAATGGGTACTGGTGTTGACGTCTTTACATCATTGTTGAATATCCTCTTCTTAAAATTTCCACTCCTATTGTCTTGGACATGATTACCACCGAAGTGGTTACCATTTTTGGCATGTTAATTCCCTCCATGTTTGTTGTCACCGCTTCGATGACTGCTACCACTGGTATTATCATTTTATCGGATGCTCTCTCTTGGTTGGGTTGACTAATTATCGTGCTCCAATATTGACGTATTTTAGGTTTCAAACCTCGCAGAAACATTCGCATCATTCTCTCCTCATTATCAACCAAGTGGGACGCAAACTGGGACAACTCGGCAAACTTAGCTTCATAATGTGACACGGTCATATTATTTTTCTCTAGCTTGAATAACTCCACCTCTTTCGTGTGACGATTACTTTTGGGAAAGTAATTGTCGTTGAACAGTTCTTAGAACTTTTCCCAAGACATCTTCAGTGCGGCAGGCTGAGTACATTTTACAGATTTCCACTAGTAATTTGCTTCTCCTCGCAACATGAAGGTTGAAAAGGGAACCTTTTACTCCTCGGAGTATCCCAATACATCAAATATCTTGGTGATATACTTTATCTATGTCTCCGCCTTAAGTGGTTTTGGCTCTCCCAAAAACTCCGGTGGTCCCAACTCCTTGAACTGCTTAGCGGTGACCATCAGAGAGTTGCCAGTGTTTTCACCTGCATTTTGAGTAGGAGTTGTTCTCGCCAGATGTTGTATGAATTGCATAAAGCCTTTGAACATCCCATCGTTCATTATTTGGTCGATGTTGTTGTTTTCCAGAGGATTATTGCCTTCCTGATGCACATTATCCTGGTTATTGATCTGTAGTTACTCGACGGTCTCCTGTGCTCCATTGCTATTCTCAACATTCTCGGATGTCATTTTCAAACCTGCCACAAAATAAGGGTTAATTGACATGCTACATATTATCCCTATATTCTGACTAACCAATTAAATAACAAATAAACTTAGGTAGGTCATACTAGTGAAGGATTTCCCCGTCTCTCCCATATTTCAAGTCTTACATCTTAGCCAGGGATCATATCCCTAAGCTTTGATAACAACTGTGACGCCCAAAAATAGGTATACATCACCTATTCTAAGTCGCAAAATACATGGTACAGAATACAAATACAAACTTCATTTATACAATACGACAAAGAGTAGTTGAGAGTTTTTACACGATTATTGTCTAATAGATATTATTCAAACTCAAAAAGGAGTCCTCATTACATTTATTATCATACTAAATAGTGAGGACTACTAAAACAACAATCACGGACCGTCACTCCATTTCCTGACTAGTCTCGGCTACGTTCTCATTTATTGAAGAGAACAATGAAAGCAAAAGGGTGAGCTCAACTAGCCCAGTAAAAAATATTATGACTAAGATAATGCAGAATAAATTATCGTTAGCCTTCAACAACGTTAAACTGATAAAATACAATAAATATCAAGTTTAACAGTCGTGGAACAAGTAATCCATTAGAAGAGTCAGGTAGAGCATGACATCTACTATCTTCTATGATTTAAAAAGTTTATCATCAATTTTATTGCTGAGACTCAGCTTAATAAATAAACCACATAATCGAATCATCCCTGCACTACAGGCCAATGATATTCATTAGTATCACGACCACGAATTATCCATGCACTATGAGCCAAGGATATTCGTGTTTTCACTAATGGTCATAATCATGTCAACAACTGTCCATCAATACACTACAGGCCAATGAGGACATTTACCACATCATTTGTAACATACCGGTCATGATTATACCGAATAATCCCTAGTTATAATCATATCAATCAACAGCCCATCTATGCAGTACGGCCCAAAGATGACTTTTATCATAATATAAGCATGAGGACGATGACAATGATATAAGAATTCAATTAAATGAAAGCATAGGATAAACTTTAAAGATTTATAATTTAATGTATCCAGAATTCAAAAAATATCTAAATTGTCAATATGATACTACTTTATGGAGTAAAATTCAAGAATAATATTGTATCAAAAATGATTTGGACCGAAAAGAAATCAATTTTTATCATGAATAGTACCTCGGGTGAATAGTAATAGAGTGAATAGTATGCCGTGAATAATACTTCAGGAGTAGTACCACTTGATCAGTACTCCGACATGAAAATGTTAAAACTTATCAAGAGTGCCCAGAATAATATTTTCATAAAAATATATTGGATAAAGCTCAAATATCAAGGATATTCTACTAATTTCACGGAGTATAGAAGCCAAAACTTAACAAATTGAGTGTAGAATTCAGAATCTGAAACAAAATAATATTACTTGCATATTACAGAGTATGGAAGAAAATATTATTTCATACGAATACTGAACAAAAATAATATCCCTTACCTTAAAAAGGAAAGCATTCCAACTGGTATAGCGGTGATATTCTTGAAGAAAACTTGAACTGATTTCTACACTCAAAGATTCCTTAAACTCTAAAGAAATACGCTCAATATTATAAAAGAAGAATTATCTGATTTTGATGTGATTATCAATTCTAACTAAGTATCATATTTATAGGAGAATGGAAATGACACTATTTGAACTTAGAAATCATGGACTGCACAGTAGGAAGTTCACATGCGAATTCACGGGCACAATTCTGAAGAAAATTTTGATTTACTATGCAACACTATGCAATAAAATATAATATATTCTATTTTTCATAAAAAACAAAACTTATTATAATATATATATATATATATATATATATATATATATATATATTATTATTATTATTATTATTATTATTATACTAACTCCCTCCATTTCACGTTACATACCTCCCCCCCCCCCATTTCCATTACCATTCCACCAAAATTATATATATATATATATATATATATATATATATATATATATATATATATACACACACACACACACACACACACACATATCAGTACCATATCTCCCACCACCACCACTTTATTTCTTTGCACTCATACACACGACACACACACATACACACACACACACACACTTTATAATTTCTTACCGATTATTTTGAGAAATGGGTAAGTGGGGGTCCAATTACAACAAATACTTCATAAAATCCCCTCAATATTTTTAACAACATTTATTCATCATTATTATAACCTGTAATATTAACAACCACATCGTTCCCAGGAAAGAGAGAGCTTTCCGATAAAGATTTCTCCCTATTGGCGTGCAATTAGGTGACCAAACCCCTTACCTCGACAGAACTTTCTAGACATTGCTAATTATGTAAATAATAATATGAATAACTTGTCATTTCAATTATTGATTTAATAATATAAAATATTGTAACAATAATTGAATCAAATAACGTGGGATACTATGCAGCAATTATTGTAGCAATAATTGAACAAAACTGAGTGACTTCTCACGTAAGCATCAAAAATCAATACCGTGTGCTACTATGTAACAACACGTATTACTATACTTTTACCACCGGGTATTCCAACAATTAATGGTAAAACTTTTGCCGTCATTTTCATAAAAAGATATTTATGTTGTTTTCTAACTCTGACAATAATTTCGTTGTGGGGTCCACTAAAGATTGTGCCATAGTACGAATATTCCCTGTTAAAACGAATATTCCCCCGACCAATCGAATATTTGATAATAACTTGCATACTTTGTAAAATTTATAAATATCACCCACAACTATAACAATATATCAAATCCACACCATAATATTCAAAAATATATGTCGAGAAAAATTAATATTTATTTATGAAAGTTGCGGTCTTACAAATGTGAAATCCCAAAACCCTAATAAGACTCGGTTATGTAAATTCAGTATTAATAAATAAAATCTCTCCATTCCAAAAGTGTTTTGAGTTATTATATACTCTGTTATACAATTAAGTCAAATAAATTTTTGTCCGATAATTGACATGCTTGACACATCATGCTTAAAATTTTTCTTCTTAAAATGGACTTTTCGGTATATGTATTTTGACAAGCTGCTTTTTCATACTTACAATGACAAAATGCTTTATCGTGCTTGTTAGGATTTGTGTAAAAATCTAAGTTAAGAACCCTAATATCAAAATTAGGAAACTCTAACCCTAGATTTACAAACCCTAACCCTAATTAACAAACCTTAACCCTAATTGGTTAGATTAAACACTAGTTAGGTTATCATAAACCCTAATCACGATTATTAAACTTCAATTAGGTGTTACTAAACATCATTAAACAACCTTAATCATAAAAACAAAAATCATAATCAAGATTAATGAGGATTAAGGCATAATTAAGGTACTAATGATGATGAACTAGCTCATAAGTAGGTTACTACTCATCAAAGCAAGTCCCAAAGGCTGCACATGACATGGTTGTAATTCCCAAGCAGCACAAGTATCAACCATCATATCTTTGTAGAGGTAATAAGGTTAAAAAATGACCAAAAACCCTAGCTTGGCAATTCTATAAATAACCGCCTTAATTTTATTCAAACCTACAAAAGTTCTAAGCCTATACACTTATATAACATACCTAAACAAGACTTCATGCTATCAATAACAAAATCAGAAGCCTGAAATCAAAATTAAGCAAGAAAAGGTGTAAACCCTAATTTTAACCTAGATCTTCGATGTTATGTTTAATTTGTTGTTTAGATGTTTAAATATGTGTAATAACATGTTAGTAAGTATGATAAGTTGATAGAAAATATTTACATAACATCTAGATGTATCAAAATGATGTTTTAAGCAAACTGGAAATTCTAGAAAAACAAGTTTGACAGTTGAATGTCAGAGCCTGTAGATCCGTGTATTTTAATAATTAGGTCTATTAATTGTACGCTAGTTATAGTATTACATAAGGTCCTTAATCTGGAAAAGAAAACATGTCAATTAGAATCATATACTGCAAGATATGAGTGGTAAAAAGTGGTTGACCGACAACGAAGTTCTGATTTCTAGGTTACCCAGAAATCTCAAGAATAGGTTGAGTCGGCTACTTTGGCCAACCTTTAAATTGTTTTCTGTTTGTTGTTAGGATGTCTAAGTGTTATGAAATGATACCCTGACATACATACTACATATCACTAACACTCAAAATGTTAATCAATTCATAGGATTACTATAATTAATGGTCAAATATCGTTGACCAAGCATGATTGTGTTTCTTGGAAAACCCAAAAAACTGATGAACATCAAGAATAACCTCTGGCTGCACTTTGACCAACATAAATCTAAACCTTACAACCTTACCTTGTCCAAACTAGTGTAACATATATGTACCTTGATATGTAGACTACGTATTACAACAATCAAAACATACATCTATCACACGGATTAAAAGATATAGAAGCTACAAACTCGTTGACCGACCATGACCACTATTCTAGGTTACCAAGAAACCCTAGAACAACTCTGACAGTGACTTTGAGCGTTTATAACTTCTTGTTATATGTAGGTTAAAGCCTGAAATTGGGATGATGTTGTTCTATTACATGAGTACTATAACACATATACATTTATAAACCCAAAATCATCAATAGTTAAGAGATAAACTAAGGTCAAAGTGACATTTAGGCCTTGAATAAACTGACCCCATAAAATGAAGAACCACACTTTCTGTCGCTATAAGGCTTTAGCGACAGACAATAATTATAAATTTAATAAATAAATTAATAAAATTAGAAATAATTAATAAATAATTAGAAAAATAGTTTTAAAAATTATTTTAAGTTATAATAATTAACTTTTAATATTTTTACATAAATTCAATAAATATTTTATTTATTTAGATATTATTAATAATGAAGTTAATAATAATTTAATTATAATAATCATTTATAAATAATAAATAATTATTTAAAAAACGATATTAACGATTTAAAAATCATATTTAATGGTTATAAATTATTAAAAAATAATAAACAAGATGTTTATAATATTCGAAGTAAATATTAAATATTTAAAAATAGAAATAAATGATTTAAAAATTATTTAATGGATAAATAAATATCAAAATATTATTATAAGCTTCCGAAAATTATTATAAAGGTTATACAAATTATCTAAAAATGTAATAAAGCTTATAAATAAAGTTTGACCGAGATATTAACTTATTAAGTATCTGGTAAAGTCTTGGAATACTAAAATTGTGACACCCCCAAATCTGGGTACTTCATTCCTACACGATTTGGTGTTCACTTTCTAAACATGTATTTTCTAACTACCCAAACATAATAAAATTTAAACAATAAATCTTCTCATTAAAGGGTTACATCCTTAAATTCAATAAAATCACAGGTTATCTAACCTTAAACATTCATCAAACGCAAAAAAGTAAATAATTACATCACAGTAGTTAAAATAAAGTCTGACATCATAATAGTTAATAAATTTACAAGTCTTCAACACTTGTTCATTTTTCCTTTCCCTTTGCTAGTGGTTGGTTCATCAACCTTCTCAACTTTACCTGCAATGATTATATATGCAAGAGTGAGCAAAATAAATGCTCATTTGAAATGGCAATAAATAATAACAACATAATAACTTCCAACGAATAAGCTCAATAGGACTGAATAACATTCTTTATCTTTGACAATCAAGAATTGTAAACAAAATTTGAAGTTTATCTGAGGGTCACAAGACCATGAACTATATTCAAGGTTATAAGTATTCATTCACCTTATACCTAAACAATCATAAGACTATAGGAACTCCCTGTACTTAGGGTAATCAACCCTTTGTACCGTGTATTGTCCATAAACATCTAAACGCTTACGCGTAGTAAATCCCCTATAATAGGGTTGTTCATCTCAGTTTTTAACATTCGAGTCCGCACTAAAGGAAGTTTGGTTTAGATAAGTTTCAAGGGTAATTTAGAATTTAACGAACATCAACTAAGAATTAGTTGAATCAAATGTGTAATAACAATTCAAGGATTTGATAACATCGTAGTATGAAATAACCATGGGTTATAAGTGACTAAACATCACACATCAAAATTATACTTTAGGAGTAAACTGGAAAGCATTAAAAATAAACCTTGCTTGAACAATGATAATAATCTAAGGTTACATTCGTTGTCAATAAGGAAAAAATTTAGAAACTTTGTTTAATATATGAATATGGAACTTGTTCAATAAGATACAACTTGAGCAATAGTAATTGAAATATGGTAAGGAACATGCTCAATGCATCGATAAGGTTTGCATCATAAAACATAAATAGGATTCAAGAGTTTAATAAGAGATTAAGTAACTTGTGTAATCTTAAAATCATAACATGATAGCAAAAAGTAAACATTGATGAATAATAAAGTAGCAAAGGTTAAGTAACTTGCATGAATGTAATCAAGTTAGGAAACATAAGAGTAAGATTAAGAACTTGCTCAATTGTAAAGAAGATAGGGTAAATAAAACTTGCATAAAGTAAGTCAGATAGGACAAACTCAGATAGAGATTAGAGTTTGGAAACTTGCCTTGCATGTAAGCTTAACATTATAACTTGATTTTCAATATCCTATACACATGTTATCATGACATAATTAGTTACTACATGTTCTCAGTACATAATTAAGTATCTATTTCATGAACGACTTGTAGTCTTAGGTTTAACAACATGATTAAGCCACACTTTTAATGCAATAACATAACTTTTAAGTTATCACATAATTCACTAAAAAAATTCATATTTGGCAATACCACAACACCATAATATGATCATTCACATTTTAATAGTCATAACACTACACTTTATTAGTAATAACAGAATTGTATAATTAAAATAATTTTTTTGGGCCAAACTGCTAACTAGCCCTACAGCGCTCCAGTTTAAACTGGAAACTGGCGTTACAGCGCTGGTCTGGTACTGCAGCGCTTTTGTTTACTCACAGAACCGGTGTTGCGGTGCTGGCCGGCGCTGCGGCGCTGGCTGGCGCTGCAGCGCTTCTGTTTACTCACAGAACCAGCGTTGCAGCGCCTGTGCTCGTCAATAGGCATTGAATGGCACTGTAGTGCCTAATTTCTTCATAGAACCAGCGCTGTGGTGTCGCGGCACTGTTGCACGCATACAGTGTTCGCGAGGAACACAAAATAAAGCCAAATTGGCCTAAAAACTCATTTCTAACAACAAATTTAGCACATATCAAATATATAAACTTTACAGAAACATAACTTAAGGTTTCTAAGATGTTTCTAACCATATAAACAACATAAATATCAAAATTACAACCTTTAAATTCATTATTTTTACTATTTCTTTACATTTTGACATTCTTAGCAAAATTAATCAATTCGTTTTTCAACCAAAACAGTTAGTTTACATCATATTGTTTTAATTTTTCCATGTATTTTCACAATCAATAGTCAATTTACACTTTTTACTATGAATTGAGTATCAATTTTAATTCTAAAATAGGTCATATCATATATATGTATCTGTATTTTTTTGTAAACAAAATTTTTTCACATGTATTATAATTTCATTGATTAAACTACTCTAAATCATATACAAATCACATAAAACAGTTTATATACAGAAATTAACACGCATATAACCATATCTTCAACACTTTTCTTCAAAATCAATTACAGAGAATGAAAACTCAAGAATATAAAAGATAATAAGAATTTATGCCTTTAATTTTTTATTTAGCTTTGCTAGAAAATACTAGAGGCTTGCTAATCTTCCTCCTTCTTCCGAATTCTCAAGCTCACAAAAAAATCCTTTATTTTCTCTCTATTTTCTTCTTTTCTCTCCTCTGTTGTAACGCTCGAGAAAAATCGGATCATTATGTGAATTAAATTTTTATTTGATTATTTGAATTAAATGAATTTAATCGTTTATTTATGTGAGTAAGTTGTTTAAAGGTTGTTCTATGACCTAGAATGTGCAAATGTGTTTAGGATTCTGGCTATGTGCTAGGATTATTTGTTATGAATTTTCAAGACAAAAATGGAAGTTTTCTGAGAAGTTTCCGTAAAAATACTATTCATCCATGATAGAATACTAAGACGTAATGGGATTAATTATGAATTTCTAAGAAACGCGTAATGATAGAATACTAAGACGTAATGGAATATCCAATAATATTTTAGTTATGGCAAACGAAGTTTTCGCCTGCGAACTTAAAACATAAGGGTTGGGAAAAGTGAATTCCGAGAATTTAATGGCTATGTATAATGATTAAGGGTTATTATATATAAGAAATACGAGTATGATACTAGTTATTATACGAGTATAGTACGAAGACTATTACGGTGTATAATACGAATATTATGCAAACTATGTGACGAACCGAGAATTTAGACAATTTAATAAAATCTTAAAAGATTGAATAGATGTTGAATAATAGACCTAGACAGAAAATAAGTGAATGGATTTCACATTTTTGGGAAGGAATTTTGTGAATTTAAAAACTCTTGGTGAAGGCTTATAGCGTTAAGGGTATAAGTGTAAATGTTCTGTGTAAATGGTCATATATATGTACAGTATGTGGTTAAGGGTCAAGGGTTGACCAGATAAATTATATCAGTGACAAACCATAATATTATACTAAGAACCTCAACGTTCAGTTAGAAAACCATATCGACTGATAAGAAACCCTAACACTGTGACGCCCCCAAATTCGGGCCGCCACTTGGTCACTCGAATTCGGTTCATCACGTGCTCAAAGTATTACCATAATAACTAAAATCATACATTCACAACGAAAGATCTAATTTAGAATAATGTACAATTATTTATTATAATTATTCCCCCAAGTCTCGCAACCTACAGTGCTTAATAGATTACATAATAATATCAAATAAAGATTTATTACATAACCCTACTTAAGCTTAAACATCGTCTGGAAATAGTCTTAATGCAACATAATAAATTAAACATAAAAGGGACAAGCTAGTCGGTAGCCTTGCCCTTGCCCTTGTCTTTCCCAGAGACACCTCTGTGTTCCACCTTAACTGAAAGATTTTAAATAAGCAAGAATGAGCACAAAATTCCCAGCAATTAATATTTAACAAGGGTAAAGAGTTTTATAACACAGGTATGAAATATCGAAGTATCATCTCTAAGATAGTTCAGAGTTTTCAGAATAATATCATGAATAACGAATATCAACATTTCTTATAATAAGAATGATAATTTAATATAAACCAATAGATATATATGAATTCAAGGCTATCAACATATCCAACTGGAAAAATAATTTATATCGAGCAGTCACTAAGGACTATCGAACATCTACTAGAATTACCAATATTAAACTGATAACCCAAACGAATCAAGTAATGTAGAGGATCAGTCTACAATACTCCAAGTTATGCATAACACCACAGTAATAATATACTCATGTGTCGGGGTTTCCAACAACATACATTCCCCTTACCTTAAGGGTTGTTCAACTCAGTTTTCAAGATTTTCGCACCAATCAATTGGTTTGGACAGTTTTATAAACGTGCATATAGTCTAGCCGAATCAAATGGCATAGACACCTTCACAATATTCAAGAATAATACTAAGTTCACATGAATAATAGTTTTCCTCAAGAGTTTAACAAACTAGGTCAATTGAACGAATAAATAGGATAAGTTGCATTCAATGAGATAAGCTTACGATATTCGTCGAATAAGTAATGCAAGAATTAGAATACTTGCACAATGTAAAGTGGGGTTTGGATACTTGCACAATGAAATTTGAATACGGTTGGGAAACTTGCTCAATATAGATTTGAGTAAGGTTAGAGAACTTGCCTCAAGCGTAGTTTACCAAAATATCGCTTATCAATACACTTTCGAATCCTGACATAATGTGATACGCATATAGGATATTCATTAGTTAAACATATTCGATAAACAATCTTGATAAATACAGTCCAAGTGTACACACACGACTCAACCAAGAAACCTTATACGTATGTTATTACGTAGCTCGGATCTATCGTTAGACTTCATCATTTTAAAACACTTTGTCAATTAAAGGTAAGAGGGATATTAATCATGCAAATCTACCTTTATCAGTGTATCATGAACATAAATAAACATAATGAAGTTATACTAGCAAGCTACATACTTCAGAAATCACAAAAGTCACTTTCCACATCTGCTGAATGGCGCGGCCGCGACTAATTTGCACTAAGGAGACGCGCGGCCGTGCGGCTCCCAGTTCAAACCAGGGCTGAGCAGTTATTTACTTGGACTAGCTTGCCCATCTTTACATACATAATATATATTAACATGTTAAGGGTCCTTTTACATCTTTCAAGTTTAATCTAGGTCCCGTCTTGCATAATATGGTTCTAAGTCGGACATCTTAACAATTTAAGACTATTTAAGGTTATGAAATCACAAAGTCTAACATGCTTGATTCTTAAACATATAAGGTAGTCATATAACTCATATTAGACATGCTTGTGAGTATTCATATAGAATACATGTTATTAACATCGTTTTGTTTTGAAATACGCTTCGTTTATGCTTTCCTTGAATTATGATACCTAAGTCATGATGATATATATATTTATTACACATGCGTGAGTCTAAAGAGTATTATCTGACATGTTCATAACTATCAGATTTCAACCCTCAAGGTAGTATATAAACATTCATATTTAAAGTTCATATTTTCATTTAGTAAAACTTACTAATAAGTCTAACATACTCATGCTTCAATATGAAATTCATGTACTTAAGTTAGTATGTCCGACATGCATTTCAAAACCATACTAACATGCTTTCAAGGTGAGAATATGCATTACTTCAAGTTCACAATTTCTAGTTTTCCAAATCTTGAAGTTTTCTTGAAAACTCAACTCAAATCATGCTAAAACAACGTTATGTTCAAAACAATATTTAACCACATGCTAGGGTTATTTATATGCTTAACCTAACTATCATAGCATGCTCAGAACAATACAAAAATATTAAAACAGTATCTAGGAAAAACACCACGCGCGACCGTGCGGTATTAGGCTATAGAAGTGGCGCGGCCGCGCCACTTCGATCAGAACCAAAAAAATATGGCTCTGCTTCTGCAGAGCCTTATCACATGTAATGCTATACCTGTAACCAGACCAGCTACCATGTTTCAAAACACGTATACAAACCCAGACAATACAATTTCATGGTATTCTATATCAATAAATAGAGAATTCAACAATTACTATAATTTTGACAAAGCTCAAGCTCAAGAATATCAAAGTAGAATTATACCTTTTGAAGCTTAAATTGTACTCCTTACAAATCTCAGACCCTTTCTTAACTGACAAGCAATTCACCCCCTCAACTTCGACTTCAAAGATAACTCTCAGCAATAAGAAATGAAGAAGTGTAGCTGCCATTTATAGAAGAACACAAAACTAGACAATTATTTTACTCTAAGGTTTAAACCTAAGGTGTAGAAGAAGAAGAAAATGTATAAGAAGAAGTTGGCCAACCAGCCCACCTCAGCCATCTTTAGCTTCATCATTCTCCTCTTAGCCTTTTCATTTTGCTGAGTTTCACGTAATAGGTAGGGGATAGGCCATTGGCCTAATGCGTAACTAGCAACTGAGACTTCTAATTTGGGACAAGGTTTAAATTCTCAGTTACTGCTTAGCTCACTTTGGTTACTTTGTTATCCAAAAATGTGTTTTTAATGTCCAAGTGTTACTATAATAGGAAGTTTGGGAGTAATTATACACTCACATCATATAATCCACGTACATTAAATATACACAAATCAATAATGCAATAAGGTATTATTGTCCGGGTAGTTTCATAATTATCTCTACCACTCATATAACCATATTATAACCTTATTATAATAATAATTTATTTATTTATGTTAAATAAATAATTTATTCCTTCCCTTAATTAATTACCACTTAATATATTTTAATCCATTTCTTATTGAAGAAAGTGTGGATTTTTATAACCATTAGTTATTTATATAATTCTGATTATATATATATATATATATATATATATATATATATATATATATATATATATATATATATATATATATAGATAATTTACAAATAATAATAGTCTCATATTATAGATTAATTACCAAGAAATCAATATTCTACCACAATTAATTAATATCAATTAATGGTTTACTTAATAATTCCTTTGTTGATTAATATTATGATTAATATTTAACCGAAATTCTTTAATAACAAAATACAATTAATATAAGTTAATTGTTTTCTTAACAATTCTTTCGTTAATTAATATAATCACTATTATATCTCATCACGGTGCCACACAAGGCATTCAACGAGTTCATCACAAATTCCATGTATTCTCAATTAATCAATTGTTTAATATAATTGAGTTAACTCATCTCGTAACACAAAATCATTTATATCCAAATAAATATTCATTTCTATTAATATATTTGTTTAATAAGACGTAAAAATTCTAAGGTATTACATCATCCCCCTCTTATAAAAATTCTGTCCCGGAATTGCTACAAGGTTACACAAACAGATGGGGATAATCCATCATCATCCTATCTTCTAACTCTCACGTAGCCTCCTCGACATCATGGTTACGTCAAAGTACTTTTACAGAGGAAATAACTTTATTTCTCAAGGTTTGCTCTTTCCTATCTAGAATTTGGACAGGAATTTTTTCGTACGCTAAATTCTTCTCCACTTGAATGAGTTCATAAAAATTCACGTGCTTGTAGTCAGGTTTGTACGGACGCAACACAGATATGTGAAACACGTTATGGATGTGCTCTAACTCAGGTGGTAGTGCAACTTTGTATGCTACTTTGTCCACTCGCTTTAGTATCTCGAACGGTCTTATGAATCTTGGGCCCAGTTTCCCTTTCTTGCCAAAACGGATCTTTCCCTTCCATGGAGATACCTTCAGGAACACAAAACTACCGACTTCAAGATCCCGGTCTTGCTGATGCAAATTTGCATACTTTTTCTGGCGATCTTGAGCTGCCACTAGTCTGGCCCTTATTACTGTCACCACGTCCACGGTTTGTTGTACTAACTCTGGTCTGAGTATTCATCGCTCTCCGATTTCGTCCTAACATAATGGCGTTCTGCACTTCCTTCCATAAAGGGCTTCGTACGGTGGCATACTGATACTCGTATGGTAACTATTATTATACGCAAATTCGACTAGGTGGTCGTCCCAATTTCCCTTGAAGTCCATCACGCACGTCTTAAGCATATCCTCTAGTCCTTTGTATTGTTCGCTCACTTTGTCTGTCTGTCCGAGGATGAAAAGCAGTACTTAACCTTAACTGTGTTCCCATCATCTCTTGCAAGCTTCTCCAAAATTTTTACATGAAACGCGGGTCTCGATCAGAAACAATCAATACCGACACTTCATGTCGTGAAATAATTTCCTTTACATACAGACTCGCTAACTAATTCAAACTGTAGCAGATCTTGATCGGTAGAAAATGTACGGTCTTTGTAAGTCGATCCACGATAACCCAAATGGCATCCAAACTTTTCTATTTGACTGGAAGTCATACCATGAAATCCATCGTAATATGCTCTAATTTCCACTCCGGTATTTCCAACGGTTGTAGCAACCCACTCGGTCGCTAATTCGCTGCTTTTACATGTTGACAAGTCAAACATCTACTAACGCACTCTACGACTTCCCGTTTCAAATTGGGCCACCAAAAATGTTGCCTCAAGTCTCGGTACATCTTAGTGCCTCCCGGATGAATGGAATATGTAGTATTGTGTGCCTCATGCAAAATCTCTTCTCATAACTCGGTTACCGCCGGTACCCATACTCTCCCTTCGAATCTTAAGAAACCGTATTTATCTATTCGAAATTTTTTTTCCCCATTTTTCGTGATCTTTTTTCTGATCTTAACACATTCTTTATCTTTCTCTTATGCTTCTTTCACTCTATCCCACAATATCAGACAAGCTTCCATTACAAATAATTTCTCTTCCAACCTCTCAGGTCCCTTTACCTTTATTTCCAACTTCTCCATATCTCTTATTACTCCTGAGTTGTCAGTTAAAACAATTTCTCTCTATCTTTCCTACTCAGAGCGTCGGCAACTACGTTTGCCTTCCCCGGGTGATAAAGATTATCACAGTCATAATCTTTGATCAATTCTAACCACCTTCTCTAACACATATTTAACTCCTTCTGAGTGAAGATATATTTCAGACTTTTGTGGTCCATGTATATCTCACATTTTTCTCCGTACAAATAATGTCTCCATATCTTTAATGCAAAAACTACTACCGCTAACTCTAAGTCATGAGTAGGGTGTCATTTTTTGTAATCCTTCAATTGTCATGACGTATACGCAATGACTTTGCCATGCTGCATCAGCAAATATCCCATGCCTCTATGCGATGCATCACTATACACCACAAATCCTCCCGTATCATTCGGTAGTGATAATATAGGCACCTCGCTTAATCTCTTCTTTAACTCCTAAAAACTCTCTTCACATTTGTCGGTCCATACAAATTTTTTTGACTTTCTTGTCAGATTAGTCAACGGGGTCGCTATCTTAGAAAAATCTTAGATGAATCTTCGATAGTACCCAGCTAACCCTAAGAAACTTCTCAATTCCGTCGGTATTCTCGGTTGTTCCCAACTACTTACCGCTTTGACCTTTTCAGGGCCTATTGAGATTCCATTCTCATCCACCACGTGGCCTAAGAATTGAACCTTCTTCATCCAAAATCAAGACTTTTAAAATTTTGCATACATCTTCTCCTTTCGCAGTGCTTCCAAAATAATCTTCAGGTGTTCGGCGTGTTCTTCCTCTATCTTTAAGTAGATCAAAATGTCGTCAATGAAAACTACTATGAATTTATCTAAGAATGGCTTGAAGACTCGGTTCATCAAGTCCATAAATGATGCTGGAGCATTAGTCAAACCAAAGGACATAACCAAAAACTCGTAATGTCCATAACGGGTTCGAAACGCAGTCTTTGGTATATCCTCATCCCGCACTTTCAGTTGATGATATCCTGTCCGTAAGTCGATCTTCGAGAAACATTTTGCACCCTTCAGTTAATCAAACAAGTCTTCTATCCTCGGTAATGGATATCTGTTATTGATCGTTACTCTGTTTAATTCTCGATAATCGATACAGAGCCTCACAGATTCATCCTTTTTCTTAACAATTAACATGGGTGCTCCCCAAGGAGACACACTCGGTCGAATGTAACCCTTATCTAATAACTCTTTAAGTTGTATCACCAATTCCTTCATTTGTACTGGCGCCATACGGTAAGGAGCTTTCGAAATCGGTGCCGTTCTTGGTGCTAAGTCTATTACGAATTCAATTTCTCTGTCTGGCGAAAAACCAAGCAGATCATCTGAAAACACATCACGAAATTCATTTACTATGGGTATATTTTTAATTTCTATTCCCTTTTTTCGAGTATCTACGATGTAAGCTAAATAACCTACACATACTTTACCTAACAATTTCTTGGCCTGTATCATCGTAACGCAACACGAATGTTTAAGCAATGAGCTACCATGAAACACTACCTTAGACTTGCTCGGAGTCTGAAGGTTCACACACTTGTTCTGACAGTCAATTATCGCTGCATGGTTATATAACCAATCCATCCCAATATTACGTCAAATTCTCCCAATCTAATAGGAATCAAGTCTACGCTTAGTTCATGTTCTCTAATATTTGCGCGACAATTTCGATAAACGTATTCTATAGGGATTATTTCCTTATTCGTAACTTCTACATTCAAGGAATCTTCTAAACGTTCTCGGGGTGTACTAAGTTTACTAGCAAAATATTCAGATACAAAAGAACAGGTGCCACCCGAATCAAATAATATATAAGCCTTTATATTATTAATTGGGATTATACCTGACACCACGTCTTTCGCAGCCACTGCGTCCTCGACGGTCATGTTAAAGGTTCGGGTGGTCGATCAGTTGGGTTACGCAGGTCCATCAATCATTAACTTGCTTCCTCCTCCCTGGCCTCCGCCAGCTCCACCGCTTCCTTTCTTTAGGCAATCCTTTATCTGGTGCTCTGTCGATCCACAAGCGAAACATCCTCTAATCTTCTTAGATTTTGGACAATTTGGCGATATGTGCCCCTCTTGACCGTAATTATAGCAAATGTTGTTTCCCTTCCAGCACTCCCCCTGATGACTTCTTCTGCACTTGTTGCAAGCTTCGGTCCTTTTCTTGAAGTTTCCCTGGTGACTTCCACCTTGATTATTGTTTCTGTTGTTGTTGTTGTTGTTGTTGTTGTTATTTTCCCACTTCCTCTTTCCAGAATTACTCCCTCCACTGCTGCTTCCTCCACGATGCTCACTACCAGTGTTCTTGTTCTTCTTCTCCTTATGATATAGACTTAAGGCCTCACTTTTACCTTCCGCAATGACTGCCTTTTCTAATAGGGTCGTAAAGGAATCAATCTAGAAGACTGATACCTTATTATACAACCACGGTTTCAACCCTTGCTCGAAGCGTCTCGCCTTCCTTTTGTCATCCCCTACTTGGTGTTCCGCAAATCGCGCTAGTTCGTTAAACTTAGTTGTGTATTGCGCCACCGTCATATATCCTTATTTTAACTCTAGGAACTTCACTTTCATCCTACTCTTCATACTCTTCGGGAAATAGTTCTCAAAGAACAACGTCGTAAACCTCTCCCATGTTATCGTTCCTTCCCCCGCTCTCTGCTGATTAGTTTCCCACCAATAGTTCGTTTCGCCCCTTATCATGTATGTTGCAAATACAATCTTCTGGTCTTCACCCACGCGATCTATAGTGAAGGCCTTCTCGATCTCCTTGATCCAGGTTTGCACAACTATCGGGTCAGTAGTTCCCGTGAACTCTTGGGGTCCTACACTCTTAAAATCTTTGAAGGTTGTTACTGGGACAGCTTGGAGAATGGGTGGTATGGGTTCGTTTCTTCCCCTCAGAGCTTCTCCCAATAAATCTATCAGTCTCTGTATCGGATCTACTAGTCCTCTCTCATCATTCACTGACTCTTCTGGGACAGTTATTCTACGTCTGGGCGGCATTCTCTGCATCACAAAATTTTTCATCTTAATATCTAACTATCATATTTAGATATTTCTCAAATGAAAAGAACTAAAAGTTTATAACACGTTTCTGAAATAAGATCATTTATATTCATATGCCAAATGGTTACAATACATGTTCTTTTCTAGTATACTGCTATAAATGAAAACATATATCCCCTAATATCACAAAAAAAGGGGACAACACTAGCTACTACCCCTCCTAACACTTTTCAAAAGTTAGGGTTACCATCATCTTACATCTTACACAAAAGACTGAAATTACAACAACATATTAAACAACACATAAATAAAATACTACACTACTGAGCTTTTTCCTCTAGACTCAATCTAACATCCCACGCTCCACGGCGCTCTGATATTCCTTCAACGTAATGTGTACCACTATATCCCAACTTATGGTATGTCGAGTTTGTCCTTTCTCAGCTGGGTAGTGATTTACCCCATCGATCAACCTCTCCATAGTCATGCATAGAGCATAGCCCATCCGATTCATCTTCCCCCTCTTGCACCTCACCTCATCCTCTAGATCATCCACCTTGTCATTGGATTCCTCCTACTTCTCCTCGAAGTGAATTCTATCCATCACCTCGATCTCTAACTGAGTTCGGAGAGACTCCTTCTCCGTCTTCTCACTCAAAATCCTCTGCTCCATTTCTTCTAACTTTCCTGCCAACTCAACATTTCTCATCACCGACCAATAAAATAAGACCCCCATCTGGATCTCTGCCTCCTTACGGTGAGTAATTTCCACCTCCATCTCCTACATCACTAGTTGCTTCTCAAGAGTCTAAGTCTCTAGCTCCTCGACTCTACATCCTAATTCCAAAATATGTTCTTCATATTCTCCCAACATCCGATCTTTGAAAGTGGTCCCGTCGGAGTCCTCCATGGGCTCGGGTTCCTCCTACACGGGTTTCTCCTCCATAGGCTCCTCCTCTGGATCAGACTCCTCAGGTAGAGGCTCCATCTCCTCCTCCTCGTCATCATCATCAATAGGGGCAACTACCGATATAGGCTCTACTATCAAGGGTGCCTCATAGACTACATGGATATCACGCGGCTCCTCCTCTACTACTCGGCTAGGTCCTCCCATGTCAGTCATCCTACAATAACCAACATAAGACAAGACAAACAACAACTCCATCAGAATGTTAAATAAACATAAGTTCATTGTATAGAATGAAATTACATTTCATACCACACTAAGTCTCTCAAGGAAAACTCTACATGAGTTTTATCCCTTTCCTAACTTCTAAGTTTTCCTAAGTTATAATCTAAGGACCCTCGTTCCTAAGGTTTATAACTATGTCTTTGATACAAACATGTGACGCCCCCAAAGTTAGACCACCACTTGGTCACACGAATTTAGTTCGTCACGTTCTCATGGAATCACCATAATAACTAAAATCATACATTCACAACGAAAGATCTAATTTAGAATAATATACAATGATTTATTATAATTATTCCCTCAAGTGTCGCAACCTACAGTGCTTAATAGATTACATAATAATATCGAATAAAGATTTATTACATAACCCTACTTAAGCTTAAACATCGTCTAGAAATAGTTTTAATGCAACATAATAAATTAAACATAAAAGGGACAAGCTAGTCGGTAGCCTAGCTCTTGCCCTTGTCTTTCCCAGAGACACCTCTCTGTTCCGCCTTAACTGAAAGGTTTTAAATAAGCAAGAATGAGCACAAATTGCCCATCAAGTAATATTTAATAAGGGTAAAGAGTTTTATAACACGGGTATGAAATATCGAAGTATCATCTCTAAGATAGTTCAGAGTTTCAGAATAATATCATGAATAACGAATATCAACAATTCTTAGAATAAGAATGATAATTTAATATAAATCAATAGATATATATGAATTCAAGGCTATCAACATATCCAACTGAAAAAATAATTTATACCGAGCAGTCACTAAGGTCTATTGAACATCTACTAGAATTACCAATATTAAACTGATAACCCAAATGAATCAAGTATTGTAGAGGATCAGTCTACAATACTCCAAGTTATGCATAACACCACAGTAATAATATACTCTTGTGTCGGGCTTTCCAACAACATACATTCCCCTTACCTTAATGGTTGTTCAACTCAGTTTTCAAGATTTTCACACCAATCAATAGGTTTGGACAATTTTATAAACATGCATATAGTCTAGCCGAATCAAATGGCATAGACACCTTCACAATATTCAAGAACAATACTAAGTTCACATGAATAATAGTTTTCCTCAAGAGTTTAACAAACTAGGTCAATTGAACGAATAAATAGGACAACTTGCATTCAATGAGATAAGCTTACGATATTCGTCGAATAAGTAATGCAAGAATTAGAATACTTGCACAATGTAAAGTAGGGTTTGGATACTTGCACAATGAAATTTGAGTATTGTTAGGAAACTTGCTCAATATAGATTTGAGTAAGGTTAGAGAACTTGCCTCAAGCGTAGTTTACCAAAATATCACTTATCAATACACTTTCGAATCCTAACATAATGTGATACGCATATAGGATATTCATTAGTTAAACATATTCGATAAACAATCTTGATAAATATAGTCCAAGTGTACCCACACGACTCAACCAAGAAACCTTATACGTATGTTATTACGTAGCTCGGATCTATCATTAGACTTCATCATTTTAAAACACTTTGTCAATTAAAGGTAAGAGGGATATTAATCATGCAAATCTACCTTTATCAGTGTATCATGAACATAAATAAACATAATGAAGTTATACTAGCAAGCTACATACTTCAGAAATCACAAAAGTCACTTTCCAAATCTGCTGAATGGCGCGGCCGCACCTGATTTACACTACGAAGACGCACGGTCGTGCGGCTCCCAGTTCAAACCAGGGCTGAGCAGTTATTTGCTTAGCCTACCTTGCCCATCCTTACATACATAACATATATTAACATGTTAAGGGTCCTTTCACATCTTTCAAGTTTAATCTAGGTCCCGTCTTGCATAATATGGTTCTAAGTCAAACATCTTAACAATTTAAGGTTATTTAAGGTTATGAAATCACAAAGTCTAACATGCTTGATTCTTAAACATATAAGGTAGTCATATAACTCATATTAGACATTCTTGTGAGTATCCATATCACATACGTGTTATTAACATCGTTTTGTTTTGAAATATGCTTCGTTTATGCTTTCCTTGAATTATGATACCTAAGTTATAATGATATATATTTTTATTACACATGCGTGAGTCTAAGAGTATTATCTAACATGTTCATAACTATCAGATTTCAACCCTCAAGGTAGTATATAAACATTCACGTTAAAAGTTCATATTTTCATTTAGTAAAACTTACCAATAAGTCTAACACGCTCATGCTTCAATGTGAAATCCATGTACTAAAGTTAGTATGTCCGGCATGCATTTCAAACCCATACTAACATGCTTGCAAGGTCAGAATATGCATTACTTCAAGTTCATAATTTCTAGTTTTCCAAATCTTGAAGTTTTCTTGAAAACTCAACTCAAATCAAGCTAAAACAACGTACTATGTTCAAAACAATATTTAACCACAAGCTAAGGTTATTTATATGCTTAACCTAACTATCATAGCATTCTCAGAATAATACAGAAACATTAAAGCAGTATCTAGGAAAAACACCACGCGCGGCCACGCTGTATTAGGCTATGGAAGTGGTGCGGCAGCTCCACTTCGATCAGAACCAAAAAATACGGCTCTACTTCTGCAAAGCCTTATCACATGTAATGCTAAACCTGCAACCAGACCACCTACCATGTTTCAAAACACGTATACAAACCCAGACAATACAATGTCATGCTATTCTATATCAATTAATAGAGAATTCAACAATTACTAGAATTTTGACAAAGCTCAAGCTCAAGAATATCAAAGTAGAATTATACCTTTTGAAGCTTAAATTGTATTCCTTACAAATCTCAGACCCTTTCTTAACTGACAAGCAAATCACCCCCTCAACTTGGACTTCACAGATAACTCTCTATAATAAGAAATGAAGAAGTGTAGCTGCCATTTATAGAAGAACACAAAACCAAACAATTGCTTTACTCTAAGGTTTGAACCCAAGGTGTAGAAGAAGAAGTCAATGAACAAGGAGAAGTTGGCCAATCACCCCACCTCATCCATCTTTAGTTTCATCATTCTCCTCTTAGCCTTTTCATCTTGCTGAGTTTCACGTAATAGGTAGGGGATAGGCCATTGGCCTAATGCGTAACTAGCAACTGGGACTTCTAATTTGGGACAAGGTTTAAATTCTCAGTTATTGCTTAGCTCACTTTAGTTACTTTGTTATCCAAAAATGGGTTTTTAATGTCCAAGTGTTACTATAATAGGAAGTTTGGGAGTAATTATACATTCACATCATATAATTCATGTACATTAAATATATGCAAATCAATAATGCAATTAGGTATTATTGCCCGGGTAGTTCCATAATTATCTTTACCACTCATATAACCATATTATAACCTTATTATATTAATAATTTATTTATTTATGTTAAATAAATAATTTATTCCTTCCCTGATTAATTACCACTTAATATATTTTAATCCATTTCTTATTGAAGAAAGTATGGATTTTTATAACCATTAGTTATCTATATAATTCTGATTATATATATAGATAATTTACAAATATTAATAGTCTCGTAGTATAGATTAATTATCAAGAAATCAATATTCTACCACAATTAATTAATATCAATTAATGGTTTACTTAATAATTCCTTCGTCGACTAATATTACTATTAATATTTAATCGAATTTCTTTAATAACAAATAATAATTAATATAGATTAATTGTTTTCTTAACAATTCTTTCGTTAATTAATATAATCACTATTATATCTCATCACGGTGCCACACAAGGCATTCAACGAGTTCATCACAAATTCCATGTATTCTCAATTATTCAATTGTTTAATTTAATTGAGTTAACCCATCTCGTAACACAAAATCATTTATATCCAAATAAATATTCATTTCCATTAATATATTCGTTTAATAAGACGTGAAAATTCTCGGATATTACAAACACCAGTTCTGGAAACCCTAGTTTCAGTTTCAGGAATCTGAAACCCTAATTCGGAATATTAACACCCTAATTTGGGAGCTTGAAGATAAGTATAAGGTTTTGATGTTATTGATTATATATTTAATTAGGGATAGCCCTAATAGATTATTAGAAAACCCTAATTGTTCATCTGAAAACCCTAATGTACAATTATAGAACATAAATGCTAAATTAGCAATTTTAATTAGGAAATATTAATCATAATTAGCAAGCTTTAATGTGATTAGGAAATCTTAAAATAATTAGGAAACCCTAATTATAATTTAATAATGTTAATTTTCTATTTCTAAAAACCTAATTAGAAAAGCCTAGAAAATAAATTTGTAAAACCTTAGGGTTAAACCCTATGAGTTGTGACAAGTTACCAAGTTGCCATTAGCTTTACGGGTCAAATGTCTAAACTACCTTTTTTTAATATTTTAATGAGATGGAGTGTAGATCTAGCCCTACTTATGGTTGGTGACCAACTCTAGCTAGCCATGTGCCCTATATCTAAAATATCAGCCATCTAGATCAACTATATGCTTTGCATCATGGATTAAAACCATACAAGTCTAGAAAAGTAACACACTTTACTTTTCAACATAGCCAAGTCTTCTGTCTCTCTCCCATTCAAAATTTTGGAGTGAGAGTGAGTGATAAGTTAAGCCAAGATCATGTGTTAGCTTGCCAAGATCAAATATCAAAGATCAGATTCAAAGATTAGGCATTCATAAGGTATAAACCCTAAATTTCAAAATCTTTGTAGATTTGTGTTAATGTTATGATTTGTTGTTTAAAGTAATTTTAGAGGGTGTCATTTAGTGATCTGGATTGCTATAACATAGATCCATAACATCTAGTTGCACGAAATTGAAGTTTTTAGAAATTTGGAAAAATTGGAAAATGTTGTCTGATAAGCAAATGTCACGGCTCATAGATCCTTGTATGTTAATTGTTTGTTGTGTTTTAAGTTATAGACTTGTAGTATGCTGTAAGAACTTGATCTGGAACTTGAATCAAGCCCAGAACATGTATAGATTGAAAGTTATTAAGGGTCAAAGTGCGTTGACCGATCATGGAAACTGTTTCTGGAAAACCCAGATTTTTCCAGGTAGCTTTGACAACATCTTTAAGGCCCCTGATCTTGCTACTGATAACGTTAATGACCATGTTAGTGTCTGATCTTTGTAGACTGACATATTGGATAAATATTAAAGCCTTTAGAACACTTAGATCATGACCAGAGTTAAAGATAATCGAGGTCAAAATTGAGTTGACCGTCTGTTTTGTTGGATTTCGGGAAAACCTAGATTCGTTAAGAATAATGTTTCTGACATGGTTTGACCATGCCAGTTCTTGTTTATGTGATGTTGTTATGATGATTTGGTGTTATATAATTGTTCCCTATCATATATGCTTCATGATTGAACCAATAAAACACATTAAGTAAGCTTGGAAAGCATAGATCTAAGGCTGCAAAGTATGACCTTTAGGTTATTCTTCATTTCTGGGTAACCCAGAAAATGAAGAACATGTCTGACAATGTTTTTGAAGGCCAAGATCTCTCTGATCTGATATATTTTGGCCATGAACTTAGTATGTAGTTGTAGTATTACACTTATACTACAATCCTAACACTATAGCCAGCCCAGAAACCTTAAGATCTATGATTTGTGAGTGGTCAAACCATGCACCCTGCAAACTGTGCTTGAAGGTTTTGACAGACTCAAGAACACTCAAGAACACATATAGCGATGGTTCTGTCGCTATAGGGCCCTTTAGCGACATATTAATTACAAAATTATTATTTTTATTAAATAATTAATATTAAATAGTTTTTAATTATGAAAAATACATAATAAATTCTTAAAAATTATTTTAAAGTCTGAAAATGAGTTTTTAATAATTTAGAATATAGTTCATTAATATTTAATATTTATAGAATATTAAAGGTATTTAATTTATTTAATTATAATATTAAATAAATTATTTAAAAATAATTTTAATACTTGAAAAATCATGAAAAATTATATTATAGTATAAGAAAATATTTTAAGTTATTTTTAATGACTTTTAATATTTTGTGATGAATTTCATTAATAAATTAATATTAATGGAGATTGATTAACTTAATGAATATATTAAATAAATTATGAGAAAAATAGAATTAATGATTTAAAAATGATTTAAAGGTTTAGAAAATATTTTAAGTTAGAAAATATAAATTTTGATATTTTGTCAGGAAAAATATTAATATTTTAATATTAAGGACAATTATTTATTAATGATTTTAATTACTTTAAAATCATTTAGAGATAATAATGAAGTATTAAAAATACTTTGACATATTATAAATATATTATAATATCATGATAAGGATTTCATTAATATCTAATATTAAATAAATATTAATGATATTGGAATTAAGTGGTATTTGAATCATATAAATATGATATTAATGATTGAAAAATTATAATGATTGATAATAATTACATCAAAATTATTATGAGCCTGTGAAAATTATTTTAACTGAATAATTAATTGTCTAAGTTAATTGTGTTGCGTTTAGACACAATCTTATAGATATTAGGGTCGATAGTTATCCGACTGGGCCGTCGGAATGTTAGAATAGTATCGAATTCAACTCAAACTGCAATAGTTTAACTTTATACTAGGTCTTATGTGCTGTATAGATGGATAGGATTATGTGGTAATGTGTTTACATTATTTTATACTGTGATGATATTATTCTAATATTTAGAGATCAGTATTCTCTACATTAGGTATTCTGTCAAAGCTAAATATAATGTATAGCTGTATTCAACCAATCAGGCAAGTTTCTTATACTCACTTATTGTGAAAGTTTTTCTTGAACTGTTCTTTTAACTTGTGATTAATCATTATTGATTACATCACGTCTATGAATTGTTAAATCGCACTTTGTGCCTATTGCATGTGTTCAACATGTATGAAAGGCTGATTACCTTCATTACCATTTTGTCCAGATATAATTGATATGTTCATGTTCAATGTTTGTTCAGTTATGAAAATTTATTCATGCTAGTTCACAATTATATTATTAAATGTTAGCCAGCTATTATTCAAAATCTTTCCATCATGATATATCCATAAATTATTGAACTTAAACTTGTTGGGCAAACTTGTTTCTCACCCTTGCTATATCATGATAAACATTGCAGATTAAGGCGAATACGTCGGATACAAGGAAAAGTTAAAGCCAAGTTCAGCTTGGGACTATGTGTGTAGCTAGATTTGTAACAGTATATTATATGATAATAACAATGTATATTAGATAGGATATTGATTCAGGTTTTAAGTGAAGGTTCTTGACCTAGGGGATAGTGTGTAACATTTAATGTATAAACAATTTATATTTATATCTTCCGCAATAGTTAGAACTAGTGTACCAGATTTGTGGTGATTTATGGACTCAAATTTGGGGGCGCTACATTTGGTATCAAAGTTGTTGGTTATAAATCTAGGGTAAAGTTACCTTGGACCAATAACCGCAGTAATTAGGATAAGATCTAACTCACATAGAGTTAGTGTGTCGGTAAGATTCAAAGACGAATCTCGGTAAGTTGTAAAGATACAGAGTTTCCTAACTCTGATAAATAAGGTGAACAGTAGTGGTGAATAGATAGAGTCTAAAAGACTAAAGGTACTAGGATAGGAGATCATAAAACAAAATGATCATAGCATAGAAACATATCGTAATATATACGATAAGCTCACCCTGTGATCAGATAATATTATAGTAGTGAGAAAGATCAAGCAAATGATTGAAAAGTTACAACAAGATTGCTGTGCGTCAGTTGTACTATGAATTAGTACAGATTCAGGAAAGGATTATGAATACGAATTGAATAAAAATTCTTATTGAGCAGGGAGTTAGGATTAAGTGGGGATTTCAATTGAGGACTCATGTCAGCAACTGAGTTTGGTGTAACAACCACTTAGTTTCTTACACTGATAATCATTGAAATCTCTGTGTCACGCTATTTATTATATACATGTTGAGAAGGTGATCCTTTTCTCATGTGTATAACAGATAGATAGGTTATAGTTAGAGAATATAAGGTTAGGTACGTGTTCTTAAAACTCATACTTATGGTACGTTCGTGACTCATAATTATATGAAATATTTTTGAACCCCTCAGCGAATGGATGCCAAAAGTATGACTAGGATAAGTTCTTAAACTCGTATTATTGTGGAAAGTTCCTGAACTCATAAGTGTGGTAAGTTCGATGAACTAGGTATAGACATGTGTGATTGGAGTATTAAGGATTATAGGAATAGATAGATTACTAAGTAGTTGATCATTAGTGGCGACATAGTTTTTCCAAATCTTATAGTTATGCTAGACTTCAAAATTTTGACATCAAGATAAATACGCACTATGTGCTTTTGGAAATGAATTTTTATTCTCAACTTCTGGTGACTATTGTGTATGTGTGGACTTTGGGCCACCGACTCATCGTTACATGTTGAGATGATAAAACTAATTTGAAATGGTTTTTGAACGGTTTAAAGTTTAGTCTATGCTACTTGTTTCGGCTAGACGATAAGAATTTGAAATATCAATATATATTTTTATTTATCACTTATGTACCATGTAACCTAGTGCAGAGATGATAAAAAGTTGATGGAGTTGTAAATTCAGGAATACTTAGTGTTGAATTTGATCTAAAATCGTTTTTCCACTATTGCGTGATGTGTTAGGACAAAGTCACTCGATGACGGCATCCTCAAACGGGCTATTAATACAGTACGGCATCGTGACGTCATTTTCAAACTATTTTTAAAATAATTTTAATTTGTTAATGGGGTTTGCCTATATCTAAATATTTCGATTGAATTTAATTATTGATATGAGTCTATGTTATTTGATTCAGCTAGACCAATATTTATAAAACCCTAAGCTTTCTTTGAAAATTTTCCCGAACCGAATTATTTTGGTGAGGAATACGATAAGACTGAGGTACAATTTTGTGCATATGGCAGTGACGAGAAACAGATCCGACCAGCAGTACATGGCCAGTACAAAACATACCGGGCTAATCACCCTCTGTGTCTGTAAGATATGACAGTTTGCTGATGAATTACCATAAAACCTTTATGAAAATGAAAGCTCATGGTCTATATAACTCCTTAGCATGATTTGAAAGATTTAACTCTTGTGAGTGATGTTGTGGGTAGCATGTGGTGATGAGTATGAAAGGTTTAAGGTAAATTTCGGGGACGAAATTCTTATCAGAATGGGTGAATGTGACATCCCAAGAATTTAGACAATTTAATAAAATCCTAAAAGATTGAATAGAGGTTAAATAATAGACATAGACAGAAAATAAGTGAATGAATTTGACATTTTTGGAAAGGAATTTTGTGAATTTAAAAACTTTTGGTGAAGGTTTACAGTGTTAAGGGTATAAGTGTATATGTTCTGTGTAAATGGTCATATGTGTACAGTATGTGGTTAAGGGTCAAGGGTTGTCCAGATAAATTATATAAGTGACAAACCCTAATATTATATTAAGAACCTCAACGTTCAGTTAGAAAACCATATCGACTGATAAGAAACCCTAACACCGGTTCTGGAAACCCTAGTTTCAGTTTCGGGAATCTAAAACCCTAATTTGGAATATTTTTGGGAGCTTGAAGATCAGTATAAGGTTTTTATGTTATTGAGTATATATTTAATTAGGGATAACCCTAATTGATTATTAGAAAACCCTAATTGTTCAGCTGATAACCCTAATGTACAATTATGGAACCTAAATGCTAAATTAGTAATTTTCATTAGGAAATATTAATCCTAATTACCAAGCTTGAATGTGATTAGGAAATCTCAAGATAATTAGGAAACCCTAATTATAATTTAATAATGTTAATTTTCTATTTCTAAAAACCTAATTAGAAAAGCCTAGAAAATAAATTTGTAAAACCTTATGGTTAAACCCTAAGGGTTGTGACAAGTTACCAAGTTGTCATTAACTTTACAAGTCAAATGTCCAAACTACCCTTTTTGAATATTTTAATGAGATGGAGTGTAGATCTAGCCCTACTTGTGGTTGGTGACCAACTCTAGATAGCCATGTGCCCTATATCTAAAATATCAGCCATCTAGATAAGTTATATACATTGCATCATGGATTAAAAGCATACAAGTCTAGAAAAGTAACACACTTTGCTTTTTAACCTAGCCAAATCTTTTCTCTCTCTCCCATTAGAATTTTTAAAGTGAGAGTGAGTAATAAGTTAAGCCAAGATCATGTGTTAGCTTGCCAAGATCAAACATCAAGGATCAGATTCAAAGATTGGGCATTCATAAGGTATAAACCCTAAATTTCAAAATCTTTATAGATTTGTGTTAATGTTATGATTTGTTGTTTAAAGTTATGTTAGAGGGTGTCATTTAGTGATCTGGGTTACTATAACATAAATCCATAGCATCTAGATGCACGAAATTGAAGTTTTTAGAAATATGGAAAAACTGGAAAATGGTGTCTGACAAGTAAATGTCAGGGCTCATAGATCTTTGTATGTTAGTTGTTTGTTGTGTTTTAAGTTATAGACTTGTTGTATGTTGTAAGAGCTTTAATCTGGAACTTGAATCAAGCCCAGATCATGTATATATTGAAAGTTATTAAGGGTCCAAGTGCGTTGACCGATCATGGAAACTGTTTCTGAAAAACCCAGATTTTTCCAGGTAGCTCTGACAACATCTTTAAGGCCTCTGATCTTGCTACTGGTAAGGTTAATGGCCATGTTAGTGTTTGATCTTTGTAGAATGACATATAGGATAAATATTAAAGCCTTTAGAACACTTAGATCATGACCAGATTGAAAGATAATCAAGGTCAAAATTGAGTTGACCGTCTGTTTTGTTGGATTTCTGGAAAACCCAGATTCGTGAAGAACAATGTTTTTGACATTTTTTGACCATGCCAGATCTTGTTCATGTGATGTTGTTATGATGATTTGGTATTATATAAATGTTCCCTGTCATGCATGCTTCATGATTGAACCAATAAAATACATTAAGTAAGCCTGGAAAGCATAGATCTAAGGTTGCAAAGTAGGACCCTTAGGCTGTTCTTCATTTCTGGGTAACCTAGAAAATGAAGAACATGCCTAACAAGGTTTTTGAAGGCCAAGATATCTCTGATTTGATATATTTTGACCATGAACTTAGTATGTAATTGTAGTATTACACTTATACTACAATCCTAACACTTTAGCCAAACCAAAAACCTTAAGATCTATGATTTGTGAGTGGTCAAACCATGCACCCTGCAAACAGTGCTTGAAGGTTCTGACAGACTCAAGAACACTCAAGAACACCTATAGTAACGGTTATGTCGCTATATGGTCCTTTAGCGACAGATTAATTACAACTTTATTATTTTTACTAAATAATTAGTATTAAATAGTTTTTAATTATGAAAATACATAATAAATTTCTAAAATTATTTTAAAGTCTAAAAATGAGTTTTTAATAATTTAGAATATATTTCATTAATATTAAATATTTTTGGAATATTAATGATATTTAATTTATTTAATTATAATATTAAATAAATTATTAAAAATAATTTTAATACTTGAAAAATCATGAAAAATTATATTTTGGTATAGGAAAATATTTTAAGTTATTTTTAATGACTTTTGATATTTGGTGATGAATTTCATTAATAAATTAATATTAATAGAAATTGATTTACTTAATGAATATATTAAATAAATTATGGAAAAATAGAATTAATGATTTAAAAATAATATAAAAATGATTTAAAGGTTTAGAAAATATTTTAAGTTATAAAATATAACTTTTGATATTTTTTCATAAAAAATATTAATATTTTAATATTAAGGACAATTATTTATTAATGATTTTAATTACTATAAAATCATTTAAAGATAATAATGAAGTATTAAAAATATTTTGAGATGTTATATGTGACGCTTCCAAAATAGGTATACATCACCAATTCTCAGTCGTCAAATACATGGTACAAAATACAAATACAAACTTAAATATACAACACGAGCTGTGAGTTTTAATACAAATATTGTCTTTTAGGCAATACTCAAGCTCAAAATAAGTCCTCAATATATTTATTATCACACTATTTTACGGAATAGTGAGGACTACTAATGCAAACATCTGGACCGTCACTCCGTTCCTCAACTAGTCCCAGCTATATTCTCATTTCCTGAAGAGAACAATGAAAGCAAAGGGTGAGCTCAACAAGCCCATCAAGAAATATTATGACTAAGATAATGCAAAATAAATTATTGTTAGCCTTCAACAGTGTTAAGTTGATAAAATATAATAGACATCAAGTTTAACTGCAGCGGAACAAGCAATCCATTAGAAGAGTCAAGTATGACATGAAATCTACTATCTTCTATGATTTAAAAAGTTTATCAACAGTTTTATCGCTGAGACTCAACTTAATAAATAATCCACATCATTGAATCATCCCTGCACTACGGCCAATGATATTCATTGGTATTACGACCACAAACTATCCATGCACTACGGGCCAAGGATATTCGTGTTTTCACCAATGGTCATGATCATGCTAACAACTGTCCATCAATGCACTACGGACCAATGAGGACTTTTACAATATTATTTGTAACATTACGGTCATGATTATACCGAATAATCCCTGGTCATAATCATTCCAAGTCCATCTATGCCCTACGGTCACGGATAACTTTCAACATAATATACGCATGAGGATGATGACAAAGATATAAAAATTCAATTAAAAGAAAGCAAAGGATAAATTTTTAAAGATTTATAATTTAATTTATCCATAATTAAATAATGTCCAAATTGTCAACATGATACTGCTTTGTGGAGTAAAATTCAAGAATAATATTGTATCAAATATAATTTGGACCGAAAAGAAATCAATTTTTGTAACGAATAGTACCCCGGGTGAATAGTAACTGAGTGAATAGTACCCCGTAAATAGTAACTTCGGGTATAGTAATCCCGTGAATAATACCCCGACATGAAAAAGTTAAAACTTATCAAGAATGCTCAGAATAATATTTTTATGAAAAGATACTGGATGAAGCGCAAATATCAATGATATTCTACTAATTTCATGGTGTATAGAAGCAATACTTCAATAGAATGAGTGTAGAATTAGGAATACGAAACGAAATAATATTACTCACATACTACAGATTATGGAAGAAAATATTATTTCTTACGAATGCTGAACAAAAATAATATCCCTTACCTTAAAAAGAAGAGTATTATGACTGGTAGGGCGGGGATATTCTTGAAGAAAACTGTTACTGTTTTCTACACTCAAAGCTTTCTAAAACCTGAAAGAAATACGCTTAATATTATAGAAGAAGAATTCTCTGATTCTGATGTGATTTTCAATTCTAACTAAGCATTCTATTTATAGAAGAATGGAAATGATACTATTTGAAAATAAATTCACGGCCAAACACAGTAAACGAATTCGACGAAAACTCACGGGCGCCGACTGATATCACAAGATTCACTATGCAGACAATATGCAAATACTATGCATAATAAAATATAATATATTATATTTTTCATAAAAAATAAAACTTGTACAATTTATATTTATATATATACATTACCTGCCATTCCTTCCATTACATTCATTTCCCCCGTGACAAACCAAATAATCCCTCCCAAAGACTTTGTTACACACGTGGGCCCCACCCGTGGCCCCCCACCTATTAAAATAACTTTCTACCGATTATTTTGAAAAATGAGTAAATGGGGGTCCAAAAGCAAAATTTACAACAAATACTTCATAAAAAATCCCATCAATATTTTTAACAACATTTATTCATCACTATTATAACTCGTAATATTAACAAATAGATTGTTCCCAGGAAAGAGTGGGCATTCCGATAAGGATTTTTTCCTATTGGCGCGTAATTAGGTGACCAAACCTCTCCTCGACAGAACTTTCTAGACATTATTAATTATGCAAACAATAATATGAATAACTTGCCATCTCAATTATTGATTTAATAATATATAAAATATTAAAAATAATTGAATCAAATAACGTGAGATACTATGCAACAATTACTGTAGCAATAATTGAACAAAATTGAGTGACTTCTTACGTAAGCATCAATAATCAATATCGTGTGCCACTATGCAACCACGCGTATTACTGTACTTTTAATACCAGGTATTTCAACAGTTAACGGTAAAACTTTCGTCGCTATTTTTATAAAAAGATATTTTTGTCTTTTTCTTATTCCGACAATAATTTATTGTGGGGTCCACCAATGATTGTGTCGTCGTACGAATATTTCCTGTTAAAACGAATATTCCCCGACCAATCGAATATAATATAACAACTTGCATACTTTGAAAAATTTATAAATAGTACCCACAACTATAACATTATATCAAATTCACTCCTTAATATTCAAAAATGATATTTATAGAAAATTTATCTTTATTAATAAAAGTTGGGATCTTACAACCTCCCCTTCTTATGAAATTTTATCCTTGAAATTAGGGTACATAGCTGGTATGACGAAGAAGTGAGGATACCTTGATCTCATTTCAGATTCTAACTCCCAGGTCATTTTCTCAACATCGTGGTTTCTCCATAAAACTTTGAATTGAGGTATAACATTAGAGCATAGAATATGTTCCTTCTTATCCAAGATTTTAACAGGAACATCTTCATACGTTAAATCTTTCACTATTTCGTCCAGTTCTAATTCAATAATGTGGTTCGGGTCTACCACATATTTACGTAACATGGATATGTGAAAAACGTTATGAACACGAAACATACTTGGCGATAAAGCGAGTCTATAGGCTACATGTCCTACTCGATCGAGGATTAAAAATGGGCCAATGAATCGAGGATTGAGCTTTCGTCTCTTTTCAAAACTCGTAACTTCTTTTCATGGCGCAACACATAACAACACATGATCTCCAATATTGAATTCTACGTCCTTTCGATGAAGATCAACATAACTCTTTTGTCGATCTTGTGAGGTTTTTATACGTTGTCGGATCATTTGAATCTTTTTCGCAGTCATACGTACCAACTCCGGTCCCAACAATGTTGCTTCACCCACCTCATCCCAGCATACTGGAGAAAGACACTTTCTTCCATACAACGCCTCAAATGGAGGCATACCAATACTTGCTTGATAACTGTTGTTGTAGGAAAACTCCACCAATGGTAAGAACTTGTCCTAACTTCTTTTGAAGTCAAGGACACAGAGTCTTAATAAATCTTCAAGAGCTTGAATAGTCCTCTCCGACTGCCAATCCGTTTGAGGATGATATGTTGAACTAAATCGTAAATCCGTGCCCATAGCTTTTTGCAAACTAACTCAAAATCGTGAAGTGAATCTTGGGTCTCGATCAAAAACTATTGATACTGGCATACCATGCAATCTTACAATCTCATTTATGTATGTACGAACAAGACGTTCAAGTGTATAAGTTTCTCGTATCGATAAGAAATGAGCAGAGTTGGTCAATCTATCAACAATGACCCAAATTGCATCTATGCCTTGAGAAACCTTAGGAAGACCAGTAACGAAATCCTTGGTAATGTGCTCCCACTTTCATTTTAGAATTTCAAGTGGTAGCAATGGACCTTTTGGCACTTGATGCTCCGCCTTGACACGTTGACAAGTTAAACACCTTGAGATAAACTCCACGATCTCTCTCTTCATATTGCTCCACAAAAATGTATGTCGAAGATCACAATATATTTTGGTACTCCCAAGATCGATTGCAAATGGTGTGTTGTACGCATCCATTATGATTTTATACTTCAAGTCAGAATCGTTAGGAATACAAAGTCTGGAGTTGACTCGAAGTATTCATTCTTCATCGATTCTTGCTTCCGGAATAGCACCTTCTTGCACTTTCTTCCTCATACGCATCAGCTCCAGGTCTATAGCTTGAGCAGCTTTAACTTTATCGATTAAAGTCGGTTCTACTCGTATATTCGCCATCATCACATGGGTCCCTGGAGTCTTTAACTCTATCTCGAAACAGATACAGCCGGGTTTTGCATTTTTTTAAAAATAAATTTTACACAACAAATTATGCCCAATTAAATTGTTCTAAACATATATTAATATATATATATATATATATATATATCAAATTAAAATAATTAATAATTTGCATAAAGGTTTGGCTCTGATGCCACTGTTAGGTTTGTAATATTCATGAACACAATCAAATTGTATAAAATAAGCGGAAGCATGAAAAATCAGAGTTTTAAAATTTTACAAACCATATACCCGGATCATCCTTTATGCGCAATTATTAATTAAACGAAAAGATAAAGAACAAGAATCATACCCTTGAAGATTCGAGCTTTCTCAGGTACAAGTTCACCTCCAAATCTTTTCACGTTCAACTTAAATTCACCGGGTTTTGTTCCTTCCTTTGATCAACATTAGTCAGCCATGTGTTTGGCCTCTAGAGGTGATCCACCAAGGAAAAAGAAAGATTCAAGAAGATGGGTATTTGGTAAAACCCTAGTTTTTCTATCTCTCATAGAAAATGGTGTACTCTCCCAACTATTGAAATTACGTATTATGTTAAAATGTCAACCACCCTCGCCCATAATAAGACTCCTCTTATTTATAAATGTGGGCAACCCTCCTTAACAATTAAGGAATTGGGTTATATTTTAATTAATTAAATGTTTTTAATTAACTAAGGCCCCAATCTTATTAGGAATAATTAATTAAACTCTTTTAATTAATTAGCCTCCTAATCTTATTAGGATATTTGAGAGTACTTTTATTAATTAATTCTCAAACTCTTTTAGGAATTAAATAACAATAATAGTAATAATAATAATAAGACTCCTCTTATTAATTTATATTTAATAATTCCAAAATATTAAATAATAAATATTAAGCTATTTAATTTATTCTATCACCATATATTAAATTAAATATACTTAACTTATTATTACGATTATGCCATTAACTTCTTAAATAATTATTCTTCCATTTATGGTGTAACCCTTTAGGTTCTCCATATTAAACCCGTTGTGAATAAATCAATTAGAACAATTCTAATCTTATTTAAATAAATAAATTAAACTATTAATTTATTTAAATAATTAATATTTATTCTACAATAGGGATAAGCCTCCCTAGCGATAAACGACTTTTCAGATAATATAGATTTTAACATTAATCATAAAAGAACCTTTGAGTAAATAGTTATTGTACAATTCAATCCTTCCACCATACAATGTTCCAATTAAATATAAGACATGGAATTACTGTCAATTCTTATTTTATTTAATTATATGTATTTGGACTCTTAAATGCACAACTCCAAATAATGCAAATTAGAAGCTCCTTTCTTATTTCATCTTGCCTTGGCCAAGGACTACTGGGTTATGATTTATCAAATCACATAAGACATTTCTCTTATTTTACTAGAAGTGGTAGATTATTTATTGATCATACATTATCTACATGTACGACTTATTATACACAAGCATACCCTTTGATATACCCTAAGGGTCTTAAGGAATAAATCAAAGTATAACTCATCATACACAATGATGATCTCAAGTCCAAGGATCACTTGTACTACTATCACTACAGGAATTCCTATTGACAGACAAGTAAAACTCGATTATGTATTCCTTAGCGAGCCACGTTCAGTGAACTTATTCTCTAATAAGCACCTACATACTTGCTTTAGTGTCTCCGCATAAATGATCATGAGATCAATCATCCACATCCAATGAGCAAGCAACGTATGTACCAATCTATCCGGATTCACTAATCTCCAATTTAGTAATCCAACGATTGGGAACTATTTTAGTTTTAAGCTTTCTAAGAATTTAGATCATATTAGAATGATCATTATCATTATTTTAAAAGCATTGCTTAAAACTATGGTGTAGACACTCGAAATTTCATTTTTCTTTTACTAACTATGTAGGAGGGCAACAACATCTTTTTCATACTCCGGAGATAACCCTGGAGGACCACAACATCAATTCCAATCATGGAGATAACCCTTAGGATATTCAGAGTCAACATCATGACAACCTCAGAGATAACCATGACAAAAGACTGCTACAACTACGTGAAAATCAGAGATAACCCCAGGAGGGGCAAAATAGTCATTTTGCCAACTCAACTTCACTTCAAATTAAATACACTCATTTCAACTTAAATTGCTTTAAAAGAAGTCCCACAAGAACCATATCTTAATTTCGGAGCGCAAACTATAAAAAACGGTTCACCTGATTGCCTAACGAAAACTCAGAAATGCTATTTCGGTCACGAATCCATCTTTTCGAAATCAAAAACGGCAAATACTATGTCATTGCATAGCTCTCAGAAAGAGCTTTTCGCAATGGTATGACACGCTTCCATCGGACTCCCAGATTAAAAGTTATGATCGACCGAGCGAATAACGCGTTGTTCGAGTGTACGTACTTCGACACGGATGGACCCACAATTCCCGGGGCACCCCGAACAGCCGCAGGCACACCTGCTGCTGCCGCAGGTACACCTGTGGTACCCCCCTCTATATATATGGGGCTTGGGATGGCCTTATTTGAGAGAGAAATAGCGAGAAAACCCTGTCCAATTTGCTTTGTGCACCTTATAAACTAAGTGCTTTCTCATTTTAAACACTTTTGAGCTTATATTCTGTCATATTTTTACCAGCGGCGGCCTCGTGTTCATCCATTTAAAGTTATTGAAGTCTTCTTTGGTAGGCCACTGTAAGCTTTCTTACACACTTTAAAGCCTCTCTCTTCATCTTTGCACACATTTTTCTTCACGTTGAGAGTGGTGTTGCGTGTATATGCCCGGACTTCGGTCCGTGGTTTCATTCCAGTTTATATATATATATATATATATATATATATATATATATATATATATATGGACTAACATTATCGAGTTATGCCTCGATTGAGCCTAGACTTACGTCAGTTGCGTTTAATTGCTTTCGTATATATATACTTATATATATGAACTGTGTGTCAAACTTTGTTCGATGAGCCTAGACTTACGTCTGGTGTATTTAATTGCTTTCGTATATATATATATATATATATATATATATATATATATATATATATATATATATATATATATATTTACATTTCGTCCCGCCTTGAGTTTAATTCGTGGCGGTTGACCGTTTTTACAGCTTTTTGTACATTTCGTCCCGCTTGGAGTTTCTTCTGTGACGGCTGATCGCTTTTACAGCTTTATTTACATTTCGGATCCCCCATGGAGGTGCTTCGTGGTGGTCGATCAAGTTTGTATATATATATATATATATATATATATATATATATATATATATATACAACTTTTATATATATACATGCTTACTGCTTTTATATCAATTGCGGCATCATGTGATCACAGATTCTGTCTACTGAATCTAGATTCGGTTCCCGTGATGGACCTTTTACAGCTGTAAGCAGCTTGTAAATTTATTCACGGTGTTCGGATGGCCTCCGATGGTTTTCATACCCATGAGGAATTCGGCACTGCTTCGTATATTATTTTCTTGAAAGATGTTTCGCATCTCAAAAATAAAAGCAATCAAGCCGAACATTTAATAATAAAATGGAAGTGTAAAATGTCTTAATTACTATTGAGCATAAGGGTTTGAAAAACCTCTTTTACAAAACATCACTGCTATATCTTGTTTAAAACTGAATTTTTACATAAATTCAAACCCTGTGTATATAGGTGCGAACGAGGCCTTGCACTACTTCCAAATAACAGCACATTGACACACACACACACACATTCATATAATAGTTTCTTGAAAAGTGGCGGTCACCGTGGCAACATGGATGTCGGGGGGTGTCTAACACCTTCCCTCCGCATAAGCAAGTCCCTGGACCCTAATGAATCTCGGTTTCACAGACCTGTTTAGCAGTGTCACATCACTGGATCAATGTGCAAACGTTTTCTCGGTTGTGTTGGTACAACCATATAAAAAACCAACTGGCGACTCTTACAGTCCATCGTTGACATTATACATGTTGGACCTTTTTCACTTGTTTTTTCAAACAAATCTCACCTAAACATGATAACACAAAAGAACAAGAATAGAAAAGGGACAAGTAAAAAGCCCGACGACGACAGGTGGCGACTCCGCTGAGGACTCCAGTGAGAGGACTTAAGTCGCTATTACAAACTTTTCAAAACTGTTATCTACTTGTGTGTGGATGTTGCATTTACATTTGAATGAATGTGTACGAATGCATTTACTTATTGCAGTGCTTTGCACCATATCTGCTTGTGATATTAGTGCTTCGCACATGTCATCATTTTCATATGGTGAGACACGATGTATATGAATGTATGTTGTGTGGTCCCTCCACCAGGAGGCTATCCTGTCGGTGTTTGATTACTTGACTCGTAGGAAGACTAATTCCAACGAGGCTCAGGAAAGGCACCACCCAAATTCGTTCTAGTTGAAAGACCGAATTAACTTCCCATCAAGTAAATTGCAATGATTTGGGAACCTTCATGTAGAAAAACCGTGAGAGTAACCTAAGATAGGTCAGCCTCTGATAAACCAAACGCGGAGAGAAGTCTCTTCATACTTTCCATTTTCAATTACTTGTAAGAACAATTACTTGTAATCTCATTCCATATCAAATCATTGTAATGGAAAATATGAAAGAATATGTGTACATACATAAAACTTGAGATATTATGCTAACACCCGTTTTGCAGCACAACACTCCTATAACGGACACATTATAACATGTAAATTATTTTTTACATTCCTTAAAGACTAAACTGCATAAGTCTTTTTGTAAGGAAGCAATTGGTCTCGTTACCTGTTTAAAGTCCAAAAAGGCACTAAGCCCACCGTCAGACATGGCTACAAGTGCCCAGCCTGATCCTACTCCTATTTCCCGAGAGGAGTTTGCAGGACTAAGGAATCAGATAGCAGAATTAGTTGTCTTTTTAAAAGAACAAAGTAAAAATACTCAGGAACATACAATGCCTACTCAACTAGAGTCATTCACACCAGGGGGCAGTCAGGGTATTGGCAAAAAGATGGAAACCCAGATACCTAAACCTCATTCCAATAAAGAAATCACAAATCTCAGGTATGATCGAGAAACTTGGGATATAAGAAAGAAAGTCCAACAAATGGAGGTGACCATCCGATCAATCAAAGGAACTGGAAACTATGAAAGTGTTACCTATTCAGATCTCTGCATATTCCTAGGGGCTCAATATCCTGACAAATTCAAAATCCCAGAGTTTAAAAAGTACAATGGGGCAGGCGATCCCTATACGCACCTAAAAGTGTACATTGGCGAACTAGGGTCTTATGTTGAAGATGAAAGCCTCAGATTGCAACTTTTTCAAAGGAGTCTCACTGGAGAGGCTAAAGCCTAATATACCCAAGTTGACAATGCCAAAATCCACAACTGGGAAGAATTGGCCCACGCCTTTCTAAATAAGTACAGTTTTTAGTCACAAATGGCACCAGATTGATACCAAGTGACTAAAGTCAAAAAGCAAAGTACTGAATCTTTCCGAGAATATGCCCAAAGGTGGAGACATCTAGCAGCGTAAGTCATTCCATCAATGACAGAAAATGAGATGGTAATGACATTTATTGATATCCAAGAGCTCCGTACTACGAGAGGATCCTAACAGGCATAGGAAAGCCATTCTCAGAAATGATCAAATATGGTGAAATGGCAGAGATGGGCCTGAAGGCAGGAAAGATTAAAGACTTCATTGCCTTGGAAGCAGTCGCCAAGCATATACAGACTGGAAAGTATGCGATCGATCCCAAGGGTGTACCCGATAAAGGCAATGAAGATGTATCCCTTGTTGTACAGGGGAAAGCTAGGAGACCAAACTACAGTCCCCCCCCCCCATTTGGAAAATGCAAGACAATCTGCCATCTCAACAACAGGCCGTATTCAACCAAAGCCATGATAGAAAAAGAAAATTCGAAAGATCAAAAAATCGGGTGTTCACTCCACTAGGCGATTCCCCTTGAAAATGTATTAGCGATATTAATGGATCATAAGAAAATTACCGAACTGGCTCCACCTTTGGAACTAGGGAGCAAAAGATACAATCCAAGCTAGAGATGTGCTTACCACTCAGGGTCTCCATGACACGATACACAAGATTGTTGGTCCTTAAAGCATAAGATTCAAAGTCTGATCAAAAGTGACAGTATTGTGGTCCAACAACCAGAGCAACAAAATGTCAACACCAACCTTCCGTTGTAGCATGATACGGGGGAAGTAAACATAATCAGGTCAGGAAGCGCTGAAATGTATCCAAAACGTAAATACATACGAAGGGTGGAGGAATACCCCTGAAGGCACAGAACAAATGTTCTAGAGTGGGAAAACTCGGAGGAGGGTATGCCAGTAATGCAAAAATTAGAGACGATCAAGAATCACGTAAATCTGCTGGCTAAGCTGATAGTGCGCCAACATCAGGAAACGAGGCAATTTTTCACTCAACTATCAGAAAACCAAGAAAAAAAGGAGGTCAACCATAATGTAAGCACATATCTCTCTATGATGAGCCAGCTAAATGAAGAATATCAAAGTAGGCTAAAAGTACAAGAAAAGAGGGATGATAAAATTTCTAGAAGATCTCGCCAACGGAAAAATCGCTCAAGGGAATGCGAATTCTCAAAAATGAAAGATCAAACAACCTCCAAAAGTGTCCGAAAATTCACCCCTCTGAGCAAATCAAATGAAGAAATGCTACACTTTCTGATAGGCGAAGGAAGAATTACTGAGTTGCTGCCTCCTATAAATCCCAAGATAAGGAGTTATGATTCAACCCAGATATGTCTCTACCATTCTAAGTCACTTGGGCATACGACTGAAGAATGCTAGTCTTTACGACATAAAATCCAGGATCTCATTGAAAATGGAGAGCTGGAGATAGAATTTCCCACGACCAAAAAAGGAGAAAAAGAAATAAAAAGCTTAAGATGTCCATTCGAGACAGGCAGTTCAAATGAGGTGAAGGATATGAGCGACAATTCTGCCAGAACACAAGGTGGACTGTTCCTAATGCAAATAATGACAGAGGAGACAAAGGCATCCCCAAAGGATATTCCTCCGCTAACATCAAACGTACTATGGTCCAAAGATATCAACCACGTTCCTGATTTCATCACCTTGGATGATGAGGAGGAAATACTAATCCTTTCCAAAGAAGAAAAAGCCAAAAAGGAAAGTTCCTTGCGAGAAATGCAGCAACAGTTCGAGGGAGATTTCATGGTCGAGTCATCTCAAACCCATGAAAAAGGCGAAGAAACAGATGAAGAAAAAGGTGGTGAAATTGTCAGGGAAGCCAACCCATTAAAGAATCCAGAGTTCATCCCTTTTTATGATGGGTCCAATTCAAGTGTCCTAAAGGAATGTATTGAATCAGGAAGCGATCAAGTTATGGCCATAAGTTAAGATATTCAGAACCAAGAGGTAACCTCTATCGCGAGCCCTGAAGGCAACATAACCACTGACAACTGGACTATCATGCCTTAACTAGCCAAGAAGATGCAGATCTAGAGGACACAGTTGTGAGTTCCATGAGATGTTGGGACGATATCACTTTCTTCGCAGTGTGCCATTTATTTTCCATGCATGTGAAGAAAAAAGAAAAAATAATAATAATAATAAAAAACAAAAAACAAAAACAAAAAAAAACAAAAAAACACAAAAACAAAAAAACAAAAACAAAAAAAACAAAAAAAAACATCTCTACACCCTTCTCATCACTTTGAACCTTTTCAAACCAAAGTTGAAACTACGTAAACCTGATTTCCCCTCATCAATGGGAGTACGTAGGCAGCCCTGTACGGTGCGGTCTAACCACTACAAAAATCGACAAACCCCTTCAACCAAGCTCAACCTCCAATAAATATTTTCAACCTTTTCAAACCGAAGCCTGAACTACGAAAGACTTGATCTCCCTTCATCAATGGGAGTACGTAGGCAACCATTTATGGTACGGTTAAACCAAACAAAAACCTAAAAAAAACCCAAATAAACACTTCTTAAACTGTTCAGCTCGCCAGCGGGAACTACGCAGACCTGATCTCCCCTCATCAATGGGAGTACGTAGGCAACCATCAGTGGTGCGGTCTAACCCTCAAAAGAAACATCCAAACCCAAACATCAATCCCAAGGACAACCTTCCAAGTCAGCGACCCGTGTCGAGAAAACCCAATAACACTTCAATGTCATCGAATTTGGCATAAATCCCAGAAAGGAAGAAACAGCGATACACTAAGACAACCAGCAGCGAGGACCTTCAAAAAGTTGACACCCTCAATCACGAGTCTTCATCAAATCAGAAGAAAACCATCAACGACAATTACGAGAACAAGTCAGGAACAATAATTGAGGGCATCAAAGCCCAAATCCACTACCAGTTTACTATCTGGTAAAAGCCTATTGCAATATCGGCGTCTTATCAGCTCATCTGTTAAAGAAACTATCCTAGACAACAAGCAAGGCTGGGGCAATTTCAAAATTAGCGACAACTCGATATTAGAACCCGTACAACAAGACTGTGGCAATCTCAGGAACAATGATAACTCAAATTGGGGCATTTATCAACCATCCTAAGGAGGAAAATGCGTCAGTCAGCACCATCAGCATGGTACATCATCATCAGAGCTTCCCTCACATCATCCCACTGGCGATTTGGATATTACTCACTTGCGACTTCATCAACAAATAGAGTTTCTCATATGAATCCTCGGCATCAACATACGAAAGGACTATGGCATTGTGCAATTCCAAGAAATGGAAGGAGCTTAAGGCGGAATCAATCCTTTCCTCAAAAGAAAGGGGAGAACTCCCGAAAAAAATCATGGCGACTTTAGCTTGCCCCTACGAAAGAAGGGAAATCTACACCATCAAACATGTTAACTTGCGTCAAGTCCTCATCAGTTGAGGCCTCTACAACAAAGTTTAAAGTTGGGCAGCAAAAGAATGAGTTACACCTTCTAGGGACGTCAGCGGCATTTAGGTCATAAGATCAGCCGGGTTGCTAATCAAATGCTCAAGGAAATGGGAAACAGGCACCCAAAAGTGAAAGGAAACAACAAATCACCTTAAAAAGGGTGAGTGTAATATCAGACAGGGTCTGGCGAAGCAAACCGTTGAATATTACTTCAGCGAAAGTATCAGATGATCCAATATTCTAAACCATTGGTATCAATTCAGCGTAATATCAAGATAATTCAGCGATGAAAGCTTCGTATACCACCATTCAAGTAGGAACCAAAACAATTTGGCGATCAGCAGGGTAGGGACCGTTGCAAACTATCAGCGTATACATCGGGAAGGTCTGGTGATTTCGTAACGTCATCCCCGTCAAAGATGTGGAAAACATCTCAACTTATCTTCATCAAATAAGCCTCGGCGACACCGACAAAAAGCAATACCATTGGAGTCAACACCAGCATAGGCATCAGCAATGATCGGTAAAGTTAAAGCGATTTGAAAAAAGCATTTTAAACATTCTTCATACACATTCATTACATTGCGATTTGTGATTTGTGATTTACAATTTTCGATATGAGATGTCTGATGTGCGATGGGCGATTGGCCAAATGCGAAATGTGATGTGCAAAATGCGATGTGCGATTTGTGAACTGCGATTTGCGAAAACATTTTAACATTAATCATGACATGCATTACATTGCGATTTGCATAATTAGAAAATATCTTGTGATATTTCGAGTGTCTACTAATCTTTATCAAGTCCATTCCATTGCATTGCGTGAACATGATAAAGAGGGGCATCTGTAGACACTCAAAATTTTATTTTCCTATTTCTAACTATGTAGGAGGGCAAAGGCATCTTTTTCACACTACGAAGATAATCTTGGAGGACCACAACATCAATTCCAACCTCAGAGATAACCCTGAGGATATTCAGAGTTAACAACATGACAACCTCAGAGATAATCCTGAGAAAAGACTGCTACAACTGCGTAAAAACTGGAGATAACTCCGGGAGGGGCAAAATAGTCATTTTTCCAACTTAACTTAACTTTAAATCAAATATACTCATTACAACTCAAATTGCTTCAAGAGAAGTCCCACGATAACCATATCTTAATTTTGGAGCGCAAACTATGCAAAATGGTTCACCAGATTGCCTGACAAAAACTCGGAAATGCTATTTTGGTCACGGACCCATCTTCCCAAAATTAAAAACAGGGCAAATCCTATGTCATTGTGTAGATCTCAGAAAGAGCTTTCTGGAATGGTATGGCACGCTTCCATCGGACTTCCGGATTGAAAGTTATGAACGACCGAGCGAACAACGCGTTGTCTGAGTGTACGTACTTTGACACGGCGGGTCCCACACTGCTCGGGGCATCCCGAGAAGCCGCAGGTACACCTGCTACTGCCACAAGTACACCTGCGGCACCCCCTTTATATATATGGGGCTTGGGGTGGCCTTATTTAAGAGAGAAATAGCGAGGAAACCCTGTCCAAATTTCTTTGTGCACCCTATAAACTAAGTGCTTTCTCATTTCAAACACTTTTGAGCTTATATTATGTCATATTTTTACCAGCAGGATCCTCGTGTTCATCCATTTAAAGTTATTGAAGTCTTCTTTGCCAGTCCACTATAAGATTTCTTACACACTTTAAATCCTTTCTCTTCATCTTTGCACACACTTTTCTTCACGTTGAGAGTCGTGTTGCGTGTGTATGCCCGGACTTTGGTCAGTGGTTTCATTCTAGTTTATATATATATATATATATATATATATATATATATGAACTATTGTCGGACTTTTTTCGATGAGCCTGGATTTTAGATCCGGTGCATTTACTGCTTTAATATATATATATATATATATATATATATATATATACATTTCATCCTGCCTGGAGTTTACTTCGTGGCGGTTGACCGTTTTACAGTTTTCTATACATTTCGTCCCGCTTGGAGTTTCCTCCGTGGCGGTTGATCACTTTTACAGTTTTATTTATATTTCGAATCCCGCATGGAGGTGCTTCATGGTGGTCGATCATGTCTGTATATATATATTTACAGCTTTTATATATATGCATGCTTACTGCTTTTATATCAATTGCGACACCATGTGAGCCTAGGAATCATGTGATCACAGATTCAGTCAAGTGAATCTAGATTTGGTTCCCTTGATGGACCTTTTTCAGCTGTAAGTAGCTTGTAAATTTATTCACGGTGTTCGGATGTCCTCCGATGGTTTTCATACCCATGAGGAATTCAGCACTGCTTTGTATATTATTTTCTTGAAAGATGCTTCGCATCTCGAAAATAAAAGCAATCAAGCCGAACACTTAATAATAAAATGAAAGTGTAAAAGATCTCAATTACTATTGAGTATAAGGGGTTGAAAAACCTCTTTTACAAAACATCAATGCTATATCTTGTTTAAAATTGAATTTTTACGTAAATTCAAACCCTATGTATATAGGTACGAACGAGGCCTTGCACTATTTCCAAATAACAGCACATTGACACACACACACACACACATTCATATAATAGTTTCTTTAAAAGTGGCGGTCACCGTGGCAACACGGATGTCGGGGGGTGCCTAGCACCTTCCCTCTGCATAAGCATGTCCCCGGACCCTAATGAATCTCAGTTTCACAGACCCGTTTAGCAGTGTCACATCACTAGGTCAATGTGCAAAACTTTTCTCGGTTGTGTTGGTACAACCATATAAAAAACCAACTGGCGACTCTGAACAGTCCATTGTCGACATTATACATGTTGGACCTTTTTCACTTATTTTTTTAAACAAATCTCACCTAAAATGATAACACAAAAGAACAAGAATAGAAAAGGGACATGTAAAAATCCCGACGTCGACATATGGGTTTATCACATATTATAAAACAGCATCATGTAGATAATTAAAAGTCTTTAATAAATTAATACTTTTATTAATAAATGAATAAGATTGTTACAAAGTATATGCTTTATCATCAAACATGATTGGCTTATGTGCATACTACTTTCACATTGTATATTAGGTAGGATATTGATTCAGGTTTTAAGTGAAGGTTCTCAACCTTGGGGATGGTGTGTAACGTTTAATGTATAAATAATTTATGTTTATATCTTCTGCAATAGTTAGAACTAGTGTACTAGATTTTTGGTGATTTAGGATCCGGATTTGGGGGCGCTACAAACTATATACGAAGAGAATACGAGAATTGTACAAGTAGAATACAAATAGTCCTTAATTAACTTTGGTAATTGGACTTTGTCATTTCCAATTGGACATGGATTATGTAAAGCCCAATAAGATATTATGTCAAGCCCAAAGTTAGATTAAGGCAAGCCCATTATGAATTTATTCTAAAGCCCAATACGGATTAATGCTAAGCCCAAACCAAGAAATTAAACCGCAGATCAAACCGATGGGTTACCGGATGGTTAAAACCCATAGGGAAACTCATTGGTGACCAAAAGAGCTAGGTGAGCTGGCCACTTGGAGGCCAAGTAAAGTTGTTTTACTTGGTGGCTACACAAATGAATAGTAAGGAGGTTAATAGTAAGGAGGTGAACTTTATGACTATTTTGCCCTCCATTAAATTGTCTATATAAGAGAAGCTAGGGTTGGTCATTAGTTATTTTCACCAACTCTAGATAATATATTGAGAGAGAGAAAAGATCACTAAAAAGTAATCAAGAAGAATAAAGAGGAAAATATACAAGCTTTAGTCAAGAACGCGAAGAACGTTAAAGTAATATACGTAAACCTTAGTCTTTGATCCTTTTCAATTTCTTTTTCATAGAGAAGTATAAATTAGTGATGCATGTATCTTCCAGAGTCATAAGGATGGCTAATAGTGGATTAAATCATTATAAGTAATGTATGATTAAGAATCATAAGCGTTTAATTAATTTTACGCGAAGAAAACTGATTAGCATTTAATTGGTTGTTGATGGATAAATTTAAAACCATCATAGGTTATGTGCATCTTGCTTTGTTAGGTTGTAGATGATGAATCAATGGAGTTGTTCCATTTGATTTGGCGTATAAAACTCGAGTAACGAAGTTATGGCAAAATTTACGAGATTAGGTGTTAAACATTGAAATCGTAGAATTTTCGGATTTGTAGTCAAAAGTTGCCATGTAACTCGGAAACCTTAGTTTTCAATGGCATATCACAGAACAACGTATTTAAGAGTCGTGGACTCAAAAATCGTCGAAATACGACTTAAAACAAAGAAAACGAGTTATGAACGCTCACGAGCTTAAACGAACACGTAATAGAAAGTTAATTAGTGAATTCATTGTTAACGGATTTAAGAATTACTTTTGTCCAGATGAAAATGAAGTATATGAGATATGTAAGATGATGACTTTTGAACGAGTCAATTTTGACTTATAACAACCAAGTTACGAGTCCGAAAAGAATCAAATTGGAAAATTTAAAAATTTTCTTAAGGCCCAAGGGTCGGCGCCGCAGCGCCGCCCAAGCACAGATCACCCGTGTCGCAGCACCAGGGCGAAGGGAGTGGCCACTACAGAGTCACGCCGCAGCTCCACTCGTAAGTGTGAGTCTCGCGCTACAGTGCCAAAACCAGGGTTTGAGTACTGATAAGTGGCGCCACAGCGCCACTGTTATGCTTAAAATTGGCGCCGCAGCGCCGAATGAGGAAAAATGTCTGACCAAGGGCTTTTGGAACCCAATTGGTTGCAAGACAAGTATGGGACATGTATATATTTTATATACATAGTAAAACCATTACTATATCATGTATATAGTGATGACTTTAGGAATTTAATGTTGTTTAATGAGTAGTTAAACGAAGAACATAAAGTATAAGAAAGTGAATTGTATTCAATAACAATGATACTTAAACAATGATTGTTGAGAAACGTTAATAAGCCGTAAGGAAGGATGATTAACTCAAAACGAGTTGTATTAATGAAATAAATTTAGTTAAGTTATAGAAGAGAAAGAAGTTGGTAAAAACAATGTGATTAAATTGTTAGGTAGCTAATTTTAGTGTGCTATGTGAATATATCATGTAGAGACTATAAAGACTGAGAACTATTAAATATTTATTTGAAGACGCTTGAAGGAAAGTTTTCTTAACCCTTGTCTTACCTTCGTGTTAGCCAAGTTCTTTGTAATTCAGGTTAAGAGATGCATAAATTGTTTTACAAAAGGGTCGATGCCAGTTTTAACTCGACTAGACTAATCTTAAGAGCCTGATTGATTTGAATACAAGTCTTTCGATATAGTATTGATAACACTATCATATGCCAATTGTTTGGTATGAATTCAAAGGTAAGCCTGAGTATGGATAAACAAATGTATTTTACATCGAATATTTGATGGGCACGTGAGGTTGCCAAAACATAAACGTAAATAGGTTTAACGGATGAGTGTTGATCAACATAGAGTACTATAAGCTGATCACCTAAATGTGCTCGTAAGATATATCGGACTTACGAACTTAGTGTCGGGTTGTCCTTTTTATGAATGGAAATCAAAGAGATTGTTCATGGTCTTTTGACCTACTCAGAATTTCTAAGTCATTATATGTACTTCGAAATTGTTTTATGAGATGAGAAGTGTTATTCAATGTTTCATAGTACTTCGTAACTACTTGTTCAGTTATTAAAGAATAAATCATATGATTCTCGATGCGGTATATATATAATATGTTGCTAGACTTGTTGAGCTAGTTATGCTCACTTCTTGCTTGAATTATATGATTGCAGCTAAGGTCGAGCGAACAGAGGGTTCTAGTAAAGATAAAGGCAAGATGAAGATGAATAATTAGTTTATCCTGTAATAGACTAGTGTGTTTGTATGAATTATAATATAGTAAGCAAAGAATGTATTGGTTAACATAACTTAGGAAATGTTTTATTACTATTGTAATAAGAATGTAGTTAATACACTTATTTTGCTGTTGTTTCAATGGAATGAATGTATAGTTAGTAGTACCGTGTAGCACCATCTGTCGGGTTAGAAGATACCCGAATTTGGGGGTGTCACAAGTTGGTATCAAAGCATTAGGTTATAAAACTTAAAGAGGGGAAGAACCTTAAGCTAATAACCTCGTTAGTAAATGAGAAGTTAGAAGTGAATGAACTCTAGAAAAATGAGTTAATTAAGTATTGAGGAAACTCAATACCGAAATATTTAAAAGATGGAAATTAACCCTAAATAAATTAAATGTGATTTGTGCTTATACTAATGTGTATTATGTACTAATCAACATGTTATGTGTGATTGTAGATGTTTATCGATAGCTTCTTGTTTAGGGATATGTTTGTCGATGTGGATGAGGAGATGTAGGTAGCATCGTTTAATACGGTGGTACTTGTGCTAGAGCCAACACCTCCAGAGGAAATGAGAGCATTGTATCTGACAGTGCTTGACCGGAATGTGCAACTGCACAGTATTATGCAGAACCAGAGGGAGGAGATTAGTGATCTCCACGAAGCTAAGGAATCTGCAGAAGCATATTTTAAGAAAGAGCATGATGAGAAAGTGCTCATGAAGGATAAGGTGACAGATTTTAAGAATGAGGCTGATGAGCTTCGTAAAGAACTGGGGGAGAAGAACAAGAAGATAGCATGGATGTCTTACATCCATGAGAGTGCTCGTAAGGATTTTAAGCTAAAAATTGCTTGTTATTCCATTGAGTCGGGACAAACTCGTCACACGATTAGTTGGGATATTATGTCGATTCTTGCGAATGAGAAGCATGAAGATGCTATTATGCATTATTGGAAGTCTAGAGCGGTAAATATTTTGTGTAGTGACGTAAAACACTCTTTTTGTATAATTAAAGTATAGTCTTTTTTTAAATCCCAATTTTTGTGAAGTTCAATTGTGGGATAGAAATGTAATAGCTTTTGGCTATGGAAATGAATTGTAAATAGTTTCAAACTATGAAGAAGCATATGAATATAATGAAATTTTTATTAAATGTGCTTGGTTGTGTATCAGAATAACCCTATGCAGGAGTTCGTTAATTTATTAGCGGCTACATTTAACCAATCTAGGGGTAGAACACCCGCAGTACCTAGGGTAGCCAGAACGACTACCTTTAAAGAATTTAAAAGCGTAGGTCCGCCGGAGTTTAATGGAACTACGGACCCAATAGAGGCCCAAACATGGGTAAAGGAAATTGAGAAGACGTTTGTTATTACAAACGTTGGATGTTTGTGTTCCAGAGTGCTTCCTATGGGACCATTATGGAGAAAGAAATTATTGCGGAGGGTGGTAGTGTGGCCTTGAGCCAATACCACAAAGAAAGGAAGAATAAAAGTAAAGGAGAAGGAGTATCCAAGGCGGAGGGAGCCAGTGGTAATGACAGTATGCCCAAGAGAAAAAGTTTTAACTCTGGGAATACTTGAATGGACCAAGGGGATCCTAAGCGTAGGATCGAAGCATGTAAGACATGCAAAAAGACTCATATAGGAGTCTGTCTGAAGGGGAAATTAATTTGTTATAAATGTGGATAGGAGGGTCATATATCACCCAATTTTCCTAATCCTAAGAAGAACCAAGGCTATTTTATTTGTGGGTCGATGGACCACATGGCAAGAAATTGCCCAAAGAAGGGGCCAGAGGGTAGCAATGTAACGCCCCCAGATTCGGGTCCCAAATCACCACGAATCCAGTGTACTATTTCTATGTCTATTACGAAAGAAATAAACATAAACTATTTATACATTAAACATTACACACTATTCCAATGGTCGAGAACCTTCATATAATACCTAAATCAATATCCTATCAGACATACAAAGTTATTATCATACATTACTGTTATAAATTTATCTGCACATATAATCCAAAGTTGACTTATCTTTGACTTTCCCTGTATCCGACGTATTCCTTCTAATCTGTAATGTTTATCATGATATAGCAAAGGTGAGCAACAATTTTGTCCAGCAAATATAAGTTCAATTAAGGATATATCATGATTGAAAGAATTGAACAATAAGCTGGATAACTTTCTACAATATATACATTGTGAAAGAGTATGAATAAATTTTCATAGCTGAACGAATAATGAACATTAATAAATCAACTAGACCAAATGGTAATGAAGGTGATCAGCCTTTCATACCTGATGAATACATGCAATGTGCACAGAGTGCGAATCAATAATTCATAGACATGGTATAATCAGTAATGATTAACCCCAAGCATATTTCAAAAATATCAACTCGAAATCGAGTTAGAGAACTTGCCTGTACCATTGATTACCGTTACGCAACCTATGTCGCTTTGTCTGAAGACCTTTTTCTTCTTGCAAGCCTTCTTGATCCTTCAAAGTAGCTTATGATTTTAAGTTGTATAAAGATCCAAGACCCCTCCTAGACTCCCTATAACTACCAAAATTTGCACCCCCCCTTTCTCTCTCTATTGTTCTTAGTTTAAACTTAGGTTTAGAAAACTAACATAACTTAGTGTATATACAATATACATATAAAACATATAATTATAGAATATGTAACTCCCAATATAATTACATATACTAATTATCAATTTAATATATAATTTAAAAAATTAGAAATTTAAAAGCCCTAAGGCTTGTTAGGCAAAACCATATTATTTTAAAATCAGGTTTTAATAGTTAAGGTCTTCTTTGGATAAAACATGTTTAAAACAAAAGTAAGGCCTTATTTGGGAAAATGGTTTCAAAAACTCTTTTAAATCTTTTAATAGATCATTTAACACATATTTTTAATGTTATCCTTTAATTAATTAAATCTTAACATTAATTTAATTAATTAAAAGTTTAACATTGATTAATCACATAAAATTGTCACATTATAATTACTCGCTAATTTTAACTTCATGTAACAATTACCACATCACTACATTATCTCAATTAAATTAAAACTATAACATAAAATCATTACATATTAATTAAATATTAAATAATCATTGAATTAATATAACACATTTAATTACATTACTCCATATTAATCACATAATCTCAATAAATAATTCAATTAAAATATTTATTTACTTCAATAAATATTAAAATAACATTTAAATTTTCTTCACACAAATTCACATATTTCACAATATATCACACATATACACATACTCGTACTTAAACATCTTAAAATAAGAATTTTATTTATTAAGTTCTCATTTATTAATTCTTAAAAATCTGAGATGTCACAAGCAAGGGTACTAGTAGTGGTAAGTTAGCCATTACTGGACCAACACCACGGGGTAGACCTATGGCCCGTAATTTTAAAATGTCTATCCAAGATGCGGTTGCATCATCAGATGTAGTAACACAGGTATCATTCTAGTCAATAAAATGAATACTTATGTGTTGTTTGATTGGGGTGCTACTTGTTCTTTTATAGCATGTGAATTTGCTAAGCGATTAAGTTTATTCCCGTAAAGATTAGAAATACCTTTAAACGTTAAGGTAGAGAATAAGGATATAATTTTCTTTGAACACATTCATAAGAATTGTTCGTAGATATTAGAGGTAACAGATTATCGGTAGATCTTATACCGATAAAGTTGAGAGAATTTGAAGTAATTCTCGGTATGGATTAGTTGATTAACCATGAAGCTATAATAAATTGTCATAGGAAAAGTGTGAACCTTCGGATTTCTAAGAAACCCAAGGTAGTATTCTACGGTAGTAAATCACCGGGATGCTCTTGTTGTCTAACCATAACACAATTTAAGAAGAGGTTGAGGAAGGGGTATGGGATACATGTACTATGTTGTGCATACCCAGGGACTGGGAACACCGGTATTATTTGTAAAGAAGAAGAATGGATCGTTACAATTATGTATCGACTATCGTGAGTAAACAAGTTAACAATTAAGAATAAATACCTATTTCCCAGGATCGATGAACTATTTGATCAGGTAAAAAGGGCAAAGAATTTTTCTAAGATAGATTTGTGTATGGGGTATCGTCGGTTGAAAGTAAGGAAGGAGGAGGTACCTAAGACGACGTTCAGAACTTGTTATAGTCATTACGAGTTACTGGTTATGTCGTTTGGGTTGACTAATACGCTAAAGCCAAACTTTCCGTAGGGGTGCCGAGCAAGTCGGTGGCAAATTGATAGGTACTCTTATGAGGTGCTATGGTTTAAAGTACCATTAGCATCACAGAGTGTTCGAATAATATTTGGACAAATTTGTTGTAATGATCATTGATGATATTCTAGTCTATTCTAAGACGCCAGAAGATCACGCTGAACATTTGAAGATAGTGTGGGAAACACTACGGAGGGAGAAGTTGGATGCAAAATTCACTGAGTGTGAATTTTTGCTTAAAAGATATACATTTTTAAGGACATGTTATTGATAAAGTATGTTGGGACTGAGAAGTGAGAAAATAGTTTTCAGGAACTAAAAAGGAAGGTTAAGTGAGGCACCTGTATTGTCTTTACCAGGTGATACGAGGAACTTTGTAATTTATAGCAATGTTTCGCATAGAGGACTGGGTTGCATGTTCATGTATCATGACAAGGTCATTGCGTATGCGTCACGTCAGTTAAATGATTATGAGAAGGTCTATCATGCTCACGGCCTAGAATTGGAAGTTGTAGTTTTTGCATTAAAAATATGGAGACATTAATTATACGGGTAGAAGTGTGAGATATACACTGACTATAAGAGTCTAAAATATATCTTCACACGGAAGGAGTTGAATATGAGGTAGAGAAGGTGGTTAGAATTGATAAAAGATTACGACTATGATATCTTATATCATCCGGAAAGGCAAATGTTGTAGCATATGCCTTAAGTAGGAAGGGTAGAGAGAAGCTATCAATGTTAACCACTCAAAATGAGTTAATAACGGAGATGACGGGAATGGAGTTAGAAGTTAAATTACTGAAAAAAGCGGTAGAAATGTTATTCACAATGTAGACTCAATCCATGAAAATGGAAGGAGTTAAGGAAGTACAAGTAGGTAACGAGGAGTGCGAGCGAATGAAGAATAGGATGAAGGATGAAGGATGAAGATAAGATCAAGTATAATCTTATTTTGAATGAAGAATTTGAGTTCCAAATAATTTCGAGTTAAAAGAAGAGATAATAAGAGAGGCTCATAGTTTGAGGTTCTCGATACATCTAAGTAGTACTAAGATGTATTAAGACCTTCGACAGAACTTTTGTTGGCCAAACATGAAGAGAGAGATAGTAGAATATGTTACTAAGTGCTTAACTTATCAGAAAGTTAAGGTTGAACACCAATGACCGAGTGGAAAGGGAAGACACGTTTTAGAAAGAAAGGGAATTTAATTTTAAGGTTTATATGACCTTTTGAAATTTTAAGAAGGGTATGAGAGGTAGCTTATGAAGTAGCTTTACCTCCAGAGATTGAACGAATACATAATGTGTTTTACGTATCAGTAGTGCATCCTTGTAAACCGGACTACAAGCACGTAATAGAGTATGAATCTATTCAAGTAGAAAAAGACTTGACGTATAAAGAACTTCCAATTCAGATTGTTGATAGGAAGGAACAAGTCTTGAGAAATAAGATAATACATTTGGTGAAGGTAGATTGGAGGGACCACAATGTTGAAGAAGTAACGTGGGAACTCGAAAGTAAAATGAAGGAAAAATTTCCCCATTTATTTATGAAATTATGGCGAGATTCTGGGGACAGAATCCTTATAAGGGGGGAAGGATGTAACGCCCGAGAAAAATTGGATCTTTATGTGAATTAAATTTTTATTTGAATTTAATGAATTTAATCGTTTATTTATGTGAGTAATTTGTTTAAAGGTCGTTCTATGACCTAGAATGTACGAATGTGGTTAGGATTCTGGCTATGTGTTAAGATTATTTGTTATGAATTTTCAAGACGAAAATGGAAGTTTTCTGAGAAGTTTCCATAGAAACATTCTTCTTCCGTTTCTTCTCAAGAATAAAATTATGAATTTTTGAGAAACGCACAATGATAGAATATTAAGACGTAATAGAATATCCAATAATACTTTAGTTATGGCAAACGAAGTTTTCGCCTGCAGACTTAAAACCTAAGGGTTGGGAAAAGTGAGTTCCGAGAATTTAATAGCTACGTATAATGATTAAGAGTTATTATACATAAGAAATACGAGCATATGTAACAATCCAGAATTTTAAATTATAATTTTAAATAGTTATCGAATTATATAAATATTTAATGAATGTGTTTATTATTGAATAAATATTTGTTTAATTTGATTAGTTAATTATTTATTAAATAAATAATTAAGGAGATAATGAAATTAATTATTATGAGAAAACATTCTAATTTAAATTAATAAATTAAGATAGAGAGTTTATAATGATTAAATGAATTATTATAATAATATTTTAGTATGATTTGTTAATTTATTAAATAGAATTATAATTATAAAGAAAATTATAATTTTGTTGTATTGATTTATGTGGTAAATTTATTCAATAAATTATTATTAGAATTAATTAAATTAAGTGAGACCATAAACTATATTATAAATGGTTTATTAAAATAAATTAGAGGAGTTTAATTTAGTTTTGCCAAACAATGCTTAAATATATTAAGTCTTTAATTTTTAAAGAGTTTTGCCAAACGGAGCCTTATGGCTTTTGAATTTTTGAATTTTTGAATTTTGAATTATAATAATATAAATAAAATAAATAAAATATAAATAATATATATATTAATTTCAGTAACTGAGAACTTATTAGTATATTAATTATAACGACGATTTTTAAAACATTTGAAAATAGTGTGTTAGCTTTGTTTTATTTTACGTCAATTGTATGTGGTCTAAGACTGAGCCTAAGAAGAAAGAAAAGAAAAAAGTGTTCAGAGGTTTGAGAGAGAGTAGAGAGGGTTTGAGAGAAAAGTATGAGTATTCCAAAGCAATTTTCTGAGTTTATCAAAGTTTACTACCGAGCAACAAAAGGTATGTTACATAATCTTTACATATATGTTTTACGCCATAATTCCTATGTCTCTGTGTTCTTGAGTTCACTGTGGTATAAAGTCAATATACAATTTTCTAAAATCTATATTTTTATAAATTGGTTATGAGGTTATGCATATAGTATGATGGTGATAGTATAACTAGCACATATATATATATATATATATATATATATATATATATATATATATATATCAAACCATGTTCATACATATATTCACTGTAAATATGCTAATTAGTCTGCTAAGAAATATAGAGAACGCAGTTTAAATGAATCAATTTGATGTATAATTGTGGTTACCGTGTTCACTATGTCAAGCAATATCAAACATGGAGTTTTGGTTTTAAAATATGTCATTCAAGGATTCAATCTTTCTAAAATTGTTGTTTAATTATTTTAAATTGGTATATGTATGATGGGTAAAGGTTATGTGTAAATTTCGTAAGTTATACATGTTAAATTAGCTGCTAAATAGATAGAATTTAGATTTGTTTTGTTCTTCGTGTTGGGTTCTGTAAGCTCGGAGCCCCATCGCCAAAATCCGCGCCCCAGCTCAAAATTTCACGCCTCAGCACCAAAGTCAGAGCAGAAGCCCGACTTTCGCGCCGCAGCGCCGGCCCATGGCCTGGGCTTCGCGCTGCAACGCCATCACCGCGCCGGCTACATTTCAAACTGTGGCGCCACAGCCCCGGTTAACAGAATGGCCAGAAATGAGTTTTCTTTTACACAGAGTCTGTAATGGTTGATGTAATACAATACTATGTGGGTAAAAAATTAAACCATACATGAAATAGATACTTATTTATATATAGAGTAATTTTAAGGACTAATTATATCCTAATGATATGTGATTAGGATATTGTGAATCAAACTATTTCGGCTTAGCTTACACGCAAGACAAGTTTTCTAACTCTACATTTTCGTTGAGCAAGTTTCTTACTCTACCTTGATTACAATTACACAATTTTCTAAACCTTATCCTTTGATATTGGATAAGTTATTCTTATCTTTAACTTGTTTCGTTGAGCAAGTTTTCTAAACATTATTCTTATGTTGGGCAAGTTTTCTAAATCATATATCTTGATAGTTAGCAAGTCTTTAAATCTTTAACTTGTTATTTAGCATGCAAGTTTCTACATTCTGATATACTAGTGTTGAACAAGTTTTATCGTTCAATTTATTATTGTTATGCATGCTCATTACTCAATTCTAAAAAGAATTTTAACCTTAGCTTAACATTGTTCAAGCAAGGCATGTTATATTGTTCAATACTTATGCTATTAGATTATTCCTAAAGCATGACCTTAATTTACAATGTCGATTCAGCTATGATTTATTCCATAGCATAACGTTATAAACTTTTATTCAACTAATTCTTAGTTAATGTCCGTTGAATTCTAAATTATCTTGAAACGTATCCAAACCAAAATTACTTTTGGGTGGACTTGTATTCTAAATGCTGAGATGAACAACCCTATTATTAGGGGATAATTTACATATAGCGTTGAAATGTGTGTGCACAATACATTGTACGAGGGGCTTATTCCCCTAAGTACGAGGAGTCTCTATAGTCTTATGACTGTTAAAGTTTAAGTTGAAAGATTACTTATAACTATGGACATATTTCGTGGTCTTATGACCCTCATATATATAATTCAGATTTTGATTATCATTGATAGAACCTATTGTTTAGTTCTATTGAGCCTATTATTTGGCAATTTTTGTAAAGTTTTATTCATTATTATTTCAAGTGGGCATTGTTTGCTCACTCTTACTTATATAAACATTACAGCTAGAGTTGAGAAGGTCGATGTACCTAGCACCAGTAAAGGGAAATGAAAGAAAAACAAGTATTGAAAAACTTGTAATCATGTTGACATTTTGTTGTCAGACTTTATTTTTATTTATGTAATGAAATTATTTAACTTTCCACATATGAATGTTTGTATTTAAAGGTTAGATAACCTGAGAGATTTTTATTAATGTAATCCTTTAATGGGAAGGTTTATTATCTAATTTTATTATGATTTGGTAGTTAAATATGAATGTTTTATTAAGTGAACACCAAATCTTGAGGGATGAAGTACCCGGATTTGGGGGTGTCACAAGTTGGTATCAAAGCTTTAGGTTATGAACCTTAGGTGGGGGAAAAGCCTTAGGAAGTAACCTTTGAAAAGATAGTGGTGATAAACTCTTATCGAGTTTTAAGGGAAAAGTAATAAAACACTTATGTGCTTACGTGATTACAACTTATGTGCTCGTGAGTGTCGAGTAGTAATGATTAGTAATTAAAACTTAAAATTTTTATTGTCAGGATGACTAATGCAGGAGAATTCAGTAGGGCTAGGGAGGAAGGACCCCAGATGCCTAGAGAGGAGGAGCCTCAAGATATTCAGGTGATTTGGGAACAACTACTGCCACGGCAGTCAGCTCCATTAGTCAAAGTGGTTGAGCAGGAGGGTTTACCTGATGAGGATGATGATGTAGAAACGGAAGAGGGAGGATCCCGTCGAGCTGCCTCAGTCGAATGAGGATGACGAGGACGAGGAGGAAGAGATTCCACTAAACTCGATCGCTGCTCGTATGTACGATGAAGTCTACGACCGCAATGTGGAACTTCAGGATACCGTCGAGGAGTTGGAAGGGATAGTAGCTGAACAACAGACCTCGATGGCACAGAAGAACGACAAGATCCAGGATCGAGAGGAACGTCTGAATATTATCGAAGAGAAGCTGGTCCACACTGAAGGAGAGAATGAACAACTGACCGAGGAGATCGCAGAACTGAAGACCAAGTTGAAGGAAAAATATACTAAGAGGGCAAGAGCCGAAGACTTATATGAGGAAGCTTATCAATGAGCCAGGATAGCAGAGAGAGACGCACAAGCAAAGAGGATGAAGATGGAGGAGATGAATAACGTATTCAACGCCGTGATTAATTGAGCTCAAGATCGGGTCATGGGTTATCCGATTTAGTTCGAGACGCTGCCATCTAATGTTCTAGATTATGGAGGAAGAGCGTCGTAAGGCTACGCAGTATCTTAGTAGGACATCGTAGGGAATGTACTGGATATGCGAATAATAAAATGTTAAATAATATGTAAATCCCTAGTGATATGTAATCGATGGGATATGAAGTTGATGTTGTCCTAGAACTTTAGTAGTTCAGGAAAAGTAACGTAAATAGTAGTGATGCTATTGTTCTTATGTTTTCAAAAAGGTTATGAATGAATAAAAGTTATTATTTTATTTTATTCAAAGTATTATGTGTTATGTGACGATTTCTTTTATGGGGTGCAAGATAAGTAGAAAATACTTAACGAAATTGAGTAATAATCTAATGGGTGCATTTTAACAGAAAAATCCTCCAAGACGTCAACCCCGACAAAGAACCACTGAGGGAACTACCAATAACGACAATGTTGACGCTAACCCTATTCAATGGGTAGTGACGTTACTGATGGGTGCACTGCAGAATCGACCGTAGAATCAAGCTGTGACATTTAAGGACTTCAAGGCGGTTGGACCACCAGAATTCTGTGGATCCATGAATCCAGATGAGGCACAAACCTGGATCATGGAGATAGAGAAAGTGTTCGATGTTGCGAGAGTAGGGGAGAATCAGAAGACTACTTTTGCAACATTTATGTTGAAAGTAGAGGCTAGTTATTGGTGGCAGGTCAATAAAACTCGAGGAGGTCAAGGGGTTATGACTTGGGATAGGTTTAAGGAGATATTCTTCGAGACTTATTTCCCATAGAGTTCGAAGAGTCAGATGGAGGTGCAATTCTTAGAACTGAAGTAGGGATCAATGACGGTATCGGAGTATGCCGCAAAATTCAATGAGTTGGTGAGGGTTACGCCATATCAAGTCAGCACAGATGAACGCAAGACTAAGAGGTTTGAGCAGGGACTGAAACCCTGGTTATACAGCAGGGTCTCCCTGTTCCAGCTAAAGACATTTACAGTGGTAATGGAGAAGGCCATTCTAGCTGAAGGTGGAGGCGAGGCAGTAATGAAGTTTAATCAGGAACAGAAAAAGAAGAAGAATGAAGTGGAGGTTAAGAATGGTGGTGGTGGTAGTGGAAATGGTACCAATAACCTGAAGAGAAAATGGAATGGAAATATGGGTGCTGGAAATCAGTAGGGTAACCAGCAGAATAAGAAGTTCGAAGCATGTGCTACCTGTGGGAAGTTTCACAAGGGTGTGTGCTTAATGGGGAAACGTGTATGCTTTAACTGTGGCCAGGAAGGTCACATCACCCCAAATTACAAATTAACCCAAGAAGAACGTTTGTTTCACGTGTGGGTCAAAGGATCATTTTGCTCGTGAGTACCCTAAGAAGAAAACTGGGGAGACAACAGGAAGCAAGGGAGGTAGCAATTGAGGTACATGGACCATTGTTGGACCAACGACATCAAACAAACCCACAGCCAGAACCTTCAACATGATTGTGCAAGATGTTATGCAATCAAAGGATGTTGTGTCATGTATTATACCAATCAATGATATAGATGTTTATGTATTATTTGATTCGAGTGCTACTTGCTCGTTTATATCTGATGAATTTTCTAAGAGGTTAGGATTGCCTAGTGAAGAATTGAATTTCCCTTTAAACATAGAAATTGCGAATAAGGAAGTGATTCCTGTTAGGTTCATATACAAGAATTGTAGGGTGAATATTAAGGGAAATGTCATGATGGTAGATTTTATTCCAATAAAATGTCTAACGATTATGCAGGCCAAGAAGTTGTTGAGTCAAGGTTGTGTGGGTTATTTAGCTTACATAGTCGATACTCATAATAAGGGTGTGAAATTGGAGGAGATACTAGTGGTTAGGGAATTTGTAGATGTGTTTTCGGAGGATTTGCTAGGACTTTCGCCTGACAGAGAGATTGAGTTCGTGGTCGACTTAGTGCCAGGAATATCACCGATATCGAAAGCCCCGAACAGAATGGCTCCGATAGAAATGAAGGAACTGATGGTACAACTGCAGGAGCTGTTAGACAAGAAATACATTCAGCCAAGTGTGTCAGCCTGGGGGGCGCCACTATTATTCGTGAAGAAGAAGGATGGGTCAATGCCTCTTTGTATTGATTATAGGGAGTTAAACAAAGTCACTATTAAGAATAAATATTCGTTCCCAAGAATAGTTGACTTGTTTGAGCAATTGAAGGGTGCTAAATACTTCTCGAAAATAGATTTGAGAAGTGGGTATCACCAATTAAAAGTAAGAAAGGAGGATGTACCGAGAACGGCATTCAGAACTCGGTATGGACATTACGAGTTTCTAGTGATGTCTTTTGGTTTGACCAATGCCCCTGCTGCATTCATAGATTTGATGAACAGGGTGTTTAAACCATTCTTAAACAAGTTTGTGGTGGTATTTATCGACGACATTCTGGTGTACTCCAAATCTCAAGAATAACTCATGGAACATTTATGTTTGACGTTAGAGACACTAAGAAAGGAAAAGTTGTACGCGAAATTCTCTAGGTGTGAATTTTGGCTAGATCGTGTACAATTTCTTGGGCATGTGATTGAAAAAGACGGAATTTCAGTGGATCCATCAAAAGTTGAAGCTGTAATCAATTGGGAACAACCAAGAACACCTTCGAAGGTGAGGAGTTTCTTGGGACTGGCCGGTTATTATAGACGATTTATTCAAGATTTTTCCAAGATAGTCACTCCGTTAACAAATTTGACAAGGAAAGCTATAAAATTTGTTTGGACGGAGAAATGTGAAGAAAGTTTTCAAGACTTAAAGAGGAAGTTAAGTGTGGCAGCTGTGTTGTCATTACCAGATAATACAGGACACTTTGTGGTGTATAGTGATGCCTCACATAAAGAATTGGGTTTTGTTCTTATGCAGAACGGTAAGGTTATTGCATATGCATTAAGACAACTGAAGTACTACGAGAAAGGGTATTCGACTCATGATTTTGAGTTGGCTGCAGTAGTATTTGCTCTGAAGATATGGAGACACTATCTCTTTAGAGAGAAATGTGAGATATACACAGACCATAAGAGTCTAAAGTATATTTTCACTCAGAAGGACCTGAACATGCGTCAAAGAAGATGGATGAAATTGATAAAAGATTACGATTGTGAGATCTTTTATCATCCAGGAAAAGCGAATGTGGTTGCATATGCTTTAAGCAGGAAAGGTCATGAAAAATTGATGCTGATAACCACTCAGGAGGAGCTTATTTCAGCAATGACAAAGCTAAAGTTGGAAATAAAATTTCTAAAAGAATCTGATGAACGACTATTCCGGATAGAAACTAGTCCAACTTTGGTGGACAATGTAAGGAATGCTCAACTACAAGATGAAGAATGTGGAAAGATCAAAGAGAAAGTGGTTGAGAGTGATGAACTGAAATATAAGATCAATACCGAAGGGTTATTGAGGTTCGAGAGAAGAATTTGGGTTTTAACAGTACCAGAGATTAAAGAAAAAATCTTGACTGAAGCTCATAATTCAAGATATTTGATTTATCCGAGAAGTACGAAGATGTATCAAGATTTACGACGTCATTTTTGGTGGCCAAACATGAAAAGAGATGTTGCAGAATGTGTCACGAAATGTTTGACATGTCAAAGAGTCAAGGCTGAGCATCAAAGACCAAGCAGATTACATCAACCGTTGGAAATACCAGAATGAAAGTGGGAACACATCACAATGGATTTTGTGGTGGTCTTCCAACTACTCAGAGAGGATGCGATGCGATTTGGGTAATAGTGGTTAGACTGACAAAATCAACACACTTTTTGCCAATAAAGATTAGGTTCAATCTTGATCAGTTGGTAATGTTGTACGTTAAAGAGATTATTTCGAGACATGGAGGGCCAATGTCAAATGTGTTAGATAGAGATCCATGATTCATGTCAACTTCTTGAAGAGACTACAAGAATGTATGGGAACACAATTACGAATGAGTACGGCATACCATCCACAAACAGATGGCCAAAGAGAACAAAAAATCTAGACATTAGAAGATATGCTTAGGGTATGCATCATGGATTTCAAAGGGAGCTGGGATGAACATTTACCATTGGTGAAATTTGCCTACAACAATAGTTACCATGCAAGCATCGGCATGCCGCCTTACAAAGTGGTATATGGCAGAAAGTGCAGAACTCCACTATGCTGGGATGAAGTCGGTGAACGCCAACTATTAGGACCAGAACTGGTTCAACAAACTGCTGAGGTTATCAAAGTCATCAGAAAAAGATTAGTAGCTATTCAAGACAGACAGAAGAAGTATGTTGATCAACACAGACAAGATCAGGAGTTCGACGTAGGAAATTACGTGTTCTTAAAAGTTTCTCCTGGGAAGATGAAAATTCGTTTTGGAAAAAATAGAAAGCTAAGCTCGAGGTTTATTGGACCCTTCGAAGTGCTATGAAGAGTAAGAGAAGTGGCTTATGAGGTAGTTCTACCTCCAGAGTTGGAAAACATTCACAATATTTTTTATATTTCGGTGTTACGATCGTATAAACCCGATTACAAGCACGTGATCGAGTACGAACCATTGCAGTTTGACAAGGACTTGTCCTATGAAGAGATTTCTATCCAGATAGTTGACTTAATGACTATTTTGCCCTCCATTGGATTGTCTATATAAAAGAAGCTAGGCTTGGTCATTAGTTATTTTCACCAACTCTAGATAATATATTGAGAGAGAGAGAGAGAGAAAAGATCACTAACAAGTAATCAAGAAGAATGAAGAGCAAAGTATACAAGCTTTAATCAAGAACGCGAAGAATGTTAAGGTAATATACGTAAACCTAAGTCTTTGATCCTTTTCAATTTCTTTTTTGTAGAGAAATATGAATTGGTGGAGCATGTCTCTTCCAGAGTCATAAGGATGGCTAATAATGGATTAAATCATTATAAGTCATGTATGATTAAGAATGATAAGCGTTTAAGTAATTTTACGCGAAGAAAACCAATAAGCATTTAATTGGTTATTGATGGACAAATTGAAAACCATCATAGGTTATGTGCATCTTTCTTGGTTAGGTTACAGATGATGAATCAATGGAGTTGTTCCATTTGATTTGGCGTATAAAACTCGAGTAACGAAGTTATGGAGAAATTTATGAGATTATGCGTTAAACGTTGAAATCATAGAATTTTTTGGATTTGTAGTCGAAAGTTGTCGTGTAACTCAAAAATCATGGTTTTCGATGGCATATCATAGAACAATGTATTTAAGAGTCGTGGACTCAAGAATCGTCGAAATCCGACCAAAAACAAAGAAAACAAGTTATGAACGCTCACGAGCGTTAAACGAACGCGTAATAGAAAGTTAATTAATGAATTCATTGTTAACGGATTTTAAAATTACTTTTGTCCTAATGAAATCGAAGTATATGAGATATTTAAGATGATGGCTTTTGAACGATCCAATTTCGACTTATAACGACCAAGTTACGAGTCTGAAAAGAATCAAATTGGAAAATTTAGAAATTTTCTTAAGGGCTAAGGGTCGAGGCCGCAGCGCCGCCCAAGCACAGATCACCCGCGCCGCAGCACTAGGGCGAGGGGAGTGGCCACTGCAGAGTCACGCCACAGCGCCACTTGTAAGTGTGAGTCCTGCGCTGTAGTGCCAAGACAAGGGTTTGAGTACTGATAAGTGGCGTTGCAACGTCACTGTTATGCTTAAAGTTGGAACCGCAGCGCCGAGTGAGGAAAAATATTTGACCAAGGACTTTTGGAACCAAATTGGTTGCAAGACAAGTATGGGACATGTATATACTAAATATACATAGTAAAATCATTACTATATCATGTATATAGTGATGACTTTAGGAATTTAATGTTGTTTAATGAGTAGTTAAACGAAGCACGTAAAGTATAAGAAAGTGAATTGAATTCAATAACGATGATACTTAAACAATGATGGTTAAGTATTGGTGTAGTAACGTGAGAAACGTTAATAAGCCGTAAAGAAGGATGATTAACTCGAAACGAGTTGTATTAATGAAATAAATTCAGTTAAGTTATAGAAGAGAAAGAAGTTGGTAAAAATAATGTGATTAAATTGTTTGGTAGCTAATTTCAGTGTGCTATGTGAATATATCATATAGAGACTGTAAAAACCGAGAACTGTTGAATATTTATTTCAAGACTCTTGAATGCAAGTTTTCTTAAAGCTTGTCCAACATTCGTGTTAGCCAAGTTCTCTATAATTCAGGTTATGAGATGCATGAATTGTTTTACGAATGGGTCAATGTAAGTTTTAACTCGGCTAGACTAATCTTAAGAGCTTGATTGATTTGTTTACAAGTCTTTCGATATAGTATTGATAACGCTATCCTATGCCAATTATTTGGTATGGATTCAAAGGTAAGCATGGGTATGAATAAACAAATGTATTTTACATCGATTAATCGATGGGCACGTGAGGTTGTCAAAACTTAAACGTAAATACGTTTAACGGATGAGTGTTGATCAACATAGAGTACTATAGGCTGATCACCTAGATGTTCTCGTAAGATATATCGGAGTTACGGACTTAGTGTCGGGTTGTCCTTTTTATGAATGGAAATCAAAGAGAATGTTCATGGCCTTTTGACCTACTCAGAATTTCTAAGTCACTATATGTACTTCGAAATTGTTTTATGACATGAGAAGTGATATTCAATGTTTCATAGTACTTTGTAACTACTTGTTCAATTATTGAAGAAAAAATCATATGATTCTCAACGTGGTATATATATAATATGTTGCTAGACTTGTTGAACTAGTTATGCTCACTTCTTGCTTGAATTATATGATTGCAACTAAGGTCAAGCGAACAGAGGGTTCTAGTAAAGATAAAGCCAAGGTGAAGATGAATAATTAGTTTATCCTGTAATAGACTAGTATGTTTGTATGAATTATATTATGGTAAGCAAAGAATGTATTGGTTAATCGATGTTAGTTATTTTTTGTAAATTCAAAAGTTAGTAAGGCTTGTTTGACAAAAACAAAATTAAAATTAAAGACTTAAAACCCTAAAACCTTATGTGGCAAAACTAAATTAAAACTCTTTTGATTTATTTTAATAACTCATTTATTATATAGTTTAATTGTCACACTTTATTTAATTAAATTCTTAAATTCAAATTAAATTAAGTTAAAACTAACAACAACTTATTACATTAGTATACCACATTATCAAATTACCACAAAATTATAATTTTCATTATAATTTTATTTAATAAATTAACACATCACCTTAATTACTAAATCAAATTAAAACAACAGTATAATAATTCATTTAATCTCTAACAACTCTCTAATTTAATTATTAAATTACGTTTGAATATTATTTCATAATAATTAATTCATCACTCTTTTATTTTAATTACTTCAACCTACAAAATTACCAATTATTAACTTAATTAACATATTACCTTAATTAAGTTAATTTCCAACAACTCATGAAATTTTTATATAACTAATAAATAATCAAATTAAACCAAATATTTATTTAACAATAAACACATCAACTAAAATATTTATTTAATTCAATAAATATTTTAAATTACATATAAAATTCTGGATTGTTACATCCTTTCCTCCTTACAAGGATTTTGTCCCCAGAATCACAACTCAAACAACAACACAAACAAATCATTTGTCACATTCATCCCTCCTTACAAAGATTATGTCCCCATAATCGAAGACATAGATTAAAAAAATAACTCAAGATAATTCTTCATTATTTTATCTTCGAGTTCCCACGTAGCTTCTTCGGCATTGTGGTTCCGCTATATCACATTGATAGAAGGTATCACTATATTCCTGAGCACTTATTCTTTCCTGTCAACTATCTGGATAGGAATCTCCTCATAAGACAAATCTTTATCGAACTACAACGGCTCGTACTCGATCACATTTTTGTAGTCGGGTTTATACGGTCGTAACACCTACACATGAAAAATATTATGAACCTGTTCAAATTATGGAGGTGGAGCTACTTCATAAGCCACTTCACCAACTCTTCGCAGCACCTCAAAGGGTCTAATAAACCTCGGGCTTAGCTTTCCTTTCTTACCAAAATGAATCTTTCCTTTCTAAGGAGAAACTTTTAGGAAAACGAAATTTCCTATGTCAAATTCGTGATCTTATCTATGTTAATCAGCATACTTCTTCTGTCTATCTTGAGAAGCTACCAATCTTGCTCTTATTGGTTTGACAACCTCATCGGTCTGTTGAACCAGTTCCAGTTCTAACAGTTGACGTTCACCAACTTCATCCCAACACAGTGGGGTTCTGCACTTTCTGTCATACAATGCTTTACAAGACGGCATGCCAATGCTCGCATGGTAACTATTGTTGTAGGTGAATTCAGTAAATGGTAAGCGATCATCCTAGTTTTCTTTGAAATCCATAATGCACGCTCTCAGCATATCTTCTAACGTCTGGATTGGTCGTTCGCTTTGGCCGTCCATTTGAGGATGGTATGTCGTACTCATTCTCAACTGTGTTCCCATGCATTCTTGTAATCTTTTCCAGAAGTTTGACGTAAATCTCGGATCTCTGTCTGACATAATTGATAATGGAACTCCATGTCTCGAAACAATGTCCTTGACGTAAAACTTTACCAACTGATCAGCATTGAATCTAATCTTTATGGGTAAAAAGTGTGCTGATTTCGTAAGCCTATCAACTATTACCCAAATTGCATCGTACCCTTTCCAAGTAGTCGGAAGACCTACCACAAAACCCATTGTGATATGCTCCCACTTCCATTCCGGTATTTCTAACGGTTGAAATAATCCACTTGGTCTCTGATGCTTGGCCTTGACTTATTGATATGTCAAGCATATCGTGACACATTCTGCAACATCTCATTTTATATTCGACCACCAGAAATGCTGCCGTAAATCCTGATACATTTTCATACTCCCTGGGTGAATTGGGTTATGAGCTTCGATCAAGATTTTGTCTTTAATATCCGGTACTATTGGAACCCAAATTCTTCCTTCGAACCTCAATAGTCCTTCGGCATCGATCTTAAACTTCATGTCACCACCCTCGAATAATCTTTCTTTGATTTTCTTGCACTCTTCATCTTGTAGTTGAGCATTCTTCACTTTGTCCACTAAAGTTATACCAGCTACCATCTGAAACAATCTTTCGTCAAATTCTTTAAGAAGTGTAATTTCCAGCTCTAGTCTTGCCATTGCTGAAATAAGCTGCTCCTGGGCCGTTAACAACATCAACTTCTCCCGACCCTTCCTACTCAAGGCATCAGCAACCACGTTTGCTTTACCCGGATGATAAAAGATTTCACAATCATAATCTTTTATCAGTTCTAACCATATCCTCTAACGCATGTTTAGATCTTTCTATGTAAAAATATATTTTAGACTTTTATGGTATGTGTATATCTCACATTTCTCCCCATAGAGATAGTGTCTCCATATCTTCAAAGCAAAAACCACCGCAGCCAACTCCAAATTATGAGTTGGGTATCCTTTTTCATAATCCTTTAATTGCCTTGATGCATACGCAATGACTTTGTCATTTTGCATAAGCACACAGCTTAGTCCTTTATGTGGTGCATCACTATACACCACAAAGTTTCCTGTATTATCTGGTAATGACAACACATGTGACATGCTAAGCTTCTTTTTCAAGTCCTGAAAACTCTCTTCACACTTTTCAGTCCAAAATAATTTTACAGATTTTCTTGTCAAATTTGTCAACGGAGTGCCAATCTTGGAAAAGTCTTTAACAAACCGCCTGTAGTAACATGCCAATCCCAAGAAACTCCTCACCTCTGATGGTGTCCTTGGTTGTTCTCAATTTATAACAGCTTCGACCTTTGATGGATCCACTGAAATCCCATCTTTATCGATTACATGCCCAAGAAATTGTACACGTTCTAGCTAGAAATAACACTTACAGAATTTCACGTACAACTTCTCCCTTTTTAGCATCTCTAACGTCAAACGTAAATGTTCCACGTGTTCCTCTTGAGATTTGGAGCACAACAGGATATCATGGATGAATACCACCACAAACTTATCTAAGAATGGTTTAAACACCCTGTTCATCAAATTCACGAATAATGAAGGGGCATTAGTCAAACCAAAAGATATTACCAGAAACTCGTAGTGTCCATATAGAGTTCTGAATGTCGTCTTAGGTACATCCTCCTTTCTTACCTTTAATTGATGATACCCACTTCTCAAATCTATCTTCGAGAAGTACTTGGCTCCTTTCAATTGATCAAACAAGTCATCTATTCTTGGCAACAGATATTTATTCTTAGTAGTGACTTTGTTTTACTCCCTATAATCAATACAAAGACGCATCGACCCATCCTTCTTCTTTCAGAATAACACTAGCGCTTCCCACGGTGATACGCTCGGCTGAATGTACTTCTTGTCTAGCAACTCTTGCAGATGTACCATCAATTCCTTCATCTCTACTAGAGCCATCCTATATGGGGCCTTCGATATCGGAGCAGTCCCTGGTGCTAAGTCGATAACGAACTCAATCTCTCTATCAGGTAGAAGTCCTGGAAAATCTTCCAGAAATACATCCATAAAATCTCTAACAACTGGTATCTCTTCCAGTTTCACACCCTTCTTATGAGTATCTACTATGTAAGCTAAATATCCTACACAGCCTTGACTCAACAACTTCTTGGCCTGCATAATCGTCAGACATCTTGCTTGCCTAGGCAATTTGCTACCATAAAAGACTACCTTTGATGGAGTCATAAGGTTTACACTTTTCTTTTGGCAATCAATTATCGCTCCATTATTGAATAGCCAATCCATTTCCAATATGACATCAAACTCTCCAAGTTTAATCGGAATCAAGTCTACTATCATAACATTTCCATTAATATTCACCTTACAATTCTTGTATATGAATTTAACAGGGATCACTTTCCTATTCGCAATTTCTATCTTCACTAGGCAATCCTAACCTCTTAGAAAATTCATCAGATATAAATGAGCAAGTAGCACCCGAATCAAATAATACATACACATTTATATCATTGATTGGGATAATACTTGACACAACATCTTTTGATTGCACCACATCTTACACCGTCATGTTGAAAGTTTTGCCTATGGGTCTACTTTATGACGTTAGTCCAGCAATAGCCAACGTACCTTCATTACCACCTCCATTACTTCCAGTTGCCTCTCCAGCTTTCTTCTTAGGGCACTCGCGAGCAAAATGATCTTTTGACATGCAAGTGAAACAAGCATTCTTCTTTGGTTGATAGCAATTTGGAGCAATGTGACCCTCCTGGCCACGATTGAAGCATAATCGCTTACCCCTTAAGCACACGCTACTGTGATTTTTCCCACATGTAGCACATGCTTCAATTTTCCTTTTCTGTTGGTTGCTCTGTTGACTCCAAACACCAACACTTACATTCCATTTCCTCTTAAGGTTATTGTTATTATTCCAGCCACTGCTACCATTATATTTACTTTCATTCTCACTCTTCTTCTTCCTCCTTTGTTCCTGGTTATATTTTGTTACATCATTGCTTCAACCCTCAGTAATAAACGCCTTCTCAAACACCACTTCAAATGTCTTAAACTGAAACATGGAGACTCTGCTGTAAAACCAGGGCTTCAGTCCCTTCTCAAACCTTCTTGCTTTGCGCTCGTCAGTATTGACTTGATATGGCACAAATCTCACCAACTTATTGAACTTTGCTACATACTCCGACATCGTCATTGTGCCCTGCTTCTGCTCTAAAAATTGTACTTTCATCTGATTCTTTGAACTTTTTGGGAAATAAGTCTCAAAAAATATTTCTTTGAACCTATCCCAAGTCATCACTCCTTGACCTCCTCGGGTTTTATTGGGTTGCCACCAATAACTAGCATCTCCTTTCAACATGAATGTTGCAAAAGCAGTCTTCTATCCCCCACCTACTCTAGAAACATCAAAAACTTTATCTATTTCCATGATCTAGGTCCGTGCCTCAACCAGATTCATGGACCAAGGAAATTCAGGTGGTCTAACCGCCTTAAAATTTTTGAAGGTCGCATCTTGGTTCTGCAGTTGATTCTACAGCGATCCTATCAGTAACGTCACTAACTGCTGAACTAGGTTAGCGTCAACGTTGTTGTTATTAGTAGACCCCTCAGGGGTTTGTTGTCGTGGTTGACGTCTTATTGGAGATGTTTTCTATTATTTTTTAAAAAATTACTTATTAGATCATTATTCAATCTTTTAAGTATTTTCTACCTAACTTGCACATCATAACATCATAAAGATCATCACATAACACATAATATCTTGAATAAATCCTAACATTTTATTTTTTCATAATCTTTTAAAAAATAAGAACAACATCATCACTGCCATTTACATCACTTTCCTGAACTAATAAAGTTTTAGGATAACATCATCATATCCCATTGGTTACATAACTCTTGGGATTTACATCTTATTTATTATATAATTAATCACATAACAATTATATTATTTACTATGGTCTGCTAAAATGTTGTATAGCGTTACGGCGCTCCTTTTCCATGATACAGAACATGGTTTTACAATCTAATGTAATAAACCGGGATTTCGAATAACCCGAATTTTACGAATAATTTTTTTTTATTTTATTATTGATATTAACATTTAATATTGTGTTGTGTATATGGGATACGAGTTTAGAGAATGAATCAATTTGAGTATTGATTGAGAGTTAAGAGTAGAGTTGTGCTTAATAGAGAATAGAAGCCCTAACCCAAAGTTCGGATAAGGATTCGATAGAAATTACAATTATAATAATCTTAACAGTGAGTATGTGTTTGTACTGTTTAGAATTATTGATCAATGATTGATCGGGTAGGGCACAATATTAGTAAACCCTAATATGGGATTAGAAATCCTAATCTCGGGATTAGAAACCCTAACGTATAGTTAGAAACTCTAATCGAATGTCAGGAAACCATAATTTTAAATTTGGGAATCCTAAATCCTAATTAGGAAACCCTAGTCCTAATTAGTAAGTCCTAAAGTGATTAGTAAATGTTAATATAATTAGGAAACCCTAATTATACTTTAGAAATATTAATTTCTATTTAAAACCCTAATTATATTTTTGAAATCTCAATTTTATATTTTTAAAACCCTGATTTAGAAAATTCTAGAAAACTAAGGGTGTAAAACATAAGGGTTACAACCTTAGGGTTTGAAAATCAAAGTAACAATCAAATTGCAAAAATAACGAAAGCATAATAAAATCAGATTTTAAAATTTTTCACAAACCAATTACCCGGATCAGCCTTTATGCATATTATTAATTAAACGAAGAAGAAGAAATTATGAAATCATAACCTTGTAGAAACGAGTTTCCTCAGGTACGAGTTCACCTACTACTTCTTCGCGATCTCCTTGAACCTCTGAGTAGATTTGTAAGACCCCGAATTTTAAGAAATAAAAGTATTCAATTTTTCTATTTAGTAAATGGTTAAATTGATAAAAGTTTAAAGTTATGGGTGAAATGTGCAAAAATTTTAAAATAAGCAAGTAGTTATAAAATATTCATTGTTGTTGGGAAATATTCGTTTGGTCGTGGAATATTCTTACTGTCGGGGAATATTCATACGACGGCGTAGCCTTTTGTGGGCCCCATAACGGAAAGAGATTAGATGAAGAAAACGACAAAAATAAGTTATTTATAAATAACAGCGTAGTTGTTACCATTAATACTGTTGGAATACCCGGTGGTTAAAACACAGTAATACGTGATGTTACACAGTAGCACACGGTATTGCACAAATTATTGATTCTTACGTAAGAAGGCACTACTCAATAATTGTTACAGTAATTACTGTTCAATATTCTATTTTGATTCAATAATTGCTGCGTTGATATTTTATATATTACTATCTTTTTAATAATTGTCACTGCACAATATTTTCCATTATCAAATCAATAATTCATATTATTTGAATAATATTATTAGATAGCATTATTGGCAATGTCTAGAAAGTTCTGTCTAAGGAGAGGTTTGGTCACCTAATTGTGCGCCAGTAAGGAGAAATTCTAATTGGAAAGCCCCCTCTTTCCTTGGAACTGCCTGGTTGTCAGTATTGTGATTCTGTAATATTATTTGTAAATAATTAATTATTGATTTATATGATGAGAAAAATATTAATTTTATGTGGATATAGATGGAGAAAATTTTTAATGTGACAATTGTTGAAAATTAATATTTTATCTTTTTCTGATAAAATAATTCATTTAAATTTTTTATTATATTTTAATAATATAATAATGGTGATAGTTTTACAATGAATGTGGGATATATGAGTATATGAGGAGAAAGAGTATTTTTATTGCATTAAATGACTAACATATGTTTTGTGTGTCGGTGGACCCCATTTCTTGACTGAAATATGATTATAGCTTGTAAAATTGCCCGTTTGTAAATTTCGGTCAATTTCTATTTAGAATTTGGAAAAACTTTCTTCTGTAAAGTTGTAGAGAATTGAATTTCCTATAAAAACTCGCGAGATTCAAATTTTCTGATAAAAGAGCTATTTATTCTGAATTATTGAAGTTCTGTAGTTCCAAAATAATTGATTTTTAGAAGTTTTTAATATTTTATTTATGAAAAACGTTTTTCTTACCTTTTTTTCTAGAAGATTGGCATGTGGGAAATGTTAAGATTTGATTTCAAAGGTGGGCTTCAAAATTTATATATATATATATATTAAATTTTCTGCTTTAGTGTTCTAAGCAATTTCCTATAAATAGGGTGCTTAGGTTAGAATTAAAAATCACACCAGAAATAAGTTTTCTCTCTATTGCTCTCTCTATATTATCGAGTGTATTCTTGTGAGTATTTTAATATCTTGAGTGTTGCTATACGGTGCAAGTTCGTTCAGCGTTATTCCAGTCAGAAGTACTGCTCTTTTGAGGTAAGGGATAGTAGGGGATAGTAAGGGAGGCTATTTCTTCTTAAATGATATTAATTCCTTCAATATCATTATGCCGAAATATTGGTTAGAACTTTTTATCAAATTTGAAACTTTTTTATGTCGGGGTTACTATTCATGAGTTACTATTCACGAGTTACTATTCATGATTTACTATTCATGAGTTACTATTCACGACGGGTTACTATTCATGAGTTACTATTCACGAGTTACTATTCATGAGTTACTATTCATAAGTTACTATTCATGAGTTACTACTCACGAGTTACTATTCATGGGTTACTATTCACGAGTTACTATTCATGACAAAATTAGTTTCTTTTTCTAACCAAATTATAGTTGATTTATGAATATTACTCTTTAGATTTAAACTATATGTTGATCATACTATTTTTTATTATCATATATAACATTTTTATAACCCTAATGATGATATTTCTCTTTGACTTGAGTGTAAAGATGGGTAGATTTTTGGTATGATCATGACTATGGGTTCTCTTTGGCCGGTAGTGCAAAGTTGAATTATTGACTGGTATGATCATGACCATTGAATTTATAATTGAATATCTTTAGCTGAAGTGCAAAGGTGAAATGATCAACATGGTTATAATTATTGGTTATATAAATTCTGAAATGATTATTTATTTCTTTGAGATAATAATATCTTTAGCATGTAGTGCAAAGATGACTTGTTGTTGAATATCTTTGGCATGTAGTGCAAAGATGAACTGTTGATGAATATCTTTGGCCCGTGGTGCAAAGATGAATTTATTAGTACGATTATGAACAGGAACTGTGATTTGGTATAACCATGATCTTTGATATTTCAGGTAAAGACAGGTGATGAAGATTATCTTCGTCTTGGATGCGAAGAGGAATTTAGAATCACAATTGTGATTATGAATTATTCATATGATTGTGGAAAGGAACTGTTGATTGATGTTACAGGGATAAAACATTGTTGGTGGACTTTTAACGTGGAGAAGATAATAGACTTTATAGTCTATTTGACTCTTCTAATGGATTGCTCGTTCCGCTGCAACTATGGTTGAAAATTTTTATCATTTACCATATGTTCTAAATCTCTGATTTATTACTGATGAATGCTATTGATAATTTAATTATCTTTAGACATAATATTCATTACTGAGCTAGTTGTGCTAACCCTTTTGCTTCACAATTCCTTTCAGGAAATAAGAGTGTAGCTGGGTCGAGCGGGGGTAACAGGGGAATAGAACGATGGTCATCATTTTGTAGTTATATTTGGTGAATCAATTAGGGTGAGGCAAACCCAACGTTAGAAGGGTGTTTTGCCACTATCATACAAGATGTCTAACGACATACAACCTCGTATTATCATAAAACAAGGTTGTGCACATCCACTTGTTGAGTATATCTACAAGCACTACCTATATGATCTTGGAGTTTGGTTGAAGTATAATTCTCAATAGAGACGGTAGAGATAATGATATGTCAAGAGAAGACTCACCATTGGAAAGAATATGATAGTAACCTTCTCATTTTTCTTTGGGGTCTATTGGGTCAACCGAAGATAATTCTGTGGGCATATGATATCTATCATAACCTAGATGCATGGCCTCCCATGTATGAAGGTTTCCTTGAGCACTTCCCAAAAGTTTTAATTTCTAAAACAGTTTTTGACTGTACCTTTATGTAAGATGTCATGGTGACGTGCTATCCAAGTTGGTGTCCAAAGTCACAGTTGGTATATTTTAGTATCAAAACTCACAACATATGTGTTGTATTTTGCACGATAATTGTTGTAATAAATTTGTAGTTGTTTTTTGTACCATATATTTGGCGACTCAGAATAGGTTGGATGGAATGGACCTATTTTGGGGGCATTACAGTTGGTATCAGAGCTTAGGGATAGGATCTCTGGCGGAGATCGGGGAATAGAACTAGGAGGGGAGAGACGAGTAAATCCTTCACTAGTGTGTCCTACCTAAGCTTATTTGTTGGTCAATCATAATATCGGGATATTATGTGATAAGTTAATTTGTTCAATTAACCCTTGTTTTGAAGCTGTATTCTAGAATGATATCTGAAATACAAGAGATGAGCAATGGAGAAATCATGATGACGGGGTGATAGAATCTTAAATTGAAGCAAGGTATTCTCAACTTTTCGAAATACTAGGTACGTAAATTTCGAGGACGAAATTTCATAAGGAGGGGAGATTGTAAGACTCCGAATTTTATGAAATAAAAGTATTCAATTTTTCTATTTAGTAAATGGTTAAATTAATAAAAGTTTAAAGTTACGGGTGAAATGTAAAAAAATTTCAAAATAAGCAAGTGGTTATAAAATATTCATTGTTGTCAGGAAATATTCGTTTGGTCGTGGAATATTCTTACTGTCGGAGAATATTCATACGACGGCGCAGCCTTTTGTGGGCCCCATAACGAAAAGCAATTGGATGAAGAAAATGACAAAAATAAGTTGTTTATAAATAACGGCGTAGTTGTTACCGTTAATACTGTTGGAATACCCGGCGGTTAAATCACAGTAATACGTGTTGTTGCACAGTAGCACACGGTATTGCACAAATTATTGATTCTTACGTAAGAAGGCACTACTCAATAATTGTTACAGTAATTATTGTTCAATATTCTATTTTGATTCAATAATTGATGCGTTGATATTTTATATATTACTGTTGTTTTAATAATTGTCACTGCACAGTATTTTCCATTATCAAATCAATAATTCATATTATTTTAATAATATTATTAGATAGCAATATTGGCAATGTCTAAAAAGTTCTGTCTAAGGAGAGGTTTGGTCACCTAATTGCGCGCCAGTAAGGAGAAAATCTTATTGGAAAGCCCCCTCTTTCCTGGGAACTGCCTGGCTGTCAGTATTGTGATTCTGTAATATTATTTGTGAATAATTAATTATTGATTTATATGATGAGAAAAATATTAATTTTATATGGATATAGATGGAAAAAATTTTAAATGCGACAATTGTTGAAAATTAATATTTTATCTTTTTCTGATAAAATAATTCATTTAAATTTTTTATTATATTTTAATAATATAATAATGGTGATAGTTTTACAATGAATGTGGGATATATGAGTATATGAGGAGAAAGAATATTTTTGTTGCATTAAATGATTAACACATATTTTATGTGTCGGTGGACCCCATTTCTTGACTGAAATATGATTATAGTCTGTAAAATCGTCCGTTTATGAATTTCGGTCAATTTCTATTTGAAATTTGGAAAAACTTTCTTCTGCAAAGTTGTAGAGAGTTGAATTTCCTATAAAAATTCGCGAGATTCGAATTTTCTGATAAAAGAGCTATTTATTATGAATTATTGAAGTTTTGTAGTTCCAAAATAATTGATTTTTGAAAGTTTTAAATATTTTATTTATGAAAAACGTTTTTCTTTCCTTTTTTCTAGAAGATTGGCATGTGTAAAATGCTAAGATTTGATTTCAAAGGTGGGCTTGAAAATATATATATATATATATATATATATATATATATATATATATATATATATAAATTTTCTGCTTTGGTGTTCTAAGTAATTTCCTATAAATAGGGTGCTTAGGTTAGAATTAAAAATCACACCAGAAATAAGTTTTCTCTCTATTTCTCTCTCTATATTATCGAGTGTATTTTTATGAGTATTTTAATATCTTAAGTATTGCTATACGGTGCAAGTTCGTTCAGCGTTATTCCAGTCAGAAGTACTGCTCTTTTGAGGTAAGGAATAGTAAGAGATAGTAAGGGATAGTAAGGGAGGCTATATTTTCTTAAATGATATTAATTCCTTCAATATCATTATGTCGAAATATTGGTTAGAACTTTTTATCAAATTTGGAACTTTTTCATGTCGGGGTTACTATTCATGAGTTACTATTTACGAGCTACTATTCACGATTTACTATTCATGAGTTACTATTTACGACGGGTTACTATTCATGAGTTACTATTCACAAGTTACTATTCATGAGTTACTATTCACGAGTTACTATTCAGGGGTTACTATTCACGGGTTACTATTCATGACAAAATTGGTTTCTTTTTCTAACCAAATTATAGTTGATTTATGAATATTACTCTTGAGATTTAAACTATATGTTGATCATACTATTTTTTATTATCATATATAACATTTTTATAACCCTAATGATGATATTTCTCTTTGACTTGAGTGTAAAGATGGGTAGATTTTTGGTACGATCATGACTATGGGTTCTCTTTGGGCAGTAGTGCAAAGTTGAATTGTTGACTGGTATGATCATGACCATTGAATTTATAATTGAATATCTTTAGCTGAAGTGCAAAGGTGAAATGATCAACATGGTTATAATTATTGGTTATATAAATTCTGAAATGATTATATATTTCTTTGAGATAATAATATCTTTGGCATGTAGTGCAAAGATGACTTGTTGTTGAATATCTTTGGCATGTAGTGCAAAGATGAACTGTTGATGAATATCTTTGGCCCGTGGTGCAAAGATGAATTTATTAGTATGATTATGAACAGGAACTGTGATTTGGTATAACCATGATCTTTGATGTTTCAGGTAAAGACAGGTGATGAAAATTATCTTCGTCTTGGATGCGAAGAGGAATTTAGAATCACAATTGTGATTATGAATTATTCATATGATTGTGGAAAGGAACTGTTGATTGATGTTACAGGGATAAAACATTGTTGGTGGACTTTTAATGTGACGAACGAGAATTTTGTAAATTATTTTAAATATTTATTGAATTAAATAAATATTTTTCGACGATTTAATTATTAGATTAAATAATCAATTGATGCAATTGTGGTAGAATAATTTAATTATATGTGTTGCATTTATTAAATTAATGTAGAAAATTTTATTATCAATGTACGTGAGCTTATTGAATTAAACAAAATATTTAATTAAGCATTATGTTATTAAATTAATGTAATTATTAATTAGAGATTTAATAAATTGACATTATTTATTAATGAGTAAATTAAAAATATGACTATGTGAATTTATCAGAAATTATTATATTTTATTTATATTAAATTAAATAAGATATTTGATTTATTGTGCAAGTGGGTGTGACATAAATTAAACTATATGATAAAGTTTTATTAAATTAAATGATTTTAAAATCTTTTCCTAACTAACCAAACAGGGCCTTAAGGGGAGTTGGTGCAGTTAACCCATGATTGGGCCAACTGACCACTCTGCGCTCAGTTCCTTTATTATATTACGACGTCTTCTCTTTTTCTTTCCTCATTTTGCCTAAGCCTAGAAAGCTATCAGAGAGAGTTTAGAGAAAATTATCAGAAATATTTAGAATTGTGAGTGGGTGAAGGAGATTTTGAGTGAGGAATTCTAATCCTACTAATTATATTCTACAGGGTAATATTTTCCTTCCCAAATTCTAAATTACGTATTTTAGTTTTCATAAAATGGCTTTCAAAACTTCTGTTAATCTCTGTGAATTGAGAATTGGTGTTGTGATAAAGATATGTGTAGTAATTCGAGAAGTATATCATGTTTTACATATATATTGCATGATTCCATATCATTAGTTTCATAATATTACGTAATATATATGTTTTACAAAATTACAGAGTTTGGGTTTGGCCTTAAGGCCTTATACGTGAAAATTTATGTATTGATCATATATTATCCCTAAATTTTAGACTTGTATGTTGTTATGCATGTTAATACGAAGAGTTTAAGCCTTAAACGAACAAATTCAGTGTTATAACGAATTCGCAGGGAGAATTTTCACATAAAGTTTTCTAAAACTTCATGAACATCAAAGTCAGTGAATTGTTAGGCTTTAAATCTGTTATTAAGTGTTTAAAATTAGTTTTGTCAGTATATAAATGTTGGGTATTAATTATATATGAATTCCAACATGTGGGTATGTTTAATTTGGAGAATTAATGATTTTGTAGTAATTATTTTCGCTGAATTCTGTGTTCTTCGCGAACTGGAAATTCAGAGGCTGGAGCGTCGCGCCGCGGCGCGAGCTCCTAGTCTATTTCCCGCGCCGCAGCGCCACCGCGCCGCAGCGCCAGGGGGCCGGCCGCAGCGCTGAGAGCCTGTATAAACGTGGCGCCGCAGCGCCACTCCCCAGAAAAAGGCAAAAAAATGAGCTTTTAAATTTTCTAAGTCTAACAATGGGTTAGTGTATTAAAATAATGAACATGTAAATATGTTAGAAATATTATATGATGATAAAATATTTGTTTAGCATGTAAATAACATAATTACATGTGAGTTGTATTATTAAATACATAATTAGTTATTTATTCATGAAGAACAAATTAGGTGTCAACATGATGATTTGACTAAGTTAGTCAATTATTAAAGTAGACAACGAGAATAAGTTATGATGATTAGTTAATAATTAACTGGTATTGAATGTGAATGGTATGTAGGATTTATTTCAAAGAACGTGATTAGTTAAAGTGTAATCTACACGCGAGGCAAGTTTCCTAAACTTAAACTCTTAAATTGAGCAAGTTTCTTAACTCTACTTTTACATTGAGCAATTTACTTAAACTTAAATTATTATTCAAGTTCAAGTATTATACTAAAGATTGATTATCTTTCAAAGCATGATTCAATTATACAATAGTTGTTCTATTGTATACATTTGAGATTATTATTCAAATCGAATATCATTATTGTTGAACCTTTTTAGACTAGTGAATTTTAATGATTCAGCTAGTCCTTAGTTGATGAACGTTCTAAATTTCAGAACCCTTATTGAATTATCCAAACCAAACTTCCTTTGGTGCGGACTCGAATGTCAAACTGAGATGAACAACCCTGAAAAGGGATTCACTTATGTGTTAGCGTTAAGATATTGTGCACAGTATGGTACTAAGGGCTGATCCCCCTAAGTACGAGAAGAAGGTCCATAGTCTTATGACTGTTAAAGGTTTCAAGTATAACCCTTGTTAACCTAGGACATAGTTCAAGGTCTTATGACCCTCAGTATTCTTTTGATTCATGTTATTTATTCTTGATTCAAAAGTTGAGCTTTATTCAGATGTCGTTGATTATTCGCATGTTATTATACTGTTGTTCCATTTTTTTATACTTGTGGGCATTTGTGCTCACTCTTGCTTAATAATAACATTGCAGTTAAGAATGAAAGAAGCGATGAACCCTCCAATAGTAAGGGCAAGGGCAAAGTTAGCAAATGATGAAGACCTATTATTTATTAACTGATGTATTTGTTTAAGACTTGAGTTATGTCGATGTTAAGACTTATTTGTTTAGAATTCCGCAAAGATGTTTTAAGGTTAGAGTAACCTAGGATTTATTTATGATTCAATTGATGTAACCCTTAAGGGAAGAGATTTTATTATGATTTCTATCTATTGTATGGTTTGATATTATTTATGGGTAGATAGATAGATGATGCTTGTACAGTGAACACCAAATTTCGTGGAATCAAAGTACCCAGATTTGGGGGTGTCACATTTAACGTGGAGAATATAATAGACTTTATAGTCTATTTGACTCTTCTAATGGATTGCTCGTTCCGCTGCAACTATGGTTGAAATTTTTTATCATTTATCATATGTTCTAAATCTCTGATTTATTACTGATGAATGCTATTGATAATTTAATTATCTTTAGACATAATATTCTTTACTGAGCTAGTTGTGCTCACCCTTTTGCTTCACAATTTCTTTCAAGTAATAAGAGTGTAGCTGGGTCGAGCGGGGGTAACAGGAGAATAGAACTATGGTCATCATTTTGTAGTTTTATTTGGTGAATCAATTAGGGTGAGGTGAACCCAACGTTGGAAGAGTGTTTTGCCACTATCATACAAGATGTCTAATGACATACAACCTCGTATTATCATAAGACAAGGTTGTGCACATCCACTTGTTGAGTATATCTACAAGCACTACCTATATGATCTTGGAGTTTGGTTGAAGTATAATTCTCAATTAGAGACGGTGAAGATAATGATATGTCAAGAAAAGACTCACCATTAGAAAGAATATGATAGTAATCTTCTCATTTTTCTTTGGGGTCTATTTTGTCAACGGAGGATAATTCTGTGGGCATATGATATCTATCATAACCTAGATGCATGGCCTCCCAAGTATGAAGGTTTCCTTGAGCACTTCCCAAAAGTTTTAATTTCTAAAACAGTTTTTGACTGTACCTTTATGTAAGGTGTCATGGTGACGTGCTATCCAAGTTGGTGTCCAAAGTCACAGTTGGTATATTTTAGTATCAAAACTCACAACATATGTGTTGTATTTTGCACGATAATTGTTGTAATAAAGTTGTAGTTGTTTTCTGTACCATGTATTTGGCGACTCAGAATAGGTTGGATGGAATGGACCTATTTTGGGGGCGTTACAGTTGGTATCAGAGCTTTGGGATAGGATCTCTGGCGGAGATCGGGGAATAGAACTAGGAGGGGAGAGACGAGTAAATTATTCACTAGTGTGTCCTACCTAAGCTTATTTGTTGGTCAATCGTAATATCGGAATATTATGTGATATGTTAATTTGTTCAATTAACCCTTGTTTTGAAGCTGTATTCTAGAATGATATCTGAAATACAGGAGATGAGCAATGGAGAAATCATGATGACGGGGTAATAGAATCTTAAATTGAATCTTAAATGAGTTACCATTTATGAATTACTATTCACGATTTACTATTCATGAGTTACTATTCACGACGGGTTACTATTCATGAGTTACTATTCACGAGTCACTATTCACGAGTTACTATTCACGAGTTACTATTTATAAGTTACTATTCATGAGTTACTATTCACGAGTTACTATTCATGGGTTACTATTCACGAGTTACTATTCATGACAAAATTGGTTTCTTTTTCTAACCAAATTATAGTTGATTTATGAATATTACTCTTGAGATTTGTAATAACCAAGAATTTCTGTGATACATTGTAAATAAGTATTACCTAATCAATAATATTTTATGGATGATGACATGATTATGTGGTTAGTATGATATAATATTTAAAGAAAGTCTCGCTAATAAGTTATATAAGTTAATGAACTAATTTAAGTATTTTAATAATCTAGGAAATAGATTTAAGAGGTTAAACCCTAAGTAAGTACTCAATAAACTTGAATAAGACAAGTCTAATTGGGTTATGTAAGTTAATTAACATTATTGATTGATGTGAATGTGTAGATATCAATAATAATGAGTAATAGTTCATGAGATAATAGGGTTAATATTACTAAGGATGGCTAGTAGTTTAAATAAGCCCAATAATTATTTAAGCCTTGGACATGTAGATAATTTGATTATTAAGCTAGACCACTATTAAATTTAATGGGCAAGTATGCTAGTAGCACACAATTATTTAAGAGTGGAGGCCCAAGTTCATAGTATTTAGTAAGTCAAACTAGTTAATTAAAAGTCCAATAGGTTATTTATGGAAAGCCCAAAACAATTTTTTTTATGGCCCAACTTGTAGCCCAATTGATGAGGGTACTTTAGACATTTTGTATGCTAGATTTTTCCATAAAAGCAAAAGCAAGATTTGGGGATAAGAAGGCCACTTGGCCGGCCAAGGATAAGGAGAGAAATGGGGAGTGAATGTCATCATTACAAGCTCCCAAATTCCAAAAGATATTTACTTAATGGGCTAGGTGTCATTTTGTTTATGGAGCCAACATATTAGTAAGTAATCTTGTAATAATTAAGAGAGAGAGAGGAGATATGTTAGTGGATTAGATATAGATATACTAATGTATCTATATATTTTGTCCAACCCATTAAACTTTCTTCTCTTTCATCTTTTATTTTATCTCATCTTACTTTTTCTTTAGTTAACCAAGCAAAGCATAAGAGAAAGAGAGAGAGAGAGAGAGAGAGAGAAGTTCGGTGGGGAAGAGGAGAGAAAGAGAAAGAAAATTCACCATTTATGCACCCAAAGTTTATCTCTTACTTTGGAAGAAAAAGAAAGTGTGCCCAAAAATCAAGGTGAAAACTGATCTAGCTTATTCTTTTTATTTTGGTTGATTTTGGTTATCTAAGGTTTATGATCTAGAGGTTTAAAACCCTCTATCTACATGTTTTATATGGTTTCATGTATGGATCTAACATATTTGAGTGTTAGAAAGTGAATCAAAAGGATAGAAAAGAAACTAGTTTTGTTTTGTAAGAAAACTCTAGTTTTTTTCACATCCTTTGATCGACTACCGTTTTTGATCTACACCTTCTTTTTGTGATCCGTCAAAGAGGGGTGCTAGATATGTAAGTTAACTACTAAACCCAAGTGGTAGCATTCAAAAATGTTGAATACACAAGTGGTAGCAACTATTTTAGCAAAAACAGTTTGGTCTTTTGAAAGAAAAATAAACTATTTTTGGTCAGTCAAAGCAAGGGGTATTTTCGTCATTTTTCTGGCATTTAAAAATTCTGGAAAAATTTGGGAGAGTAATATGATGAGTTATCTTTCAAACCCAAGTGGAATTACCTAAAAAGGAGTTGTAGATTTCCGTATGGACTGATTTTAGCAAAATAGGTAAAAGCTGGAAATTCCAAAATGGGGTCTGCCCAAAATTTTGAAAGGGCAATTTCGGCCACTTAAAATATGAAATAAATTCCGGCCTTTTGGGACATGAAAATATATGTCATAAAGTAGCTCCTGTCCAAAAATCAGCTCATTCCGACTTAAAATGACCAAGTTATGATCATTTCAATATTTAGATTTTTCGGACGAAAATCGCTATAACCGGAGTTCTATAACTCCGATAGCCACGAAATTTAAACTGGAGGGTCACGTTAACATGTATGAGGTTATGCCAAGAGATGAGAATTTCTGGAGTTGAGCATGATGGGGCTAATTTCTTAAGCCACGCACTAAAAATGATTTTTGAAAAATAGTAAAAGAAATTGAAAAATTACGGAAAAATACTTTTTGTGTATGAAATACATGTATATAAGTATGGCCAAAGGATAGAAAAATAATAAGTTGATTTGGTATTTTCGTAAAAGAGATATGGAATCCAGTTTGCTGGATTGGAAAAAATGTTGAATCCAGTTTGCTGGATTGAAAGATTTAGAATCCAGTTTGCTGGATTGAAAGATTTAGAATCCAGTTTGATGGATTGAAGGATTTAGAATCCAGTCTTGCTGGATTGGAAGTTTGTTGAATTCAGTTTGCTGAATTAGTCAATCCAGGTGGCTGGATTGCATGTTTGTATAATCTAGACTATGATGTTAGTATTCATCTTACTAGATTATAAAGAAGAGACTAATAAAAGGAAAGATTAAGTGTTAAATCATAAGAAATATGACAAAGTAAATAATATATTATCAAAGAATGATAATAATAAGAATGTTTTCAGATAATTGATTATGTGGATAAGTAAATTGCTGATAGAGTAATTGTATTATAATATAAAGTATGATATGCTGATTGTAAGATCAATCTTATCAATGATAGGTCTTTACAATAAAGAGATTAAATTAAATTGTGTAGCAGTAGATCGCAGTCAAGGCAAGTTCTCTAACTCAAACTTGAGTTATTCTTTTCAAAGCATGTTAGTGAATAATTATTGTTTATTATTCACATCCATATTGATTATTGATACTCGCGCTCAGTGCAATTAAATTCCTGTTCTATTATTATTGAACTGTGAATTAGTTAAAGTTCTTTTATTCATGCACTGTTTAAAATATGGATCTATGATCATTGTATCGGCTAGATCAAATATGTTGTTAAAAACTTTTCTTCACCAATTGATTTGGTAAGGACTCAAGACTGAGAAAAAGAACAATTTGATTAAAGCATTATTGAAAAACAATTATTGCTCGTAAATTAAGTGTTTATGCATAATACACCGGGTATGAAAGGTTGATCCCCTTGATTATCAAAACTTATTAAAAGGACCAGTTTAAATGCTGACAACCTTAGCATATGTTCATGGTCATTATGATCACTCAGTATCTGTTATCCGAATATTCAGTTATCAAGACTTAATTCTTGTTCTTTCGTAATTAATTTCTATTGTTGAACATTGAACGATAATTTCTTACTAATCATGATATATCTTCTTTGTACTTAAACTTGCTAAGCAAATTAGTTGCTTACCCTTGCTATATCATGACATTTATTTCAGCTAAGCCAGAGAGTTCAAGTAAGAAGGACAAGGGCAAGGGAAAGGTCCAAGAATAGTTATTATAAATGTTTAAGTATCATGAAATACTATGTTTGATGTTTATGTAAACCTTTTGTGTTACTTTATGTAACTTAAGTAAGGTATGTTTATGTTAAGGTAATAGACCTTGGGGTATTGTATAAGACTTTATTATAATGAACAACGTATGTTTATTATTCCGCAATAGTATATAGAATGCTTATGTTGATGATGGATAGTGAGCACCAAACCCGGGGTTGAGAACTCGGATTTGGGGGCGTCACAGATTGGTATCAAAGCTGTAGGTTATAAACTCTAGGATGCGAAACTTAGGTTATAACCTTAGAAGAAAACTCGTATAGAGTATGATAAGAGGTGGATTGTGGAGATTCATCTAGTATGCAGTGTGCATAATAAAATATTGTTTCATTTTATCAATGAATATATTTTATTATGATACTGATGTTGTGTTTGTTTGGTTATAGGATGCCTGAGGAAGGACAAGGTAGCCATACAGTCGAGCAAGAGCCGTTAGATCCGGTAGAGGATCATGTTGTTAGTGACGAGCGTGATGAGGATGTGATGGAGGTTTTGTTTGAAAATAACATAGCGCTGGAGAATAGAGTGACAGAGCTAGAGCAGGAGAATGCCACTCATCAGTTTACTGAAACTCAATACAAAGAACTGGCATATCAGGCTCAGAACGAGCTTGCTGAGATGAAGATACAGTTGCAGGAGCAGACGACCTTGGCTACTCATATGGTTGCCAAGAATGCTGAGCTGAGAGAGATATTAGAACAAGAGCATAATAAGTTTGCGATATTGAGTATTGAGCATCAGGCGTTACACCTGAGGTTTGACTTAGAGATCGCTGACAGGGTCCGAGTTGAGGATGCCTGGGTTCAAGCAGCGAGAAGAGTGGATCAGCTAGAGGTTGAGGCAGAGGCTGGACGAGTTAGGATGGAGTCCTTGGGACGGGCTTTAGATGCAGCATATACTGGTCCCCAAGTGGGAGTGAGGAGATCCTTTGAGATAGGCGAGTCGAGTCGAGCTGTTAGACGTCGACTCATGGATGGACTCTTTCCACCAGAGCAGGAGCATTCAGGCGCACCCTCTCCAGACGCGCAGTGATAGTTTAATAGCTTTCTATTGTTTATAGATGTAGTAGTACCCCTTTTGATTATTAGGGTTGTGTGTTTGATGTAAACCTCAGTAGGTGCGAGGTAGTATGTAAATATGATGTATCCCCATCTTATGTGAATAGGGGGGTATGTCTTTTGGTAGATCCCATCTTTTGATGTTTAAAAATGGGATAGTTAACGTTTATAAAAATATGCCAAGTATGTGAATATATGACTCTAAAATTTGGTATATGAATATAAATGCATTATTATAATTACATGTTGGATCAAATAGAAAAGTATTAAGAATTAAAATGAGAAGTTGTCTGTTTGAAAATTAGTAAATCGAATATGTTAATTCAGCAAGCTGAATGTGTTATTCAGCAAGCTGGATATGTTAATTCAGCAAGCTGAATGTGTTATTCAGCAAGCTGGATATGTTAATTCAGCAAGCTAGATATGTTAATTCAGCAAGCTGAATGTGTTATTCAGCAAGCTGGATATGTTAATTCAGCAAGCTGAATGTGTAATTCAGTAAGCTGAATATGTGAATTTAGTAAGATGAATATGTTAATTCAGCAAGCTGAATTAGTCAATTTAGCAGGTTGAATTCGATAATACAACATTATGATAATATGATTGTTAGAGTTTAAATTACATGTTATATTTTAAACACTTAGAAGATATATCATATAATTAAACTCGATGTAATAAATTAAGGTTTTGTTTAATCAGATAATGCCGCCAAGACGTCAAAATCGTAACCAGAGGGAGGAACGTTCTGTGAACAATGAAAGAAGTCAAGATGACCCAATGCAAAACTTCGCCGATATGATAGCTCAAGCTATGCGAACTCGTACACCTACAGCAAGGGGGCAAGCGAATAATAGACTGGCAAATTTTAAAGATTTTAAAGCTGTTGGACCACCAGAATTTAGCGGAACTACGGACCCTATAGCGGCTCAAACATGGGTGAAAGAAATGGAAAAGGCCTTTATCATTGCAAGGGTAGCCGAAGAGCAAAAGACGGCTTTTGCTACCTACTTGATGAAAGGTGAGGCTAATTACTGGTGGGAGACGAACCAAGCTAGAGCCGGAACAGAGGTAGTGACATGGACCAGGTTTAAAGAGTTATTCTTAGAAAGTTATTTCTCGGAGGCCATGCAAGCCAGAATGGAAGTGCAGTTTTTGGAATTAAAGCAAGAAAACATGTCAGTTGCCGAATATGCAGCAAAATTTAATGAGCTAGCCAGATTTGCACCTCATCAGGTGGATACAGAACTACGGAAGGCCCGTAGGTTTGAAAATGGGCTGAAGCCATGGATTCACAGTAAGGTTGCAGTATTGCAAATTGCTACCTTCTCAACACTGTTAGAAAAAGTCATCATTGCAGAAGGTAGTAGTGAGGCAGTTTCTAGATTCAACCGAGAGAAGAATAAGAAGAAAATTGAAGGTGGTCATCAAGGTGCGAGTAATGGTGGCAGTAACAACAAGAAACGTAAGTGGAACAACAGTGGAAATGAATCAGGAGCGCAACCAGGGAATACTCAGCAGAAGAAGGCAGCGTGTTCGAAGTGTGGAAAGAATCACTCTGGAGAGTGTATGAAAGGGAAAAACGTCTGTTATAATTGTGGCCAAGAAGGACATATTTCACCAAATTGTCCTAAGCCGAAGAAAGGTGGTTGTTTTTCTTGTGGAGGAACGGGGCACCGATTCAAGGATTGTCCATTGAAGAAGAATACAGATGGAGGAAGTGGAAACAAGAGCAGTTCAACAAAGTTAACTATTGGAGGTCCAACACAGCAGAGCAAGCCGACAGCCCGAACGTTCAACATGACTGTGCAAGATGCAGTTGCATCAAAGGAAGTGGTGTCAGGTATTATTCCGATCAATAATATAAATGCTTACGTATTATTTGATTCGGGAGCTACCTGTTCATTTGTGTCTGATGAATTTGCTAGAAGATTAAACTTACCATTTGAAAAGTTAAAGAACCCAATGAATATAGAAGTTGCAAATAAAGAAGTGATCCCTGTAGAGTTTATCCATAACAACTGTGGTGTGGATATAAGGGGACATAAGTTAAGCGTGAATTTAATCCCGATACGCTTAGGAGAATTTGATGTTATCTTAGGGATGGATTGGTTGTTTAACCATGAGGCAGTTATAGACTGTCAAAAGAAGAGTATACGACTTAAGACACCGAGTAAGTCTAAGGTTGTATTTTATGGTAGCAAGTCGCCAAGGCAAACAAGTTGTCTGACGATGATGCAGGCCAGAAGAATGTTACGAAAAGGCTGTGAAGGTTATTTGGCTCATGTAGTGGATACACGGGTTGTAAATTCGGACATGGGGCAGATACCTATAGTTAATGAGTTTGGGGATGTCTTTCCAGAAGAACTTCCGGGACTACCTCCAGACAGAGAAATAGAGTTTGTGATTGATTTAGTACCAGGGACAGCGCCGATATCAAAAGCGCCGTATCGAATGGCTCCGGTAGAAATGAAAGAGTTGATGATCCAGCTACAAGAGTTGTTGGATAAGAAGTACATCCAACCTAGTGTATCTCCGTGGGGAGCACCGGTGTTGTTTGTAAAGAAGAAGGATGGTTCAATGAGGTTATGTATGGATTATAGAGAATTGAATAAGGTGACAATCAAGAACAAATATCCGTTACCAAGAATAGACGATCTGTTTGATCAACTTAAGGGAGCGAGATGTTTTTCGAAGATTGACCTAAGAACTGGTTATCATCAGTTGAAGGTGAGAACAGAAGATGTACCAAAGACAGCATTTAGAACTCGGTACGGTCATTATGAGTTCCTAGTGATGTCGTTTGGACTGACAAATGCACCAGCTGCTTTTATGGACTTGATGAACAGAGTATTTAAACCGTATTTGGATAAATTTGTGGTGGTGTTCATTGATGACATTTTGGTTTATTCGAAGACTGAAGAGGAGCATGCTGAACATCTACGAATTGTGTTGGAAACCTTAAGGAAAGAGAAGTTATATGCTAAATTTTCAAAGTGTGAGTTCTGGTTGAAGAAAGTTTAATTTCTGGGGCATGTCATCGATAAAGAGGGAATTTCTATTGATCCAACAAAAGTAGAAGCGGTGAAAAATTGGAGACAACCGAAAACACCGACAGAGATTAGAAGTTTCTTGGGATTGGCAGGATATTACCGAAGGTTTATTCAGGATTTCTCGAAGATAGCGACGCCATTAACTAATCAGACAAGGAAGACTGTTAAGTATGTATGGACGGAAAAGTGTGAACAAAGTTTTCAGGAATTAAAAAACCGACTAAGTGAAGCACCTGTGTTATCTTTACCAGATAGTACGGGAGGTTTTACAGTGTATAGTGATGCGTCACACAAGGGACTAGGTTGCGTATTAATGCAGAATGGTAAAGTCATTGCGTACGCGTCACGACAGTTAAAAGACTATGAGAAGGGATACCCTACCCATGACCTTGAGTTGGCTGCGGTAGTGTTTGCCCTTAAGATTTGGAGACATTATCTCTACGGAGAAAAGTGTGAGATATACACAGATCATAAGAGTCTGAAGTACATCTTTACACAAAAGGAATTAAACATGAGGCAGAGGAGATGGTTGGAATTGATCAAGGACTATGATTGTGATATTCTATATCATCCAGGAAAGGCTAATGTGGTGGCAGATGCTTTAAGCAGAAAGAGCCAAGAAAAATTATTTGTATTAACAGACCAGGAAAAGTTAGTAAGAGAAATGGAGAAAATGGAGTTGGAGGTGAAAAATCCGAAGAATTCAAATAACATAATAGAAATGGAAGCAAGTCCAACTTTATTAGACAAGGTGAAAGAATCACAAGGGAATGATGAAGAATGTGATAACATAAAGAAGCGGCTGGCTGAAGGCGAAGAGCTGAAGTATAAGATCGATGGTACTGGATTGATGAGATTTGAAGGAAGAATTTGGGTGCCTGCAGTACCAGAGTTACGAGGCGAGATTCTTCAAGAAGCGCACAATACGAGATACTCAATACACCCAGGAAGTACGAAGATGTATCAAGATTTGCGTCAACATTATTGGTGGCCAAATATGAAGAGAGAGGTTGCTGAATGCGTCAGCCGCTGTTTAACTTGTCAAAGAGTCAAGGCAGAGCATCAACGACCAAGTGGATTATTACAGCCGTTGGAAATTCCGGAATGGAAATGGGAGCACGTCACGATGGATTTTGTGGTAGGACTTCCAGCAACACAAAAGGGTTACGATGCTATATGGGTAATTGTCGACCGTCTTACAAAGTCAGCACACTTTTTGCCGATCAAGATTAGGTATAATTTGGATCAGCTAGCAAAATTGTATATCAAGGAAATTATTTCGAGACATGGAGTGCCAGTATCAATCGTGTCTGATAGAGATCCGCGCTTCACTTCAAACTTTTGGAGAAGTCTTCAAGAAAGAATGGGGACACAATTAAGGTTGAGTACTGCGTATCATCCACAGACAGATGGGCAAAGTGAGAGAACGATTCAAATCTTAGAGGATATGCTCAGAGCCTGTGTGATGGATTTCAAGGGAAGCTGGGAAGATCATCTTTCGTTGGTGGAGTTTGCATATAACAATAGTTATCATGCAAGCATTGGTATGCCACCGTATGAAGCCCTGTATGGGAGAAAGTGCAGAACGCCCTTATGTTGGGACGAGGTAGGTGAAAGAAGATTGTTGGGGCCAGAATTGGTTCAGCAGACGGTGGAGATTATCAAAGTGATAAGAGCTCGACTAGTAGCAGCTCAAGATCGACAAAAGAAGTACGCAGATATTCATCGCAAGAAAAGAGATTTCGAAGTGGGAAGCTATGTATTTCTGAAGGTATCTCCTTGGAAGGGGAAGATAAGATTTGGGAAGAAAGGTAAACTGAGTCCAAGGTTTATTGGACCGTTTGAAATACTGAAGACGATAGGGGAAGTCGCGTATGAGGTAGCTCTACCTCCTGAACTGGAACATATTCACAATGTGTTTCATGTGTCAGTGTTGCGTCCGTACAAGCCGGATTACAAGCATGTGATATCATACGAGCCGATTCAAGTCGAGAAAGACTTATCGTACGAGGAGGTTCCTATAGAAATTTTGGATAGGAAAGAGCAGAAATTGAGAAATAAGGTTATACATTCTGTTAAAGTGCTCTGGAGGAACCACAATGCTGAAGAAGCTACGTGGGAACTCGAGGAAAAGATGAGGAAAGAATTTCCCAATCTTTTTGAGTAACCGTAATGAAATTCCGAGGACGGAATTCTTATAAGGAGGGGAGAATGTAATAACCAAGAATTTCTGTGATACATTGTAAATAAGTATTACCTAATCAATAATATTTTATGGATGATGACATGATTATGTGGTTAGTATGATATAATATTTAAAGAAAGGCTCGCTAATAAGTTATATAAGTTAATGAACTAATTTAAGTATTTTAATAATCTAGGAAATAGATTTAAGAGGTTAAACCCTAAGCAAGTACTCAATAAACTTGAATAAGACAAGTCTAATTGGGTTATGTAAGTTAATTAACATTATTGATTGATGTGAATGTGTAGATATCAATAATAATGAGTAATAGTTCATGAGATAATAGGGTTAATATTACTAAGGATGGCTAGTAGTTTAAATAAGCCCAATAATTATTTAAGCCTTGGACATGTAGATAATTTGATTATTAAGCTAGACCACTATTAAATTTAATGGGCAAGTATGCTAGTAGCACAATTATTTAAGAGTGGAGGCCCAAGCTCATAGTATTTAGTAAGTCAAACTAGTTAATTAAAAGTCCAATAGGTTATTTATGGAAAGCCCAAAACAATTTTTTTTATGGCCCAACTTGTAGCCCAATTGATGAGGGTACTTTAGACATTTTGTATGCTAGATTTTTCCATAAAAGCAAAAGCAAGATTTTGGGGATAAGAAGGCCACTTGGCCGGCCAAGGATAAGGAGAGAAAGGGGGAGTGAATGTCATCATTACAAGCTCCCAAATTCCAAAAGATATTTACTTAATGGGCTAGGTGTCATTTTGTTTATGGAGCCAACATATTAGTAAGTAATCTTGTAATAATTAAGAGAGAGAGAGGAGATATGTTAGTGGATTAGATATAGATATACTAATGTATCTATATATTTTGTCCAACCCATTAAACTTTCTTCTCTTTCATCTTTTATTTTATCTCATCTTACTTTTTCTTTAGTTAACCAAGCAAAGCATAAGAGAAAGAGAGAGAGAGAGAGAGAGAGAAGTTCGGTGGGGAAGAGGAGAGAAAGAGAAAGAAAATTCACCATTTATGCACCCAAAGTTTATCTCTTACTTTGGAAGAAAAAGAAAGTGTGCCCAAAAATCAAGGTGAAAACTAATCTAGCTTATTCTTTTTATTTTGGTTGATTTTGGTTATCTAAGGTTTATGATCTAGAGGTTTAAAACCCTCTATCTACATGTTTTATATGGTTTCATGTATGGATCTAACATATTTGAGTGTTAGAAAGTGAATCAAAAGGATAGAAAAGAACCTAGTTTTGTTTTGTAAGAAAACTCTAGTTTTTTTCACATCCTTTGATCGACTACCATTTTTGATCTACACCTTCTTTTTGTGATCCGTCAAAGAGGGGTGCTAGATATGTAAGTTAACTACTAAACTCAAGTGGTAGCATTCAAAAATGTTGAATACACAAGTGGTAGCAACTATTTTAGCAAAAACAGTTTGGTCTTTTGAAAGAAAAATAAACTATTTTTGGTCAGTCAAAGCAAGGGGTATTTTCGTCATTTTTTTGGCATTTAAAAATTCTGGAAAAATTTGGGAGAGTAATATGATGAGTTATCTTTCAAACCCAAGTGGAATTACCAAAAAAGGAGTTGTAGATTTCCGTATGGACTGATTTTAGCAAAATCGGTAAAAGCTGGAAATTCCAAAATGGGGTCTGCCCAAAATTTTGAAAGGGCAATTTCGGCCACTTAAAATATGAAATAAATTCCGGCCTTTTGGGACATGAAAATATATGTCATAAAGTAGCTCCTGTCCAAAAATGAGCTAATTCCTACTTAAAATGACCAAGTTATGATCATTTCAATATTTAGATTTTTCGGACGAAAATCGCTATAACCGGAGTTCTATAACTCCGATAGCCACGAAATTTAAACTGGAGGGTCACGTTAACATGTATGAGGTTATGCTAAGAGATGGGAATTTCTAGAGTTGAGCATGATGGGGCTAATTTCTTAAGCCACGCACTAAAAATGATTTTTGAAAAATAGTAAAAGAAATTGAAAAATTACGGAAAAATACTTTTTGTGTATGAAATACATGTATATAAGTATGGCCAAAGGATAGAAAAATAATAAGTTGATTTGGTATTTTCGTAAAAGAGATATGGAATCCAGTTTGCTGGATTGGAAAAAATGTTGAATCCAGTTTGCTGGATTGAAAGATTTAGAATCCAGTTTGCTGGATTGAAAGATTTAGAATCCAGTTTGATGGATTGAAGGATTTAGAATCCAGTCTTGCTGGATTGGAAGTTTGTTGAATTCAGTTTGCTGAATTAGTCAATCCAGGTGGCTGGATTGCATGTTTGTATAATCTAGACTATGATGTTAGAATTCATCTTACTAGATTATAAAGAAGAGACTAATAAAAGGAAAGATTAAGTGTTAAATCATAAAAAATATGACAAAGTAAATAATATATTATCAAAGAATGATAATAATAAGAATGTTTTCAGATAATTGACTATGTGGATAAGTAAATTGCTGATAGAGTAATTGTATTATAATATAAAGTATGATATGCTGATTGTAAGATCAATCTTATCAATGATAGGTCTTTACAATAAAGAGATTAAATTAAATTGTGTAGCAGTAGATCGCAGTCAAGGCAAGTTCTCTAACTCAAACTTGAGTTATTCTTTTCAAAGCATGTTAGTGAATAATTATTGTTTATTATTCACATCCATATTGATTATTGATGCTCGCGCTCAGTGCAATTAAATTCCTGTTCTATTATTATTGAACTGTGAATTAGTTAAAGTTCTTTTATCCATGCACTGTTTAAAATATGGATCTATGATCATTGTATCGGCTAGATCAAATATGTTGTTAAAAACTTTTCTTCACCAATTGATTTGGTAAGGACTCAAGACTGAGAAAAAGAACAATTTGATTAAAGCATTATTGAAAAACAATTATTGCTCGTAAATTAAGTGTTTATGCATAATACACCGGGTATGAAAGGTTGATCCCCTTGATTACCAAAACTTATTAAAAGGACCAGTTTAAATGCTGACAACCTTAGCATATGTTCATGGTCATTATGATCACTCAGTATCTGTTATCCGAATATTCAGTTATCAAGACTTAATTCTTGTTCTTTCGTAATTAATTTCTATTGTTGAACATTGAACGATAATTTCTTACTAATCATGATTTATCTTCTTTGTACTTAAACTTGCTAAGCAAATTAGTTGCTTACCCTTGCTATATCATGACATTTATTTCAGCTAAGCCAGAGAGTTCAAGTAAGAAGGACAAGGGCAAGGGAAAGGTCCAAGAATAGTTATTATAAATGTTTAAGTATCATGAAATACTATGTTTGATGTTTATGTAAACCTTTTGTGTTACTTTATGTAACTTAAGTAAGGTATGTTTATGTTAAGGTAATAGACCTTGGGGTATTGTATAAGACTTTATTATAATGAACAACGTATGTTTATTATTCCGCAATAGTATATAGAATGCTTATGTTGATGATGGATAGTGAGCACCAAACCCGGGGTTGAGAACTCGGATTTGGGGGCGTCACAAGATTTAAACTATATGTTGATCATACTATTTTTTATTATCATATATAACATTTTTATAACCCTAATGATGATATTTCTCTTTGACTTGAGTGTAAAGATGGGTAGATTTTTGGTACGATCATGACTATGGGTTCTCTTTGGCCAGTAGTGCAAAGTTGAATTGTTGACTAGTATGATCATGACCATTGAATTTATAATTGAATATCTTTAGCTGAAGTGCAAAGGTGAAATGATCAACATGGTTATAATTATTGGTTATATAAATTTTGAAATGATTATATATTTCTTTGAGATAATAATATCTTTGGCATGTAGTGCAAAGATGACTTGTTGTTGAATATCTTTGGCATATAGTGCAAAGATGAACTGTTGATAAATATCTTTGGCCCGTGGTGCAAAGATGAATTTATTAGTATGATTATGAACAGGAACTGTGATTTGGTATACCCATGATCTTTGATATTTCAGGTAAAGACAGGTGATGAAAATTATCTTCGTCTTGGATGCGAAGAGGAATTTAGAATCACAATTGTGATTATGAATTATTCATATGATTGTGGAAAGGAACTGTTGATTGATGTTACAGGGATAAAACATTGTTGGTGGACTTTTAACGTGGAAAAGATAATTGACTTTATAGTCTATTTGACTCTTCTAATGGATTGCTCGTTCCGCTGCAACTATGGTTGAAATTTTTTATCATTTACCATATGTTCTAAATCTCTGATTTATTACTGATGAATGCTATTGATAATTTAATTATCTTTAGACATAATATTCTTTATTGAGCTAGTTGTGCTCACCCTTTTGCTTCACAATTCCTTTCAGGTAATAAGAGTGTAGCTGGGTCGAGCGGGGGTAACAGGAGAATAGAACGATGGTCATCATTTTGTAGTTATATTTGGTGAATCAATTAGGGTGAGGCGAACCCAACGTTGGAAGGGTGTTTTGCCACTATCATACAAGATGTCTAATGACATACAACCTCGTATTATCATAAGACAAGGTTATGCACATCCACTTGTTAAGTATATCTACAAGCACTACCTATATGATCTTGGAGTTTGGTTGAAGTATAATTCTCAATTAGAGACGGTGGAGATAATGATATGTCAAGAGAAGACTCACCATTGGAAAGAATATGATAGTAATCTTCTAACTTTTCTTTAGGGTCTATTGGGTCAACCGAGGATAATTCTGTGGGCATATGATATCTATCATAACCTAGATGCATGGCCTCCCATGTATGAAGGTTTTCTCGAGCACTCCCCAAAAGTTTTAATTGCTAAAACAGTTTTTGACTGTACCTTTATGTAAGGTGTCATGGTGACGTGCTATCCAAGTTGGTGTCCAAAGTCACAGTTGGAATATTTTAGTATCAAAACTCAAAACATATGTGTTGTATTTTGCACGATAATTGTTGTAATAAAGTTGTAGTTGTTTTATGTACCATGTATTTGGCGACTCAAAATAGGTTGGATGGAATGGACCTATTTTGGGGGCATTACAGTTGGTATCAGAGCTTAGGGATAGGATCTCTGGCGGAGATCGGGGAATAGAACTAGGAGGGGAGAGACGAGTAAATCCTTCACTAGTGTGTCCTACCTAAGCTTATTTGTTGGTCAATCATAATATCGGGATATTATGTGATATGTTAATTTGTTCAATTAACCCTTGTTTTGAAGTTGTATTCTAGAATGATATCTGAAATATAGGAGATGAGCAATGGAGAAATCATGATGACGGGGTGATAGAATCTTAAATTGAAGCAAGGTATTCTCAACTTTTCGAAATACTAGCTACGTAAATTTTGAGGACGAAATTTCATAAGGAGGGGAGATTGTAAGACCCCGAATTTTATGAAATAAAAGTATTCAATTTTTCTATTTAGTAAATGGTTAAATTGATAAAAGTTTAAAGTTATGGGTGAAATGTGAAAAAATTTCAAAATAAACAAGTGGTTATAAAATATTCATTGTTGTCGGGAAATATTCGTTTGGTCGTGGAATAATCTTACTGTCGGGTAATGTTCATACGACGGCGCAGCCTTTTGTGGGCCCCATAACGGAAAGCGATTGGATGCAAAAAATGACAAAAATAAGTTGTTTATAAATAATGGCGTAGTTATTACCGTTAATACTGTTGGAATACCCGGTGGTTAAATCACAGTAATACGTGTTGTTGCACAGTAGCATACGGTATTGCACAAATTATTGATTCTTACGTAAGAAGGCACTACTCAATAATTGTTACAGTAATTACTATTCAATATTCTATTTTGATTCAATAATTGCTGCGTTGATATTTTATATATTACTGTTGTTTTAATAATTGTCACTGCACAGTATTTTTCATTATCAAATCAATAATTCATATTATTTGAATAATATTATTAGATAGCATTATTGGCAATGTATAGAAATTTCTGTCTAAAGAGAGGTTTGGTCACCTAATTGCGCCCCAGTAAGGAGAAATTTTTATTAGAAAGCCCCCTCTTTCTTGAGAACTGCCTGGTTGTCAGTATTGTGATTCTGTAATATTATTTGTGAATAATTAATTATTGATTTATATGATGAAAAAAATATTAATTTTACGTGGATATAGATGGAGAAAATTTTTAATGTGACAATTGTTGAAAATTAATATTTTATCTTTTTCTGATAAAATAATTCATTTAAATTTTTTATTATATTTTAATAATATAATAATGGTGATAGTTTTACAATGAATGTGGGATATATGAGTATATGAGGAGAAAAAGTATTTTTGTTGCATTAAATGATTAACACATGTTTTGTGTGTCGGTGGACCCCATTTCTTGACTGAAATATGATTATAGCCTGTAAAATCGCACGCTTGTGAATTTCGGTCAATTTCTGTTTGGAATTTGGGAAAACTTTCTTCTGCAAAGTTGTAGAGAATTGAATGTCCTATAAAAACTCGCGAGATTCGAATTTTCTGATAAAAGAGCTATTTATTATGAATTATTGAAGTTCTGTAGTTCCAAAATAATTGATTTTTGGAAGTTTTAAATATTTTATTTATGAAAAACGTTTTTCTTACCTTTTTTTTAGAAGATTGGCATGTGGGAAATGCTAAATTTGATTTCAAAGGTGGGCTTGAAAAATATATATATATATATATATATATATATATATATATATATATATATATATATATATATATATATATATATATCTGCTTTGGTGTTCTAAGCAATTTCCTATAAATAGGGTGCTTAGGTTAGAATTAAAAATCACACCAGAAATAAGTTTTCCCTCCATTTCTCTCTCTATATTATCGAGTGTATTCTTGTGAGTATTGTAATATCTTGAGTGTTGCTATACGGTGCAAGTTCGTTCAGCGTTATTCCAGTCAGAAGTACTGCTCTTTTGAGGTATGGGATAATAAGTGATAGTAAGGGAGGCTATTTCTTCTTAAATGATATTAATTCCTTCAATATCATTATGCCGAAATATTGGTTAAATTTTTTTTATCAAATTTGGAACTTTTTCATGTCGGGGTTACTATTCATGAGTTACTATTCACGAGTTACTATTCACAATTTACTATTCACGACGAGTTACTATTCATGAATTGCTATTCACGAGTCACTATTCACGAGTTAATATTCATAAGTTACTATTCACGAGTTACTATTCACGAGTTACTATTCATGGGTTACTATTCACGAGTTACTATTCATGATAAAATTGGTTTCTTTTTCTAACCAAATTATAGTTGATTTATGAATATTACTCTTGAGATTTAAACTATATGTTGATCATAATATTTTTTATTATCATATATAACATTTTTATAACCCTAATGATGATATTTCTCTTTGACTTGAGTGTAAAGATGGGTAGATTTTTGGTACGATCATGACTATGGGTTCTCTTTGGCCAGTAGTGCAAAGTTGAATTGTTGACTGGTATGATCATGACCATTGAATTTATAATTGAATATCTTTAGCTAAAGTGCAAAGGTGAAATGATCAACATGGTTATAATTATTGGTTATATAAATTTTGAAATGATTATATATTTCTTTGAGATAATAATATCTTTGGCATGTAGAGCAAAGATGACTTGTTGTTAAATATCTTTGGCATGTAGTGCAAAGATGAACTATTGATGAATATCTTTGTCCCGTGGTGCAAAGATGAATTTATTAGTATGTTTATGAACAGGAACTGTGATTTGGTATAACCATAATCTTTGATGTTTCAGGTAAAGACAGGTGATGAAAATTATCTTCGTCTTGGATGCGAAGAGGAATTTAGAATCACAATTGTGATTATGAATTATTCATATGATTGTGGAAAGGAACTATTGATTGATGTTACAGGGATAAAACATTGTTGGTGGACTTTTAACGTGGAGAAGATAATAGACTTTATAGTCTATTTGACTCTTCTAATGGATTGCTCGTTTCGCTGTGACTATGGTTGAAATATTTTATCATTTACCATATGTTCTAAATCTCTGATTTATTACTGATGAATGCTATTAATAATTTAATTATCTTTAGACATAATATTCTTTACTGAGCTAGTTGTGCTCACCCTTTTGCTTCACAATTCCTTTCAGGTAATAAGAGTGTAGCTGGGTCGAGCGGGGGTAACAGGGGAATAGAACGATGGTCATCATTTTGTAGTTATATTTGGTGAATCAATTAGGGTGAGGCGAATCCAACATTGGAAGGGTGTTTTGCCACTATCATACAAGATGTCTAATGACATACAACCTTGTATTATCATAAGTCAAGGTTGTGCACATCCACTTGTTGAGTATATCTACAAGCACTACCTATATGATCTTGGAGTTTGGTTGAAGTATAATTCTCAATTAGAGACGGTGGAGATAATGATATGTCAAGAGAAGACTCACCATTGGAAAGAATATGATAGTAATCTTCTCATTTTTCTTTGGGGTCTATTGGGTCAACCGAAGATAATTCTGTGGGCATATGATATCTATCATGACCTAGATGCATGGCCTCCCATGTATGAAGGTTTCTTTGAGCACTTCCCAAAAGTTTTAATTTCTAAAACAGTTTTTAATTGTACCTTTAAGTAAGGTGTCATGGTGACGTGCTATCCAAGTTGGTGTCCAAAGTGACAGTTGGTATATTTTAGTATCAAAACTCACAACATATTTGTTGTATTTTGCACGATAATTGTTGTAATAAAGTTGTAGTTATTTTATGTACCATGTATTTGGCGACTCAAAATAGGTTGGATGGAATGGACCTATTTTGGGGGCGTTACAGTTGGTATCAGAGCTTAGGGATAGGATCTCTGGCGGAGATCGGGGAATAGAACTAGGAGGGGAGAGACGAGTAAATCCTTCACTAGTGTGTCCTACCTAAGCTTATTTGTTGGTCAATCATAATATCGGGATATTATGTGATATGTTAATTTGTTCAATTAACCCTTGTTTTTAATCTGTATTCTAGAATGATATCTGAAACATAGGAGATGAGCAATGGAGAAATCATGATAACGGGGTGATAGAATCTTAAATTGAAGCAAGGTATTCTCAACTTTTCGAAATACTAGGTACGTAAATTTTGAGGACGAAATTTCATAAGGAGGGGAGATTGTAAGACCCTGAATTTTATGAAATAAAAGTATTCAATTTTTCTATTTAGTAAATGGTTAAATTGATAAAAGTTTAAAGTTATGGGTGAAATGTGCAAAAATTTCAAATTAAGCAAGTGGTTATAAAATATTCATTGTTGTCGGGAAATATTCGTTTGGTCGTGAAATATTCTTACTGTCGAGGAATATTCATACGACGGCGCAGCCTTTTGTGGGCTCCATAACGGAAAGCGATTGGATGAAAAAAATGACAAAAATAAGTTGTTTATAAATAACGGCGTAGTTGTTACCGTTAATACTGCTGGAATACCCGGTGGTTAAAACACAGTAATACGTGTTGTTGCACAGTAGCACACAGTATTACACAAATTATTGATTCTTACGTAAGAAGGCACTACTCAATAATTGTTACAGTAATTACTGTTCAATATTCTATTTTGATTCAATAATTACTGCGTTGATATTTTATATATTACTGTTGTTTTAATAATTGTCACTGCACAGTATTTTCCATTATCAAATTAAGAATTCATATTATTTGAATAATATTATTGGATAACATTATTGGCAATGTCTAGAAAGTTTTGTCTAAGGAGAGGTTTGGTCACCTAATTGCGCGCCAGTAAGGAGAAATTCTTATTGGAAAGCCCCCTCTTTCATGAGAACTGCCTGGTTGTCAGTATTGTGATTCTATAATATTATTTGTGAATAATTAATTATTGATTTATATTATGTGAAAAATATTAATTTTATGTGGATATAGATGGAGAAAATTTTTACTGTGACAGTTGTTGAAAATTAATATTTTATCTTTTTCTGATAAAATAATTCATTTAAATTTTTTATTATATTTTAATAATATAATAATGGTGATAGTTTTACAATGAATGTGAGATATATGAGTATATGAGGAGAAACATTATTTTTGTTGCATTAAATGATTAACACATGTTTTGTGTGTCGGTGGACCCCATTTCTTGACTGAAATATGATTATAGCCTGTAAAATCGCACGTTTGTGAATTTTGGTCAATTTCTGTTTGGAATTTTGAAAAACATTCTTCTGCAAAGTTGTAGAGAATTGAATTTACTATAAAAACACGCGAGATTCTAATTTTCTGATAAAATGGCTATTTATTATGAATTATTGAAGTTCTGTATTTCTAAAATAATTGATTTTTGGAAGTTTTAAATATTTTATTTATGAAAAACGTTTTTCTTACCTTTTTTCTAGAAGATTGGCATGTGAGAAATGCTAAGATTTGATTTCAAAGGTGGGCTTGAAAATTTATATATATATTGACAAGTTATTCAAAAAACTAAAAACAGAATCTGGTCCAAGTGGTACCGTCTCTACTTTAGATCAAGTTGAAACTGAAGTTGAAAGTGATAGTCAAACTGACTATTCTAATTCTACTTCAAACCCAGATTTAAATGACCAATTGAATAAGTTAACAGTCCAAAACACTAGTTTAACCAGGAATTGGTATTCTAGACCTACTCCTCCGGATCTGCAATTCGAAGAGAGAAACCTAGATAAACAATTTTCGGTTTCAGCTAATAAAATTTATGAATGGAACATTGATGGTCTTAGTGAACAAGAAATTTTAAACAAATTAAATCACATGTCTATGGTAGCAAATAGCTATATCACTAAATTCAACAATCTGTCACAACCAGAAATCGTTGAATTAATAGCTAGTGGATTCACGGGTATTCTCAGATCTTGGTGGGAAAGACATCTCACGGAAGATACTAGATTATCTATTATTCATGCTATTCAGTTAGACGATGACGGTAACCCCATCTTTGATTAAGATGTCGGTGTTGGTCCGCCAGATGGAGTAAATACTCTAATTTTTACCATAATAAAACATTTTGTAGGAACCCCTAGTAACATAACAGAAAGAATTCATGATCAACTCAGTAATCTCACTTGTCCCACTCTCAGTGACTTCAGGTGGTACAAGGATGTGTTTACCTCTAGAGTTATGCTGCGAAATGATAGCAACAAGCCTTTCTGGAAAGAAAAATTTATAAATGGTTTGCCTTCATTATTCGCTCATAAAGTTAGAGAAGAGTTGAGTAAAAACTTAGGATATATTGATTATGATAATCTCACTTATGGTGACATAATCAGTTATATTCAAAAAATAGGTTTAAAAATGTGCATTGATTTTAAATTAGCTAAACAAGCTAGTAAAGATAAGAAAAAAGCAAAATATGAGTTAGGAACATTTTGTGAACAATATGGTCTGCCTCCAATTGCTCCCTCTAGAAGAAAGCATAATCACCGGCATATTGATCATCCTAAAACACATAAACGTTACAAACGTAAACATGCTCATAAAAAGAATAATAATCAAAACGATTATTATAATAAACCTAAACCAATTAATAAAAAATATAATAAAGGTACTAAAAAAATATGATAAGAGTAAAATCGTTTGCCACAATTGTGGGCAAAAAGGCCACTACAAAAGTGAATGTAAAGTAAAACAAAAATTATCTCAATTAAATATCTCTATTGAAGATACAGAACAATTATTAGAGTTAATGAGAATAGAAAACAATGAAGATAATGATGAAGGATCTGACATCCCCTATTCTTTTAATAGCAGTACCAACAACAATGAGTCTGATAGTAACGAAGAGGAAGTCACTATTTGTGCTAATAACTGCAATGAAAATTGTTGCACTAAAAGATTAAGTGTTATTACCAAAGAAGATGAAGAAAGCTCTTTGTTAATCGACTTAATTAGTAAAATTTCTGACCCTGAACTTAAAGTTCAATATACTAAGCAATTAAAAGATTTATTAACCAAAGATACTAGAGTTAAAGACATGATTTTTAAAGCTAAAGATAAATCGATATTCAGCCTTAATAAAACTCTAGAAAGATTTAAAACCCCAGTTAAAGAAGTTACCCTTCCAGAGTTAAATCAAGAAGTTAATAAACTTAAAAAGGAAATCTCTAATTTAAAAATTGAAGTCTCTAATTTAAGAAAAGACTTAGAGAGTCAGAAATCTGATCTTCAAGTTCATGATTCCTCCTCTAGTGATGAAGATCACGATGAGCCAGAATCTTCAGGAATCAAAGATGAGCCAGATCTATTCATTCAAGGTCTTTCTCTTAAAAGAGTAAAAGATATTATCATTCAAAAGTGGTATATCTCCATTAATTTGGTTGTTGATAAAACCTTTTCAATAAAACTTCCCGCCTTAGTTGATACTGGTGCGGATTTAAATTGTATCCAGGAAGGTCTTATTCCAACCAAGTACTATAAGAAGACTAATGAAAAATTAAATTCAGCTAATGGTAGTCAGATGGAAATAAAATATAAATTGCCTAATGTGCATATCTGTCAAGATGATATGTGTTTTAAAACATCATTTGTTTTAATTCGCAATCTTACTGATAAAATTATTTTAGGGTTACCATTTATATATTTATTATATCCATTTACTACCAGTAATGAAGGATTAAGCTGTAAGCATTTAGGTAAAAGAATTACATTTAAATTTCTTATTAAACCAAAAGAGAGAGATTTAAAATTTATTCAAGAAGAGTCCATTTTTAAATCATTAAATTTATTAAATTGTAAATCCACCCATTTAAATTTTTTAAAAGAAGAAATTAAATACAAAAGAATTGAAGAACAACTTCAAAATAAAGATGTCCTTGAAAAAATTGAAGAATTAAAATCTTATTTAAAAGACCACCTTTGTTCTGATTCTCCTAATGCCTTTTGGCATCGAAAAAAACATGTTGTAAGGCTCCCTTACGCTAAGGAATTCAAAGAACATTTGATTCCTACTAAGGCCAGGCCTATTCAAATGAATCACGAACAGATGGAGTTATGTAAAAAGGAAATTAATGATCTCCTTAGTAAAAAATTAATTAGACCTAGTAAATCCCCATGGTCATGTCCTGCCTTTTATGTTAACAATGAAGCAGAAAAGGAAAGAGGTGTTCCCAGGTTAGTAATCAATTACAAGCCATTAAACAAAGTCCTAGAATGGATTAGATATCCCCTACCTAATAAGGATGACCTCATTAACCGACTAAGTAACGCCACCATTTTTAGTAAATTCAACCTCAAATCTGGTTTCTGGCAAATTGCTATTCACCCAGATGACAGATACAAAACTGCATTCACCACTCTATCCGGTCATTACGAATGGAATGTCCAAGCATTTGGCTTAAAAAATGCTCCCAGTGAATTCCAGAATATCCTCAATGACATTTTGAATCCTTTTAGTCATTTTATTGTTGTGTATATCGATGATATTCTTATTTTTTCCAATTCCATTGAAGAACATGTCAAACATTTGAAATCGTTTTTCAAAACGGTCAAAGACAATGGACTTGTTCTTTCGCTTTCCAAATGCAGCTTGTTTCAAGCTAAAGTTCGGTTTCTTGGATTAATTATATATCGCGGACTCGTACGGCCAATTGATAGAGCTATTCAATTCGCCGACAGATTCCCAGATAAAATTACCCATAAAACCCAACTGCAGAGGTTTCTGGGCTCGCTCAATTATATTGGCAAGTTCTATAAAAACCTCAGGAAAATTTGCAAACCTCTCTTTCAGCGTTTGCAAGATAATCCTCCTCCCTGGACTGACATTCATACTTCTGTCGTCCAACAAGTTAAAAAATACATCAAGGAATTGCCCTGCCTTGGTATTTCCAATGATTCTGCATTTAAAATTGTAGAAACTGACGCTTCTGATATTGGATTCGGAGGTATTCTCAAGCAAAAGTTAACTCTAGATTCCCCAGAACAGATCGTCCGTTTTCATTCCGGTGCATGGAATAGTACACAGTTAAATTACAGTACTATTAAAAAAAATACTTTCTCTTGTGTTATGTATTAATAAATTTCAAATTGATTTATTAAATCAAAAAATTTTAGTTCGAATTGACTGCAAATCGGCAAAATATGTGTTAGAAAAAGATGTTGAAAACTTAGCTTCTAAACACTCCTTTGCTAGATGGCAAGCCCTTTTGAGTATCTTTGATTTTGATATTGAATACATTAAAGGTAGTAACAATTCTATTCCTGATTTTCTCACTCGGGAATTTATTAACACAGGTACCGTGCATCTTTCATGAGTATCCGCGGTGCATCAACCTCTCGTGGTCCGGGTCGCCCTACTGGCCCTAGTAATCAGCCAAGAGGAACATTGGTTCCTCATCCAGTTAACCCAATTTATCAAACCAGTAACAAGTTCACTGTCCTTGGGACAATGCCCAAGCCCTATAGTTCAGCTTTGGCTAGTAACCCAATTCCCGTCGACCCCTTTCAGTTAAAAGCCTCTAGTTCAAATCCCAGTAATCCTCCCTCTGAGTATATGCTTAGATGGACCAATCTCTTATTTCATATTGAGCCTCACATGAAACCCAGAAATGACCCAGTAAAATTGACCTCCCAGTTTTTCCCTTCTGGTTGGCATTTCATGCCCTTTGCTCCTTATAAATCCCTTGTGTATTATAAGGACATTCTTGTCGAAACAGAGTTAATTTTTATTAAACCCATTTATGCCAATAATGATTAAGCCAAAGTTCTTTACCATTCGTTGTATATTAAACAGTTTATTCAGATGTCCGAATGGGGAAAATATCCCTCTGATCTTATGCAGCTTTCGAATCAGGATAACTCTTTTTGTTATTATGTTTATATGGAAGCTTGGTATAAAGTTTTCCTCCATCAAAATGAGTCACACAGTCATTCTTGGTTTGTTCAATTTGACCATAAATTCAAAAGTCATTTCCCATATTGGTTTTCCCATTGGTGGTCGAGATTTGGTTCTACCTATGACCTTCTTCCCGATCCTCTGAAAGTCCAACTCAATCATTTTTGCAATCACAAAAAATTAGATTCAGCATATGGAGGTGTCCCAGTCCTTCTTCAGTTTGTAAGTAAATATAAGATTCCCTGGATTCTCCGATGGGAATACAGCATTCAAAACTCCACCAGTGAAATCAGTCACAATGCTTCCCCTACATCTCCAATGGCAGATCCTTTTTCCCTAGTCACTCGCCAATGGTTTGTCAAATGGTGGGATAAATTTGACGTCAATAGAATTGTAGGTCAAGTCCAGTTAGAATTCTCTACTTCTCTCAAGGTTCTCCCAGTCTCTACAGCAGAACCTTCAAGTCAAAAATCAAAAGAGTCAAGTGTCAGTAAAAATCAAAAGAGTCTAGAGTCAGTCCCACTGGTTCGACTTGTTCCCGCAGCATTTCTGATTTTAAAGATTGTTCTGGAAAAGAGTTAAAATTAATTGCCCAGGCATTAAATAAAAGAATTGATGAGCTTCATGAGGATGCCTCTACAGATTCTTCATCAGCTTCCCACAGTCAGTATGATGAAGATGATGACCCTTACGGCACCATCAATCTACAGGATGCTCAGGACCCGTTTGCCTGACATTTCTTCTCAGTCACATGCACCTGCTCCCTGCAGCCAGTCAAAAGATGCCCTCAGCCGAAAGCAGATTCGTCTTTTCCACCGAAAGCATCTCCTTTCCACCGAAAGCATCTTTCAAGTCAAAAGTTGTGGCCACTTTGTCAAAAGTTGCCAGACGCGTCGATGAATAGTAAAAAAAGTCAGCACTATTCATGAATAGTAACTTTTGTCTGTAATCATTTATTTTGTAATAGTAACTTTGTAATAGTTCTTTCCTTATTCTATAAAAGAAAACCGAACTTAGTTATTGAGGCAGACTTCGAAAGACTCTGGGATCCTTCTCAGATGAATCTTTAGCCTCTACCGCCATTAAGCCTTTCTTAGCCCCTCCTTCTGCTATTCTACCTTTCTTAAATGTTCTAAGTAAGTCAAGTTAATCCAATTTGTAATTTTGTAATTTGTAATCAGTTTGTACATTTGTAAACCGTTTTATTTCCAATCAATAAAACTATATGTTTTAGTAATTAAACTGTTATATTATTTGCACCTCCGATTCTAGTTTACTTGATTCCGCCTTCAAATGGTATCAGAGCCATGTTGTTTCTGTTCTAGTTGCCAGTAAGATATTTACAACTGTTCATCTGCAACCGTTTTCAAAATTTATCTTTTATTCTTATTCAGAAGTCACCTGATTTACTGTAGTCCACCTTGTTCTTGTCAAACTTTTGTAAGTCTCTTGGGTGAGCAGTGTTGGTTTTTGAACATAGGTATGAGTCTACCTAAGGTAATAGGGTATGAATGGAAGAATAATGAATAAAAATTTATTTTGAGCTTGGTAAATATGAATAGATTGTTTAGATCTAACTCCTCAACTAGTAACCGGTCGACTTTGCCTCCTGTTCCAGACATAGTTAACCAAGAAATTCACAGTTATGAAAACATCAGTCAAGCCTTGCACAATTGGAATATTCCTAGGGTCTCCCCTAAGGAAATTTATCAGTCAACATTTTTAGACAATTTTAAAACAGATTATAATGTCAAAACTGTTGAAAAGGTTTATGCCATTAATAAAGAATACGAAAATTGTAGTCTTTTGGATCTCGAAGTCATTAAAAAACATAAAAAGAAAGGTTATAATTTTATTCACATTGGATTAGTTCAAGTAGCTGTTAAACCATTAAACATTAAAGGAATTAATTCAAGTATTTATCTCTGCCTTAAAGATGCACGATTCTTGAATTATTATCCTAGCATGATCGGCGCAATGGAATCTAGTCTGCATAATGGACCTATCCATTTCAATTGCTTTCCTGATTTCACATTGAGCCTAAGTGATAAAAATTTATTAAAAGCCTTGACATTAAATATTAAAACTGCTGGAGAAATTACCCAAATGATTGAGGGTTCTCAGCCGATAGCTTTGATTTACCGGATTTATTATAAGACCATGAAAACTAACCTAAACGTTCATGCTCTCAATAAAAGTCCGAAAGATCAAACTGTCTTAATTCAAAGTTCAACTAGTGATGCTAATATTCAAATTCCGAGAACCATTCTCTGGAAAGATATTACTCTCCCTAGTCAATGGACTTTACCTAGTGAAATACCTGAGCAACCTGTAGTTAACAATCTAATAAACCTTGAAAATGTTAGACAATTTTCTGATGGAACCGTAAAAATAAGTTTTGAACGCAGTAAAAGACCGATTATTATTGAAGACTCTGCTAGTACAATAGCATCTTCAAGAAGAGACACTGAAATTCTTAATAACCCTTCTTTAAGAGATCTTAAATTAAAAGGTATTTTAAATCAAGGTCAAGCTAGTCACCCATGTTATACTCAAAAGGATCTAGTAGAAGAAGAGAGTTCTTCCTCTCCCACTTCTTCTGAGCTTCCCACTCAGTCTGATTTTGAAATTCCGATTAACAATCAGTTAAGAGTTATTAAAAAAGATTTTATTCTTGATTGGGATAATCTTGTAAAAGATTTTAATTCCAAAAAAAATAAAGATAAAAGACATTTATTTCGTTCAATCCATCCAACAGAAAAGCAGCGAGATAAAATTGTTAATAGATGGAAACGATTCATAAAAAATGAAAAAATAAACATTACCTTTTTTGATTGGTACGATCAATACCAAAGTAAGTGTAATGTTATAACAAAAAGTCAATGGATAAAAGAAGATAAATCTAAGGTCTGTTCTAGTCATCCCCCGCTAGAGACGATCCTTATCCCAGTTAAAAACACATCTGTTGTTGCCAGCCCCTTTAGAATTTCTGATGGCAATAAAGATGATAAAAAAATTATTGAACAATTAAATTTTAGTAATCAATATCTAGCAACTGTTGGAAGACAACTTGATAGAATTGAAGAAAAATTTGAAGAAACAAGTATAAAAAAGCCTGATGTAAAAATTGAACATCCCTTGATTAACTTACCTGAAAATCGAAGTAAATTAGGTTTACCTAATGATGATAGCAACTTAATTAAATCTATTGACAAGTTATTCAAAAAACTAAAAACAGAATCTGGTTCAAGTGGTACCGTCTCTACTTTAGATCAGGTTGAAACTGAAGTTGAAAGTGATAGTCAAACTGACTATTCTAATTCTACTTCAAACCCAGATTTAAATGACCAATTGAATAAGTTAACAGTCCAAAACACTAGTTTAACCAGGAATTGGTATTCTAGACCTACTCCTCCGGATCTGCAATTCGAAGAAAGAAACCTAGATAAACAATTTTCGGTTTCAGCTAATAAAATTTATGAATGGAACATTGATGGTCTTAGTGAACAAGAAATTTTAAACAAATTAAATCACATGTCTATGGTAGCAAATAGCTATATCACTAAATTCAACAATCTGTCACAACCAGAAATCGTTGAATTAATAGCTAGTGGATTCACGGGTATTCTCAGATCTTGGTGGGAAAGACATCTCACGGAAGATACTAGATTATCTATTATTCATGCTATTCAGTTAGACGATGACGGTAACCCCGTCTTTGACGAAGATGTCGGTGTTGGTCCGCCAGATGGAGTAAATACTCTAATTTATACCATAATAAAACATTTTGTAGGAACCCCTAGTAACATAACAGAAAGAATTCATGATCAACTCAGTAATCTCACTTGTCCCACTCTCAGTGACTTCAGGTGGTACAAGGATGTGTTTACCTCTAGAGTTATGCTGCGAAATGATAGCAACAAGCCTTTCTGGAAAGAAAAATTTGTAAATGGTTTACCTTCATTATTCGCTCATAAAGTTAGAGAAGAGTTGAGTAAAAACTTAGGATATATTGATTATGATAATCTCACTTATGGTGACATAATCAGTTATATTCAAAAAATAGGTTTAAAAATGTGCATAGATTTTAAATTAGCTAAACAAGCTAGTAAAGATAAGAAAAAAGCAAAATATGAGTTAGGAACATTTTGTGAACAATATGGTCTGCCTCCAATTGCTCCCTCTAGAAGAAAGCATAATCACCGGCATATTGATCATCCTAAAACACATAAACGTTACAAACGTAAACATGCTCATAAAAAGAATAATAATCAAAACGATTATTATAATAAACCTAAACCAATTAATAAAAAATATAATAAAGGTACTAAAAAATATGATAAGAGTAAAATCGTTTGCCACAATTGTGGGCAAAAAGGCCACTACAAAAGTGAATGTAAAGTAAAACAAAAATTATCTCAGTTAAATATCTCTATTGAAGATACAGAACAATTATTAGAGTTAATGAGAATAGAAAACAATGAAGATAATGATGAAGGATCTGACATCCCCTATTCTTTTAATAGCAGTACCAGCAACAATGAGTCTGATAGTAACGAAGAGGAGGTCACTATTTGTGCTAATAACTGCAATGAAAATTGTTGCACTAAAAGATTAAGTGTTATTACCAAAGAAGATGAAGAAAGCTCTTTGTTAATCGACTTAATTAGTAAAATTTCTGACCTTGAACTTAAAGTTCAATATACTAAGCAATTAAAAGATTTATTAACCAAAGATACTAGAGTTAAAGACAAGATTTTTAAAGCTAAAGATAAACCGATATTCAGCCTTAATAAAACTCTAGAAAGATTTAAAACCCCAGTTAAAGAAGTTACCCTTCCAGAGTTAAATCAAGAAGTTAATAAACTTAAAAAGGAAATCTCTAATTTAAAAATTGAAGTCTCTAATTTAAGAAAAGACTTAGAGAGTCAGAAAAGAAGTTAATGAACTTGGAGGCAGACCATATTGTTCACAAAATGTTCCTAACTCATATTTTGCTTTTTTCTTATCTTTACTAGCTTGTTTAGCTAATTTAAAATCAATGTACATTTTTAAACCTATTTTTTGAATATAACTGATTATGTCACCATAAGTGAGATTATTATAATCAATATATCCTAAGTTTTTACTCAACTCTTCTCTAACTTTATGAGCGAATAATGAAGGCAAACCATTTACAAATTTTTCTTTCCAGAAAGGCTTGTTGCTATCATTTCGCAGCATAACTCTAGAGGTAAACACATCCTTGTACCACCTGAAGTCACTGAGAGTGGGACAAGTGAGATTACTGAGTTGATCATGAATTCTTTCTGTTATGTTACTAGGGGTTCCTACAAAATGTTTTATTATGGTAAAAATTAGAGTATTTACTCCATCTGGCGGACCAACACCGACATCTTCATCAAAGATGGGGTTACCGTCATCGTCTAACTGAATAGCATGAATAATAGATAATCTAGTATCTTCCGTGAGATGTCTTTCCCACCAAGATCTGAGAATACCCGTGAATCCACTAGCTATTAATTCAACGATTTCTGGTTGTGACAGATTGTTGAATTTAGTGATATAGCTATTTGCTACCATAGACATGTGATTTAATTTGTTTAAAATTTCTTGTTCACTAAGACCATCAATGTTCCATTCATAAATTTTATTAGCTGAAACCGAAAATTGTTTATCTAGGTTTCTCTCTTCGAATTGCAGATCCGGAGGAGTAGGTCTAGAATACCAATTCCTGGTTAAACTAGTGTTTTGGACTGTTAACTTATTCAATTGGTCATTTAAATCTGGGTTTGAAGTAGAATTAGAATAGTCAGTTTGACTATCACTTTCAACTTCAGTTTCAACTTGATCTAAAGTAGAGACGGTACCACTTGGACCAGATTCTGTTTTTAGTTTTTTGAATAACTTGTCAATAGATTTAATTAAGTTGCTATCATCATTAGGTAAACCTAATTTACTTCTATTTTCAGGTAAGTTAATCAAGGGATGTTCAATTTTTACATCAGGCCTTTTTATACTTGTTTCTTCAAATTTTTCTTCAATTCTATCAAGTTGTCTTCCAACAGTTGCTAGATATTGATTACTAAAATTTAATTGTTCAATAATTTTTTTATCATCTTTATTGCCATCAGAAATTTTAAAGGGGCTGGCAACAACAGATGTGTTTTTAACTGGGATAAGGATCGTCTCTAGCGGGGGATGACTAGAACAGACCTTAGACTTATCTTCTTTTATCCATTGACTTTTTGTTATAACATTACACTTACTTTGGTATTGATCGTACCAATCAAAAAAGGTAATGTTTATTTTTTCATTTTTTATGAATCGTTTCCATCTATTAACAATTTTATCTCGCTCCTTTTCTGTTGGATGGATTGAACGAAATAAATGTCTTTTATCTTTATTTTTTTTGGAATTAAAATCTTTTACAAGATTATCCCAATCAAGAATAAAATCTTTTTTAATAACTCTTAACTGATTGTTAATCGAAATTTCAAAATCAGACTGAGTGGGAAGCTCAGAAGAAGTAGGAGAGGAAGAACTCTCTTCTTCTACTAGATCCTTTTGAATATAACATGGGTGACTAGCTTGACCTTGATTTAAAATACCTTTTAATTTAAGATCTCTTAAAGAAGGGTTATTAAGAATTTCAGTGTCTCTTCTTGAAGATGCTATTGTACTAGCAGAGTCTTCAATAATAATCAGTCTTTTACTGCGTTCAAAACTTACACTACAGGTTGTTCAGGTATTTCACTAGGTAAAGGTGGTTGTAATTAGCAGTCACAATTCAACTTGAATTACGCTCAGCTTGATCTTAAAGCAATTGAGAATGGATAGGTCCATTATGTTTTCATGGTCCATAATAAATCCGGTAAATCAAAGCTACCGGCTGAGAACCCTCAATCATTTGGGTAATTTCTCCAGCAGTTTTAATATTCAATGTCAAGGCTTATAATAAATTTTTATCACTTACGCTCAATGTGAAATCAGGAAAGCAATTGAAATGGATAGGTCCATTATGCAGACTAGATTCCATTGCGCCGATCATGCTAGGATAATAATTCAAGAATCGTGCATCTCTAAGGCAGAGATAAATACTTGAATTAATTCCTTTAATGTTTAATGGTTTAACAGCTACTTGAACTAATCCAATGTGAATAAAATTATAACCTTTCTTTTTATGTTTTTTAATGACTTCGGGATCCAAAAGACTACAATTTTCGTATTCTTTATTAATGGCATAAACCTTTTCAACAGTTTTGACATTATAATCTGTTTTAAAATTGTCCAAAAATGTTGACTGATAAATTTCCTTAGGGGAGACCCTAGGTATATTCCAATTATGCAAGGCTTGACTGATGTTTTCATAACTGTGAATTTCTTGGTTAACTATGTCTGGAACAGGAGGCAAAGTCGACCGGTTACTAGTTGAGGAGTTAGATCTAAACAATCTATTCATATTTACCAAGCTCAAAATAAATTTTTATTCATTATTCTTCCATTCATACCCTATTACCTTAGGTAGACTCATACCTATGTTCAAAAACCAACACTGCTCACCCAAGAGACTTACAAAAGTTTTACAAGAACAAGGTGGACTACAGTAAATCAGGTGACTTCTGAATAAGAATAAAAGATAAATTTTGAAAACGGTTGCAGATGAACAGTTGTAAATATCTTACTGGCAACTAGAACAGAAACAACATGGCTCTGATACCATTTGAAGGCGGAATCAAGTAAACTAGAATCGGAGGTGCAAATAATATAACAGTTTAATTACTAAAACATATAGTTTTATTGATTGGAAATAAAACGGTTTACAAATGTACAAACTGATTATAAATTACAAAATTACAAATTGGATTAACTTGACTTACTTAGAACATTTAAGAAAGGTAGAATAGCAGAAGGAGGGGCTAAGAAAGGCTTAATGGCGGTAGAGGCTAAAGATTCATCTGAGAAGGATCCCAGAGTCTTTCGAAGTCTGCCTCAATAACTAAGTTCGGTTTCCTTTTATAGAATAAGGAAAGAACTATTACAAAGTTACTATTACAAAATAAATGATTACAGACAAAAGTTACTATTCATGAATAGTGCTGACTTTTTTTACTATTCATCGACGCGTCTGGCAACTTTTGACAAAGTGGCCACAACTTTTGACTTGAAAGATGCTTTCGGTGGAAAGGAGATGCTTTCGGTGGAAAAGACGAATCTGCTTTCGGCTGAGGGCATCTTTTGACTGGCTGCAGGGAGCAGGTGCATGTGACTGAGAAGAAATGTCAGGCAAACGGGTCCTGAGCATCCTGTAGATTGATGGTGCCGTAAGGGTCATCATCTTCATCATACTGACTGTGGGAAGCTGATGAAAAATCTGTAGAGGCATCCTCATGAAGCTCATCAATTCTTTTATTTAATGCTTGGGCAATTAATTTTAACTCTTTTCCAGAACAATCTTTAAAATCAAAAATTCTGCGGGAACAAGTCGAACCAGTGGGACTGACTCTAGACTCTTTTGATTTTTTACTGACACTTGACTCTTTTGATTTTTGACTTGAAGGTTCTGCTGTAGAGACTGGGAGAACCTTGAGAGAAGCAGGGAATTCTAACTGGACTTGACCTACAATTCTATTGACGTCAAATTTATCCCACCATTTGACAAACCATTGGCGAGTGACTAGGGGAAAAGGATCTGCCATTGGTGATGTAGGGGAAGCATTGTGACTGATTTCACTGGTGGAGTTTTGAATGCTGTATTCCCATCGGAGAATCCAGGGAATCTTATATTTACTTACAAACTGAAGAAGGACTGGGACACCTTCATATGCTGAATCTAATTTTTTGTGATTGCAAAAATGATTGAGTTGGACTTTCAGAGGATCAGGAAGAAGGTCATAGGTAGAACCAAATCTCGACCACCAATGGGAAAACCAATATGGGAAATGACTTTTAAATTTATGGTCAAATTGAACAAACCAAGAATGACTGTGTGACTCATTTTGATGGAGGAAAACTTTATACCAAGCTTCCATATAATCATAATAACAAAAAGAGTTATCCTGATTCGAAAGCTGCATAAGATCAGAGGGATGTTTTCCCCATTCGGACATCTGAATAAACTGTTTAATATACAACGAATGGTAAAGAACTTTGGCTTTATCATTATTGGCATAAATGGGTTTAATAAAAATTGACTCTGTTTCGACATGAATGTCCTTATAATACACAAGGGATTTATAAGGAGCAAAGGGCATGAAATGCCAACCAGAAGGGAAAAACTGGGAGGTCAATTTTACTGGGTCATTTCTGGGTTTCATGTGAGGCTCAATATGAAATAAGAGATTGGTCCATCTAAGCATATACTCAGAGGGAGGATTACTGGGATTTGAACTAGAGGCTTTTGGCTGAAAGGGGTCGACGGGAATTGGGTTACTAGCCAAAGCTGAACTATAGGGCTTGGGCATTGTCCCAAGGACAGTGAACTTGTTACTGGTTTGATAAATTGGGTTAACTGGATGAGGAACCAAGGTTCCTCTTGGCTGATTACTAGGGCCAGTAGGGCGACCCGGACCACGAGAGGTTGATGCACCGCGGATACTAATGAAAGATGCACGGTACCTGTGTTAATAAATTCCCGAGTGAGAAAATCAGGAATAGAATTGTTACTACCTTTAATGTATTCAATATCAAAATCAAAGATACTCAAAAGGGCTTGCCATCTAGCAAAGGAGTGTTTAGAAGCTAAGTTTTCAACATCTTTTTCTAACACATATTTTGCCGATTTGCAGTCAATTCGAACTAAAAATTTTTGATTTAATAAATCAATTTGAAATTTATTAATACATAACACAAGAGAAAGTATTTCTTTTTTAATAGTACTGTAATTTAACTGTGTACTATTCCATGCACCAGAATGAAAACGGACGATCTGTTCTGGGGAATCTGGAGTTAACTTTTGCTTGAGAATACCTCCGAATCCAATATCAGAAGCGTCAGTTTCTACAATTTTAAATGCAGAATCATTGGAAATACCAAGGCAGGGCAATTCCTTGATGTATTTTTTAACTTGTTGAACGACAGAAGTATGAATGTCAGTCCAGGGAGGAGGATTGTCTTGCAAACGCTGAAAGAGAGGTTTGCAAATTTTCCTGAGGTTTTTATAGAACTTGCCAATATAATTGAGCGAGCCCAGAAACCTCTGCAGTTGGGTTTTATGGGTAATTTTATCTGGGAATCTGTCGGCGAATTGAATAGCTCTATCAATTGGCCGTATGAGTCCGCGATATATAATTAATCCAAGAAACCGAACTTTAGCTTGAAACAAGCTGCATTTGGAAAGCGAAAGAACAAGTCCATTGTCTTTGACCGTTTTGAAAAACGATTTCAAATGTTTGACATGTTCTTCAATGGAATTGGAAAAAATAAGAATATCATCGATATACACAACAATAAAATGACTAAAAGGATTCAAAATCTCATTGAGGATATTCTGGAATTCACTGGGAGCATTTTTTAAGCCAAATGCTTGGACATTCCATTCGTAATGACCGAATGGAGTGGTGAATGCAGTTTTGTATCTGTCATCTGGGTGAATAGCAATTTGCCAGAAACCAGATTTGAGGTCGAATTTACTAAAAATGGTGGCATTACTTAGTCGGTTAATGAGGTCATCCTTATTAGGTAGGGGATATCTAATCCATTCTAGGACTTTGTTTAATAGCTTGTAATTGATTACTAACCTGAGAACACCTCTTTCCTTTTCTGCTTCATTGTTAACATAAAAGGCAGGACATGACCATAGGGATTTACTAGGTCTAATTAATTTTTTACTAAGGAGATCATTAATTTCCTTTTTACATAACTCCATCTGTTCGTGATTCATTTGAATAGGCCTGGCCTTAGTAGGAATCAAATGTTCTTTGAATTCCTTAGCGTAAGGGAGCCTTACAACATGTTTTTTCCGATGCCAAAAGGCATTAGGAGAATCAAAACAAAGGTGGTCTTTTAAATAAGATTTTAATTCTTCAATTTTTTCAAGGACATCTTTATTTTGAAGTTGTTCTTCAATTCTTTTGTATTTAATTTCTTCTTTTAAAAAATTTAAATGGGTGGATTTACAATTTAATAAATTTAATGATTTAGAAATGGACTCTTCTTGAATAAATTTTAAATCTCTCTCTTTTGGTTTAATAAGAAATTTAAATGTAATTCTTTTACCTAAATGTTTACAGCTTAATCCTTCATTACTGGTAGTAAATGGATATAATAAATATATAAATGGTAACCCTAAAATGATTTTATTAGTAAGATTGCGAATTAAAACAAATGATGTTTTAAAACACATATCATCTTGACAGATATGCACATTAGGCAATTTATATTTTATTTCCATCTGACTACTATTAGCTGAATTTAATTTTTCATTAGTCTTCTTATAGTACTTGGTTGGAATAAGACCTTCCTGGATACAATTTAAATCCGCACCAGTATCAACTAAGGCGGGAAGTTTTATTGAAAAGGTTTTATCAACAACCAAATTAATGGAGATATACCACTTTTGAATGATAATATCTTTTACTCTTTTAAGAGAAAGACCTTGAATGAATAGATCTGGCTCATCTTTGATTCCTGAAGATTCTGGTTCATCGTGATCTTCATCACTAGAGGAGGAATCATGAACTTGAAGATCAGATTTCTGACTCTCTGAGTCTTTTCTTAAATTAGAGACTTCAATTTTTAAATTAGAGATTTCCTTTTTAAGTTTATTAACTTCTTGATTTAACTCTGGAAGGGTAACTTCTTTAACTGGGGTTTTAAATCTTTCTAGAGTTTTATTAAGGCTGAATATCGGTTTATCTTTAGCTTTAAAAATCTTGTCTTTAACTCTAGTATCTTTGGTTAATAAATCTTTTAATTGCTTAGTATATTGAACTTTAAGTTCAGGGTCAGAAATTTTACTAATTAAGTCGATTAACAAAGAGCTTTCTTCATCTTCTTTGGTAATAACACTTAATCTTTTAGTGCAACAATTTTCATTGCAGTTATTAGCACAAATAGTGACTTCCTCTTCGTTACTATCAGACTCATTGTTGCTGGTACTGCTATTAAAAGAATAGGGGATGTCAGATCCTTCATCATTATCTTCATTGTTTTCTATTCTCATTAACTCTAATAATTGTTCTGTATCTTCAATAGAGATATTTAACTGAGATAATTTTTGTTTTACTTTACATTCACTTTTATAGTGGCCTTTTTGCCCACAATTGTGGCAAACGATTTTACTCTTATCATATTTTTTAGTACCTTTATTATATTTTTTATTAATTGGCTTAGGTTTATTATAATAATCGTTTTGATTATTATTCTTTTTATGAGCATGTTTACGTTTGTAACGTTTATGTGTTTTAGGATGATCAATATGCCGGTGATTATGCTTTCTTCTAGAGGGAGCAATTGGAGGCAGACCATATTGTTCACAAAATGTTCCTAACTCATATTTTGCTTTTTTCTTATCTTTACTAGCTTGTTTAGCTAATTTAAAATCAATGCACATTTTTAAACCTATTTTTTGAATATAACTGATTATGTCACCATAAGTGAGATTATCATAATCAATATATCCTAAGTTTTTACTCAACTCTTCTATAACTTTATGAACGAATAATGAAGGCAAACCATTTACAAATTTTTTTTTCCAGAAAGGCTTGTTGCTATCATTTCGCAGCATAACTCTAGAGGTAAACACATCCTTGTACCACCTGAAGTCACTGAGAGTGGGACAAGTGAGATTACTGAGTTGATCATGAATTCTTTCTGTTATGTTACTAGGGGTTCCTACAAAATGTTTTATTATGGTAAAAATTAGAGTATTTACTCCATCTGGCGGACCAACACCGACATCTTCATCAAAGATGGGGTTACCGTCATCGTCTAACTGAATAGCATGAATAATAGATAATCTAGTATCTTCCGTGAGATGTCTTTCCCACCAAGATCTGAGAATACCCGTGAATCCACTAGCTATTAATTCAACGATTTCTGGTTGTGACAGATTGTTGAATTTAGTGATATAGCTATTTGCTACCATAGACATGTGATTTAATTTGTTTAAAATTTCTTGTTCACTAAGACCATCAATGTTCCATTCATAAAGTTTATTAGCTGAAACCGAAAATTATTTATCTAGGTTTCTCTCTTCGAATTGCAGATCCGGAGGAGTAGGTCTAGAATACCAATTCCTGGTTAAACTAGTGTTTTGGACTGTTAACTTATTCAATTGGTCATTTAAATCTGGGTTTGAAGTAGAATTAGAATAGTCAGTTTGACTATCACTTTCAACTTCAGTTTCAACTTGATCTAAAGTAGAGACGGTACCACTTGGACCAGATTCTGTTTTTAGTTTTTTGAATAACTTGTCAATAGATTTAATTAAGTTGCTATCATCATTAGGTAAACCTAATTTACTTCTATTTTCAGGTAAGTTAATCAAGGGATGTTCAATTTTTACATCAGGCCTTTTTATACTTGTTTCTTCAAATTTTTCTTCAATTCTATCAAGTTGTCTTCCAACAGTTGCTAGATATTGATTACTAAAATTTAATTGTTCAATAATTTTTTTATCATCTTTATTGCCATCAGAAATTTTAAAGGGGCTGGCAACAACAGATGTGTTTTTAACTGGGATAAGGATCGTCTCTAGCGGGGGATGACTAGAACAGACCTTAGACTTATCTTCTTTTATCCATTGACTTTTTGTTATAACATTACACTTACTTTGGTATTGATCGTACCAATCAAAAAAGGTAATGTTTATGTTTTCATTTTTTATGAATCGTTTCCATCTATTAACAATTTTATCTCGCTCCTTTTCTGTTGGATGGATTGAACGAAATAAATGTCTTTTATCTTTATTTTTTTTGGAATTAAAATCTTTTAGAAGATTATCCCAATCAAGAATAAAATCTTTTTTAATAACTCTTAACTGATTGTTAATCGGAATTTCAAAATCAGACTGAGTGGGAAGCTCAGAAGAAGTAGGAGAGGAAGAACTCTCTTCTTCTACTAGATCCTTTTGAGTATAACATGGGTGACTAGCTTGACCTTGATTTAAAATACCTTTTAATTTAAGATCTCTTATGGAAGGGTTATTAAGAATTTCAGTGTCTCTTCTTGAAGATGCTATTGTACTAGCAGAGTCTTCAATAATAATCGGTCTTTTACTGCGTTCAAAACTTATTTTTACGGTTCCATCAGAAAATTGTCTAACATTTTCAAGGTTTATTAGATTGTTAACTACAGGTTGTTCAGGTATTTCACTAGGTAAAGTCCATTGACTAGGGAAAGTAATATCTTTCCAGGGAATGGTTCTCGGAATTTGAATATTAGCATCACTAGTTGAACTTTGAATTAAGACAGTTTGATCTTTCGGACTTTTATTGAGAGCATTAACGTTTAGGTTAGTTTTCATGGTCTTATAATAAATCCGGTAAATCAAAGCTATCGGCTGAGAACCCTCAATCATTTGGGTAATTTCTCCAGCAGTTTTAATATTTAATGTCAAGGCTTTTAATAAATTTTTATCACTTAGGCTCAATGTGAAATCAGGAAAGCAATTAAAATGGATAGGTCCATTATGCAGACTAGATTCCATTGCGCCGATCATGCTAGGATAATAATTCAAGAATCGTGCATCTCTAAGGCAGAGATAAATACTTGAATTAATTCCTTTAATGTTTAATGGTTTAACAGCTACTTGAACTAATCCAATGTGAATAAAATTATAACCTTTCTTTTTATGTTTTTTAATGACTTCGGGATCCAAAAGACTACAATTTTCGTATTCTTTATTAATGGCATAAACCTTTTCAACAGTTTTGACATTATAATCTGTTTTAAAATTGTCCAAAAATGTTGACTAATAAATTTCCTTAGGGGAGACCCTAGGTATATTCCAATTGTGCAAGGCTTGACTGATGTTTTCATAACTGTGAATTTCTTGGTTAACTATGTCTGGAACAGGAGGCAAAGTCGACCGGTTACTAGTTGAGGAGTTAGATCTAAACAATCTATTCATATTTACCAAGCTCAAAATAAATTTTTATTCATTATTCTTCCATTCATACCCTATTACCTTAGGTAGACTCATACCTATGTTCAAAAACCAACACTGCTCACCCAAGAGACTTACAAAAGTTTGACAAGAACAAGGTGGACTACAGTAAATCAGGTGACTTCTGAATAAGAATAAAAGATAAATTTTGAAAACGGTTGCAGATGAACAGTTGTAAATATCTTACTGGCAACTAGAACAGAAACAACATGGCTCTGATACCATTTGAAGGCGGAATCAAGTAAACTAGAATCGGAGGTGCAAATAATATAACGGTTTAATTACTAAAACATATAGTTTTATTGATTGGAAATAAAACGGTTTACAAATGTACAAATTGATTAGAAATTACAAAATTACAAATTGGATTAACTTGTCTTACTTAGAACATTTAAGAAAGGTAGAATAGCAGAAGGAGGGGCTAAGAAAGGCTTAATGGCGGTAGAGGCTAAAGATTCATCTGAGAAGGATCCCAGAGTCTTTCGAAGTCTGCCTCAATAACTAAGTTCGGTTTCCTTTTATAGAATAAGGAAAGAACTATTACAAAGTTACTATTACAAAATAAATGATTACAGACAAAAGTTACTATTCATGAATAGTGCTGACTTTTTTTACTATTCATCGATGCGTCTGGCAACTTTTGACAAAGTGGCCACAACTTTTGACTTGAAAGATGCTTTCGGTGGAAAGGAGATGCTTTCGGTGGAAAAGACGAATCTGCTTTCGGCTGAGGGCATCTTTTGACTGGCTGCAGGGAGCAGGTGCATGTGACTGAGAAGAAATGTCAGGCAAACGGGTCCTGAGCATCCTGTAGATTGATGGTGCCGTAAGGGTCATCATCTTAATCATACTGACTGTGGGAAGCTGATGAAGAATCTGTAGAGGCATCCTCATGAAGCTTGTGACTCCCCCAGAATAGGTATACAACACCCATTATGAGTCGCCAAATACATGGTACAGAAAGCAAACTACAACTTCAATAATACAATTGTCGTGCAAAATACGACAACACATACTGTGAGTTTAAATACAAATATTGTCTTCTAGACAATATCCACACTCAAATAAATCCTCATTACAATTATTCAAACACTATTTTACAGAAATAGTGAGGACTGCTAATACATCTTTCTAGAACCATTACTCCATACCCCGACTAGATCCTGCTATGTTCTCACCTCCTGAGAAGAAAAATGGAACAAAAAGGAAAAGGGTGAGCTCAACTAGCCCAGTAAAGAATATTATGACTAAGATAATATACAACAAATTATCGTTAGTCTTCAACAGGGAAAAATCTGATAAAATATAATCGACAACAAGTTTTAGATCAACAACTGCAGCGGAAACAACAAACCATTAGAAGAGTCAAGTAGAGAAAGAATTCTACTATCTTCTAAGATTTAAAAGTCCATCATCAATATTTTATCCCTGTAACATCAATTAATAATCATCTTTAACCAAATATTCATCTTTGCACTACAGGCCAAAGATATTCATTTGTATCATCAGTCGGTCATGTTCATCTCAACACCTGTTCATCTTTGCACTACAGGCCAAAGATATTCATCAAGTAATTATACATCTTTGCACTACAGGCCAAAGATATTCATTTGTATCATCATTTAGGACTGAGGATGATGAAAAATATCTTAAAGAGAACGAATCCAATGAGACAGAAGGACAAATAGTAGGGATTCGTATAACAGTTTATCCAAGATCAATAATACTTCATAATAATCAATTGTGAAGCAGAATTCAAAAATAAAGATCAAAACATGGATACAATCAAAGATAGTAACCATAATAGACATCTTGGACAAAAAGGAAAAATTTTATTTTTCGGTGAATAGTGCCGTATTCGTGAATAGTGCCGTATACGTGAATAGTGCCGTATACATGAATAGTAACCCCGACACAAAAAGTTCCAAATTTGATAAAAAGTTCATATCAATATTTCAGCATAATGATATTGAAGAAAATAATATCATTAAGAAGAAAATAATATCCCTTACCTCAAAATATCAGTACTTCTGGTCGGAATACCGGTATAAGGCTGAAAGAAACTTGCTCTGATGAATAAAAACTCTCAAAGTATCTAAATACTCACAAAATACACTCAATAATCTAGAGAGAGAAAGAGAGAAAACTTGTTTCTGGTGTAATTTTCAATTCTGACTTAGCCCTCTATTTATAGGAAAATTTTGGTAGGTTTGACCTGCAACCTGATGGCTTTACCTGCTACTATTCCCACCTACCACATTTGAAATTTAATTCAGCACATTTCTTCACCAACCACAAGTGGGGCCCACCAATTCTAGAATTTTCCACCAAAATGATAAACTTCGAAAATTCAACAATTTCTGAACCAGTCATCTTGTAAAATTCATAATAAATCATACGTTCATTTTTAACGGTTCAAAATTTGTGGACATATACTCAACTTATATATGTATAACATATCCAAAAATTACCACGATCCAACGGTCGGATTAAAAATTATAACACCCGCAATATTTCTCAAAAACCCTGATTTGATTTTTTAATACCTCCATTTCGATAAAAATACTGATAAAACACCTCAACATTAACTCCTTCATTTTTAACCACAAAAATATATCCCTCATTTATATCCACATAAAATAAATATTTCCTTATCATATGAATCAATAATTAATTATTCACAAATAATATTACAGAATCACATTTATGACAACCAGGCCGTTCCCAGGAAAGAGGGGGCTTTCCAATAAGGATTTCTCCTTACTGGCGCGCAATTAGATGACCAAACCTCTCCTTAGACAGAACTTTCTAGACATTGCCAATAATGTTATCTAATAATATTATTCAAATAATATGAATTATTGATCTGATAAATGAAAATACTGTGCAGCAACAATTATTGAAACAACAATAATATAAAATATCAACGCAGCAATTATTGAATCAATAAAATAAAATATTGAATAATAACTACTGTAACAATTATTGAGTAGTGCCTTCTTACGTAAGAATCAATAATTGGTGCAATACCGTGTGCTACTGTATTTTAACCACCGGGTATTCCAACAGTATTAACGGTAACAACTACGCCGTTATTATAAACAACTTATACTTGTCGTTTTCTTCATCCAATCGCTTTCCGTTATGGGGCCCACACAAGGCTGCGTCGTCGTACGAATATTCCCCGACAGCAAGAATATTCCACGACCAACCGAATATTCACCGACCAAAAATAAATATTTTATAACCACTTGCTTATTTTGCAAAATTTGCACATTTCACCCATAACCAAAGCATTATATCAAATTAACCCCTTATTATTCACAATAATATTTAGAGAAAATTTGATTTTATTCATTAATAAGTTGGGGTCTTACAACCTCCCCTCCTTATGAAATTTCGTCCTCGAAATTGACGTACGTACCTGATATTTCAAAAAGGTGAGGATACCTCGCTTTCATTTCTGATTCCAACTCCCAGGTCATTTCTTCAATAGCATGGTTTCTCCACAAAACCTTAACTTGTGGTATAACCTTCGTGCGTAGGACATGCTCTTTCCTATCCAAGATCTTAACAGGTACCTCCTCGTACGTTAAATCTTCAGCTATCTCGTCTGGTTCTAACTCAATAATGTGGTTCGGGTCTTTAACATATTTACGAAGCATAGATATGTGAAAAACATTATGAACACGAGACATGCTTGGAGGTAATGCGAGTCTATATGCCACATTTCCTATTCGCTCAAGAATCTCAAATGGACCAACAAATCTTGGATTGAGCTTTCCTCTCTTCCCAAATCTTGTAACTCCCTTCCATGGTGCAACACGTAACAATACATGATCCCCAATATTAAATTCCACGTCCTTCCGATGAAGATCCGCATAACTCTTTTGTCGATCCTGTGCCGTTTGTATACGTTGTCGAATCGTTTGGATCTTCTCTGTAGTAATGCGTACCAACTCTGGTCCCAACAATGTTGCTTCACCCACCTCGTCCCAGCATACTGGAGAACGACATTTTCTTCCATACAACGCCTCAAATGGAGCCATACCTATGCTCGCCTGATAACTGTTGTTGTAGGAGAATTCCACCAATGGTAGGTACTTATCCCAACTCCCTTTGAGATCTAAGACACAAAGTCTTAATAGATCTTCAAGAGTTTGAATAGTCCTCTCTGATTGTCCGTCCGTTTGAGGATGGTATGCTGAACTGAATCGTAAATCCGTGCCCATAGCTTTCTGCAAGCTAACCCAAAATCGTGAAGTGAATCTTGGGTCACGATCCGAAACTATGGATACTGGCATGCCATGCAATCTCACAATCTCGTTCACGTACATACTAGCAAGACGTTCAAGGGAATAAGTCTCACGTATCGGCAAGAAATGAGCGGACTTGGTTAATCTATCAACAATAACCCAAATCGCATCTATGCCTTGAGAAACCTTGGGAAGACCCGTAACAAAATCCATAGTAATGTGTTCCCACTTCCATTTCGGAATCTCAAGTGGTTGCAATGGACCCTTTGGTACTTGATGCTCCGCTTTTACACGTTGACAAGTTAAACATCTCGAGATAAACTCCGCGATCTCTCTTTTCATATTGCTCCACCAAAATGTATGTCGAAGATCGTGATACATTTTGGTACTCCCAGGATGGATTGCAAACGGTGTGTTGTGTGCCTCCATCATTATTCTATGCTTCAAGTCAAAATCGTTAGGAACACAAAGTCTGGAGTTGACTCGAAGTATTCCTTCTTCATCGATTCTTGCTTCTGGAATAGCACCTTCTTGCACTTTCTTCTTCATACGCATCAGCTCTATATCCGTAGCTTGAGCAGCTTTAACTTTATCGATTAAAGTCGGTTCTACTCGTATATTTGATATCATCATGTGGGTACTTGGAGCCTTCATCTCTATCTCCATCCTTTGCAAGTCATACAAAATGGGCCTTTGTGTTAAAAACATTGCACTCGTACCCGCATATGATCTTCTACTCAATGCGTCAGCTACTACGTTTGCTTTTCCAGGATGGTATTGGATGGTATGATCGTAATCTTTCAACAGCTCAAGCCAACGTCGTTGCCGCATGTTGAGTTCCTTTTGGGTGAAGAAATATTTGAGGCTTTTATGATCTGTATAGATCTCCACTTTCTCCCCATAAAGGTAGTGTCTCCAGATCTTCAACGCAAAAACGACTGCTGCCAACTCCAAATCATGAGTAGGATAATTCCTCTCATATTCTTTGAGTTGTCGTGAGGCATAGGCTATGACTTTCCCATGTTGCATGAGAACACATCCTAACCCTTTGCCTGAAGCATCGCTGTAGATAACAAATCCATCCGAACCAGATGGTATTGTCAAAACAGGTGCCGAAATGAGTCTCCTCTTGAGTTCTTGGAAACTCTTCTCGCATTCCTCACTCCATACGAATTTTGTATCTTTCCGAGTCAGCTGAGTTAACGGAGTAGCGATTCGAGAAAATCCTTCCACAAATCTCCGATAATAACCAGCTAAGCCCAGAAAGCTACGTACTTCGGTTACCGACTTCGGTTGCTCCCAACTTTGTATGGCTTCAATCTTCGCCGGGTCGACAGATACTCCATGTTTTGACACCACGTGCCCAAGGAATGCTACTTCCTCAAGCCAGAACTCGCATTTCTTCAGTTTGGCATATAGCTTGTTTTCACGAAGCCTTTGCAGTACCAGCTTCAAATGGCGCTCATGATCTTCACAGCTTTTGGAATAGATGAGGATGTCATCAATAAAGACAACAACGAACTGATCCAAATATTCTTTGAATACACGGTTCATCATATCCATGAAGGCAGCAGGAGCATTAGTCAATCCAAAAGACATTACTAAGAATTCATAATGCCCGTACCGAGTTCTGAAGGCAGTCTTTGGAATATCCTCAGTTTTAATCTTCAGCTGATGATATCCAGAACGAGGATCGATCTTTGAAAAGAATTGTGCTCCTTGCAACTGGTCAAACAGGTCATCAATGCGAGGTAGCGGATACCTATTCTTGATGGTGACATGGTTCAATTCTCGATAGTCAATACAAAGTCGCATACTCCCGTCTTTCTTCTTTACGAATAAAACAGGAGCACCCCAAGGAGACGTACTAGGACGAATAAAACCGATGTCCAACAACTCCTGTAGTTGGACTTTTAACTCCTGAAGTTCAATAGGAGCCATTCGATATGGGGTTTTAGAAATGGGCTTTGTACCGGGTTCAAGGTCAATAAAGAATTCAATTTCTCGTTCCGGGGGTAGACCGGGAAGTTCTTCAGGAAATACATCGGAAAATTCTCTAACAATAGAAATATTATTCAAATCTGACTTGTCTTTGTTCAAATCCATAACATGGGCTAAGAAAGCTTGACATCCGTTTTTCAATAAACGAATAGCTTTGTGGCTCGATATGACAGTGACTGATTTTAGTGGTTTAGTAGTTTGAATTCGTATGACAGGTTGGTTAGGAATATGAAAACTAACAACCTTACGAAAACAATCAATTTTAGCATGATGAGTGGTTAACCAATCAATTCCTAAAATCACATCAAAAGCAAGTATCTTTAAAGAGATAAGATCAACAGGTAATGTGATAGCGCCAACTTGGATCATGCAAGATTTATAAACTGTAGATGTAACGAAGGTTTCACCCAACGGAGTTTCAACAGATAAGTTAAAGTCCAATTTCTCCGGAGTCAAGTTTAAACGTTGAGCACAAGCAGGAGAGATAAAAGAATGGGTAGAACCGGTATCTAGTAAAGTATAAACTTCGCAAGAATTCAAGATTAGCTTACCCGTGATCACCTCGTTCGGGTTTCTCGCGTTTTGGCCAGTAACGACAAACGCTCTTCCAGGAACCGCTGATTTCGCCTTATCCGGGACAGCCCTTGGAATCACCACTCCCGCTGAACTTGGTTTCGCTATAGTACAATCTCGAGCGATGTGGCCTTCCTTCCCACAGTTGTAACACACCTTGGATTGTTGTGGACAGTTTGGGCTGATATGTCCCTCTTTCCCGCATTTGTAACATCTAACTGGCGGTCGTTCTCCTCCCCTAAAATTTGTTGTTGGTGCTGGTGCTGGTGCTGATGTCTTCCCGTCATTGTTGAATCTCCTCTTTCTGAAATTTCCACTTGACTCACCTCTCCTATTATCATGGCCACGATGACCACCCGAGTGGTTACCGCCTTTGTTCGTATTTTTCCCTCCTCGTTGGTTATCATCGCTCTGATGATTGCTGTCACCGGTATGACCCTGGTTGTGGTCCCTCGGTTGAGTATACTCATTATCTCTCTCTAATAATTGGGCCCTGTTGACAACGTCTGAATACAGAGAAAATTTATGAGAGATAAGGTATTGACGAATCTCAGGTTTTAAACCTCTCAGAAACATCCGCGTCATTCGTTCCTCATTTTCGACCAAATGAGGTGCAAACCTGGATAACTCTGCAAACTTCGCCTCGTACTGGGACACCGTCATGTTGTTTTGTTCCAGTCTAATAAACTCAACCTCCTTCATATGACGAATACTTTCGGGAAAGTACTTGTCATTGAACAGTTTTTGAAATGTTTCCCAGGACATGTTGAGTGCGTCAGGCTGGGTACGCTTCACAGACTCCCACCAGTAGTCTGCCTCACCGCGGAACATAAATGTGGCGAATGGAACCTTCTGTTCCTCCGTGCATCCCAAGACATCAAATATCTTGGTAATTTGCTTGACCCACGTTTCCGCCATGATCGGATCCGGCTTTCCCTTAAATTCTGGTGGTCCCAATTCTTTGAACTGCTTAGCTGTGACAAACCGCGCGTTGTTATCATTTCCACCCGTATTCTGCACACGAGTCTCCCTCGTCTGATTTTGCATGAACTGCAAAAAGCTCCTAAACATTCCATCATTCATCGTTTGCTCGGTAACGTTGTTTACAGGAGGAATATTGCCTTCCTGTTGCACGTTCCCCTGGGTAGTGATCAAAGGTGTCTCCACGGTCTGATTTACTCCATTATTAACGTTCTCAGCTGCCATTCTTAAATACTGCCATAAAACAAGGGTTAATAGTCATGTCATATATTATCCCTATACTCTGACCGACCAAATAAACACCAAATAAACTTAGTCAGGTCATACTAGCGAAGGAATTCCCCGTCTCTCCCCTCCTAGTTCTTGTCTCACATCTCAGCCAGGGATCATATCCCTAAGCTCTGATACCAACTGTGACGCCCCCAGAATAGGTATACAACACCCATTCTGAGTCGCCAAATACATGGTACAGAAAGCAAACTACAACTTCAATAATACAATTGTCGTGCAAAATACGACAACACATACTGTGAGTTTAAATACAAATATTGTCTTCTAGACAATATCCACACTCAAATAAATCCTCATTACAATTATTCAAACACTATTTTACAGAAATAGTGAGGACTGCTAATACATCTTTCTAGAACCATTACTCCATACCCCGACTAGATCCTGCTATGTTCTCACCTCCTGAGAAGAAAAATGGAACAAAAAGGAAAAGGGTGAGCTCAACTAGCCCAGTAAAGAATATTATGACTAAGATAATATACAACAAATTATCGTTAGTCTTCAACAGGGAAAAATCTGATAAAATATAATCGACAACAAGTTTTAGATCAACAACTGCAGCGGAAACAACAAACCATTAGAAGAGTCAAGTAGAGAAAGAATTCTACTATCTTCTAAGATTTAAAAGTCCATCATCAATATTTTATCCCTGTAACATCAATTAATAATCATCTTTAACCAAATATTCATCTTTGCACTACAGGCCAAAGATATTCATTTGTATCATCAGTCGGTCATGTTCATCTCAACACCTGTTCATCTTTGCACTACAGGCCAAAGATATTCATCAAGTAATTATACATCTTTGCACTACAGGCCAAAGATATTCATTTGTATCATCATTTAGGACTGAGGATGATGAAAAATATCTTAAAGAGAACGAATCCAATGAGACAGAAGGACAAATAGTAGGGATTCGTATAACAGTTTATCCAAGATCAATAATACTTCATAATAATCAATTGTGAAGCAGAATTCAAAAATAAAGATCAAAACATGGATACAATCAAAGATAGTAACCATAATAGACATCTTGGACAAAAAGGAAAAATTTTATTTTTCGGTGAATAGTGCCGTATTCGTGAATAGTGCCGTATACGTGAATAGTGCCGTATACATGAATAGTAACCCCGACACAAAAAGTTCCAAATTTGATAAAAACTCATATCAATATTTCAGCATAATGATATTGAAGAAAATAATATCATTAAGAAGAAAATAATATCCCTTACCTCAAAATATCAGTACTTCTGGTCGGAATACCGGTATAAGGCTGAAAGAAACTTGCTCTGATGAATAAAAACTCTCAAAGTATCTAAATACTCACAAAATACACTCAATAATCTAGAGAGAGAAAGAGAGAAAACTTGTTTCTGGTGTAATTTTCAATTCTAACTTAGCCCTCTATTTATAGGAAAATTTTGGTAGGTTTGACCTGCAACCTGATGGCTTTACCTGCTACTATTCCCACCTACCACATTTGAAATTTAATTCAGCACATTTCTTCACCAACCACAAGTGGGGCCCACCAATTCTAGAATTTTCCACCAAAATGATAAACTTCGAAAATTCAACAATTTCTGAACCAGTCATCTTGTAAAATTCATAATAAATCATACGTTCATTTTTAACGGTTCAAAATTTGTGGACATATACTCAACTTATATATGTATAACATATCCAAAAATTACCACGATCCAACGGTCGGATTAAAAATTATAACACCCGCAATATTTCTCAAAAACCCTGATTTGATTTTTTAATACCTCCATTTCGATAAAAATACTGATAAAACACCTCAACATTAACTCCTTCATTTTTAACCACAAAAATATATCCCTCATTTATATCCACATAAAATAAATATTTCCTTATCATATGAATCAATAATTAATTATTCACAAATAATATTACAGAATCACATTTATGACAACCAGGCCGTTCCCAGGAAAGAGGGGGCTTTCCAATAAGGATTTCTCCTTACTGGCGCGCAATTAGATGACCAAACCTCTCCTTAGACAGAACTTTCTAGACATTGCCAATAATGTTATCTAATAATATTATTCAAATAATATGAATTATTGATCTGATAAATGAAAATACTGTGCAGCAACAATTATTGAAACAACAATAATATAAAATATCAACGCAGCAATTATTGAATCAATAAAATAAAATATTGAATAATAACTACTGTAACAATTATTGAGTAGTGCCTTCTTACGTAAGAATCAATAATTGGTGCAATACCGTGTGCTACTGTATTTTAACCACCGGGTATTCCAACAGTATTAACGGTAACAACTACGCCGTTATGTATAAACAACTTATACTTGTCGTTTTCTTCATCCAATCGCTTTCCGTTATGGGGCCCACACAAGGCTGCGTCGTCGTACGAATATTCCCCGACAGCAAGAATATTCCACGACCAACCGAATATTCACCGACCAAAAATAAATATTTTATAACCACTTGCTTATTTTGCAAAATTTGCACATTTCACCCATAACCAAAGCATTATATCAAATTAACCCCTTATTATTCACAATAATATTTAGAGAAAATTTGATTTTATTCATTAATAAGTTGGGGTCGTACAAAGCTCATCAATTCTTTTATTTAATGCTTGGGCAATTAATTTTAACTCTTTTCCAGAACAATCTTTAAAATCAGAAATGCTGCGGGAACAAGTCGAACCAGTGGGACTGACTCTAGACACTTTTGATTTTTTACTGACACTTGACTCTTTTGATTTTTGACTTGAAGGTTCTGCTTTAGAGACTGGTAGAACCTTGAGAGAAGCATGGAATTCTAACTGGACTTGACCTACAATTCTATTGACGTCAAATTTATCCCACCATTTGACAAACCATTGGCGAGTGACTAGGGGAAAATGATCTGCCATTGGAGATGTAGGGGAAGCATTGTGACTGATTTCACTGGTGGAGTTTTGAATGTTGTATTCCCATCGGAGAATCCAGGGAATCTTATATTTACTTACAAACTGAAGAAGGACTGGGACACCTTCATATGCTGAATCTAATTTTTTGTGATTGCAAAAATGATTGAGTTGGACTTTCAGAGGATCGGGAAGAAGGTCATAGGTAGAACCAAATCTCGACCACCAATGGGAAAACCAATATGGGAAATGACTTTTGAATTTATGGTCAAATTGAACAAACTAAGAATGACTGTGTGACTCATTTTGATGGAGGAAAACTTTATACCAAGCTTCCATATAATCATAATAACAAAAAGAGTTATCCTGATTCGAAAGCTGCATAAGATCAGAGGGATGTTTTCCCCATTCGGACATCTGAATAAACTGTTTAATATACAACGAATGGTAAAGAACTTTGGCTTTATCATTATTGGCATAAATGGGTTTAATAAAAATTGACTCTGTTTCGACAAGAATGTCCTTATAATACACAAGGGATTTATAAGGAGCAAAGGGCATGAAATGCCAACCAGAAGGGAAAAACTGGGAGGTCAATTTTACTGGGTCATTTCTGGGTTTCATGTGAGGCTCAATATGAAATAAGAGATTGGTCCATCTAAGCATATACTCAGAGGGAGGATTACTGGGATTTGAACTAGAGGCTTTTGGCTGAAAGGGGTCGACGGGAATTGGGTTACTAGCCAAAGCTGAACTATAGGGCTTGGGCATTGTCCCAAGGACAGTGAACTTGTTACTTGTTCCTCTTGGCTGATTACTAGGGCCAGTAGGGCGACCCGGACCACGAGAGGTTGATGCACCGCGGATACTCATGAAAGATGCACGGTACCTGTGTTAATAAATTTCCGAGTGAGAAAATCAAGAATAGAATTGTTACTACCTTTAATGTATTCAATATCAAAATCAAAGATACTCAAAAGGGCTTGCCATCTAGCAAAGGAGTGTTTAGAAGCTAAGTTTTCAACATCTTTTTCTAACACATATTTTGCCGATTTGCAGTCAATTCGAACTAAAAATTTTTGATTTAATAAATCAATTTGAAATTTATAAATACATAACACAAGAGAAAGTATTTCTTTTTTAATAGTACTGTAATTTAACTGTGTACTATTCCATGCACCGGAATGAAAATGGACGATCTGTTCTGGGGAATCTGGAGTTAACTTTTGCTTGAGAATACCTCCGAATCCAATATCAGAAGCGTCAGTTTCTACAATTTTAAATGCAGAATCATTGGAAATACCAAGGCAGGGCAATTCCTTGATGTATTTTTTAACTTGTTGGACGACAGAAGTATGAATGTCAGTCCAGGGAGGAGGATTGTCTTGCAAACGCTGAAAGAGAGGTTTGCAAATTTTCCTGAGATTTTTATAGAACTTGCCAATATAATTGAGCGAGCCCAGAAACCTCTGCAGTTGGGTTTTATGGGTAATTTTATCTGGGAATCTGTCGGCGAATTGAATAGCTCTATCAATTAGCCGTATGAGTTCGCGATATATAATTAATCCAAGAAACCGAACTTTAGCTTGAAACAAGCTGCATTTGGAAAGCGAAAGAACAAGTCCATTGTCTTTGACCGTTTTGAAAAACGATTTCAAATGTTTGACATGTTCTTCAATGGAATTGGAAAAAATAAGAATATCATCGATATACACAACAATAAAATGACTAAAAGGATTCAAAATGTCATTGAGGATATTCTGTAATTCACTGGGAGCATTTTTTAAGCCAAATGCTTGGACATTCCATTCGTAATGACCGAATGGAGTGGTGAATGCAGTTTTGTATCTGTCATCTGGGTGAATAGCAATTTGCCAGAAACCAGATTTGAGGTCGAATTTACTAAAAATGGTGGCATTACTTAGTCGGTTAATGAGGTCATCCTTATTAGGTAGGGGATATCTAATCCATTCTAGGACTTTGTTTAATGGCTTGTAATTGATTACTAACCTGGGAACACCTCTTTCCTTTTCTGCTTCATTGTTAACATAAAAGGCAGGACATGACCATGGGGATTTACTAGGTCTAATTAATTTTTTACTAAGGAGATCATTAATTTCCTTTTTACATAACTCCATCTGTTCGTGATTCATTTGAATAGGCCTGGCCTTAGTAGGAATCAAATGTTCTTTGAATTCCTTAGCGTAAGGGAGCCTTACAACATGTTTTTTTCGATGCCAAAAGGCATTAGGAGAATCAGAACAAAGGTGGTCTTTTAAATAAGATTTTAATTCTTCAATTTTTTCAAGGACATCTTTATTTTTAAGTTGTTCTTCAATTCTTTTGTATTTAATTTCTTCTTTTAAAAAATTTAAATGGGTGGATTTACAATTTAATAAATTTAATGATTTAGAAATGGACTCTTCTTGAATAAATTTTAAATCTCTCTCTTTTGGTTTAATAAGAAATTTAAATGTAATTCTTTTACCTAAATGTTTACAGCTTAATCCTTCATTACTGGTAGTAAATGGATATAATAAATATATAAATGGTAACCCTAAAATGATTTTATCAGTAAGATTGCGAATTAAAACAAATGATGTTTTAAAACACATATCATCTTGACAGATATGCACATTAGGTAATTTATATTTTATTTTCATCTGACTACCATTAGCTGAATTTAATTTTTCATTAGTCTTCTTATAGTACTTGGTTGGAATAAGACCTTCCTGGATACAATTTAAATCCGCACCAGTATCAACTAAGGCGGGAAGTTTTATTGAAAAGGTTTTATCAACAACCAAATTAATGGAGATATACCACTTTTGAATGATAATATTTTTTACTCTTTTAAGAGAAAGACCTTGAATGAATAGATCTGGCTCATCTTTGATTCCTGAAGATTCTGGCTCATCGTGATATTCATCACTAGAGGAGGAATCATGAACTTGAAGATCAGATTTCTGACTATCTAAGTCTTTTCTTAAATTAGAGACTTCAATTTTTAAATTACAGATTTCCTTTTTAAGTTTATTAACTTCTTGATTTAACTCTGGAAGGGTAACTTCTTTAACTGGGGTTTTAAATCTTTCTAGAGTTTTATTAAGGCTGAATATCGGTTTATCTTTAGCTTTAAAAATCTTGTCTTTAACTCTAGTATCTTTGGTTAATAAATCTTTTAACTGCTTAGTATATTGAACTTTAAGTTCAGGGTCAGAAATTTTACTAATTAAGTCGATTAACAAAGAGCTTTCTTCATCTTCTTTGGTAATAACACTTAATCTTTTAGTGCAACAATTTTCATTGCAGTTATTAGCACAAATAGTGACTTCCTCTTCGTTACTATCAGACTCATTGTTGCTGGTACTGCTATTAAAAGAATAGGGGATGTCAGATCCTTCATCATTATCTTCATTGTTTTCTATTCTCATTAACTCTAATAATTGTTTTGTATCTTCAATAGAGATATTTAACTGAGATAATTTTTGTTTTACTTTACATTCACTTTTGTAGTGGCCTTTTTGCCCACAATTGTGGCAAACGATTTTACTCTTATCATATTTTTTAGTACCTTTATTATATTTTTTATTAATTGGTTTAGGTTTATTATAATAATCGTTTTGATTATTATTCTTTTTATGAGCATGTTTACGTTTATAACGTTTATGTGTTTTAGGATTATCAATATGCCGGTGATTATGCTTTCTTCTAGAGGGAGCAATTGGAGGCAGACCATATTGTTCACAAAATGTTCCTAACTCATATTTTGCTTTTTTCTTATCTTTACTAGCTTGTTTAGCTAATTTAAAATCAATGCACATTTTTAAACCTATTTTTTGAATATAACTGATTATGTCACCATAAGTGAGATTATCATAATCAATATATCCTAAGTTTTTACTCAACTCTTCTCTAACTTTATGAGCGAATAATGAAGGCAAACCATTTACAAATTTTTCTTTCCAGAAAGGCTTGTTGCTATCATTTCGCAGCATAACTCTAGAGGTAAACACATCCTTGTACCACCTGAAGTCACTGAGAGTGGGACAAGTGAGATTATTGAGTTGATCATGAATTCTTTCTGTTATGTTACTAGGGGTTCCTACAAAATATTTTATTATGGTAAAAATTAGAGTATTTACTCCATCTGGCGGACCAACATCGACATCTTCATCAAAGATGGGGTTACCGTCATCGTCTAACTGAATAGCATGAATAATAGATAATCTAGTATCTTCCGTGAGATGTCTTTCCCACCAAGATCTGAGAATACCCGTGAATCCACTAGCTATTAATTCAACGATTTCTGGTTGTGACAGATTGTTGAATTTAGTGATATAGCTATTTGCTACCATAGACATGTGATTTAATTTGTTTAAAATTTCTTGTTCACTAAGACCATCAATGTTCCATTCATAAAGTTTATTAGCTGAAACCGAAAATTGTTTATCTAGGTTTCTCTCTTCGAATTGCAGATCCGGAGGAGTAGGTCTAGAATACCAATTCCTGGTTAAACTAGTGTTTTGGACTGTTAACTTATTCAATTGGTCATTTAAATCTGGGTTTGAAGTAGAATTAGAATAGTCAGTTTGACTATCACTTTCAACTTCAGTTTCAACTTGATCTAAAGTAGAGACGGTACCACTTGGACCAGATTCTGTTTTTAGTTTTTTGAATAACTTGTCAATAGATTTAATTAAGTTGCTATCATCATTAGGTAAACCTAATTTACTTCTATTTTCAGGTAAGTTAATCAAGGGATGTTCAATTTTTACATCAGGCCTTTTTATACTTGTTTCTTCAAATTTTTCTTCAATTCTATCAAGTTGTCTTCCAACAGTTGCTAGATATTGATTACTAAAATTTAATTGTTCAATAATTTTTTTATCATCTTTATTGCCATCAGAAATTTTAAAGGGGCTGGCAACAACAGATGTGTTTTTAACTGGGATAAGGATCGTCTCTAGCGGGGGATGACTAGAACAGACCTTAGACTTATCTTCTTTTATCCATTGACTTTTTGTTATAACATTACACTTACTTTGGTATTGATCGTACCAATCAAAAAAGGTAATGTTTATTTTTTCATTTTTTATGAATCGTTTCCATCTATTAACAATTTTATCTCGCTCCTTTTCTGTTGGATGGATTGAACGAAATAAATGTCTTTTATCTTTATTTTTTTTGGAATTAAAATCTTTTAGAAGATTATCCCAATCAAGAATAAAATCTTTTTTAATAACTCTTAACTGATTGTTAATCGGAATTTTAAAATCAGACTGAGTGGGAAGCTCAGAAGAAGTAGGAGAGGAAGAACTCTCTTCTTCTACTAGATCCTTTTGAGTATAACATGGGTGACTAGCTTGACCTTGATTTAAAATACCTTTTAATTTAAGATCTCTTAAAGAAGGGTTATTAAGAATTTCAGTGTCTCTTCTTGAAGATGCTATTGTACTAGCAGAGTCTTCAATAATAATCGGTCTTTTACTGCGTTCAAAACTTATTTTTACGGTTCCATCAGAAAATTGTCTAACATTTTCAAGGTTTATTAGATTGATAACTACAGGTTGTTCAGGTATTTCACTAGGTAAAGTCCATTGACTAGGGAGAGTAATATCTTTCCAGAGAATGGTTCTCGGAATTTGAATATTAGCATCACTAGTTGAACTTTGAATTAAGACAGTTTGATCTTTCGGACTTTTATTGAGAGCATGAACGTTTAGGTTAGTTTCCATGGTCTTATAATAAATCCGGTAAATCAAAGCTATCGGCTGAGAACCCTCAATCATTTGGGTAATTTCTCCAGCAGTTTTAATATTTAATGTCAAGGCTTTTAATAAATTTTTATCACTTAGGCTCAATGTGAAATCAGGAAAGCAATTGAAATGGATAGGTCCATTATGCAGACTAGATTCCATTGCGCCGATCATGCTAGGATAATAATTCAAGAATCGTGCATCTCTAAGGCAGAGATAAATACTTGAATTAATTCCTTTAATGTTTAATGGTTTAACAGCTACTTGAACTAATCCAATGTGAATAAAATTATAACCTTTCTTTTTATGTTTTTTAATGACTTCGGGATCCAAAAGACTACAATTTTCGTATTCTTTATTAATGGCATAAACCTTTTCAACAGTTTTGACATTATAATCTGTTTTAAAATTGTCCAAAAATGTTGACTGATAAATTTCCTTAGGGGAGACCCTAGGTATATTCCAATTGTGCAAGGCTTGACTGATGTTTTCATAACTGTGAATTTCTTGGTTAACTATGTCTGGAACAGGAGGCAAAGTCGACCGGTTACTAGTTGAGGAGTTAGATCTAAACAATCTATTCATATTTACCAAGCTCAAAATAAATTTTTATTCATTATTCTTCCATTCATACCCTATTACCTTAGGTAGACTCATACCTATGTTCAAAAACCAACACTGCTCACCCAAGAGACTTACAAAAGTTTGACAAGAACAAGGTGGACTACAGTAAATCAGGTGACTTCTGAATAAGAATAAAAGATAAATTTTGAAAACGGTTGCAGATGAACAGTTGTAAATATCTTACTGGCAACTAGAACAGAAACAACATGGCTCTGATACCATTTGAAGGCGGAATCAAGTAAACTAGAATCGGAGGTGCAAATAATATAACAGTTTAATTAGTAAAACATATAGTTTTATTGATTGGAAATAAAACGGTTTACAAATGTACAAACTGATTACAAATTACAAAATTACAAATTGGATTAACTTGTCTTACTTAGAACATTTAAGAAAGGTAGAATAGCAGAAGGAGGGGCTAAGAAAGGCTTAATGGCGGTAGAGGCTAAAGATTCATCTGAGAAGGATCCCAGAGTCTTTCGAAGTCTGCCTCAATAACTAAGTTCGGTTTCCTTTTATAGAATAAGGAAAGAACTATTACAAAGTTACTATTACAAAATAAATGATTACAGACAAAAGTTACTATTCATGAATAGTGCTGACTTTTTTTACTATTCATCGACGCGTCTGGCAACTTTTGACAAAGTGGCCACAACTTTTGACTTGAAAGATGCTTTCGGTGGAAAGGAGATGCTTTCGGTGGAAAAGACGAATCTGCTTTCGGCTGAGGGCATCTTTTGACTGGCTGCAGGGAGCAGGTGCATGTGACTGAGAAGAAATGTCAGGCAAACGGGTCCTGAGCATCCTGTAGATTGATGGTGCCGTAAGGGTCATCATCTTCATCATACTGACTGTGGGAAGCTGATGAAGAATCTGTAGAGGCATCCTCATGAAGCTCATCAATTCTTTTATTTAATGCTTGGGCAATTAAATTTAACTCTTTTCCAGAACAATCTTTAAAATCAGAAATGCTGCGGGAACAAGTCGAACCAGTGGGACTGACTCTAGACTCTTTTGATTTTTTACTGACACTTGACTCTTTTGATTTTTGACTTGAAGGTTCTGCTGTAGAGACTGGGAGAACCTTGAGAGAAGCAGGGAATTCTAACTGGACTTGACCTACAATTCTATTGACGTCAAATTTATCCCACCATTTGACAAACCATTGGCGAGTGACTAGGGGAAAAGGATCTGCCATTGGAGATGTAGGGGAAGCATCGTGACTGATTTCACTGGTGGAGTTTTGAATGTTGTATTCCCATCGGAGAATCCAGGGAATCTTATATTTACTTACAAACTGAAGAAGGACTGGGACACCTTCATATGCTGAATCTAATTTTTTGTGATTGCAAAAATGATTGAGTTGGACTTTCAGAGGATCGGGAAGAAGGTCATAGGTAGAACCAAATCTCGACCACCAATGGGAAAACCAATATGGGAAATGACTTTTGAATTTATGGTCAAATTGAACAAACCAAGAATGACTGTGTGACTCATTTTGATGGAGGAAAACTTTATACCAAGCTTCCATATAATCATAATAACAAAAAGAGTTATCCTGATTCGAAAGCTGCATAAGATCAGAGGGATGTTTTCCCCATTCGGACATCTGAATAAACTGTTTAATATACAACGAATGGTAAAGAACTTTGGCTTTATCATTATTGGCATAAATGGGTTTAATAAAAATTGACTCTGTTTCGACAAGAATGTCCTTATAATACACAAGGGATTTATAAGGAGCAAAGGGCATGAAATGCCAACCAGAAGGGAAAAACTGGGAGGTCAATTTTACTGGGTCATTTCTGGGTTTCATGTGAGGCTCAATATGAAATAAGAGATTGGTCCATCTAAGCATATACTCAGAGGGAGGATTACTGGGATTTGAACTAGAGGCTTTTGGCTGAAAGGGGTCGACGGGAATTGGGTTACTAGCCAGAGCTGAACTATAGGGCTTGGGCATTGTCCCAAGGACAGTGAACTTGTTACTGGTTTGATAAATTGGGTTAACTGGATGAGGAACCAAGGTTCCTCTTGGCTGATTACTAGGGCCAGTAGGGCGACCCGGACCACGAGAGGTTGATGCACCGCGAATACTCATGAAAGATGCACGGTACCTGTGTTAATAAATTCCCGAGTGAGAAAATCAGGAATAAAATTGTTACTACCTTTAATGTATTCAATATCAAAATCAAAGATACTCAAAAGGGCTTGCCATCTAGCAAAGGAGTGTTTAGAAGCTAAGTTTTCAACATCTTTTTCTAACACATATTTTGCCGATTTGCAGTCAATTCGAACTAAAAATTTTTGATTTAATAAATCAATTTGAAATTTATTAATACATAACACAAGAGAAAGTATTTCTTTTTTAATAGTACTGTAATTTAACTGTGTACTATTCCATGCACCGGAATGAAAATGGACGATCTGTTCTGGGGAATCTGGAGTTAACTTTTGCTTGAGAATACCTCCGAATCCAATATCAGAAGCGTCAGTTTCTACAATTTTAAATGCAGAATCATTGGAAATACCAAGGCAGGGCAATTCCTTGATGTATTTTTTAACTTGTTAGACGACAGAAGTATGAATGTCAGTCCAGGGAGGAGGATTGTCTTGCAAACGCTGAAAGAGAGGTTTGCAAATTTTCCTGAGATTTTTATAGAACTTGCCAATATAATTGAGCGAGCCCAGAAACCTCTGCAGTTGGGTTTTATGGGTAATTTTATCTGGGAATCTGTCGGCGAATTGAATAGCTCTATCAATTGGCCGTATGAGTTCGCGATATATAATTAATCCAAGAAACCGAACTTTAGCTTGAAACAAGCTGCATTTGGAAAGCGAAAGAACAAGTCCATTGTCTTTGACCGTTTTGAAAAACGATTTCAAATGTTTGACATGTTCTTCAATGGAATTGGAAAAAATAAGAATATCATCGATATACACAACAATAAAATGACTAAAAGGATTCAAAATGTCATTGAGGATATTCTGGAATTCACTGGGAGCATTTTTTAAGCCAAATGCTTGGACATTCCATTCGTAATGACCGAATGGAGTGGTGAATGCAGTTTTGTATCTGTCATCTGGGTGAATAGCAATTTGCCAGAAACCAGATTTGAGGTCGAATTTACTAAAAATGGTGGCATTACTTAGTCGGTTAATGAGGTCATCCTTATTAGGTAGGGGATATCTAATCCATTCTAGGACTTTGTTTAATGGCTTGTAATTGATTACTAACCTGGGAACACCTCTTTCCTTTTCTGCTTCATTGTTAACATAAAAGGCAGGACATGACCATGGGGATTTACTAGGTCTAATTAATTTTTTACTAAGGAGATCATTAATTTCCTTTTTACATAACTCCATCTGTTCGTGATTCATTTGAATAGGCCTGGCCTTAGTAGGAATCAAATGTTCTTTGAATTCCTTAGCGTAAGGGAGCCTTACAACATGTTTTTTCCGATGCCAAAAGGCATTAGGAGAATCAGAACAAAGGTAGTCTTTTAAATAAGATTTTAATTCTTCAATTTTTTCAAGGACATCTTTATTTTGAAGTTGTTCTTCAATTCTTTTGTATTTAATTTCTTCTTTTAAAAAATTTAAATGGGCGAATTTACAATTTAATAAATTTAATGATTTAGAAATGGACTCTTCTTGAATAAATTTTAAATCTCTCTCTTTTGGTTTAATAAGAAATTTAAATGTAATTCTTTTACCTAAATGTTTACAGCTTAATCCTTCATTACTGGTAGTAAATGGATATAATAAATATATAAATGGTAACCCTAAAATGATTTTATCAGTAAGATTGCGAATTAAAACAAATGATGTTTTAAAACACATATCATCTTGACAGATATGCACATTAGGCAATTTATATTTTATTTTCATCTTACTACCATTAGCTGAATTTAATTTTTCATTAGTCTTCTTATAGTACTTGGTTGGAATAAGACCTTCCTGGATACAATTTAAATCCGCACCAGTATCAACTAAGGCGGGAAGTTTTATTGAAAAGGTTTTATCAACAACCAAATTAATGGAGATATACCACTTTTGAATGATAATATCTTTTACTCTTTTAAGAGAAAGACCTTGAATGAATAGATCTGGCTCATCTTTGATTCCTGAAGATTCTGGCTCATCGTGATCTTCATCACTAGAGGAGGAATCATGAACTTGAAGATCAGATTTCTGACTCTCTAAGTCTTTTCTTAAATTAGAGACTTCAATTTTTAAATTAGAGATTTTCTTTTTAAGTTTATTAACTTCTTGATTTAACTCTGGAAGGGTAACTTCTTTAACTGGGGTTTTAAATCTTTCTAGAGTTTTATTAAGGCTGAATATCGGTTTATCTTTAGCTTTAAAAATCTTGTCTTTAACTCTAGTATCTTTGGTTAATAAATCTTTTAATTGCTTAGTATATTGAACTTTAAGTTCAGGGTCAGAAATTTTACTAATTAAGTCGATTAACAAAGAGCTTTCTTCATCTTCTTTGGTAATAACACTTAATCTTTTAGTGCAACAATTTTCATTACAGTTATTAGCACAAATAGTGACTTCCTCTTCGTTACTATCAGACTCATTGTTGCTGGTACTGCTATTAAAAGAATAGGGGATGTCAGATCCTTCATCATTATCTTCATTGTTTTCTATTCTCATTAACTCTAATAATTGTTCTGTATCTTCAATAGAGATATTTAACTGAGATAATTTTTGTTTTACTTTACATTCACTTTTGTAGTGGCCTTTTTGCCCACAATTGTGGCAAACGATTTTACTCTTATCATATTTTTTAGTACCTTTATTATATTTTTTATTAATTGGTTTAGGTTTATTATAATAATCGTTTTGATTATTATTCTTTTTATGAGCATGTTTACGTTTGTAACGTTTATGTGTTTTAGGATGATCAATATGCCGGTGATTATGCTTTCTTCTAGAGGGAGCAATTGGAGGCAGACCATATTGTTCACAAAATGTTCCTAACTCATATTTTGCTTTTTTCTTATCTTTACTAGCTTGTTTAGCTAATTTAAAATCAATGCACATTTTTAAACCTATTTTTTGAATATAACTGATTATGTCACCATAAGTGAGATTATCATAATCAATATATCCTAAGTTTTAACTCAACTCTTCTCTAACTTTATGAACGAATAATGAAGGCAAACCATTTACAAATTTTTCTTTCCAGAAAGGCTTGTTGCTATCATTTCGCAGCATAACTCTAGAGGTAAACACATCCTTGTACCACCTGAAGTCACTGAGAGTGGGACAAGTGAGATTACTGAGTTGATCATGAATTCTTTCTGTTATGTTACTAGGGGTTCCTACAAAATGTTTTATTATGGTAAAAATTAGAGTATTTACTCCATCTGGCGGACCAACACCGACATCTTCATCAAAGATGGGGTTACCGTCATCGTCTAACTGAATAGCATGAATAATAGATAATCTAGTATCTTCCGTGAGATGCCTTTCCCACCAAGATCTGAGAATACCCGTGAATCCACTAGCTATTAATTCAACGATTTCTGGTTGTGACAGATTGTTGAATTTAGTGATATAGCTATTTGCTACCATAGACATGTGATTTAATTTGTTTAAAATTTCTTGTTCACTAAGACCATCAATGTTCCATTCATAAATTTTATTAGCTGAAACCGAAAATTGTTTATCTAGGTTTCTCTCTTCGAATTGCAGATCCGGAGGAGTAGGTCTAGAATACCAATTCATGGTTAAACTAGTGTTTTGGACTGTTAACTTATTCAATTGGTCATTTAAATCTGGGTTTGAAGTAGAATTAGAATAGTCAGTTTGACTATCACTTTCAACTTCAGTTTCAACTTGATCTAAAGTAGAGACGGTACCACTTGGACCAGATTCTGTTTTTAGTTTTTTGAATAACTTGTCAATAGATTTAATTAAGTTGCTATCATCATTAGGTAAACCTAATTTACTTCTATTTTCAGGTAAGTTAATCAAGGGATGTTCAATTTTTACATCAGGCCTTTTTATACTTGTTTCTTCAAATTTTTCTTCAATTCTATCAAGTTGTCTTCCAACAGTTGCTAGATATTGATTACTAAAATTTAATTGTTCAATAATTTTTTTATCATCTTTATTGCCATCAGAAATTTTAAAGGGGCTGGCAACAACAGATGTGTTTTTAACTGGGATAAGGATCGTCTCTAACGGGGGATGACTAGAACAGACCTTAGACTTATCTTCTTTTATCCATTCACTTTTTGTTATAACATTACACTTACTTTGGTATTGATCGTACCAATCAAAAAAGGTAATGTTTATTTTTTCATTTTTTATGAATCGTTTCCATCTATTAACAATTTTATCTCGCTCCTTTTCTGTTGGATGGATTGAACGAAATAAATGTCTTTTATCTTTATTTTTTTTAGAATTAAAATCTTTTACAAGATTATCCCAATCAAGAATAAAATCTTTTTTAATAACTCTTAACTGATTGTTAATCGAAATTTCAAAATCAGACTGAGTGGGAAGCTCAGAAGAAGTAGGAGAGGAAGAAATCTCTTCTTCTACTAGATCCTTTTGAGTATAACATGGGTGACTAGCTTGACCTTGATTTAAAATACCTTTTAATTTAAGATCTCTTAAAGAAGGGTTATTAAGAAGTTCAGTGTCTCTTCTTGAAGATGCTATTGTACTAGCAGAGTCTTCAATAATAATCGGTCTTTTACTGCGTTCAAAACTTATTTTTACGGTTCCATCAGAAAATTGTCTAACATTTTCAAGGTTTATTAAATTGTTAACTACAGGTTGTTCAGGTATTTCACTAGGTAAAGTCCATTGACTAGGGAGAGTAATATCTTTCCAAAGAATGGTTCTCGGAATTTGAATATTAGCATCACTAGTTGAACTTTGAATTAAGACAGTTTGATCTTTCGGACTTTTATTGAGAGCATGAACGTTTAGGTTAGTTTTCATGGTCTTATAATAAATCAGGTAAATCAAAGCTATCGGTTGAGAACCCTCAATCATTTGGGTAATTTCTCCAGCAGTTTTAATATTTATTGTCAAGGCTTTTAATAAATTTTTATCACTTAGGCTCAATGTGAAATCAGGAAAGCAATTGAAATGGATAGGTCCATTATGCAGACTAGATTCCATTGCGCCGATCATGCTAGGATAATAATTCAAGAATCGTGCATCTCTAAGGCAGAGATAAATACTTGAATTAATTCCTTTAATGTTTAATGGTTTAACAGCTACTTGAACTAATCCAATGTGAAAAAAATTATAACCTTTCTTTTTATGTTTTTTAATGACTTCGGGATCCAAAAGACTACAATTTTCGTATTCTTTATTAATGGCATAAACCTTTTCAACAGTTTTGACATTATAATCTGTTTTAAAATTGTCCAAAAATGTTGACTGATAAATTTCCTTAGGGGAGACCCTAGGTATATTCCAATTGTGCAAGGCTTGACTGATGTTTTCATAACTGTGAATTCCTTGGTTAACTATGTCTGGAACAGGAGGCAAAGTCGACCAGTTACTAGTTGAGGAGTTAGATCTAAACAATCTATTCATATTTACCAAGCTCAAAATAAATTTTTATTCATTATTCTTCCATTCATACCCTATTACCTTAGGTAAACTCATACCTATGTTCAAAAACCAACACTGCTCACCCAAGAGACTTACAAAAGTTTGACAAGAACAAGGTGGACTACAGTAAATCAGGTGACTTCTGAATAAGAATAAAAGATAAATTTTGAAAACGGTTGCAGATGAATAGTTGTAAATATCTTACTGGCAACTAGAACAGAAACAACATGGCTCTGATACCATTTGAAGGCGGAATCAAGTAAACTAGAATCGGAGGTGCAAATAATATAACAGTTTAATTACTAAAACATATAGTTTTATTGATTGGAAATAAAACGGTTTACAAATGTACAAACTGATTACAAATTACAAAATTACAAATTGGATTAACTTGACTTACTTAGAACATTTAAGAAAGGTAGAATAGCAGAAGGAGGGGCTAAGAAAGGCTTAATGGCGGTAGAGGCTAAAGATTCATCTGAGAAGGATCCCAGAGTCTTTCGAAGTCTGCCTCAATAACTAAGTTCGGTTTCCTTTTATAGAATAAGGAAAGAACTATTACAAAGTTACTATTACAAAATAAATGATTACAGACAAAAGTTACTATTCATGAATAGTGCTGACTTTTTTTACTATTCATCGACGCGTCTGGCAACTTTTGACAAAGTGGCCACAACTTTTGACTTGAAAGATGCTTTCGGTGGAAAGGAGATAATTTCGGTGGAAAAGACGAATCTGCTTTCGGCTGAGGGCATCTTTTGACTGGCTGTAGGGAGCAGGTGCATGTGACTGAGAAGAAATGTCAGGCAAATGGGTCCTGAGCATCCTGTAGATTGATGGTGCCGTAAGGGTCATCATCTTCATCATACTGACTGTGGGAAGCTGATGAAGAATCTGTAGAGGCATCCTCATGAAGCTCATCAATTCTTTTATTTAATGCCTGGGCAATTAATTTTAACTCTTTTCCAGAACAATCTTTAAAATCAGAAATGCTGCGGGAACAAGTCGAACCAGTGGGACTGACTCTAGACTCTTTTGATTTTTTACTGACACTTGACTCTTTTGATTTTTGACTTGAAGGTTCTGCTGTAGAGACTGGGAGAACCTTGAGAGAAGCAGGGAATTCTAACTGGACTTGACCTACAATTCTATTGACGTCAAATTTATCCCACCATTTGACAAACCATTGGCGAGTGACTAGGGGAAAAGGATCTGCCATTGGAGATGTAGGGGAAGCATTGTGACTGATTTCACTGGTGGAGTTTTGAATGCTGTATTCCCATCGGAGAATCCAGGGAATCTTATATTTACTTACAAACTGAAGAAGGACTGGGACACCTTCATATGCTGAATCTAATTTTTTATGATTGCAAAAATGATTGAGTTGGACTTTCAAAGGATCGGGAAGAAGGTTATAGGTAGAACCAAATCTCGACCACCAATGGGAAAACCAATATGGGAAATGACTTTTGAATTTATGGTCAAATTGAACAAACCAAGAATGACTGTGTGACTCATTTTGATGGAGGAAAACTTTATACCAAGCTTCCATATAATCATAATAACAAAAAGAGTTATCCTGATTCGAAAGCTGCATAAGATCAGAGGGATGTTTTCCCCATTCGGACATCTGAATAAACTGTTTAATATACAACGAATGGTAAAGAACTTTGGCTTTATCATTATTGGCATAAATGGGTTTAATAAAAATTGACTCTGTTTCGACAAGAATGTCCTTATAATACACAAGGGATTTATAAGGAGCAAAGGGCATGAAATGCCAACCAGAAGGGAAAAACTGGGAGGTCAATTTTACTGGGTCATTTCTGGGTTTCATGTGAGGCTCAATATGAAATAAGAGATTGGTCCATCTAAGCATATACTCAGAGGGAGGATTACTAGGATTTGAACTAGAGGCTTTTGGCTGAAAGGGGTCGACGGGAATTGGGTTACTAGCCAGAGCTGAACTATAGGGCTTGGGCATTGTCCCAAGGACAGTGAACTTGTTACTGGTTTGATAAATTGGGTTAACTGGATGAGGAACCAAGGTTCCTCTTGGCTAATTACTAGGGCCAGTAGGGCGACCCGGACCACGAGAGGTTGATGCACCGCAGATACTCATGAAAGATGCACGGTACCTGTGTTAATAAATTCCCGAGTGAGAAAATCAGGAATAAAATTGTTACAACCTTTAATGTATTCAATATCAAAATCAAAGATACTCAAAAGGGCTTGCCATCTAGCAAAGGAGTGTTTAGAAGCTAAGTTTTCAACATCTTTTTCTAACACATATTTTGCGGATTTGCAGTCAATTCGAACTAAAATTTTTTGATTTAATAAATCAATTTGAAATTTATTAATACATAACACAAGAGAAAGTATTTCTTTTTTAATAGTACTGTAATTTAACTGTGTACTATTCCATCCACCGGAATGAAAACGGACGATCTGTTCTGGGGAATCTGGAGTTAACTTTTGCTTGAGAATACCTTCGAATCCATTATTAGAAGCGTCAGTTTCTACAATTTTAAATGCAGAATCATTGGAAATACCAAGGCAGGGCAATTCCTTGATGTATTTTTTAACTTGTTGGACGACAGAAGTATGAATGTCAGTCCAGGGAGGAGGATTGTCTTGCAAACGCTGAAAGAGAGGTTTGCAAATTTTCCTGAGGTTTTTATAGAACTTGCCAATATAATTGAGCGAGCCCAGAAACCTCTGCAGTTGGGTTTAATGGGTAATTTTATCTGGGAATCTGTCGGCGAATTGAATAGCTCTATCAATTGGCCGTATGAGTCCGCGATATATAATTAATCCAAGAAACCGAACTTTAGCTTGAAACAAGCTGCATTTGGAAAGCGAAAGAACAAGTCCATTGTCTTTGACCGTTTTGAAAAACGATTTCAAATGTTTGACATGTTCTTCAATGGAATTGGAAAAAATAAGAATATCATCGATATACACAACAATAAAATGACTAAAAGGATTCAAAATGTCATTGAGGATATTCTGGAATTCACTAGGAGCATTTTTTAAGCCAAATGCTTGGACATTCCATTCGTAATGACCGAATGGAGTGGTGAATGCAGTTTTGTATCTGTCATCTGGGTGAATAGCAATTTGCCAGAAACCAGATTTGAGGTCGAATTTACTAAAAATGGTGGCATTACTTAGTCGGTTAATGAGGTCATCCTTATTAGGTAGGGGATATCTAATCCATTCTACAATTTTCGTATTCTTTATTAATGGCATAAACCTTTTCAACAGTTTTGACATTATAATCTGTTTTAAAATTGTCCAAAAATGTTGACTGGAAATTTCCTTGGGGAGACCCTAGGTATATTCCAATTGTGCAAGGCTTGACTGATGTTTTCATAACTGTGAATTTCTTGGTTAACTATGTCTGGAACAGAGGCAAATGTCGACCGGTTAGGAGTTGAGGAGTTAGATCTAAACAATCTATTCATAATTTACCAAGCTCAAAATAAATTTTTATTCTTATTTTCCATTATACCCTATTACCTTAGGTAGACTCAATACCTATGTTCAAAAACCAACACTGCTCACCCAAGAGACTTACAAAAGTTTGACAAGAACAAGGTGGACTACAGTAAATCAGGTGACTTCTGAATAAGAATAAAAGATAAACTTTGAAAACGGTTGCAGATGAACAGTTGTAAATATCTTACTGGCAACTAGAACAGAAACAACATGGCTTTGATACCATTTGAAGGCGGAATCAAGTAAACTAGAATCGGAGGTGCAAATAATATAACATTTAATTACTAAAACATATAGTTTTATTGATTGGAAATAAAACGGTTTACAAATGTACAAACTGATTACAAATTACAAAATTACAAATTGGATTAACTTGACTTACTTAGAACATTTAAGAAAGGTAGAATAGCAGAAGGAGGGGCTAAGAAAGGCTTAATGGCGGTAGAGGCTAAAGATTCATCTGAGAAGGATCCCAGAGTCTTTCGAAGTCTGCCTCAATAACTAAGTTCGGTTTCCTTTTATAGAATAAGGAAAGAACTATTACAAAGTTACTATTCAAAATAAATGATTACAGACAAAAGTTACTATTCATGAATAGTGCTGAATTTTTTTACTATTCATCGACGCGTCTGGCAACTTTTGACAAAGTGGCCACAACTTTTGACTTGAAAGATGCTTTCGGTGGAAAGGAGATGCTTTCGGTGGAAAAGACGAATCTGCTTTCGGCTGAGGGCATCTTTTGACTGGCTGCAGGGAGCAGGTGCATGTGACTGAGAAGAAATGTCAGGCAACGGGTCTTGAGCATCCTGTAGATTGATGGTGCCGTAAGGGTCATCATCTTCATCATACTGACTGTGGGTAGCTGATGAAGAATCTGTAGAGGCATCCTCATGAAGCTCATCAATTCTTTTATTTAATGCCTGGGCAATTAATATTTAACTCTTTTCCAGAACAATCTTTAAAATCAGAAATGCTGCGGGAACAAGTCGAACCAGTGGGACTGACTCTAGACTCTTTTGATTTTTTACTGACACTTGACTCTTTTGATTTTTGACTTGAGGTTCTGCTGTAGAGACTGGGAGAACCTTGAGAGAAGCAGGGAATTCTAACTGGACTTGACCTACAATTCTATTGACGTCAAATTTATCCCACCATTTGACAAACCATTGGCGAGTGACTAGGGAAAAGGATCTGCCATTGGAGATGTAGGGGAAGCATTGTGACTGATTTCACTGGTGGAGTTTTGAATGCTGTATTCCCATCGGAGAATCCAGGGAATCTTATATTTACTTACAAACTGAAGAAGGACTGGGACACCTTCATATGCTGAATCTAATTTTTTGTGATTGCAAAAATGATTGAGTTGGACTTTCAGAGGATCGGGAAGAAGGTCATAGGTAGAACCAAATCTCGACCACCAATGGGAAAACCAATATGGGAAATGACTTTTGAATTTATGGTCAAATTGAACAAACCAAGAATGACTGTGTGACTCATTTTGATGGAGGAAAACTTTATACCAAGCTTCCATATAATCATAATAACAAAAAGAGTTATCCTGATTCGAAAGCTGCATAAGATCATAGGGATGTTTTCCCCATTCGGACATCTGAATAAACTGTTTAATATACAACGAATGGTAAAGAACTTTGGCTTTATCATTATTGGCATAAATGGGTTTAATAAAAATTGACTCTGTTTCGACAAGAATGTCCTTATAATACACAAGGGATTTATAAGGAGCAAAGGGCATGAAATGCCAACCTGAAGGGAAAAACTGGGAGGTCAATTTTACTGGGTCATTTCTGGGTTTCATGTGAGGCTCAATATGAAATAAGAGATTGGTCCATCTAAGCATATACTCAGAGGGAGGATTACTGGGATTTGAACTAGAGGCTTTTGGCTGAAAGGGGTCGACGGGAATTGGGTTACTAGCCAGAGCTGAACTATAGGGCTTGGGCATTGTCCTAAGGACAGTGAACTTGTTACTGGTTTGATAAATTGGGTTAACTGGATGAGGAACCAAGGTTCCTCTTGGCTGATTACTAGGGCCAGTAGGGCGACCCGGACCACGAGAGGTTGATGCACCGCAGATACTCATGAAAGATGCACGGTACCTGTGTTAATAAATTCCCGAGTGAGAAAATCAGTAATATAATTGTTACTACCTTTAATGTATTCAATATCAAAATCAAAGATACTCAAAAGGGCTTGCCATCTAGCAAAGGAGTGTTTAGAAGCTAAGTTTTCAACATCTTTTTCTAACACATATTTTGCCGATTTGCAGTCAATTCGAACTAAAATTTTTTGATTTAATAAATCAATTTGAAATTTATTAATACATAACACAAGAGAAAGTATTTCTTTTTTAATAGTACTGTAATTTCACTGTGTACTATTCCATCCACCGGAATGAAAACGGACGATCTGTTCTGGGGAATCTGGAGTTAACTTTTGATTGAGAATACCTCCGAATCCATTATCAGAAGCGTCAGTTTCTACAATTTTAAATGCAGAATCATTGGAAATACCAAGGCAGGGCAATTCCTTGATGTATTTTTTAACTTGTTGGACGACAGAAGTATGAATGTCAGTCCAGGGAGGAGGATTGTCTTGCAAACGCTGAAAGAGAGGTTTGCAAATTTTCCTGAGGTTTTTATAGAACTTGCCAATATAATTGAGCGAGCCCAGAAACCTCTGCAGTTGGGTTTTATGGGTAATTTTATCTGGGAATCTGTCGGCGAATTGAATAGCTCTATCAATTGGCCGTATGAGTCCGCGATATATAATTAATCCAAGAAACCGAACTTTAGCTTGAAACAAGCTGCATTTGGAAAGCGAAAGAACAAGTCCATTGTCTTTGACCGTTTTGAAAAACGATTTCAAATGTTTGACATGTTCTTCAATGGAATTGGAAAAAATAAGAATATCATCGATATACACAACAATAAAATGACTAAAAGGATTCAAAATGTCATTGAGGATATTCTGGAATTCACTAGGAGCATTTTTTAAGCCAAATGCTTGGACATTCCATTCGTAATGACCGAATGGAGTGGTGAATGCAGTTTTGTATCTGTCATCTGGGTGAATAGCAATTTGCCAGAAACCAGATTTGAGGTCGAATTTACTAAAAATGGTGGCATTACTTAGTCGGTTAATGAGGTCATCCTTATTAGGTAGGGGATATCTAATCCATTCTAGGACTTTGTTTAATGGCTTGTAATTGATTACTAACCTGGGAACACCTCTTTCCTTTTCTGCTTCATTGTTAACATAAAAGGCAGGACATGACCATGGGGATTTACTAGGTCTAATTAATTTTTTACTAAGAAGATCATTAATTTCCTTTTTACATAACTCCATCTGTTCGTGATTCATTTGAATAGGCCTGGCCTTAGTAGGAATCAAATGTTCTTTGAATTCCTTAGCGTAAGGGAGCCTTACAACATGTTTTTTCCGATGCCAAAAGGCATTAGGAGAATCAGAACAAAGGTGGTCTTTTAAATAAGATTTTAATTCTTCAATTTTTTCAAGGACATCTTTATTTTGAAGTTGTTCTTCAATTCTTTTGTATTTAATTTCTTCTTTTAAAAAATTTAAATGGGTGGATTTACAATTTAATAAATTTAATGATTTAGAAATGGACTCTTCTTGAATAAATTTTAAATCTCTCTCTTTTGGTTTAATAAGAAATTTAAATGTAATTCTTTTACCTAAATGTTTACAGCTTAATCCTTCATTACTGGTAGTAAATGGATATAATAAATATATAAATGGTAACCCTAAAATGATTTTATCAGTAAGATTGCGAATTAAAACAAATGATGTTTTAGAACACATATCATCTTGACAGATATGCACATTAGGCAATTTATATTTTATTTCCATCTGACTACCATTAGCTGAATTTAATTTTTCATTAGTCTTCTTATAGTACTTGGTTGGAATAAGACCTTCCTGGATACAATTTAAATCCGCACCAGTATCAACTAAGGCGGGAAGTTTTATTGAAAAGGTTTTATCAACAACCAAATTAATGGAGATATACCACTTTTGAATGATAATATCTTTTACTCTTTTAAGAGAAAGACCTTGAATGAATAGATCTGGCTCATCTTTGATTCCTGAAGATTCTGGCTCATCGTGATCTTCATCACTAGAGGAGGAATCATGAACTTGAAGATCAGATTTCTGACTCTCTAAGTCTTTTCTTAAATTAGAGACTTCAATTTTTAAATTAGAGATTTCCTTTTTAAGTTTATTAACTTCTTGATTTAACTCTGGAAGGGTAACTTCTTTAACTGGGGTTTTAAATCTTTCTAGAGTTTTATTAAGGCTGAATATCGGTTTATCTTTAGCTTTAAAAATCTTGTCTTTAACTCTAGTATCTTTGGTTAATAAATCTTTTAATTGCTTAGTATATTGAACTTTAAGTTCAGGGTCAGAAATTTTACTAATTAAGTCGATTAACAAAGAGCTTTCTTCATCTTCTTTGGTAATAACACTTAATCTTTTAGTGCAACAATTTTCATTGCAGTTATTAGCACAAATAGTGACTTCCTCTTCGTTACTATCAGACTCATTGTTGCTGGTACTGCTATTAAAAGAATAGGGGATGTCAGATCCTTCATCATTATCTTCATTGATTTCTATTCTCATTAACTCTAATAATTGTTCTGTATCTTCAATAGAGATATTTAACTGAGATAATTTTTATTTTACTTTACATTCACTTTTGTAGTGGCCTTTTTGCCCACAATTGTGGCAAACGATTTTACTCTTATCATATTTTTTAGTACCTTTATTATATTTTTTATTAATTGGTTTAAGTTTATTATAATAATCGTTTTGATTATTATTCTTTTTATGAGCATGTTTACGTTTGTAACGTTTATGTGTTTTAGGATGATCAATATGCCGGTGATTATGCTTTCTTCTAGAGGGAGCAATTGGAGGCAGACCATATTGTTCACAAAATGTTCCTAACTCATATTTTGCTTTTTTCTTATCTTTACTAGCTTGTTTAGCTAATTTAAAATCAATGCACATTTTTAAACCTAATTTTTGAATATAACTGATTATGTCACCATAAGTGAGATTATCATAATCAATATATCCTAAGTTTTTACTCAACTCTTCTCTAACTTTATGAGCGAATAATGAAGGCAAACCATTTACAAATTTTTCTTTCCAGAAAGGCTTGTTGCTATCATTTCGCAGCATAACTCTAGAGGTAAACACATCCTTGTACCACCTGAAGTCACTGAGAGTGGGACAAGTGAGATTACTGAGTTGATCATGAATTCTTTCTGTTATGTTACTAGGGGTTCCTACAAAATGTTTTATTATGGTAAAAATTAGAGTATTTACTCCATCTGGCGGACCAACACCGACATCTTCATCAAAGATGGGGTTACCGTCATCGTCTAACTGAATAGCATGAATAATAGATAATCTAGTATCTTCCGTGAGATGTCTCTCCCACCAAGATCTGAGAATACCCGTGAATCCACTAGCTATTAATTCAACGATTTCTGGTTGTGACAGATTGTTGAATTTAGTGATATAGTTATTTGCTACCATAGACATGTGATTTAATTTGTTTAAAATTTCTTGTTCACTAAGACCATCAATGTTCCATTCATAAATTTATTAGCTGAAACCAAAAATTGTTTATCTAGGTTTCTCTCTTCGAATTGCAGATCCGGAGGAGAAGGTCTAGAATACCAATTCCTGGTTAAACTAGTGTTTTGGACTGTTAACTTATTCAATTGGTCATTTAAATCTGGGTTTGAAGTAGAATTAGAATAGTTAGTTTGACTATCACTTTCAACTTCAGTTTCAACTTGATCTAAAGTAGAGACGGTACCACTTGGACCAGATTCTGTTTTTAGTTTTTTGAATAACTTGTCAATAGATTTAATTAAGTTGCTATCATCACTAGGTAAACCTAATTTACTTCTATTTTCAGGTAAGTTAATCAAGGGATGTTCAATTTTTACATCAGGCCTTTTTATACTTGTTTCTTCAAATTTTTCTTCAATTCTATCAAGTTGTCTTCCAACAGTTGCTAGATATTGATTACTAAAATTTAATTGTTCAATAATTTTTTTATCATCTTTATTACCATCAGAAATTTTAAAGGGGCTGGCAACAACAGATGTGTTTTTAACTGGGATAAGGATCGTCTCTAGCGGGGGATGACTAGAACAGACCTTAGACTTATCTTCTTTTATCCATTAACTTTTTGTTATAACATTACACTTACTTTGGTATTGATCGTACCAATCAAAAAAGGTAATGTTTATTTTTTCATTTTTTATGAATCGTTTCCATCTATTAACAATTTTATCTCGCTCCTTTTCTGTTGGATGGATTGAACGAAATAAATGTCTTTTATCTTTATTTTTTTTGGAATTAAAATCTTTTACAAGATTATCCCAATCAAGAATAAAATCTTTTTTAATAACTCTTAACTGATTGTTAATCGGAATTTCAAAATCAGACTGAGTGGGAAGCTCAGAAGAAGTAGGAGAGGAAGAACTCTCTTCTTCTACTAGATCCTTTTGAGTATAACATGGGTGACTAGCTTGACCTTGATTTAAAATACCTTTTAATTTAAGATCTCTTAAAGAAGGGTTATTAAGAATTTCAGTGTCTCTTCTTGAAGATGCTATTGTACTAGCAGAGTCTTCAATAATAATCGGTCTTTTACTGCGTTCAAAACTTATTTTTACGGTTCCATCATAAAATTGTCTAACATTTTCAAGGTTTATTAGATTGTTAACTACAGGTTGTTCAGGTATTTCACTAGGTAAAGTCCATTGACTAGGGAGAGTAATATCTTTCCAGAGAATGGTTCTCGGAATTTGAATATTAGCATCACTAGTTGAACTTTGAATTAAGACAGTTTGATCTTTCGGACTTTTATTGAGAGCATGAACGTTTAGGTTAGTTTTCATGGTCTTATAATAAATCAGGTAAATCAAAGCTATCGGTTGAGAACCCTCAATCATTTGGGTAATTTCTCCAGCAGTTTTAATATTTAATGTCAAGGCTTTTAATAAATTTTTATCACTTAGGCTCAATGTGAAATCAGGAAAGCAATTGAAATGGATAGGTCCATTATGCAGACTAGATTCCATTGCGCCGATCATGCTAGGATAATAATTCAAGAATCGTGCATCTCTAAGGCAGAGATAAATACTTGAATTAATTCCTTTAATGTTTAATGGTTTAACAGCTACTTGAACTAATCCAATGTGAATAAAATTATAACCTTTCTTTTTATGTTTTTTAATGACTTCGGGATCCAAAAGACTACAATTTTCGTATTCTTTATTAATGGCATAAACCTTTTCAACAGTTTTGACATTATAATCTGTTTTAAAATTGTCCAAAAATGTTGACTGATAAATTTCCTTAGGGGAGACCCTAGGTATATTCCAATTGTGCAAGGCTTGACTGATGTTTTCATAACTGTGAATTTCTTGGTTAACTATGTCTGGAACAGGAGGCAAAGTCGACCGGTTACTAGTTGAGGAGTTAGATCTAAACAATCTATTCATATTTACCAAGCTCAAAATAAATTTTTATTCATTATTCTTCCATTCATACCCTATTACCTTAGGTAAACTCATACCTATGTTCAAAAACCAACACTGCTCACCCAAGAGACTTACAAAAGTTTGACAAGAACAAGGTGGACTACAGTAAATCAGGTGACTTCTGAATAAGAATAAAAGATAAATTTTGAAAACGGTTGTAGATGAACAGTTGTAAATATCTTACTGGCAACTAGAACAGAAACAACATGGCTCTGATACCATTTGAAGGCGGAATCAAGTAAACTAGAATCGGAGGTGCAAATAATATAACAGTTTAATTACTAAAACATATAGTTTTATTGATTGGAAATAAAACGGTTTACAAATGTACAAACTGATTACAAATTACAAAATTACAAATTGGATTAACTTGACTTACTTAGAACATTTAAGAAAGGTAGAATAGCAGAAGGAGGGGCTAAGAAAGACTATATGTTCTTTCGCTTTAAGAAAGACTATATATACTGGCAACTATATGTTCTTTCGCTTTGATACCATTTGAAGGCGGAATCAAGTAAACTAGAATCGGAGGTGCAAATAATATAACAGTTTAATTACTAAAACATATAGTTTTATTGATTGGAAATAAAACGGTTTACAAATGTACAAACTGATTACAAATTACAAAATTACAAATTGGATTAACTTGACTTACTTAGAACATTTAAGAAAGGTAGAATAGCAGAAGGAGGGGCTAAGAAAGGCTTAATGGCGGTAGAGGCTAAAGATTCATCTGAGAAGGATCCCATAGTCTTTCGAAGTCTGCCTCAATAACTAAGTTCGGTTTCCTTTTATAGAATAAGGAAAGAACTATTACAAAGTTACTATTACAAAATAAATGATTACAGACAAAAGTTACTATTCATGAATAGTGCTGACTTTTTTTACTATTCATCGATGCGTCTGGAAACTTTTGACAAAGTGGCCACAACTTTTGACTTGAAAGATGCTTTCGGTGGAAAGGAGATGCTTTCGGTGGAAAAGACGAATCTGCTTTCGGCTGAGGGCATCTTTTGACTGGCTGCAGGGAGCAGGTGCATGTGACTGAGAAGAAATGTCAGGCAAACGGGTCCAGAGCATCCTGTAGATTGATGGTGCCGTAAGGGTCATCATCTTCATCATACTGACTGTGGGAAGCTGATGAAGAATCTGTAGAGGCATCCTCATGAAGCTCATCAATTCTTTTATTTAATGCCTGGGCAATTAATTTTAACTCTTTTCCAGAACAATCTTTAAAATCAGAAATGCTGCGGGAACAAGTCGAACCAGTGGGACTGACTCTAGACTCTTTTAATTTTTTACTGACACTTGACTCTTTTGATTTTTGACTTGAAGGTTCTGCTGTAGAGACTGGGAGAACCTTGAGAGAAGCAGGGAATTCTAACTGGACTTGACCTATAATTCTATTGACGTCAAATTTATCCCACCATTTGACAAACCATTGGCAAGTGACTAGGGGAAAAGGATCTGCCATTGGAGATGTAGGGGAAGCATTGTGACTGATTTCACTGGTGGAGTTTTGAATACTGTATTCCCATCGGAGAATCCAGGGAATCTTATATTTACTTACAAACTGAAGAAGGACTGGGACACCTTCATATGCTGAATCTAATTTTTTGTGATTGCAAAAATGATTGAGTTGGACTTTCAGAGGATCGGGAAGAAGGTCATAGGTAGAACCAAATCTCGACCACCAATGGGAAAACCAATATGGGAAATGACTTTTGAATTTATGGTCAAATTGAACAAACCAAGAATGACTGTGTGACTCATTTTGATGGAGAAAAACTTTATACCAAGCTTCCATATAATCATAATAACAAAAAGAGTTATCCTGATTCGAAAGCTGCATAAGATCAGAGGGATGTTTTCCCCATTCGGACATCTGAATAAACTGTTTAATATACAACGAATGGTAAAGAACTTTGGCTTTATCATTATTGGCATAAATGGGTTTAATAAAAATTAACTCTGTTTCGACAAGAATGTCCTTATAATACACAAGGGATTTATAAGGAGCAAAGGGCATGAAATGCCAACCAGAAGGGAAAAACTGGGAGGTCAATTTTACTGGGTCATTTCTGGGTTTCATGTGAGGCTCAATATTAAATAAGAGATTGGTCCATCTAAGCATATACTCAGAGGGAGGATTACTGGGATTTGAACTAGAGGCTTTTGGCTGAAAGGGGTCGACGGGAATTGGGTTACTAGCTAAAGCTGAACTATAGGGCTTGGGCATTGTCCCAAGGACAATGAACTTGTTACTGGTTTGATAAATTGGGTTAACTGGATGAGGAACCAAGGTTCCTCTTGGCTGATTACTAGGGCCAGTAGGGCGACCCGGACCACGAGAAGTTGATGCACCGCGGATACTCATGAAAGATGCACGGTACCTGTTTTAATAAATTCCCGAGTGAGAAAATCAGGAATAGAATTGTTACTACCTTTAATGTATTCAATATCAAAATCAAAGATACTCAAAAGGGCTTGCCATCTAGCAAAGGAGTGTTTAGAAGCTAAGTTTTCAACATCTTTTTCTAACACATATTTTGCCGATTTGCAGTCAATTCGAACTAAAATTTTTTGATTTAATAAATCAATTTGAAATTTATTAATACATAACACAAGAGAAAGTATTTCTTTTTTAATAGTACTGTAATTTCACTGTGTACTATTCCATCCACCGGAATGAAAACGGACGATCTGTTCTGGGGAATCTGGAGTTAACTTTTGATTGAGAATACCTCCGAATCCATTATCAGAAGCGTCAGTTTCTACAATTTTAAATGCAGAATCATTGGAAATACCAAGGCAGGGCAATTCCTTGATGTATTTTTTAACTTGTTGGACGACAGAAGTATGAATGTCAGTCCAGGGAGGAGGATTGTCTTGCAAACGCTAAAAGAGAGGTTTGCAAATTTTCCTGAGGTTTTTATAGAACTTGCCAATATAATTGAGCGAGCCCAGAAACCTCTGCAGTTGGGTTTTATGGGTAATTTTATCTGGGAATCTGTCGGCGAATTGAATAGCTCTATCAATTGGCCGTATGAGTCCGCGATATATAATTAATCCAAGAAACCGAACTTTAGCTTGAAACAAGCTGCATTTGGAAAGCGAAAGAACAAGTCCATTGTCTTTGACCGTTTTGAAAAACGATTTCAAATGTTTGACATGTTCTTCAATGGAATCGGAAAAAATAAGAATATCATCGATATACACAACAATAAAATGACTAAAAGGATTCAAAATGTCATTGAGGATATTCTGGAATTCACTAGGAGCATTTTTTAAGCCAAATGCTTGGACATTCCATTCGTAATGACCGAATGGAGTGGTGAATGCAGTTTTGTATCTGTCATCTGGGTGAATAGTAATTTGCCAGAAACCAGATTTGAGGTCGAATTTACTAAAAATGGTGGCATTACTTAGTCGGTTAATGAGGTCATCCTTATTAGGTAGGGGATATCTAATCCATTCTAGGACTTTATTTAATGGCTTGTAAATGATTACTAACCTGGGAACACCTCTTTCCTTTTCTGCTTCATTGTTAACATAAAAGGCAGGACATGACCATGGGGATTTACTAGGTCTAATTAATTTTTTACTAAGGAGATCATTAATTTCCTTTTTACATAACTCCATCTGTTCGTGATTCATTTGAATAGGCCTGGCCTTAGTAGGAATCAAATGTTCTTTGAATTCCTTAGCGTAAGGGAGCCTTACAACATGTTTTTTCCGATGCCAAAAGGCATTAGGAGAATCAAAACAAAGGTGGTCTTTTAAATAAGATTTTAATTCTTCAATTTTTTCAAGGACATCTTTATTTTGAAGTTGTTCTTCAATTCTTTTGTATTTAATTTCTTCTTTTAAAAAATTTAAATGGGTGGATTTACAATTTAATAAATTTAATGATTTAGAAATGGACTCTTCTTGAATAAATTTTAAATCTCTCTCTTTTGGTTTAATAAGAAATTTAAATGTAATTCTTTTACCTAAATGTTTACAGCTTAATCCTTCATTACTGGTAGTAAATGGATATAATAAATATATAAATGGTAACCCTAAAATGATTTTTTCAGTAAGATTGCGAATTAAAACAAGTGATGTTTTAAAACACATATCATCTTGACAGATATGCACATTAGGCAATTTATATTTTATTTCCATCTGACTACCATTAGCTGAATTTAATTTTTCATTAGTCTTCTTATAGTACTTGGTTGGAATAAGACCTTCCTGGATACAATTTAAATCCGCACCAGTATCAACTAAGGCGGGAAGTTTTATTGAAAAGGTTTTATCAACAACCAAATTAATGGAGATATACCACTTTTGAATGATAATATCTTTTACTCTTTTAAGAGAAAGACCTTGAATGAATAGATCTGGCTCATCTTTGATTCCTGAAGATTCTGGCTCATCGTGATCTTCATCACTAGAGGAGAAATCATGAACTTGAAGATCAGATTTCTGACTCTCTAAGTCTTTTCTTAAATTAGAGACTTCAATTTTTAAATTAGAGATTTCCTTTTTAAGTTTATTAACTTCTTGATTTAACTCTGGAAGGGTAACTTCTTTAACTGGGATTTTAAATCTTTCTAGAGTTTTATTAAGGCTGAATATCGGTTTATCTTTAGCTTTAAAAATCTTGTCTTTAACTCTAGTATCTTTGGTTAATAAATCTTTTAATTGCTTAGTATATTGAACTTTAAGTTCAGGGTCAGAAATTTTACTAATTAAGTCGATTAACAAAGAGCTTTCTTCATCTTCTTTGGTAATAACACTTAATCTTTTAGTGCAACAATTTTCATTGCAGTTATTAGCACAAATAGTGACTTCCTCTTCGTTACTATCAGACTCATTGTTGCTGGTACTGCTATTAAAAGAATAGGGGATGTCAGATCCTTCATCATTATCTTCATTGTTTTTTATTCTCATTAACTCTAATAATTGTTCTGTATCTTCAATAGAGATATTTAACTGAGATAATTTTTGTTTTACTTTACATTCACTTTTTTAGTGGCCTTTTTGCCCACAATTGTGGCAAACAATTTTACTCTTATCATATTTTTTAGTACCTTTATTATATTTTTTATTAATTGGTTTAGGTTTATTATAATAATCGTTTTGATTATTATTCTTTTTATGAGCATGTTTACGTTTGTAACGTTTATGTGTTTTAGGATGATCAATATGCCGGTGATTATGCTTTCTTCTAGAGGGAGCAATTGGAGGCAGACCATATTGTTCACAAAATGTTCCTAACTCATATTTTGCTTTTTTCTTATCTTTACTAGCTTGTTTAGCTAATTTAAAATCAATGCACATTTTTAAACCTATTTTTTGAATATAACTGATTATGTCACCATAAGTGAGATTATCATAATCAATATATCCTAAGTTTTAACTCAACTCTTCTCTAACTTTATGAACGAATAATGAAGGCAAACCATTTACAAATTTTTCTTTCCAGAAAGGCTTGTTGCTATCATTTCGCAGCATAACTCTAGAGGTAAACACATCCTTGTACCACCTGAAGTCACTGAGAGTGGGACAAGTGAGATTACTGAGTTGGTCATGAATTCTTTCTGTTATGTTACTAGGGGTTCCTACAAAATGTTTTATTATGGTAAAAATTAGAGTATTTACTCCATCTGGCGGACTAACACCGACATCTTCATCAAAGATGGGGTTACCGTCATCGTCTAACTGAATAGCATGAATAATAGATAATCTAGTATCTTCCGTGAGATGCCTTTCCCACCAAGATCTGAGAATACCCGTGAATCCACTAGCTATTAATTCAACGATTTCTGGTTGTGACAGATTGTTGAATTTAGTGATATAGCTATTTGCTACCATAGACATGTGATTTAATTTGTTTAAAATTTCTTGTTCACTAAGACCATCAATGTTCCATTCATAAATTTTATTAGCTGAAACCGAAAATTGTTTATCTAGGTTTCTCTCTTCGAATTGCAGATCCGGAGGAGTAGGTCTAGAATACCAATTCATGGTTAAACTAGTGTTTTGGACTGTTAACTTATTCAATTGGTCATTTAAATCTGGGTTTGAAGTAGAATTAGAATAGTCAGTTTGACTATCACTTTCAACTTCAGTTTCAACTTGATCTAAAGTAGAGACGGTACCACTTGGACCAGATTCTGTTTTTAGTTTTTTGAATAACTTGTCAATAGATTTAATTAAGTTGCTATCATCATTAGGTAAACCTAATTTACTTCTATTTTCAGGTAAGTTAATCAAGGGATGTTCAATTTTTACATCAGGCCTTTTTATACTTGTTTCTTCAAATTTTTCTTCAATTCTATCAAGTTGTCTTCCAACAGTTGCTAGATATTGATTACTAAAATTTAATTGTTCAATAATTTTTTTATCATCTTTATTGCCATCAGAAATTTTAAAGGGGCTGGCAACAACAGATGTGTTTTTAACTGGGATAAGGATCGTCTCTAACGGGGGATGACTAGAACAGACCTTAGACTTATCTTCTTTTATCCATTCACTTTTTGTTATAACATTACACTTACTTTGGTATTGATCGTACCAATCAAAAAAGGTAATGTTTATTTTTTCATTTTTTATGAATCGTTTCCATCTATTAACAATTTTATCTCGCTCCTTTTCTGTTGGATGGATTGAACGAAATAAATGTCTTTTATCTTTATTTTTTTTAGAATTAAAATCTTTTACAAGATTATCCCAATCAAGAATAAAATCTTTTTTAATAACTCTTAACTGATTGTTAATCGAAATTTCAAAATCAGACTGAGTGGGAAGCTCAGAAGAAGTAGGAGAGGAAGAAATCTCTTCTTCTACTAGATCCTTTTGAGTATAACATGGGTGACTAGCTTGACCTTGATTTAAAATACCTTTTAATTTAAGATCTCTTAAAGAAGGGTTATTAAGAATTTCAGTGTCTCTTCTTGAAGATGCTATTGTACTAGCAGAGTCTTCAATAATAATCGGTCTTTTACTGCGTTCAAAACTTATTTTTACGGTTCCATCAGAAAATTGTCTAACATTTTCAAGGTTTATTAAATTGTTAACTACAGGTTGTTCAGGTATTTCACTAGGTAAAGTCCATTGACTAGGGAGAGTAATATCTTTCCAGAGAATGGTTCTCGAAATTTGAATATTAGCATCACTAGTTGAACTTTGAATTAAGACAGTTTGATCTTTCGGACTTTTATTGAGAGCATGAACGTTTAGGTTAGTTTTCATGGTCTTATAATAAATCAGGTAAATCAAAGCTATCGGTTGAGAACCCTCAATCATTTGGGTAATTTCTCCAGCAGTTTTAATATTTATTGTCAAGGCTTTTAATAAATTTTTATCACTTAGGCTCAATGTGAAATCAGGAAAGCAATTGAAATGGATAGGTCCATTATGCAGACTAGATTCCATTGCGCCGATCATGCTAGGATAATAATTCAAGAATCGTGCATCTCTAAGGCAGAGATAAATACTTGAATTAATTCCTTTAATGTTTAATGGTTTAACAGCTACTTGAACTAATCCAATGTGAATAAAATTATAACCTTTCTTTTTATGTTTTTTAATGACTTCGGGATCCAAAAGACTACAATTTTCGTATTCTTTATTAATGGCATAAACCTTTTCAACAGTTTTGACATTATAATCTGTTTTAAAATTGTCCAAAAATGTTGACTGATAAATTTCCTTAGGGGAGACCCTAGGTATATTCCAATTGTGCAAGGCTTGATTGATGTTTTCATAACTGTGAATTTATTGGTTAACTATGTTTGGAACAGGAGGCAAAGTCGACCGGTTACTAGTTGAGGAGTTAGATCTAAACAATCTATTCATATTTACCAAGCTCAAAATAAATTTTTATTCATTATTCTTCCATTCATACCCTATTACCTGAGGTAGACTCATACCTATGTTCAATTTCAAATGTTTGACATGTTCTTCAATGGAATTGGAAAAAATAAGAATATCATCGATATACACAATAATAAAATGACTAAAAGGATTCAAAATGTCATTGAGGATATTCTGGAATTCACTGGGAGCATTTTTTAAGCCAAATGCTTGGACATTCCATTCGTAATGACCGAATGGAGTGGTGAATGCAGTTTTGTATCTGTCATCTGGGTGAATAGCAATTTGCCAGAAACCAGATTTGAGGTCGAATTTACTAAAAATGGTGGCATTACTTAGTCGGTTAATGAGGTCATCCTTATTAGGTAGGGGATATCTAATCCATTCTAGGACTTTGTTTAATGGCTTGTAACTGTCCTTGGGACAATGCCCAAGCCCTATAGTTCAGTGACTTCAGGTGGTACAAGGATGTGTTTACCTCTAGAGTTATGCTGCGAAATGATAGCAACAAGCCTTTCTGGAAAGAAAAATTTGTAAATGGTTTGCCTTCTTGACGCGTCGATGAATATTAAAAAAAGTCAGCACTATTCATGAATAGTAAATCAAAGATACTCAAAAGGGCTTGCCATCTAGCAAATGAGTGTTTAGAAGCTAAGTTTTCAACATCTTTTTCTAATACATATTTTTCCGATTTGCAGTCAATTCGAACAAAAAATTTTTGATTTAATAAATCAATTCGAAAGACTCTGGGATCCTTCCCAGATGAATCTTTAGCCTCTACCGCCATTAATCCTTTCTTAGCCCCTCCTTCTGCTATTCTACCTTTCTTAAATGTTCTAAGTAAGTTAAGTTAATCCAATTTGTAGATTGTTAACTACAGGTTGTTCAGGTATTTCACTAGGTAAAGTCCATTGACTAGGGAGAGTAATATCTTTCCAGAGAATGGTTCTCGGAATTTGAATATTAGCATCACTAGTTGAACTTTGAATTAAGACAGTTTGATCTTTCGGACTTTTATTGAGAGCATGAACGTTTAGGTTAGTTTTCATGGTCTTATAATAAATCCGGTAAATCAAAGCTATCGGCTGAGAACCCTCAATCATTTGGGTAATTTCTCCAGCAGTTTTAATATTTAATGTCAAGGCTTTTAATAAATTTTTATCACTTAGGCTCAATGTGAAATCAGGAAAGCAATTGAAATGGATAGGTCCATTATGCAGACTAGATTCCATTGCGCCGATCATGCTAGGATAATAATTCAAGAATCGTGCATCTCTAAGGCAGAGATAAATACTTGAATTAATTCCTTTAATGTTTAATGGTTTAACAGCTACTTGAACTAATCCAATGTGAATAAAATTATAACCTTTCTTTTTATGTTTTTTAATGACTTCGGGATCCAAAAGACTACAATTTTCGTATTCTTTATTAATGGCATAAACCTTTTCAACAGTTTTGACATTATAATCTGTTTTAAAATTGTCCAAAAATGTTGACTGATAAATTTCCTTAGGGGAGACCCTAGGTATATTCCAATTGTGCAAGGCTTGACTGATGTTTTCATAACTGTGAATTTCTTGGTTAACTATGTCTGGAACAGGAGGCAAAGTCGACCGGTTACTAGTTGAGGAGTTAGATCTAAACAATCTATTCATATTTACCAAGCTCAAAATAAATTTTTATTCATTATTCTTCCATTCATACCCTATTACCTTAGGTAGACTCATACCTATGTTCAAAAACCAACACTGCTCACCCAAGAGACTTACAAAAGTTTGACAAGAACAAGGTGGACTACAGTAAATCAGGTGACTTCTGAATAAGAATAAAAGATAAATTTTGAAAACGGTTGCAGATGAACAGTTGTAAATATCTTACTGGCAACTAGAACAGAAATAACATGGCTCTGATACCATTTGAAGGCGGAATCAAGTAAACTAGAATCGGAGGTGCAAATAATATAACAGTTTAATTACTAAAACATATAGTTTTATTGATTGGAAATAAAACGGTTTACAAATGTACAAACTGATTACAAATTACAAAATTACAAATTGGATTAACTTGTCTTACTTAGAACATTTAAGAAAGGTAGAATAGCAGAAGGAGGGGCTAAGAAAGGCTTAATGGCGGTAGAGGCTAAAGATTCATCTGAGAAGGATCCCAGAGTCTTTCGAAGTCTGCCTCAATAACTAAGTTCGGTTTCCTTTTATAGAATAAGGAAAGAACTATTACAAAGTTACTATTACAAAATAAATGATTACAGACAAAAGATACTATTCATGAATAGTGCTGACTTTTTTTACTATTCATCGACGCGTCTGGCAACTTTTGACAAAGTGGCCACAACTTTTGACTTGAAAGATGCTTTCGGTGGAAAGGAGATGCTTTCGGTGGAAAAGACGAATCTGCTTTCGGCTGAGGGCATCTTTTGACTGGCTGCAGGGAGCAGGTGCATGTGACTGAGAAGAAATGTCAGGCAAACGGGTCCTGAGCATCCTGTAGATTGATGGTGCCGTAAGGGTCATCATCTTCATCATACTGACTGTGGGAAGCTGATGAAGAATCTGTAGAGGCATCCTCATGAAGCTCATCAATTCTTTTATTTAATGCCTGGGCAATTAATTTTAACTCTTTTCCAGAACAATCTTTAAAATCAGAAAAGCTGCGGGAATAAGTCGAACCAGTGGGACTGACTCTAGACTCTTTTGATTTTTTACTGACACTTGACTCTTTTGATTTTTGACTTGAAGGTTCTGCTGTAGAGACTGGGAGAACCTTGAGAGAAGCAGGGAATTCTAACTGGACTTGACCTACAATTCTATTGACGTCAAATTTATCCCACCATTTAACAAACCATTGGCGAGTGACTAGGGGAAAAGGATCTGCCATTGGAGATGTAGGGGAAGCATTGTGACTGATTTCACTGGTGGAGTTTTGAATGCTGTATTCCTATCGGAGAATCCAGGGAATCTTATATTTACTTACAAACTGAAGAAGGACTGGGACACCTTCATATGCTGAATCTAATTTTTTGTGATTGCAAAAATGATTGAGTTGGACTTTCAGAGGATCTGAAAGTCCAACTCAATTTTCGTATTCGTTTTTTGAACTTGAATTTATGGTCAAATTGAACAAACCAAGAATGACTGTGTGACTCATTTTGATGGAGGAAAACTTTATACCAAGCTTCCATATAATCATAATAACAAAAAGAGTTATCCTGATTCGAAAGCTGCATAAGATCAGAGGGATGTTTTCCCCATTCGGACATCTGAATAAACTGTTTAATATACAATGAATGGTAAAGAACTTTGGCTTTATCATTATTGGCATAAATGGGTTTAATAAAAATTGACTTTGTTTCGACAAGAATGTCCTTATAATACACAAGGGATTTATAAGGAGCAAAGGGCATGAAATGCCAACCAGAAGGGAAAAACTGGGAGGTCAATTTTACTGGGTCATTTCTGGGTTTCATGTGAGGCTCAATATGAAATAAGAGATTGGTCCATCTATGACCTTCTTCCCGATCCTCTGAAAGTCCAACTCAATCATTTTTGCAATCACAAAAAATTAGATTCAGCATATGAAGGTGTCTCAGTCCTTTTTCAGTTTGTAAGTAAATATAAGATTCCCTGGAACAATCAGTTAAGAGTTATTAAAAAAGATTTTATTCTTGATTGGGATAATCTTGTAAAAGATTTTAATTCCAAAAAAAATAAAGATAAAAGACATTTATTTCGTTCAATCCATCCAACAGAAAAGGACCGAGATAAAATTGTTAATAGATGGAAACGATTCATAAAAAATGAAAAAATAAGCATTACCTTTTTTGATTGGTACGATCAATACCAAAGTAAGTGTAATGTTATAACAAAAAGTCAATGGATAAAAGAAGATAAGTCTAAGGTCTGTTCTAGTCATCCCCCGCTAGAGACGATCCTTATCCCAGTTAAAAACACATCTGTTGTTGCCAGCCCCTTTATATATATTATTAAATTTTCTGCTTTGGTGTTCTAAGTAATTTCCTATAAATAGGGTGCTTAGGTTAGAATTAAAAATCACACCAGAAATAAGTTTTCTCTCTATTTCTCTCTCTATATTATCGAGTGTATTCTTGTGAGTATTTTAATATATTGAGTGTTGCTATACGGTGCAAGTTCGTTCAGCGTTATTCCAGTCAGAAGTAATACTCTTTTGAGGTAAGGGATAGTAAGGGAGGAGCTATTTCTTCTTAAATGATATTAATTCCTTCAATATCATTATGTCGAAATATTGGTTAGAACTTTTTATCAAATTTGGAACTTTTTCATGTCGGGATTACTATTCATAAGTTACTATTCACGAGTTACTATTCATGATTTACTATTCATGAGTTACTATTCACGACGGGTTACTATTCATGAGTTACTATTCACGAGTTACTATTCATAAGTTACTATTCATGGGTTATTATTCACGAGTTACTATTCATGACAAAATTGGTTTCTTTTTCTAACCAAATTATAGTTGATTTATGAATATTACTCTTGGGATTTAAACTATATGTTGATCATACTATTTTTTATTATCATACATAACATTTTTATAACCCTAATGATGATATTTCTCTTTGACTTGAGTGTAAAGATGGGTAGATTTTTGGTACGATCATGATTATGGGTTCTCTTTGGCCAGTAGTGTAAAGTTGAATTGTTGATTGGTATGATCATGACCATTGAATTTATAATTGAATATCTTTCGCTGAAGTGCAAAGGTGAAATGATCAACAGGGTTATAATTATTGGTTATATAAATTCTGAAATGATTATATATTTCTTTGAGATAATAATATATTTGGCATGTAGTGCAAAGACGACTTGTTGTTGAATATCTTTGGCATGTAGTGCAAAGATGAACTGTTGATGAATATCTTTGGCCCGTGGTGCAAAGATGAATTTATTAGTATGATTATGAACAGGAACTGTGATTTGGTATAACCGTGATCTTTGATGTTTCAGGTAAAGACAGGTGATGAAAATTATCTTCGTCTTGGATGCGAAGAGGAATTTAGAATCACAATTGTGATTATAAATTATTCATATGATTGTGGAAAGGAATTGTTGATTGATGTTACAGGGATAAAACATTGTTGGTGGACTTTTAACGTGGAGAAGATAATAGACTTTATAGTATATTTGACTCTTCGAATGGATTGCTCGTTCCGCTGCAACTATGGTTGAAAATTTTTATCATTTACCATATGTTCTAAATCTCTGATTTATTACTAATGAATGCTATTGATAATTTAATTATCTTTAGACATAATATTCTTTACTGAGCTAGTTGTGCTCACCCTTTTGCTTCACAATTCCTTTCAGGTAATAAGAGTGTAGCTGGGTCGAGCGGGGCTAACAGGGGAATAGAACGATGGTCATCATTTTGTAGTTATATTTGGTGAATCAATTAGGGTGAGGCGAACCCAACGTTGGAAGGGTGTTTTGTCACTATCATACAAGATGTCTAATGACATACAACCTCGTATTATCATAAGACAAGGTTGTGCACATCCACTTGTTGAGTATATCTACAAGCACTACATATATGATTTTGGAATTTGGTTAAAGTATAATTCTCAATTAGCGACGGTGGAGATAATGATATGTCAAGAGAAGACTCACCATTGGAAAGAATATGATAGTAATCTTCTCATTTTTCTTTGGGGTCTATTGGGTCAATCGAGAATAATTCTGTGGGTATATGATATCTATCATAACCTAGATGCATGGTCTCCCATATATGAAGGTTTCCTTAAGCACTTCCCAAAAGTTTTAATTTCTAAAACAGTTTTTGACTGTACCTTTATGTAAGGTGTCATGGTGACGTGCTATCCAAGTTGGTGTCCAAAGTCACAGTTGGTATATTTTAGTATCAAAACTCATAACATATGTGTTGTATTTTGTACGATAATTATTGTAATAAAGTTGTAGTTATTTTCTGTACCATGTATTTGGCGACTCAGAATGGGTTGGATGGATTGGACCTGTTTTGGGGGCGTCCCAAGATTCCTTCCGTTGATCAATGTAAGCCACCCAAGTGTATGGCCTATAGAGGTGATCCACCAAGAAAGAAGAAATTTCATGAAGAAGGGTGTATTGGCTCAAACCCTAGTTTTTTCTATCTCTATAGAAAAAGGGGCGTACTCTCCAACTATTGGAATTACGTATATCTTGATATCTAATATAAGACTCATCTTATAAAGATATTAGGTAACCCTATTTAATTAAAATAAGGTATTATTTATTTAATTAAACTCTTTTAATTAAATGGACTCCCTAATCTTATTAGGGATAATTAATTAAACTCCTTTAACTAATTTTTTCTCCTAATCCTATTAGGAATAAATGAGAGTACTTATATTAAATTAATTACTAAACTCTTTTAGAAATTAAAATAATAATAATTGTAATAATACTAGTAAGACTCCTCTTATTAATTTATATTTAATATTTCTAAAATATTAAATAATAAATATTAAGCTATTTAATTTATTCTATCACCATAGATTAAATTAAATATACTTAACATATTATTACGATTATGCCATTAACTTCTTAAATAATTATTCTTCCTTTTATGGTGTGACCCTTTAGGTTCTCCATATTAAACTGGTTGTGAAATAAATCAATTAGAACAATTCTAATCTTATTTAAATAAATAAATTAAACGATTAATTTATTTAAATAAATAATATTTATTCTACAATAGGGATAAGCCTCCCTAGCGATCAACGACTTTCCATATAATATAGATTTTAACATTAATTATAAAAGAATCTTTGAGTTAATAGTTACCGTACAATTCAATCCTTCCACTATACAATGTCCCAATTAAATATAAGACATGAAATTACTGTCAAGTCTTATTTTATTTAATTATATGTATTCCGATTCCTAAATGCACAACTCCTAATGAATGCAAATTAGAAACTACTTTTTAATTTCATTCCACCTTGACCAAGGATTCCTGGGTTGTCATTTATCGAATCACATAGGACATTTCTCTTCTTTTACTAGAAGTGGTAGATTCTTTATTGATCATTCATTATCTTCATATATAACTTATTACACCAAAGCATACCCTTTGATATATTCTTAAAGTCTTAAAGAATAAGTCAAAGTGTAATTCATTATATATAAGATACTATGATGATCTCAAGTCTAAGGATCATTTGTACTACTATCACTACAGGAATTCCTATTGACAGGCAAGTAAAACTCCATTAGGTATTCCTTAGTGAGTCACATTCAGTGAACTTATTCTCTAATAAGCACCTACATACTTGCTTTAGTGTCTCTACACAAATGATCATGAGATCAATCATCCTCATCCAATGAGCAACCAACGTACGTACTAATCTATCCAAATTCACTAATCCGCTTATTAGTAATCCATTGATTGGGAACATTTTAGTTTTAAGCTATTTAAGAATTTAGATCTCATTAGCATGATCTCATCATGATTCTAAAAGCATTACTTAAAACTATGGGTTTATCACATATTATTAAAATAACACCATGTAGATAATAAATGCCTTTAATAAATAATTCACTACAAAAAATGGGCCTTTAGCAACGATTTTTCGGACAACGACTTTATAAGTCATTGCTAAAAGTATATGTTTAGCAACGAAATTTGTCCTTCGTTGCAGATTGTGTCAGGCTTTCACTTTTTACAACGAAATTCATAAATCGTTGCAAAATTTCGTTGCTAATTCATTGGCGGGAAAAAATTTCGTTAGAAATTCGTTGCAAAATTTTCGGCCACTTGGTTTCTGTCATCGTGGGCAACGAAAGTTTTTTTGTTGCTAAAAATGGGGCTTAAGCAACGATTTTTCAAGCAACAACTTTATAAGTTGTTGCTAAAAGTGTATGTTTAGCAACGAAACTTGTCCTTCGTTGCAGATTGTGTCAGGCTTTCACTTTTTGCAACGAAATTCATTAGTCGTTGAAAAATTTTGGAAACAAAATTCGTTAGAAATTCGTTGCAAAATTTCTAACCACTTAATTTCTCCTCATCGTGGGCAACGAAAGTTTTTTGTTGCTATATTTCGTTGCCTAATATGGACCACATTCATTGGCAATAATTTTTATTTTCGTTGCATATCTTATACATCTTTTTGCAACGACTATTAAAATGTTGCCTTAAATTAAGATAATCCCAATAAGCATATTTTTGTAAGACCATATTCGGTATTCGGAGAATTGTCAAAAAATATTCGTATTTAATATTTAAAAATTATGTTCAAATGCAAAACATATTCGAACCTGTGACCTATCATTTGGAACTTTGGTTATTTGACCGCTGGAGCAACACAAATTATCTGTTAATATCTTGCAATGATTAATATTTATATTAAAAGATGAGATTTCCCCCATATATTCCTTTATTCTCATTCACTACATACCGTTAATATAATCTTAAGAAGTTATATATTACAATAATAATAATAATAATAATAATAATAATAATAATAATAATAATAATAATAATAATAATAATAATAATAATAATAATAATAATAATAATAATAATAATAATAATAATAACAACAACAACAACAACAACAACAACAACAACAACAACAACAATAATAATAATAATAATAATAATAATAATAATAATAATAATAATAACAATAATAATAATAATAATAATAATAATAATAATAATAATAATAATAATAATAATAATAATAATAATAATAATAATAATAATAATAATAATAATAATAATAATAATAATAATAACAATAATAATAACAATAATAATAATAACAACAACAATAACAATAATAATAACAATAAAGTTGCACAAATGGTATGCAAGTTTTTTTTAACTCCCATTTTTCAAATTCTCATTTTTCTTAACATATAATTTTTTTTATAATGAAATATTAATTTCTCTTTATATCTTGAATTAGAGGGTGTTTGACAATGACTTATAAGTTGGTTAAACTAAGTTATAAGTCATTTGTTATTATTTAGTGTTTGACAATAACTTAAATTTTAACCTTTTTTTTACTTATAAGTCATTATTAAAAAAAATTCATGCTTCATGTGCTATATTTTTTATTATTATTACTATTACTATTACTATTATTATAATTATTATTATATTTACTATTATTATTATTACTATTATCATTATTATTATTATTATTATTAATTTTTATTATTATTATTAGAATAATTATTACTAATCTTATAATTATTATTTTTATTATTATAATAATTATAATTATTACTATTATTATAATTTCTATTATTGTTGTTGTTGTTGTTGTTGTTGTTGTTATTATTTTTATTATTATTGTTACTATTATCATAATAATTATTATCGTTACTATTATTATTGTTATTATTGTTGTTATTATTATTACTATAATAATAATAAAAATAATAATAATAATTATTATAATAATAATAATAATAATAATTATTATTATTATTATTATTAATATTATTATTATTATTATTATTATAATTATAATTGTTATTATTAATTATAATTATTATTACTATTACTATTACTATTACTATTACTATTACTATTACTATTACTATTACTATTACTATTATATTATTATAACTACTATTATTATTCCTATTACTATTATTATTATTATTAATTATTATTATTATTATGATTATAATAATAATTATTATTACAATAATTATAATAGTACTAATAATAAAAAAGCCTGGCCCGACCCGCCGACTTTTTAAAAATTAAAATAAAATAACGCTCTCCTTGAAAATTGAACTCTAGACCTCCCACTCTCCTGAAACAAATGCTCAAACCAACTAAGCTATAAAGATTTTTTATTATAAAGTCAGTTACCCGGCACTAAAATACTAAAAATACTAATTACATATTTACATCAAATACTAAAAATACTAATTAAAAAAAATCTAAAATATTAAATAAAAATTAAATTAAAAAATACTAAAATACTAAAATTTAAATTATTTTGTTAATTAATCAAAAGAACAAAAATTCAAATTACATTATTAAAATACTAAAATCATAATATATTTACATCATTTACATCATAACATAACATATTATCATATTTACATCATAACATATATAAATCATTTTATCAAAATACTAAAATTCAAATACTAAAATACTAAAATTTTACTCAAATACTAAAATTTTACCATAGTTGTATAACATATCAAAATATTAAAAGTCACTTATCCGACATTAAAAAACTAATTACATATTTACATCAAATACTAAAAATACTAATTACAAAAATATTAAAAAAAATCAAATTAAAAAATACTAAAATTCAAAAAAATACTAAAAATTCAAATTAATTTGTTAATTAATCAAGACAACAAAAAATCAAATTACATCATTAAAATACTAAAATCATAACATATTTACATTATTTACATCATAACATAATATATTATCATATTTACATATTTACATCATTTACATCATATTTACATCATGACATATTTATATCATTTAATCAAAATACTAAAATTCAAATACTAAAATACTAAAATTTTACTCAAATACTAAAATTTTACCATAGTTGTATAACATATCAAAATACTAAAATTTTACCATAGTTGTATAACATATCAAAATACTAAAAGTCACTTACCCGACATTAAAATACTAATTACATATTTACATCAAATACTAAAAATACTAATTAAAAAAATACTAAAAAAAATCAAATTAAAAAAAATACTAAAATTCAAATAAATACTAAAATTTAAATTATTTTGTTAATTAATCAAAACATCAAAAATTCAAATTACATCATTAAAATACTAAAATCATAACATATTTACATTATTTACATTATAACATAAAATATTATCATATTTACATTATTTACATCATATTTACATCATAACATATTTACATCATTTAATCAAAATACTATAATTCAAATACTAAAATACTAAAATTTTACCATAGTTGTATAACATATCAAAATACTAAAATTTTACCATAGTTGTATAACATATCAAAATACTAAAAGTCACTTACCCAACACTAAAATACTAATTACATATTTACATCAAATACTAAAAATACTAAAAAAATACTAAAATACTAAAAAAATCAAATTAAAAAAATACTAAAATTCAAAAAATAATAAAATACTATAATTCAAATTATTTTGTTAATTAATCAAAATAACAAAAATTCAAATTACATCATTAAAATACTAAAATCATAACATATTTATATCATTTACATCATAACATAACATATTATCATATTTACATATTTACATCGTTTAGTATAATTGATATAATATGTTATGATGTAAATATATAATACTCAGCCAGCTACTAGCCCAGACTCTGAACTGAAGTCCGTAACCCTCAAATCTCAATTCCCAAATCCCAAACCCAGATCTCGAACAGTCGAACTCTCTCGAGTCTCAATCTCTCGTCCCAAACGGCCAAACCAAGATCTCGAACTCGTCTCAATCTCTCGACTCTCATCGGCCGACGGCCATCGGCCAAACCCAGATCTCGAACTCGTCTCAATCTCTCGACTCTCATCGGCCGACTGTCATCGACGCATCGCCTCATCGGTTCCGGCGGCCTTTTGATCTAAAACTTGCTTCTATCACTTCACTACCTAAAATTTTGGATTTTCATAGATTTGGGTGCAGGCTTGTTATTAATTTCAATGATTCGATCTGCTAATTGCTAATATTAGTGTTTTTTGTATGTAAATGCAGGGGTTAGTGTTACTGGTTAGGTGTTGGAAATTTGAATATGAGCTAAAATTATTTCTTAATTGAACACATATTGGTTGGATAGATATCATAGAATGTACCTTATGTTAACAACTAGGATGGAATTCGAAAATTGCTATATATTTGAGGTCAGGATGATGCTCAGAATGTGGAGCTCTTGACATGATTGTTGCCTCTAACTAGCAAAAGTGTTGACTCACAAAGTTTTCTTTACCTTACAGTTTCCAATTGATTTAGAGCAGTATAACAGAAGAGAGCAACTGAAGAAGAGTGGTCTTGCAATTTTGAATTTGTTTGATGTAGAGTCGACCAATATTTAATACGAGCACAAGGTTTGAGGACATGCGGAACTTTGATGATGAAAGAGCTCCACTTCGTAGGCCATCTGGGAAAAAGTATGTATTATCTTTAGTTTGAGATAATTAATAAATTCAGTGGACTTATTGTCTGCTCTTGGAATTTAAGATTTCCATCTAATTTATGGGTCGTAGCCTCCCAAATGTGTTTATTGACACAAGCTACCATTTTAAACACAAACGAACAGTGTTGTTCCAGTTGAGCTATTGGAGGGTTCAATTGATAACAGAAAAAATGACATAAATCTATGATTATTTGAATTCATATATATTGCTAACCTGGAAAACTATCCTTTTAGCTTTGTTCTTGTATAATAATTGTTTAAAAGGGTATGTGTTCTCCTATTGGTTGGCAAGAAGATGTAAGGAGAGCAATATAACCAAAGTAGTTAAACAGTAACAATACTCTCAAAGAAGACGGAAAGTAGGAGCCTCTTTCCTGGCCTTCGTTCTGAAATATAGATATGTAATATGCATGTACATACATGAGCATGCATTCAATTTTGGAAATAGTTTATGCTGTTTGTCATTTATGATAGTTTACCATATACCTTCCTTAATAAAATTGTTGCAAGCTACAAGTGTTTACTGTGGTTTTGTTATGGTCCTCATTTATGTGAAGCTCCTTTCTTTTGTTCTGAAATATAGATCTGTAATATGGATTTACATATATAAACATGCATTCAGTTTTTTAAGTAGTAATGTTGTTGGTCAATCTTTCAAGTTTTGCTCTATGATCGGCTTCTGTGCTTCTTAATTCTTGCTCAAGTGAAACTTCCTGATTGCTGATGCAGATTGAGATTGTGTATGATTATAGAAAAGAAGAAGCTGAGGCACTGTGATCCTCTTTCATAGAAACAAATAAAGGTAAGCATTATCACTGTCATATGCCATCATTTTACTTAATTCTTGCAATATTATGTCTAAAGACTAAAGCTAAGGAAAAGAAATATTTAAAACTTATATGTTCACCAGGCTGTTTTCCCTCACCTTTAGTGCTCTCAAGTCTTGAAAATTTAGATGTTGTTATAGTTACATAACAATTGTGATTTTGTCACACTTTCTTGTTTCAATTTCGATATGCATTCAAAAATTAGATCACAACATGATTGTGAATCTCTCTCTCTCTCTCACACACACACCACATTTTTAGATTTCTTCTAATTTCTTAATTTCTCTTTTTGTTACTGATGCAGACTGAGGTGGTATGCAACTAAAGGGGAGGAAGATTAGCAACTGTCTTGAATATTAGCACTCAATGCCAACTACTTATGAGTTCTGAGCCTCTCATCTATTGTTTAAAAGATCTCCCTTATTTGTAGAAGGGTTGATCACTGATGCTTAGATTAAGCCTGAAAACATGGAGAGACATGCAAATAGCATGCCCTTTACCACTAGCAGCCACATATTATGTGCATGGAAAATTTAGTAAAATTTACCACTAGCTTTTTAACTCAGTAAAATTTTATTCATTTGTTATTGTAAGAGGAGCTTTATATCTATTGCTACAGCAGTTATCTACATTGTGACAGCTTTCAAATGATAAGAAGCCCCTTAAAGGTTGGGTTTTGCATATTATCATGGATATTTTACTTTTTTGTTTTAATTATTTCCTGCTCTGCTGTTTTTCATTGTCATAATATTTTTTGTGACCAATCTAATTTTATTTTGTTCCGTTGATTACATAATAATAATAATAATTTTACTTATAGTTAAACCTATTGTACTTAATTGATATCTTTCAATTATAGTAGCTGGTTGTTTTAGGTTAGTTTTCAAAGTTGTTTAAATAGAATTAAGATTTTCTCCATTCTATATAAACTGATGTAATTTCCAATATTATTCAGACTTTAATATATGGATTTAAAACATTGTCACAAGATAGGGTAAAAGTTTAAACAGTTCTGGTGAACAATAAAGCTGGTATTGGTTTGTTTCTAGATCTTGTCCTGAAAGTCTATTATTTATTAATTTCTAATTAAGTTAATAGGCCTGTTCATGGATTATAAATAAGATAATAGCAATCAATATGAATTCATGTGTAACTGCAGGAAGATTTGATATTGAGCATGTTGGAGAAGTGCAAGCATTCTCTCCCTGTAGTTCAGAGACGAAATTATGAAGTGTACACTCTCTATATATGTACATATATACTTTGATTGAAGAACTGTGGTAGCTTTAGATGGTTAATTATAAAGATAATGAATGATTATGTAGTGGATGATTTTATTAAGTTAATAATATTTTAGTTTTTTGTATTTTTGCCATTATTTGTTATGGGGACATTAAGCCAGCCAGGTACACAAAAAGAATATCAAATTTTGATTTGGAAACACTATAATTATTTACCAAAGCATTGAACAAGTTTTAATATAGCAACAATTTTTTATACATTTAGCAACAAAATTTTGTTGCTAATGGTATTAAAAATATAATATTTGGCAACGAAAGATTAACCTAATAACAATGGAGAGGATATTGTTGCTAATACTAAAATAAAAGGCAACAATTTGTATCGTTGTAAATCATATCAACTTTCGTTGCACATATAAAGAAACGGCAACAAATAATGTCGTTGCTAATCGACAACTTTCATTGCTATTGAAAAATAACCAGCAACAAACTTTTTCGTTGTTGATTCAACATAATGTCGTTGTAAAATAATATAATCAGCAACAAAAATCATTGCTAAAAAGTTTACATTCCACAACGAAAGCAAGCTTAGGCAACAATTTTCATAATTTACTGCAACGAAAAATGTCGTTGCAAAATGGTGTCAATTGCAACGAAAATACATGCTCGTTGCAAAAAAAAGAGTTCATTTCGTTGCCAATTAGCAGGCTTTTGCAACGAAATGGGGTTTTTAGCAACGACATTTTAATTATTCTGCAACAATAAATTTTGTTGCTAAAGGATCGATGTCTCTGTACGAAAGCCAAATTTCGTTGCAAAATGTATTACTTTTGGCAACAAAAAAAATACGTTCGTTGCGGAACAATTAGCAACGCTCATTGCGCAACGAAAGACGCAACGACAGTAAAGTCGTTGCCAAAACCCTTTAGCAACGAAATTTGGAACCTTTAGCAACGAAAATCGGTTGTTGCTGAAGCCCCATTTTTTTGTAGTGATTCTTTTATTAATAAATAAATAAGATTGATTACAAAGTATATGCTTTATCATCATACATGATTGGCTTGTATGCATACTACTTTCAAAGTTGTAGCTTGGTATATGTATTATATGTTCATGCCATAAGATCACCTAAATGATAAACAGATTGGACTTAGCATCCGGTCAAACTAGCCAAGACGAACACGTTTTCTGTTTTCTGGGTAACCCAAAAAACATATGAATATGTTGCCTGGCATGGTTTGATTGGACCTTATCTGCTCGATGTGTTATTGTTAGATGTGTTTTCTGTAATAGATCTGTACCCCTACATGTTGTCTACACTCTGAAACCTTAAGATCACTAAAACATCATATAGATTGCAAGTTGTGGAAGCCCAAAGTAGGCCTCACGAACTGTTCTTCATTTCTGGGTAACCCAGAAATGAAGAATAGCTCTGACAGCTTGTTCAAGGCCCCAAATCTCACTCGTCTTATGTTGTTTGGCCATGTTTTGTGGTTGGATCATGTAATCTTACACTAGGACTACAAGATCTGACCAATATCTTGTCCAGAAACATTACAGTTTACAAATTAAACTTGGACAAACGTGCCCCCTCGTTAATTGCTTATGAATGTCTGAGTTGCTCAAGAATACCTAGGGCGACGGTTTCTGTCGCCAAAGGATATAGAGACAGTTTTATTAATTTTAATTAATTAAATTTTCTAAAATTATTTAAAAATAGAAAATAATTTTTGAAAATTATAAAATTAGTTTTAAAAATTATTTTAGGTCATAAAAATTAACTTTTAATAATTTGGCATATTTTCCATAAATATTAGTAATTATTTAAATATTATTAATATTTAATTTATTTAATAAATGCATTAAATAAATTAACTAAAAATGATTTTTTATATTAAAAATTATTTTAAACTATAATAAGGCATTTAATAATATTTTAAGTTATAAAATGTAATTTTCAATATTTTAAAGTAAATTTCATTAATTATTTAATATTAATGATATTTGATTTATTTAATAATTATATTAAATAAATAGATTAAAAATGATTTTATTGATTTTGAAATTATTTAAAAAGAATGGTTTAAAAATATTTTAAGTTATTATAAATGACTTTCAATATTTTAGTGAATAATACCTTAATATTTAAATATTAATGGTAATTGTTTAAAAATAATTTTAAATATTTTAAAAATCATTTAAGGGTAATATTAATACTTTAAAAATATTTTGAGTTATTATAAATAACTTTGATATTTTGGCAATGGTTACATTAATATTTTAATATTATTTAAATATTAATGATAATAGAATTATCTAATATTTACATTATTTAATAATGATTCTAAAGTTTGAAAAATTATGGTAAGTTATAATAATTATTTAAAAATTATTATAAGTCATTTAAAAATAATATAACTGGTATTTAAAATATCCAGGATAAATATTGAACTACATGATAGAGTTTTAAACTCGATAATTACTCGATAAAGTCGTCGGTACACCGAAATGCTACCGAATTGATCTGAACCTATATAGTTTGACTGTACAAGTGTTTGTTTGTGTCCTAATGACTAATAAACATATGTGACAATATGATTAGGTTATGTGTTGATTGTAAATAACAGTACTATGTGTTATGATATGTCATTCTAATCGATAGAACAATCTTATGAATGATAGGTCGTTGAATTAAAGATAGAACTAAGTTGTGTAAGCAGCAGACCAGGTAAGTATCCTACATTTCGCATTTACTTTATGCAATGGACATGTGTAAGCCAGTTTCATAACTATATTGTTATTGTTATTCTTTATGTATCTATACCTTTGTAGATATGCCAGTTCTTGAATTATATCCAATCATTGTTTATCATTGCAGTATTATTGTATAATCCAGATACATATTCTATTCGTAAATTTCTAAGAGTTGTTATACAAATGTCCTCACTTGGATAATTATAGAACATGTTGATACATACTTATTGATTTTCAATATGTATATCTTAATTGAAAGTCGTATAAGCTATTTGTCTCATCTAGACACAGATTTAAAAAAATATTTGAATATGATAGAACCTTATTGATATCCAACCTAATTATTTTGGTTCGGATTCCAGACTAAGTATGAACATCCCAAACATGGGAAAACTTTTGTGCGCCCAAGGCGGATATGATGAACGAGAATATCATTATGGTATGTAGTATTGATCAATACAGGGCATAACAGGCTGATCACCCCCTATGCTTGTAAGTTATGATGGTTTGCAGATGAAGTTCTATTAAATCTTATCAAAAATTGAAAACAAAGTTCATAGTCTGTTGACTACTCACCAATTATAGTCAGTACGTAGTTTCAAAATTTGAAATAAGATTTGTTATGTTGTTTAGTATTTCTTCAGTTTACTTCACAACTATTACTTCGTTGTAGAAGTGTCTTTCAAAGAAAATATTTAATCCTTTCAGCTAATGTTTATAGTTTGCTATTACTTGCTGGGCACTCAAATGCTCATTCTTGCTTAATATAAATGTTTTCAGCTATGTATGATCGACCTAAAGGTTCAGGCAAGAATAAAGGGAAAGGAAAGCTAGCAGAATAAGTTTGTGTTATCTTATGTAATAGCTAAACTTAAATAAGATGATGATATTTATTATCTATCATGTAATGAAATGTTTTAAAGGTCGCGTACCTGGGATTTAGACAACTCTGATATGTAAATTAAGTTTGATATTTATGACATTATTATTATTATTCAGCTCAAAGAAATGGTATCGTGAAGCACTAAATTCGGGTTTTAAGCACCTGAATTTGGGGGCGTCACAGGTTGGTATCAGAGCTTTAAGGTTAGAAACCATAGGTGGAATAGACCTTAGGCTATAACCTTAGGGCAGAGGGAAACATTGAAAATACAAATAACTCGTATAGAGTTTTAAAGGAGATGAATTGACTAAATTCATCGTAAAACAAAATAAATATAACATATGTAAAATTTTTATTTGTCTTGTGTATATATATTATATACTAATCTAGATAAATTATGCATAGATGTCATATGGAAAAGGATTAGGATACCTTCGGATCGTAAAGAAGGAGTTAATCTCCATAACCGAGCCAATATCAAAGTCAATAGCTGAAATAGAGGCTCGCGTTGAAGATAACCTTGATGAGGTGATCATTTTAGAAAATATAGTACCGTACCCAGAAATAGTGGAACTAACAGATAGTGATTCGGACACCGAAGTTGGAGCTGATCAAGCATCAACCAAAGTGCAGAATCTGAGGAACAAGGTTTCTTCTCTGGAAAAGTTGTGAAAAATATAAAAGCTACTAAATAGTCAATTACGAAAGGCATTAATCGAAACGATGGAAGAACAAGATAAGGTTAAGACCCAAATTGATCAAATGGGAGCCAAAAGAAACATATTGTGTGCAGCTCCGAGCAAGAAAGGGAAAAAAAAGATAAAAGACCGCGAAATAAGAAATTTCGATAATAACCAAGAGGACGCTAATAAAATAGGAAAGTGTACAGACTATGACAAGAAACATGAGGGCGTATGCAGGAAAGGGAAAAAGATATGTTACATTTGAGGACATAGGGGACATATCTCTCATCATTGTCCCGACTTTAAGCTAGGTGCATGTTTTATTTGTGGGATGGAAGGTCATCGAGCGAAAGGTTGTCTAGGATCAGGAAAAGGCGTAGTGAATAAGTAATATAGGCACTATTTGAATATGTGTGTTCTATGATAAGTATGTCTATGTAATGTAATATTTCTAACTTTTGTATAAGTTATAGCAACGATTCCCGACTTTTGTGGTTACAAAGGGATATCAGATGTTTAAAGCAATATGTGCTATGTTATGTACTATGAAATAGTTAAATGAATATAAATTTATGTTTAGTTAATGAAACAAGTTTAAAATATTAAACTTATACGATAAGATTTAGAATATAAGTTAATAAAATATAGATTATGTTTTATTTAACTATATAATACCGCCAAGAAGTCAAACTCGGAACCAAAGGGTAGAAGAATCTGTCAACAATGCTGGAGGACAACAACCAGACCTGATGCAGAATTTCATAAACATGGTAGCTCAAGCCATGTAGAATAGAATGTCGGCCGCGGGAAATCAACCAGACAATTGATTTAAAAACTTCAAAGATTTTAAGGCTGTAGGACCGCCAGAATTTAGAGGTATCACTGACCCGATAGAAGCCCAAACTTGGGTTAAGGAAATAGAAAAAGTATTTGTAGTCGCTAGGGTAGATGAGGGGCAAAAGACAGTTTTTTTCACCTATATGATGAAAGGAGAGGCGAATTTCTGGTGGGAGGCAAATCAAGTTTGGGTAGGAGAAGGAGTGATAGCATGGACTAGGTTTAAGACGCTGGTCTTTGAGAACTATTTCTCGTCCAGTGTGCAGGCTAGGATGGAGGTAAAGTTTTTGGAGTTGAAGCAGGAGAACATGACAGTTGCAGAGTATGCCGCAAAGTTTAATGAATTAGCTAGGTTTGCTCCACATCAAGTTGATACGGAGGCAAGGAAGGCAAGGAGGTTTGAGTTGGGCTTAAAACCTTGGCTCTACAATAAGGTGGCGGTATTGCAGATAAATACTTTTGCATTACTTTTGGAGAAGGCTATCATAGCTGAAGGGGAAAGTAAGGCCATGAGCCTCTACAATAAGGAGAAAAATAACAAGGGTAGGGTTGAGGGAGCTGGGAAGGTAGAAGCAAGTAGTGGTAGTGAGAATGGAAAAAGAAAGTTGAACAATTTTGGAAGTGACCAAGTCAAACAGGAAGGTATGAGGAAGCAGGCTGTGTAGTGTAAGAATTGTGGGAAGAATCTATCAGGTGAATGTCTTAGTGGAAAGTTTGTGTGCTATAAGTGTGGGCAGGAGGGACATATCTCTCCTAACTGCCCCAATCCTAGGACGAACAATGGATATTTTCTGTGTGGATCAATGGAACATAAGATAAAGGACTGTCCGAAAAGGAGAATGGATGCAGGAAGCGTGAATGCGGGGAAAGGCAACGGAACACTGGTGATAACGGAACCAACTTCAACAAAATCAATCGCAAGAGTCTTCAACATAATGGTTCAGGATACCGTAACAACCGGGGATGGAACTTCAGGTATTATTCGAATAAATTTTATTTTCTTATATATATGATTTTATTTTATTTTGTTATAAAGAAATTTTGAAGGGGAAATTTGAGTTCTGTTAGAAATTAATTTTCGTATGATTAGATAGACAAGTTTTATGTTGAATAGTTAGAGATCAGTTTGATCGAATCTGATCGAGATCTACTTGAAATGACTGTGTATGCTATTTTCCCTGGTATCTATAAGTTTTTAAGCGGTGATTCCGAAGACGGAATCCTTATAAAGAAGGGTGGATGTAATAACCCAATATTTTTAATATAATTAAATAATAAATTTTATATTTAATTTTTTATATATAAAGGAGGGATTATGTGCAAAGCAAATTATATGTATTTATGTGATAAATAAAACTTATTTATTACATAAATAATTGTAAATAAATTCTTTTTAAGAATTATTGATCATTATAGATTATATTCTTATTATAAATTAATTTTATAATAAAAATATTTATTATTTATTTTTCATGAAAATATGATTATTATATATATGATATGATTATAAGGATTATTATGATATGTATTTTTATTATAGTTAAGTTAATTATTTTAACTAAATTAATAATGGTATATATGAAGGTTATGTCGGATATGAATTCAAAATCCTAATTCTGGATTTTGAATAAGGAATGAGAATATTAATATAATATTATTTATATTTCAGTGATATAAACATGTCTGATATGTGCATAACCCTAGCATTACTGATAAACTATAGTACATAAGTCAATTACGACTGTAAGATTTGTTAAGTTGTTGTGTTATATAATTAATGACAATTATTATAGATTTAATGTTAATTAGGTAAACCCTAATTAATATTTAGAAATCCTAATTACTAAA